>OY728162.1:189735779-190938321 GCA_963277665.1 Viscum album | reverse complement strand
AAACAAAAAGAAAAGAACATAAAAGAAAAGAAGCAATTGGAAAAGGATATTTACCTCTTGAAACTTCCACCTTTGAGAACCACTTAAAGGGAGAGGTTTTGGTATTTTGAAGAGGATAAGGGATTTTGGAAGTGGGTGAGGAGATTGGGGAGAGATTTGGGCATAATATTGGAAAGGAACACGGCTTGAGAGGAGTGAAGAGAAGAGGTAAGAATGGGTGGTATTTATAGTGGAGGGGATGAGAGTTTTCATAATTTTTTAATCATTAGTTTATTATTTATTCACAAGAAAAGGAATAGTAAGTATTCCATGAAAAATAAAAGTAATAAATGAATGTTTCTTTGAACCAATTGGGCTAACATCAGCAGATCATCATCAATGACTCAATTAATCCAATATTTAGCATTTGTTGTTAATTATCAGATTTTACTATTCATAAAAAATTCTAGTATTTCATAAAAATACCAAATATTCACCTTAACCATTTTTTGACATGTAGAATCCAAAAATGAAGTCCATTTTTCAAAAATAATTTTCTAAATATGATTAATTTAATATTTAATAAAAATAGATTTTTTTTTATTAAAACCCAGTTTTGAAACATTTATTTACTTATTCTAAAATACAGGTACATCATAAATTAAATTGAATATTATTTTATTACTATCATAGGTAAGGTTAATATTAATTAGGGTATATCACTATTCATAAGGGTATGTTACTATTCATAAGGGTAGGTTACTATTCACCAAAAAATAAGTTTTTCTTATCAGACTACAAATAACTTACTGGTCACAACCATGTATATCAGATTTTTGAAATTCCAAACACAGAAGTGACAAACCTATTTTTAAAGGTCACTTAGCACTTATTAGTTCATTATGTTGTGTTTTCATTGGATTTTATGACATATTTATGAGAAGGGAAATTCCATTAAAAAACATTGGGTCATTATAGGAGAGCCTCCCAAGAGAGACTATTCATGGGACTTATCTCTCCTCTCCTCTCTCCCATGTTATGGAGGGAGAAGCTCTGGATCCAAGGAGATCGGATTAAGCTCTCTCTTAGGCATCACAAGAATATTGATGAAGTGATCATTATATCATCGAAGGAGTCATTGGATCTCTGTGCTGGCACCCATATTTCAATGATTGGTGCTCTTGAAGATTCTTGAAATTTTTGTGGACGATTTAGAGGAATTTAGTTTCAGATTCTTTGATCAACGATTGCCAATGATGAGAAGACGTCATGTGAAGCTTCTTAACTAAACCAGGTATTTTACAGTTTAACTTTTTGTTCTTGAAACTCTTCATACAAGATCCTCAAAATAATTTGGGTAGCGATTCACCGACATCAACAAGTTCATGTCGAACATCAATGATTTTTTTAAAAATCCAATTTTTGGGCTTCCATAGAATGCCCAGTTCCTTCAAAACGTACTATTTGATTCTGGTTATATGTATTATTTCATATATTGTAAGTTTAGTAGAAATATTCAAACACCACCTCAAAATTTGGAGATTGGGTTATCATTAAGAACAATGAATGGAGAAATTATTACATCCAAAGTATATAACTCCTCCCTAGTTAATGTTTGTGGACTGAATCTCCCAAAAAATATTATCATACTTCCTCTGGTGGAGTTCAATGCTTTTTTAGGAATGGATTGACTATATTTATACAAAGACAACATTAACTATCGGGAAAGGGAGATCACTCTTCAAATCCCAAAGTATCCACTAATCCTATACAAATGTAAGGATGAAGATAAATCTCATTCGGAATCATTGTCTCAAGTGTGGATAATGTTGCCTTTTGAGAAAGCATATCTTTCTCAAATAATTGAGACAAATGAGATGATACTTATTAAAGATATTACCATCATGAGGGATTACACTGATTTATTCTCTGATGAATTTCCTGGCCTTTGTCCTGATATAGAGGTTGAGTTCTTAATTGAGAATATTCCTATATCCCTAACTATATCAAATACACCTTATAGAATGGACATCGTTGAGATAGAAGAGCCAAAAAAGTTACAGGAGAATCTGGAGAAGGGTTTTATACGCCCAAGTGCTTCACCATGGGGTGCACCAGTCCTCTTCATCAAGAACAAGGATAGATCAAGGCACCTATTCATTGATTATCATGATATTAATAAAATCATGATAAAGAACAAGTATTCCCTTCCTCGGAAAGATGAATTGTTCGATCAGCTATGTGGGGCCAGTTATTTCTCTAAGGTGGACCTTCAGTCGGGATATAACCAATTAAAGGTGAGGAAGGAAGATATTCCCAAAACTTCATTTTGAACAATGTATGGACAGTATGAGTTCATAGTGATGACCTTTAGACTCACTAATTATCTAGTAATATTCATGGATTTTATGAATAGAGTCTTTATAGATTACCATTATAAATTTGTGATAGTCTTTATCAATGATATTCTGATATACTCCAAGATCAAGGAGGAACATGAGGAGCATTTTAATATTAATATGTTGACTCTACAAAGGGAGAAAATTTATTCTAATTATAGTAAAATCATGTTATGGATGGAAGAAGTATCATTTTTAGGAAATGTTATCACCAAAAAAGGGATATCTATAGACCCTTCTAAGAAAAATGCAATTGAAGAGTGGACCATGCCAATATATGTAATGGAGATCTGTAGATTCCTTGGTATAACTGGATATTACCAATGATTTTTGAATAACTTTTCATGATTTTCAAACCCAATGACCAAGATAACATAGATTGGAGTGAAGTTTGTCTGGACTTAAGAATGTGAGTAAAGCATTAAGGAGATCAAAAAGAGGCTTATCACTACACCATTACTCACACTTCTGATAAGTGGATAACTATTTATGGTGTACATTGATGATTTAAAGAAGGTATTATGATGCGTGGTAATTTAAAATTATTAGTGATAGCCTACACCTCAAGGAAGCTAAAAATCCATGAGCAAAACTATCGCACGCAAGATTTGGAGTTGGAAGCTATGATCTTTGAGTTGAAAATCTGGCAGAATTATCTCTAGAGGGAGAAGTGTTAGATATATACCGATCACAAGAGTCTCAAATATATATTCACACAAATAAATCTTAATATGTGCCATCAAATATGGTTATATCTTACCATGGATTATGATTTCTCAATCCACTACCATCCTGATAAGGCAAATAAGGTGGAATATACTGTAATTAGAAAGGATCCTATATCTTTACCAATGATGAGAATAAAAAAGGATCCAATCATCTTATATTTTTCGAGGATGGACATGGGAATTATTAAGGGGGGAACATAATTAATTATTTATCAAATAATTTCTCAACCATATCTCTTGGAGAAAATAAAGGATGCTCAAAGAAATGATGTGGAAATTTAGAAAATGGTGAAAGATAATAGAAATGGGGAATCCTCTAATTTCAAGATTGATGAGGAAGGATCTGTAATATTTGGGTCATGATTATGTGTACCTTTCAATCATGAGATAAATAAGGAGTTTTTGAATGATTCACATAGCTCAACCTTCTCTATTCACCCAGGGAGCTCAAAGATGTATTGAGATCTCCGAGAGAACTTTTGTTGGGACAATATGAAGAAGGATATTGCAAAATATACATCAAAGTGCCTGGTATCTCAACAAGTGAAGGCTAAAAGAAAAAATTCTAAGGGGATAGTGAAACCACTATCCATACTAACATGTAAGTGGGAGAACATCACCATGGACTTTGTCACCGGACATCCAAGGACATATAGAGGAAACAATTCTATATGGGTCATTGTGGATCATTTTACAACGACAAATCAATTTATCACAATTCTAGAAGAATTCTCATTGGATCAAATTGCATGGATATATATCAAAGAGGTTGTAAGGCTGCATGGAGTACCACTATCTATTTTATCCAATAGAGATCTGATATTCACCTCGAATTTCTAGAAAATTCTCCAACATGCTCTAAGCACTGAGTTGAACTTTAGCACGACCTATCATCCCTCAAACTGATGGCCAATCTAAGTGAACTATCCAGACACTAGAAGATATGTTTAGAGTGTGTTACATGAACATTAAAGGAGAATGGGACCAACATCTTTCACTAGTCAAATTATCCTACAATAATAGTTTCCACTCCATCATCCAAATGACACCATATCAAGACCTTCATGGGAAAAGTTTCAGAACACCACTGTGTTGTGATGAATTCATTGAGTGTAAGATGCTAGGACTTGAAATGGTCAAAGAAATGGTGGATAAGGTGAAATCCATTTATCATCACATCAAGGTAGCCCAAAGTTGACAAAAGATTTATATAGACAATCATCGATGAGACCTTGAGTTTAAAGTTGGAGATATGAAATTCCTCTGCATATCTCCATGGAAGAAGGTCACGGGGTTTGGGAAGAAAGGAATTCTATGTCCCAGGTACATCAGCCCCTTCGAGATTTTTGATAATGTTTGAGCTGTGGCTTATAAACTAGAACTTTCACTGACCACGTCTAAAGTCTACGATTTATTACACATATCCTTATTAAGAAAGTACATACCATACCCTTCACATGTACTCTCTTCAGAGGTGGTACAGTTGGAGAATTATCTTTCTTACGAGGAGAAACTAGTGAAGATATTGGGTCTTAGAGATAATGTTCTACGCAATAGGACTACTAATCTAATCAAAGTAAAATGGTGGAACTATAAGTATGAAGAGGAAACATTGGAACTGGATGAGTAAATTAGGGAAAAGTACCCACACCTATTTATGTCTTAGAATGTAAAACTAAATTTTTACAGAAAAATTTCATAAGGGGGGAAGAATGTAATGAACAAAAGCTTTATCAATGAAATTTCCTTCTTATAATTATGACTTATAGTATAATCATATAATATTACATACATAACACAATACAAACCTTATAAATAAATAATGGGTAAAATAAAAGGTATCTCTATATGTTAAGGAATGAATACTGATTCAATAGTAACTTAACCTTTGGAATAGTAATGTGACCCTTATGAATAGTAAACCAACCAATTGAATAGAAACTTCACTAATGAACATATAAATAAAATTTAACCATCTTATAAGTGATAATATGATATAAATATATCATAATATAAGTAATTAAATATTTTAAAAATTATTAATTAAGTGTTGGTATATTTGTATGTCATGTATATTTAATTAAAATTTTATGATTAATTTAATATATATAAAAAAATTATTTTCATAAAATGTATTCATAAATAAGTTTTTTTATTAATAATTATTATAAGATAATTTTAATGTACCTTAATTAATTTTTTTATGTGTTTGAAAAGCAGTTTTAATTTTAAAATTTGTATTTTTCAAATAAATTATGATTTTAATTAAAAATTAAATTTCACATATTTTAAAATTATTTTCATAAAATGGAGTTCATTTTTTAATTATACACGTCTAAAAATGGTTGGGTGAATTTTTGGGATTTTTCTAAAATACTTTGAAATTTTGGTGAATAGTAAAAAACTATAATTTATGATAAATGCTAAATAAATGAATTTATGCATCATGATTGTGTCATGGATGATGTAAATGGATATTGTTTAAAACTCACATGCTCTATTTACTGTTTTTTGCCACAATAATCAAGACTATTCATAGTCTTGAGAAAAAATATTAAACTAATGATTAAAATAATGGGAAACCCCTCCCCTCCTCCACTATAAATACCACCCCTATTTACCTCTTCTATTCAATTATCTAAAGCCTTGTGCCTTGTCTAAATTCTCATAAATTATAATTATAATATCCTATTCACATCCATTATCCCTTGGTCTCTTCAAAAGACCAAATCATCTCCCCTAAAAAGGTTCCAAAATAAGATATATTCAGAAGGTAAATTCTTCTTTTCATTTATTTTATTTTCTTTTAAGTTCATTTATTTATTTTTCTTTCCTCACATCCTTTCATCAAAATGATATGATAACTCTAGTACCTTGAATTTAATGGATTTTTTATGTTAATGGAATAATTCATCATCATCTCTCCTTTCCCCTCTTATACTAGAAATGAGAACACCGTCTGAGATGTGTTAATTCATCACATTCAAGGATGACCTGTTTTCAATTTCTTTTACCGTATTCAATTCTGGTCATGAAACCATATTTATGGATGAACTAGACTATAATATATTTATTATTTCTAATTTAAGGTTCTGTAATCTTTTGCACACATGATATTAATTGTTAAAGAAAAATGAGTTCGATGTGATAAAAAATCACCAATTAATCAAAACAGTTATCATCAAAGTTTTATATAATGATTCCTCTTCACTCCAAATAACCAAATTAATTTTTATAACCATGTAATATTATGGATTTTCACTGATAAAAAATAACTTCAATTTTTTAAAACCATTCTCATCTTTAATTTTTATCCTTACCTGAATATAATTATACCAATCATGAAAACCGAGGAAACAAACGCCCCCAAACAATTAAATTGAACCTCTTAACCCATGAAAAGGGTCATGAATGAACATAAAAAGGTTATAATAAATCAATTAAATGAATAATAGTTTCTTTAAATATTATTTAATTAATTTAATTTTGTTATCCATGATATTAAGATCATGTGAAGGACACCTTCGGACGTAAGGTAAGAGATTCTACTCGAACCTCCATTATTCATTCGGGTTGTTCTATCTTTATTTTTACCAAAATGAAGTTATCAATTATTTTTATGAAAATATTATAAATAATTTTTATATTATAAAAACTCATGTATCAATATCCATTCATCATTCTCTTTATAGGATATACATGTTTTTAAATGATTCCCTCCTCAATTATTCCTAATAAGCAAGCCCGTTTTAAGGGAACTTTCTGAATTCTTACCCATTTTCAAATACAATATAATCTATTTTTAAGACAACATTACTTTTATAAAACCAATATTTTTATTACTAAAAACTTATTTGTACACTTCTGGTTTTATATAAAAGATTATCCCCTTTTATGTTTTAAATGACCTTTGATATTTTTCTTTAACCACACTAAAATGTTTTAGTTCTAATGTTTCTTGAGTACTCTTTTTGCATGTTATTACTTCAATTTGATATAAATTTTCATGATATATTCTTATTATACCCTATTATTGTCCATGAATGATCTAATTCCTTCCCTTCATGGACATTTTAATGACACGCCAATTTTTTATGCTTTATGACATGATTATGATACCCAATTCTTATCATGGGTAACCCTTTGTTTATGTATGATTGATTATGTATAATTATATATGTGGAAATCATATTCATGAACATTTTATGATGATTTCACCTAGATATAACTCCAATTAATTGGGTATAATTGAGTCTCATGAGACGTTATGTGCAACGGTCTTGGCGGTTAGCCTTGACTCATGGTACCATGTGCAACAGTCTTGGTGGTTAACCTTGACTTGTGATTATATATGTGCAATGAGACATGAATTGTGATAAATTCATGTTTTATATTTCTTCCACATTACTATTAATCCATGTTTATATGATACCATGTTTATATATTATGATTCCATATGTTCCATGTATTTTTATATCATTATGTCACGCCTTCTAACCCATGTGCTAAAGATTTATTCTTATGTTTATTCCCTTAATGGGATTTTTAGCTCAAACATTTGTTCATGTTATCACTAGGTTATACTATGAAAATTTATGGGCACAATGGAATTTAGGAACTATTTTTTAAGACTAAATAAAGAAATGTTTTATTTAGTCTCATGTTTTCAGTTTTATGTACCAAGTCTTCCAAAACACTAAACTTTATGATTATTGGATTGTAATATGATGATTTATTATTCTCAAAATTATGTAATTATATGTTTAATGTAAATATATGTGTAAAAGGAAAGGGTTTCTATACTTCCACACTCATATTCCCTTACTGTAAATAAATAATTTCTTTGATGTGAACTAATCACAATTTGATTGGATAAAATTCCTCAGAGAGATAATCAAAGTATGATTAGGAGAGAGCTATCTCTTCATGGGAATGAGTCACCAGATACCACTATCACCCACTGTATCCATGAATAAGAAACATTGTGATGGATTTAATCTAATCTTTAGGTTTTTTCATGAGGAAAAATATATGGGTGAATTATTCTAGCCATTCCATATAAACCTAGGGGCATGGCTAACCCTAAAACATGGGTGGTCACTACCTCTAAAACTTATATACTGCACTCAGCCTATGTGCATCCTGAGTCATTACTACTAGTTCTATCTTTTTTTCAATGGTTGGTAGCATAACTGGAAAGCCACCTAGAGGTACTATCTTTTGTATATGCCCCGATATTGAAGCCTTTTAACTCAAAAGATCATCCTTGAGATCATACAGTAGAATGTTGATAGGTTTTATTCATAGAGATATCATGAAATAACAAAAATTCACCCTAACCAATGAGTATATATGGAGAGTTAACTCAAGAAGGACATCGAAACCATAACACATTATTATTTGATTCTTGTACCAATGTTTTTCCCTACCACCAGTGTCTATATGAACCGAGTCAACAAGCAGGTTAACAGAGTCTTGGTGAATGGATACATTGGTTGTCGCTCCAGCACTTGGGTCCCAGGAAATATAAACTTGAAAAACATTAACATTGTTACCATAAATCTAAAACCAGTCCTCACACCTAGAAAATCATAACTTTGGTCCCAAGGTATAACTGATTGCTTTAATACCACTCTATCATGACCCAACCCATTAGGGCTAGTGTGGTTGGTGATTAGCTGAGTGTGACTACCTCAATCTAATCTATAATAAGATAGGGTATGAATAATAGAACCAAGTAAGAAAATCACACACATGGGAGATATTACCCTAATTCATCTATATGCAGACACACACATCACCAATCCCATAAAATTCTATGAAAGAAAAGAAACTGATACCATAAATGCATTCCTAACATATATCCCACATCAGAGTTTGGTGATAAGTACTCGAATATAATAAAGGGGAAAAATAAAAGCCCAAAAAACTAAAAAGGAGCCCAACCTACTCAAAAAAGGGGAATTCTATCAAATGTCACACTGGTATACACCTTAGTGTGTCTAGTCAATAACTATACTCCATCTTCTCCCGGTCCTCCCAAGACTTTTACAAAAGGTTTCTCATCTGCATAAGACATGACATGTCTAAAAAGAGCCCATGTAGGGGTGAGTATAAAAATACCCAATAGAAGACCTAGAAATATCCAAACATAAAGAATCAATATTTTTCATCTCATAACAACAATACAACAAAGAAACCCATATATACTCATAGCAGACAATTGGTCTCAAGGTGTTTTAACCAACTGACATCCACATGATACTAGTTAAGGCTTAAAGGTAATGTTTATATTGAAGAATCCACTCCACAAGCCATGATATCATTGATGACGGTCATCCAAGAGGTCATGATCGTCAGGACCTACCTGACAAGTGCTCACTATATCTTTAAAGATATCATCATCCAAGTAGGGGATCACACCTAGGGTCACTAGGGGACAACAAAAAACCAACTATACTAGCCTTCTAAATAGGGTTAGATTCCATATGAATTGTGGTCATGATGATACCATGAAACCCAACTAGGATCAATATAGGATACATCCTTAGTCCTATAGGGGGACACACCAAAATATATTTGAAATAGAACCCATGGACAAGAACACAATCCTATTTGAAGGACATAATGCCACATTTTACCTTTATAGGAAGGGACCAAGAAAGCATACTCAATTGATCATTGTCTAAATTGAGGAAATGAAGGGTTCCAAACACCTTTATAGTGAGTACATAGTGTGTACTAGGGGTACACAACTTGTCTTTCCAACCTCTGGTCTTCCAGTGTATCGTCATCTCACACAACATGTGAACCTCCACACACATGTTGTGTCCCTTATAGTTACATGACATGTATTGTTTTTTTGTACCCTTACCATGCCTCCTGCCCATGTATATGTACTTTAGGCCATTATTTTGTACATGTGTTCAATTCCATGTACTTGGTCATGTATGAGTACATGGCTCTTCTAGTGTAAAATTGGCCTACTATTATGCCTTGATATTCCCATGTGAATATATCCTTCTTGAGACACACTGAACCACTATAATGGGTTACATGATGTAGGGACCTTATGGCGTGTGATCCTTAACTTTTTCTAGAAACCCTAGCACTACAACTAGGTCCCCACATGACATGTGTTCTTTGGGTACATGTTGCGTAACTTGGAAATTTACAAATATTCCCAGTTTGATTGATGAGTCATAATTCATGCCTCAAATCATTGATCTATCCACCAATCATGTCCATTAACAACATATTTATGGTTGACCATGCTTTTCACCATCGGTAGAAAGATTTTGGCCACATCAACCACTTGGAAATCAACTCCTTTCAAGTCGTACCATCACTGGACACCAAAAACAACAACATAATCCACTGATATGATCATGATCACACCTTGATAATACAATATATTCCCTATGACTTGATCAAATACTCATTCATGAACCAAACCTATGGTATTGATCCATTGTGTAGAAGAACAATCCCATAATTATTGAATACTGGGTATTCATTGAACCGCGAGCCAAAGAAATTGTCCATGATGAACGTGTGAAGAAACTAAGAGAGAAATCCATAAAAAACAAAAGGGTGAGAAAACTAATCCATGTTTGGGTTTTCTTTAATTAATTACTATTAGAAGGATTAATAAAGAGTAATAATAATCAAAACAATAAAATTCCCCAAATCCCAATGAGAAATAATGTCGAACCCGCAAGCATGATTGACCCGAGAATCACTCTGTTGGTTGAGTTGATTTGAGTTCATCAATGGATAATCAATAGGGAATAAATCCACATAAAATATAATCCAACCTTAAGTTTTATCAATAATTGATGAAGAAAAATTTCACATCAACAACGATGATGAGACCATCAACCTCTGTAGGCAAAACAATCATCGATCTTGATCACGATCTGTTGTCATTTTCCATGTCCTCCTCTAATTGATCCTATCATAATATTACGGTTAGGTTTCTAACCATGATATTGTGTTATAACTGTATATTTATATAGGTTTCTTAAGTCACTGCATCGATACCAAATAAAGAATAATAATAATTTATTATTTTTTCCCTTGACAATAGTTTCACAAACACCTAATTCCAATAAAGATTATGTCACTCCTTGGGTAAAACCTACATTATGAACTCAACAAAACCATATATTTCTGATTTGCACCTCCTTTATGGAGTTATTTCATCTTTTTTAGGAAAACTATGCGTGCATGATATTAAAACATTTAATATTTTTAAAATATCAATTATGGGCACACTGAGAATCATAATATCTCATCGTCTTAGTGGCTAGATCCAAAAATATTTAACTAGGTTAAGAGGGAACCCTTTTCATAGCCCAAAATACTAAAAAAATCATGGTTTAAAGGCCCCAGAGTATATGGAATGAAGTCCTAGAGAAACAAAGACCTAATCCACAGCTTCCCCTTCAGACATCCTATGATTCACTAGCCTAATTCCCTAATGTTGCATCTGTACTTTTCCATTTCCCATTTTCAAGAATCTAGGGTTTCTCTAAAATCTATTCACCATTATCAGTGAACAATCCCAGTGATGATTTTTCTGGTGTCTTGATTCATCGTTGACTGCCATTACACTATTTCATCCTATGGTAGAAGTTTCTCCAAACATCTCAAAGGCTAATGAATGATGGCTCAGAGGCCCTGTGGATCAAATTCTAGTGATGACCCAAAGGCCCAACAGCCTAATGGCTCAATAATTGTCCTGAAAGCCCATTTTAGATGAATAATACCACTTCTATAGTACCCCGATATAGTATCTTCTATAATACCCATAATTCTATAGTTATATAGTACTGATATTATACCATATAAATTATCCTCCATCTAGATTTGAACCTGGGTTGCCTGTATAATTATATAGTGATATTACCACTGAGATAATTCATCAACTTCCCTTGACTAGATACACAACAATAGAAATATAATATAAAAAAACATCACCCCTACCTAAAAAAACCATATTAATTGAATTTAATATTTTTTTACTTGTCATAATTTATTAATCAATTATATAACACACATTTCATTAATCACCTAACTATTTCTAGCAATTTTCTACATCACATAACCCACTTTAAGATTTATTTGTCACATACAATTTACATAACACTCTATTCATTATTTATAGAACATAAATAACCCACCATAACTCATTCCAATTTCATATATTCATTTCATCTATACATTTATTTATTTTAGAATTATTCCATATTATCGGACAACCATAACACCAACCATATCTACTATTCCACATGACCACACTAATAATCATTCTATAATCTAAAAAATCACATATTTCATTATATTCTTAACAATAAAAAACCTATAATCAATAATATAAAATAAATTGACACCTATTAAATTTTCCATAGAAAAATACCACCTCAAATTCATCACTGAAACCACAATAAAACAACAACATAACTTGAACAAGATGTAAAATAATAAATATTAGGTTTCCATACTTTATAATTTATTCATTAATCATGTTTTTACAATGTTAATAATAATTTAAATATTTCCATTAGTTACCTCCTTTACCATATTTAATTTATTTTAAAAATATTAACCATGTTTAGGAAATTAATAGAAAAAAATAATCACAACAACATAGTACTTTAACAATTCAAGTAATATATAATAAAACAATAATAACAATATAAAAAATATGTAAAACATGAAATGGATTCCATATTTTTTATTATCTAATATGATTTAATATTTATATTTTATAAATTAAAACTATTTACCTAAAATTAGTGTGATAATTTCAAATTAACGCATAAAATAATAAGAGATATTTTGAATCCCTTACCATACAACAAGCTTCAATGATGAAAAATCGAAATAAGGGGATGAAATAAAGCTCAACAAACAAGGATCCCAATATAATACTCTAAAAACTTATGAAACATCATTTTTTATCATGAAATTGGAAAAATTCAAAAAAAAAACAAAACTTAAAACCTCTACCACACCTTATAAGAAGAAAGAGCAAGAAAATAGTTATGGAATAAGGAATGTAATGGCACCATGGATCATAATTGATTGATCATGCAAAGTGGTAGGATTTAGATCACTATATAAGTTAAAGACCCCCAAAACCAAGTCTTTAGAGTGTCTATGATTTCATAGAGACCAAAATAATCAAAACAAGAGAATAGAGAAGCTGAATTATAATAAAATCTAGATGACTTCACTATTGTGTGGTGAATCCTAGACCACATCATATTGGAGATTTTTCAATGGAGATCCAATAACCTTAGACTTTAACATGGATATATCTACCCTTTTTTATACTCTATAAAAATACAATCAACCTCCACCAAGACATAGTGTTATCAACCACGTTGTGGTCTCCTTGTCTCCTAAATTGAAATATGGTTTCACAAAGACATAACTTACTCAAACTCACCATTTCCCCTAAATAACCCATGATAATACCATGAAATAATATTCTATAAAACATTCCATGGTGCACCATGATACACAAAATATGGTATTCAACATCCCCATGGGTTATAGAGATTCCATTAAAGACCAAGCCTGCTAAAATGCTCACCTCTACACTATTAATTACCACCACAGAATAAACTACACCAAAATGGTCACATCTTACTAAAGATACAAATACCCAAAAAAAATAGTATGGGTACCAAGCCCATATTAGAATCATGACCACCCTCATACTCCACTATAGTATCATATAAAATCACCACACTATTTTTTTTCCAAATATTCTGGTAGCTCATTCTTTATCAAGATCAAATTTTTTTTTGAAAGTTTTATAAATGACTTGATGAGAGGATTTTTATTAGTTATACACCTTTTGGAAATATTTATTATCAAAATCAAAAAAATTATGGAAAACTATGATTTTATTATCTTAAAATACATTTTAGTTAATAATATAATTTCTAATTTAATATGAAATCGAATAAAACCGTACTTAAGATAAAAATTAGTAGGATTATGCATCAACTGAGGTAGTATATTTGAATAAAACACAAGTTTATATTGAGATATCAAGTTGTTATAAAGGTAAGAAATAATTAAAATATAAGTTATCAAAACTCAAAAAATATATGGGAAAGAATCATTAAGAGTAATAGTGATGGAGTCAAAAAACTATGTACCTTAAGGAATTAACTGAAAATGTTAAAGAAACTTTTCAACACATAGATTAGATATTTTATATATAAGAATAATTCAATCAAATATAATGGAATGAAACTTGGGAATTGGTGTTATATACCTAGGAGAATAATGTTATAATGATGAAATGGGTCTTATTAATGAAAATCAATGAGAAATATAAATTATATTCGAACAAATATCATCTAGTTTATAAAGGATATTCTCAAATTGAGTGAATTGATTTTGAAAATCATTTTTATATATTTTTAAGAATTTAAATGATAAGAATATTTCTTACAACATGTTTCCAAATAAAATTTAATATTTCTCGATTGGATATAAAGTATGAATTTTTGAGTGGGTATATTAATTATGATATTTATATTAAACAACCAAAGGGATTTATTCTTGGAAATTATGGAAGAAAAGTGTGTAATATGAAGAAATATATTTATGGTTTTAAATAAGTGACTCATGCATTTAATTTTAATTTTGATTTTTATTTAAGTATCATGAATTTTAAAAAGGCAAAGTGGATAATAATCATTATGTCTAAGAAATTATCACTAACCCACTCATTGTGATAGTGTATGTTGATGAAATTATTTTTAATAAAATAAAAAATTATACCAAGATAAAGAAACTTTTTTATTTTTTATTTTTGGAGTGATAATTTTTTTTCAGATTTAAATGTGAATAATATAATGTATTTTATTTTAATATCTTAAAAAAATATTCCAACGGTATTCTATAACTGTTCATGATGAAAAAAGGTGGCATTTAAAATTTATTAATTAGTGATAAATTGTTTAATAATGATGATGTAAAGGATGTTGATCAAAATTATTTCGAAATATTAATAGGAAGTTATTTATACTTGATAATATCCAGACCAAACATTTTGAATGTTGTTACATTTTATTCATGATTCCAAACTAATGAAAGGATTCATATCTCATTGTTGTAAATAAGTTCTTGAAATATATTAAAGTAACAATTGAATATGGATTTAGGATTCATAAATATAAATATTTTTATCTATATGGATTCACTATTGTAAATTATATTGGATATTTTGAAGATAAAAAATACAACTTCTGATTGAGAATTATATATTAGAGGAATATGTGATGATTGGTACTGGATAAGAAAAATCAATCACTATTGGAACTATTGTAGTTTAGTATATTTAACCATCATAAACCATAAATCAAATTATCTTGATGAAATTTCAACCTGAAGATATGAGAGTGGATGTTTCATACCCATTGGTCATTGGTTGTTATAACTTAAGGGTAATATTTATGTTAATGAATATGGTATAACATTCAAGATCAAAATAGGTTAATATCACATACCATTTCATGAAGGAGATAACAGAGAATGGTGAACAAAACTTATAATATATTTTATTAAGGAAGAAAGTAACAAAAAATATTTATGAATCCCCTATAAAATGTTAAATTCCTATACCTGAAACAATTTCTGGGAGTGTCTTCTCTCCAAAAATATTAGTGAGTACATATTCTCTATTTTATCTTACATATTTCTTTATATGGTGGAATATTTTAGAGCTTTAACCAAAAAAATGGGGGATAATTCCAAGATTAAATAGGAGTAGAAGTTGAAGTCATGAGATAATCTCTTATTTATTAAGGGTAAAAATAAAATCCATTATAGTAAAGGGGGCACAAGTTGTTAAATTAAATTGGATAAGAATTTGAAGAATAGTTTGAGAAAATATGATGGGTTTTTTTAGTTTGAGGTTTAAAAAGAAGACTTATGAGAGTTATTTTTTATTTTTTAAGTTTTCATTTAGTTTCATGATTTTCATTTGGTATCATTTTTTAACATATTCAAAGGGGGAGATTGAAATTTCCTTATACATATTAAATATGACCATGAGAAATAACGAGGATTTGTTAATATAGTATCATTTTTTAAACTAAGGGATAGAGTTCTCTCACAAAAATTATTCTATTCAATAACATTGTATTAAAATAAATACCTCAATATGATTATACTATAGACTTGATTCTTAAGTTTAAAATTAATGTTTTTTATTTTATTTAATGTTGTATTTTTTTCAATATGATCATAAAAGTGGTTAATTATATATGAATATATTCTAGAAAAATTTTATGTTATAGTCGTCTATACAATACATTATAAGGACACCATGAGGAATTCAAAGTTGAATACATAAAACAATGTATTAATTGGAAACCAGTTTAGTGCTAATTTTTTTTAATAACCAACTAAACCATGAAGGGATTAATATTAACCATATAAAACAAATACATTGACTATGAAATAATTTCTAGAAAAATGATGACATAATGTTTATTATGAAGTAAATCTAAGGTAACCAGGAAATTTTACACTTATAAATTTAATGTATGTCAATGATTATGATATTGAAGATTATAAATGATGATATAAAACTATATTTTATTATTATTTATTATCCCATTAAGTTTCATTATTAATATGAAGGTGGGACTTAGAGATGATGACATGGTGTTGATCAAAAAATACCGATGAAACAAATTAGGGATTCTTTGATGAAGATTATGTATATTTAAATGAGTTTTATTATTCTCATAATATAATCAAATCATGGTTCAAAATTTTCTGGATATTTTAAGATATTTTTTTTAATAAATTTAGTTTAGATTAAAGGGTAATTTTAAAAGAGAGTTTGATTGATTTTTTAATGGATTAAATTTAAAAAATTTGTTTCTATATTTTCATTCCAGAGTTAAAAAATCTATTCGAAGGATTTATTACCATTAAATTATTTTTTCTAGTGATTTGAAATAAGTTTGGAAAAGTGAGTTTTTGCCTAATTGTTTTAGTGAGATATTTATGTAGACAAAAGGGATAACTATTGAAATTATAATAGGTGAACATCTTAAAATAACTTGTGGAGAAAGGAGGAAGAATATTTTTATTATTATATGATTTATTATTGATCATTATTCCCATTATTTTATAACTCATTCATTTTTATACATAAAAGGAAAGATGGTTCTTGGGAGACATTATTGTAAAAGGTTTAGGGCCATCCCCCTTTACTTAATGTTCTCTATTGATAACAAAACAAAGAACATGTGACATGCTAAAACAACCACTGATCACCAATGATTATCCACTCATATGGTGTTGGTGAACCATGTAAAAAACTTATGATTATGTAATTTTTTTATTACTTTATTCGTATTCATTATTTTATAAGGTGAGATGTTGATACTATGAAATAATTAATAATTAGGGGAACAATTTTTAAGGAAAAATCTATTAGGAGCATTGATTCATACCCCTATTTTGTTCTCTCCAAACCTATATTGGCACATCACACTTGACATTGAATCTTAAGTCATAATGTTAACTCAAAATGTTGAGCTACCAAATCCTCATCCATAATCATATTAGAAGAATAATGGATAAAGTTCATGAATCATGTGACAAACACTAACATAAATTAATTATATTTATGGTTAGATAATATTTCTTAAAATAAGTATGCATGTCAGACAATTAAATTATATTCACACCTCTATCTCTAGTATATAAATATATATATATATATGTGTGTCTATATATATATATATATATATATCACTGCTACATGCATTATCTCAAAGAAATTTTACCTCCAAATAAATGTGTAAATCATCAAGTGTTCATACAATATGAAAAGAAAACTACACACCATCAATCCAACACTTGGTTTGTAAATAAACTAACAACTCTGTTAAATCATAGTAACTTATACTTCTAGAATCATTGTAATATCATATCACTTGCCTCATATACTATTGGGTTCAGTTGTTTATTTTTTATCATAATACTAGTTTCTGTTAACTACATTTGTATGATCTTACTAATGACTTCATTTAAGAGTATCTGTAATTAATTATAAATTACACCATTACTATCTTATATATATTTATGTATAAGAAAATAAATATCCCATGGTATTCCCTACATGATGAAATTTATTATAGAAAGAAAAAAAATTCATCATGACCCAAGTAATATATGATACATGTGTATTACAAATATGGTAAACCCACCCCTAGGTATAGTTATTAAAATACCCGGTCCTTTACATAGTAAGTGTCATCCATCACATCCTTTTTTCAATTTTCTTGGTCTAAAATCCATCCAAAGTTTTTATATATTATTGTCATACCAACCCAATGTAATCCTCACCAATACCTACCCCAAAATCTATCTTAAAAATCACTCTGATATCACTTTTCCATGACCTAAATACACTGGGACTCCTTTTGGTCCCACAACTAGACTAAAAATTACATTCAAATCCTTCCTTAAATAGGTCGTGGGATGATGAAAAACATCAAAGGGATAAATACACATTTGGAAAGAATTTTAATTTTCAAATAAAACTTCATACACTAATATATGAATTCTCATAAAATGAATCTAAGTTAATGTATGAAAAATAAAAAAACATGTAATAAAAAACAGAAATATATATATAAGTACTAAAAACCATAATAAAATACCCTTATACCCCAATTGAAAAATGAAACTAGATTATAGCCTTGATTCTACTCCATATCCAATCCAATATCATCCAATATCTCCTCTAATATTACTTTTCATATTTTTAAAATATTCTATAAAGAATGTATGAGTATAAAAATAATTTTTAGATTTATTCCTTAGACTATCATGTATCATTTTAAATGGTAAATAAAAATTTATCTATGAAATGAAGAAGATAAAAAACAAAAACCATTAATCAGTTCTCTAAGTCCATCCAAAACTCACCATAAACATTCTAAAAAAATATGAATCACATTGATAATGGGTGAGATTTATTTTTCTAAAGTGCATAAATGTTATACTACTCAAAGGGGAAAATCAAAGTCCTTATTTCCCATGAATATTTGGATATGGAGCAGAAAATAATGGGTGATAGTTAATTATAAGATATAGGATTAGGATAGTTGGAAGGGTGTGGAAGAAATAAGTCCATTAAGAATTCATTCATTAGAAGATAAAGTGGGAGTGACATCCCTTGAGTTCACTAAAAGGGTGAACAATCAACTGATAGAGAATGTTGAGGAAGTGAAATACTTTCAATAAATTAAGGGTTACTCAATATATCTTGGAGGAGGTGTACTTTATCCCATGATAATAGGATGATGATGGAAAATATAAGTACCAGATGGACTTGTCTATAAAAGTATGGTGGATCACCAATAATCAACATAATAAATTAAACTCAATCATTGTAATGATCTTATTTTATTATTTGAATAAAGTGGAGTAGAATTTACCTATGGATTAGGAAATAAGTCTGAACCACCTAATACTTTGTTTTTTTCTTTGTTTTTTTGGATTTTATTATGATCATTATCACTGTTAGTTATTACCTTTATATTCTAGTTGTTTTAAATTATAGTACAGTGACATGAGAATGATTTTCTTTGATGTTCTGGGTGTTGTACATAGAGTTTATTCTAGGGATTTTATTTACACACATCTAAAGTTTCTGTGATATATCCTTTGGTGGTTCTACCAGTTGGTTCCCTTGTACCCAACAAGTTGTATCAGAGCTCAGTGTTGGAGCTATTTTAGTTGTAATAGTTGGTTTTTTAGACCCAACATGAAAGATAAATTTCAATTACTATATCATGTATACAATGAGTTATGTATGATGTAGACTTACTATAATAGTGTTGATATATCTATGTCAATTATTTACATTGTAATGTCTATAGATTATTTATTGTATCAAAAGGTTATAGCAGTTACCATTCTATAATGAGAACCTCAAGACACTATGATATTAATCATAAACATATTTTATATGGTCTAGATACATCATGTTGACAAGACATAGATGATGTGTGACTATCAAGTTCTGAGGGCTCATAAGCATTAAGGAATATTCTTATAATGTTCACACTTAGTGATATCGAGTATATTATATCATGGGAACTGAACCACCAATTGTAACACCAAATGTTTCAGGTTTTATTGGTTTTTTTAATAAGTGAATACATGTAAAGGTCTCATGAAATAAGATTATTATTACTATATACTATTTAATTATGTACATTGATGCAAGATTAAAACTATGGGATTTATGTAATAGTGAGGTAGCGTGTATTGGGCACGTCATTGATGGTATGACATTATTTTAATAATAAATATAGAACTTGTCACTTCTGAAAGGAAGTGATTTCTTAGGTGCAGTTATCAGGATGGAATTACCTTCAATAAATCAATTTCCATTGTATAAGAAGGTAAGTCCATCCAAGAAGTTCAATGAATAATAAATAAATAAAGAACAATGACATGAAGCGTGCATCTTTCTTTATGAGATTTCATGAGAAAAAGTGATTATATTACACTACGTGTGTTCATAGGAAAGGTTGTCCTTTATATGCATTTTACTTATCTCTTTAAGGGATTTGGTGGGTTGATAGATTCCACTCATGGTCTTTGAATAGTATTCACTACTATTGTGATAAGGGTTTAGAGGTCCACAAACTAAGTGTATTCAATAGTCTAGCCTATTCTGATGAATAGGAGTTTAAGACATGGTGGACCCCACCAGTGGCGTCTGGGATTTGTTTGTGAATATATGATCTATAAGGAATAAATAAATTCATATTATTTGAGTTTTTAATAATTGATATTGAATTTATTTATTAATAGTATTTAAAATAATTAAAGTAAATTCAATGAAAATTATTATACAAACAAATATAATTTTAATATTCAAGTTTCATTTAATATTTTTATTAATGAAGAGTTGAGTTAATAGATCATTTTTATCATGTAATATATTTATTATTTTATAGATAAGTGATTTATATATAAATGACACTTATGAATTAGTAGTTTTTTCATAACACATCATTTATGGTTTATTTAGCGGGAGATGGACAATGAAGGGATTGGGAACCATTTCTAGGTATTCTGCACCTCACTATATAACGGAGAGGAGGATCTCATGAGGGAACTATTAGTCATGAAAATTTGAGAACCTCTCTCTCCTATATACCAAATCCTAGAGAGATAAGCTCTCTATCCAAACAAACAGACTGA
Source organism: Viscum album (assembly GCA_963277665.1). Taxonomy (NCBI): domain Eukaryota; kingdom Viridiplantae; phylum Streptophyta; class Magnoliopsida; order Santalales; family Viscaceae; genus Viscum; species Viscum album. Next base: position 190,916,942 of record OY728162.1, on the reverse strand, counting down.
TCTCTCCTTTATAGATCAAAAGAACATTAATGCGATGATCGTCAGGACATCAAAGGCATCATTGAACTTCAACGCTAGCACGCAAATTTTGGTGTACACAATTCTTGTAGACTATCAAAGAGTTTTTGGATGATCTATAGGGAACCAAATTTGTTTCTTTCAAGCAATGTTTACTGGCGGCAATTGGTTCACGAATGTGGCTTTAGATAAAATGGGGTAATTTTTTATTTTATTTTTGTTCTTAAAATTATTCATGTGAGATCCTTAGTAGTTATATTAGGCTACACATTGTTGAAGGATTTTTAGTTACATCATTTGACAATGAAAAAATATTATTCCACAACACATTTTCTTCCACTACACACCCAGATACCTTAAAATTATAATAGAGAGATCATGTAAAAATTTTATGTTAAGAAAAATTAAGTTTAGATTATGTTTTGTATAGGGTGTTGTTAGGGTCCCAATGCCATAGAAGAGAACTAAATCCAACATAAGACAGAGAAATTGTAGCTGCTTGAAGTTTTAAATCGGGTTAAATTGTTATTTTGGGTTTAAAAATTTAAGAACACATATATATATATATATGTGTGTGTGTGTGAGAGAGAGAGAGTGTGTGTGTGTGTCTTATCTTACCCACAAGAGTTCATCAATGGTGATTTTGGGTCAACCCAAGTTATTTAGCTATATTATTGTGTCCAAAGAGTATTATCTGACTAGATCTTTTTTCCATATCTATGTGGATCTTGAAAAAAAATTAAGTTTTTTTATTTTTTTCAAAAATCCCAATATTAGGATTTTGATAAAAGAAAGAAAAAAGGAAAAAAATTAAGGGGAAAGGGGGAAGGCACCAAATGGTTCAAAAAATAAGAAAATGAAAAAAACAATGTCTAGGGGGGTGATATACTATTAAAACCCAAAAATAATAAAAATAATGGGGACCATTGTAGACACTATCATCCACCACTAGTGCCCTTTTTATTGACATCTATTCTGCACTACAATACCCTTTATCTATTGGCTTGGCTGAATGGACCACCACATTGTTTGGATCCACCACCTAGTAACCACCCATCACAAGCCCCCTCACTGGATGACCTCCATTATGGAATCCCTCATTTTTATTACAAAAATTTTCATTACATTTTACAAACATAGGATATTTTAAAGTTTAGTTTCTTGAAAAAATGGTAAATAATACATAAAAAATATAATATTATTTTAAGACACTAAAAAAGATTCTTATAAGGATTAACCTAATTACATTTAGTATATCCCGTAACCTAGGGATATACATCAATAGAAAGGGTGAGCATAAGGCCTAGTAAGGGAAAAAATGGAAAATAATTTTCAAGTGATCATGAGGAATATGAATAAGAAATTGATGAATATCATTATGGAATGATAAAGGGAACATGGGGCATATAAAATTAAAAATTACATTAATAATAACCTGAAAATCTGGTTAAAAATTTTAAATGAGACATTCATAAGCATATCACCAATGTTTGTCACCGAGGTGTCATAAAAATTACCAAGGTTATTTGCTAAGGTATCGTAAAACTTGTAATATCTAGAGATTAAATTCTTTAGCCAATGAATTAGAGCACTATCACGTTTCACAATTTATATGTATTAATTAATGGAATCTATATAGATCATAATAAAAAAATTTATAAATAACCCATGGAAAATAAAATAAATAGGTTTCATATTAAAAAACATGGTGTTTTAAAAAGTGATTAAAGACAAGATCATTATGTAGTTTTTAACCCATGGAAGTGAAATGAAGGTTTCATGTACTATAATACCTAAATCAAATAAATAAATTTTACATCAAGTTGAATACCCATAGGAATTAAATAAGTTTAGTTATTTAAAAAAATAATAATAGATAATTTATTGAGGATAAAAAAGAAATTTTGAGAAGTAACTTCGGCAACATAATGAGTATAAAATGTTGTTTTTGAAAATTGTAAAATGAGAAGGGACAAGGTTATATCACTAATAAAATAATTTTATTACATTAAATGGATAAAATAAGGATTAAAAAATAACTTAGTTTTTAAATTTGAAGTCATACCGCATAAAGAGAGAACCTGAATGAGAAAGAGAGGTTGATATTTCCTTTACCTTAAAGAGTTACTTCTAAAAATTGAGGATTGGGACATTGGGGGATTGGGGATAGATTGGGAGGACTCCTTGAGAGGTAAAACTACTATATATTCATTTAAGATGGATTAAGAGTGAAATTAAATGGGTAAATGGGTGGGTATTTATAGTAAAAGTGGAGGATTTGTTTATCTAACTCCAAAGTAACATTTTTATTTTCAAGAATACTTTTAAGGTAAAAGTGAGAAACCACCCAATTCAAGCATCATGAGAAATTATGGAACCATTAAAAAGAAATTTTATCCTACTAAAATAATTATACTTAAAAAGTTTCCAAGAGATAGAGGATACCTGTGTGTCTGGAACATCCTCTAATAGGTCTTTAAAATGAGACGCCATCTTGTCCCAAGTTTTCATATACTAGTATTGATTAATCCTCCCTTCATTGTATCCCCTTATCAGAATAAGGTATTTCTTGTAAATACATGCACTCTTCTCTTCATTGGTTGCTACTTTAAGCAACCTTCCCATCATCTGGTTAGCTTCTTCATCATATGCATTAATCACGAAAATACTTTCCACTATCTCTTTATCCGAATGTAAAAGAAGCTCTAATGACTGTTCATGGGCCGCACCTAACTCCCGCAGCTGAAGGGATGCAGCACCATGATCCGTGGGCTCGTCATGGACACCAAAGTCTTTGGAATCACCTGCAATCATCTTATACTTTCACTTTTTGGCAGACTTTGTTTCCATTGGAAGAGGTAAGTATGAATAGTCCTTTCGCCCTTTTCCCTTCATGATTTTCCTCCTCCTTGGGATGGGAGGCCCTCTATCATGAAGTTTATATATTAGAATAATTTAAATTAATACGATAACAATTTTTTGTTCATGTATTATGGTTAATTAGTTATTACACCATTACGAAATAATTATGAATTCATTAAACATACCGAAAAACTCAAACTGTATCATTACTATTCACAAAAAATAATGTATTTTAAATTTTTTTCATAAATTTAAAATAAACTAATTTTGACATGATGATTTAAAAAATTATATTTATTTTATCATAATAATATCTGAATATGATAATTATAACTTTTAAATATAAAATTCCTTATTTATTAAAAAAACAACAGATTGAAAATGCATAGTAAAATTTATGACACTTGAAAATAAAATAATTTAATTTAATCATTTACATTTAAATAAGAGTGTTTTATCATAATTTTTCATTAAATTAAGTATTAATAATAATAAATTAGTTTATTATAAATATTTATATCTTTTCCAACAAGTACAATTTCTATCCAAAAAATCAATTTATCAAATTCCAACTCATTTTTATTAAGAAAAAATATTGTTAAAACAGAATTGATAGAATAAAAACTTTATTTAAACAATGGAATTACAATTTAAGTAACTAGGTACTCGAAACATAAACCCTTATAACACCTGCGTATGACATACTGGTAAGGCATGTAATGGTGATAGGTTCATGGGGTTGCTCGACTAACACCACCCGAGTGGTAATTTTTAATAACATCAACTTATCCCATAGATTATCTCATTCAAGATTAACTTGTTGAAGATAGACTTGGGATTTGTCAAGGGTGAACCCTAGTGATGCTACCTGCCTCCCAAGATCCAAAAAATGGTCTTCATATGACAAGACTCTACTAGTTAAGGCCATCATTTTTTCCGTTATGCATTAATTATTCTTTGTCATTTCTACTTACAAATTATAATGTAAAAAAATTATTACCAAAATTATAGTTTCCAACGGTCATATTGACCAATGGTAAAAAATTGGTCAAATCCCAATGGTCACATTTCCCTTTATACTCAATTAATTATTAAAGAGATATGATTTTTTTTGTGCATGGTACGACATAACACACTTTTTCTCAGGAGAAAAATATAATTTAAAAAGTTAGGGTCATTACATTATTCCCCACATAAGAAATTTGATTCCAAAAATTTCAACTCATTCTATAATTTGAGAAAAGGTGTGGTCACTTTTGTCTCATTACCTCATATGGTTCCCATATTGCTTCTTCATATATATGGTTTCTCCATAACACATTGACAAGGTGGGTAGTCTTGTTGTGTAGAACGTTGTCTCTATGGTCCAAGATCTCCACCAGTTGATCCTCATAGTAGAGGTTATGTTCTAGTTACACAACCTCCTAATTCATTACATGTGAAGGGTCAAGTATGTACTTTCTTGAGAGAGATACATGGAATACATCATGAATATGAGCTATATTTGGTGGAAGTACAAGCTGACAAGCCACTAATCCTATGTTATCAATGATTTCATAGGGTATATATGTATTTGGGCCTAATATTCATTTTATTCCCAAACCACATGACTATTTTCCATAGTGATATTTGATGGAACACTTTGTTGAAAACAATAAACTTCTAGTCCCTTTGACGATTATCAACATAGCTATTCTACTGAAACTGAGAATCCTTTATTTGTTGTAGTATGGAATGAACCTTTTCTGTCATATCTTACAAAATATCAGTACTTAACATATTTCTATCACAAAATTCATCCCAACAAGTAGGATTTACAGATCAATTCACATATAGAGCTTCATAGGGTGCCATCTGAATACTTTAATAGAAATCAATGTTGTCTGGGAACTCAACTAATGGGAGATTTTGATCACATCCATCTTTAAATTTAATTGAGCATGTTCTTAGCACTTCCTTACGTTTCAAAATAGTTATTTCATATTTTCTATTAGTTTGGTGATGATAGGCCGTATTAAAATTCAATTAGTTATTCAGATCATGTTGAATAATTCTACATAATTTTGATGTGAACCTTGGCTCACGATCATAAATGATAGAAATTTTTACCCCATGAAAACTCACCACCTCATTCACATAAATCCTGGAACATTTATAAAGAGAGAAATATTCCCAAATAGAAATGAAATGGGTAGTCTTAGTGAGACGATCCACTATAACCCATATCACATTGTTTCATTTGGATGTTCTTGTGAGACTAGTGACAAAGTCCATAGTGATATTGTCCCACTTCCATGTTGGTATGGGTAGTGGTTGTAATATCCCTTTAGGAATTTTTATCTCTAGATTTACTTGTTGACACACTAAGAAACTTATAGTACAGTTAGTAATACCCCTTTTCATGTTATCCCACCAATAATGAACACAAATGTCCCTATTCATTTTAGTACTTCCAGGGTGTATCGAAAATGTAGATCTATGATATTTATCCATCAGATCGTTATTTTTTCCAAAATATATGGAAAAAATAGACTTGTATGAAATTTATGTATACCTTATTGATAAATATTTAACTCAGAAAACTTCCCATTCTTCATAGCCTCTATATTATTCTCTGAGAAAATATTTTACTCTTTGAGAATTTTTGTTCTTCTAAAAAATAGATGATTGAGAAATCATTCAGGATAGGGTTGATGATTTACCTTCCCTCATGATTCCCATTTCCAACCTTAATAGGTCCTTGATCAATGGATCTGCATGGATCCTCATCATTTCTAAAACAATAGGGTCTTTCCTACTTAATTCATCAGTGACTTTGTTTAATCTTCCAAGATGATAATGAATTTAACAATCATAGTTTTTAAGAAGTTCCAACCATCTATTTTGTCTCATGTTCAATATCTATTGTGTGAAAATATACTTCAATCATTGGTGGTCTGTTTATATATCACATTTCCCCCTATAATGATAGTACCTCCATATCTGTAAAGAAAAAAAACGGCAGCTATCTCCAGGTGATGCACATGAAAATTATACTCATGAGGCTTTAACTATTAATATGTATAAGCATCCACCTTTTCATTTTGTATGAGGACACACCCAAGTCATTTTAGATATTCATCATTAAAAATTACAAATCCTTATCTAATAGAGGGTAGAGTTAACACAGGTGCAGTAACCAATATCTTCTTCATCTATTGGAAACTTTCTTCACACTCCTTTGTCTAGATGGAATTTTCCACTTCTCAAGTTATCTTTATTAGTGGATTATAAATTCCTAAAAAGTTTTTCACAAACCTACTATAATATCCTACTAAACCAAGGAAACTACGAATTTTAGTTACTATTGCAGAATAAGGCCACTCCTCCACAGCCTTTTTCTTGGTAGGGTCAACTAAGATTCCTTCATTGGTTACAATGTTCCCCATGAAAGCAACTTGTTGCAACAAAAACTCATATTTTCTAAACATTAAAAATTGTCTCTTATTATTCAATGTTTTTAATATAACTATTATGTGATCCTAAATATCCTTGAATTTTTTTTAATATATCATAATATAATCAATAAACACTACTAAAAATTTATCAAGGTATTCCTTAAAGACTCTATCCATTAAATCCATAAATATAGATAGTGCATTAGTCAAGATGAATGGTATAAAAAAAACTCATAATGGACATATCTTTATTTTAAGGAAGTATTTGGAATATCTTCATTCTTCACCCTCAATTGATGGTAACTAGATCGGAGATAAATATTGGAGAATAATTGAGCCCCAAGAAGCTGGTCAAATAAATGTTCAATCCTTAGAAGAGGGTACTTGTTCTTCAGTTTGATCCCAATAAGTTCTATATAATCAATGCATATCCACATTTATCCATACTTATTCTTAAAAATAGAATATTTTATCTCCAAAGAGACACACTTGGTCAGACAAACCTCTTCTCCAAAATATATTGAAGCTATTTATTTTAATTCCTCTAGCTCTATATTTTCCATTCTATATGGGGTCTTTGATATTGGATTGGATCCAAGTATGAGTTCAATTGGGAACTCTACCTCTGTTTCTAGGGGATTTCTAGGTAACTCTTTTGGAAATACGTGATTATATTCCTGAATGATGGGGAAATTTTATATTCATATACTTTCATTTCCTTCTTCATCTTCATAGATCATTTACATAAATAAGGCTATGGGTGGTTCTTCTAGAAAATTATCAAGTTGAGATATCTCTACTTTGAAAAAAACTATATTGTTTCCATTGAATACTACTGATATTTCCTTTCTTCTATAGTTAATCATATTATTATACTTTGAGAGCCATCCCATCCCTATTACAGTGTTAAATTATAGAATGATAGTGAATACTAGATTTGCGATGAGGTTTTTCTTTCCAAAATGAATACAAAAGTTTCTATACACTATTGATTCCTGGATAATCCCAGCAGGAGTCTTGACAGATAATTATACTTTTTGAAGTCAAGGATTGATTATATATTTATTACAAACATGGAGGAAATATAGGAATGTGTAGAACCCAAATAAAAAAGTACTTTACATCTTTTAGAAAACAATTAGAGTACCTTCTACCACACCATTTAGAGATTCAACTTCATCTAATATGATAAAAAAATTCCGACCTTTCTCTATTGGCATGTGTTGAGTTTGATGGTGATTCCCCTCCGCTGTCTTTTGATTTGGTTAGTGACCGGAAAAGTTTCCAAGCTATCAACACTTGAATCATTGGACTTCAGGTTCAGCCTAAACCATATTTCCTTTGTCTTTAGTGTTAAGAAGTTTAGGCTTCAACTCACTATGATAGTTCTGAGAAATACTGACATCTATTGCACACTTGTAACATTTCCTTCCCCTGAGAAATCAGTTCCTTGAATTCTTATTCCCACATTTGTTTCATGTGGGAAGTTTCACTTTCTTTTATCCTATTTCATGATCAAAATTTTCTCTATGATTAGATCTATTTATCTCTTATTTTAATTCTATATATGGGACCACTTCATCTCTCTGAACTCTAGTTCAGTGTTTATAACACTCCACACTATCTCCTCATATATTTCATAGTCTCGATTGGATACATTCTTCCATAGATGGGGTCTTAGTCCACCGAAGAATCTATCAACCTTTCCATTAGGACTCATAAAAAATCTAGAGGTGTAATGATAATGTCTTGTAACGTTAATCTCATATCTTCCCACTGATTCATTTTCATTCTTCTTTAGATCTATGAATAACTTATCTATTTTTATACACATAAAATGCGGGAAATATTTTTTGAAAAGGGTTCCCCTGAACTCTTCCCACTCCAAAGCATCAATATCTCTTCTTTGATTCATGTTTTTAACCAATTTACACCAATGATTAGATTCTACCTCTAAGTGGTACAGAACCATAGTGATTTTCTCTTTTTCTGAAAAATGGAGTAAACAAAACATATTTTATATAGATTTTATCTATTGTTCATAAATCAATGGGTTAATAGATATGATTAAAGAAGGTGGTCATTGATGTATAAAGGACTCAATGGAAATTATTTCCCTTCAAGGTGAATCTAGTATCTCGACTTGATTCAAGTTATTTATCATAACCTGATTCAGTTAATTCATCATTATCATGAAGTTTTCCATTTTGTATTCCATAAGAGGTCTTTAGCACATGGTCCATAGTTCTAACCATTTCTGTGTTTCTTCCAGTTGAGAAAGTGTTGTTTTTAACAACACTTTATTTTATTAAGGGGAGATTTTTGAGAATAATACTCTATCTCTTTATGATGATTTTAATGTTCACAAATACCCTTATTTGTTATTCTAATGATTTTAATTTGAGTATATTTCAGGAAATTAATATTCTTTATTTCTATATTTTGGAATAATATTAAAGCATTTAATCTTCATGGAATATTTGACAAAGTGTTCAGAAATTGTTTTTGTGTATTAGCGTGTTCTGGAAACTCTGTTCATGCACTACATGTTCGGAAATCACTTGAGCGTGTCCTAGAAACACTGTCCATACCCTACGTTGAAGATCATAGAGAAAATATGTAATCCTTCATTTACGTTAGGGATATCAAAAAATTATATAATAATAACCTTACATTAGGGTTATCATACAAGTATAGAAGAAGAACCCTATGTTAATATAGAACGTTATATTTGTTTCTCAAAAGTATGGTTCATCAACATTATTTTTGAAAAAAAACTTAAATTTTATCAAAAAGTATGGATCATATACCTTATATTTAAAATATGATAAAAGTATGGATCATAAACCTTACTTTTATAATGAACCCTATGGATCATGTATCTTATGTTTTGCTAAAAAGGAAAATATGAATATTGTACTGTACGTTTGAGAGTTGAAGAGAAAAGTATGGTTGATCAACCTTATGTTGTGAACCTTACATTACGAAACTTACATTGTGAACCTTACATTGTGAACATTACATTGTGAACCTTACGTTCAGAGAAATAATTATATGAAGTTCAACCCTACGTTTTGGCATCAGAGATTTAAATTATGAATCTATTGAGCAACGATATTTATGCAGATTATTAGGCTTATTTCAAGAAAAATTCAAAGCCCAATTTTAAATCACATATTTGACTAATTCAAATCTATTTATTTTTAATTCAAAAGATTTATTTAAGATGATATTTTCATGAAAAATATTCAGGGGAGTTACGAATGATCTGTTATTCAAAAATTTGAATATTGCGATTTGAAAGGAGACTTTTGTGGATCTAAGTTTTAAAGGAAAATACTCATAGTTATTCTATATATATCTGTGATATTTTTTATTAAAAAGTGAGGGAGAATCATTAAGAAAATATATAACAAGCTCTTGAGTTCTTCACGACTACAGTTTTACAGAGTCATTCAAGATTTATAGATCTGTTGTTACAAGGACCCACAGACTCTGTCTTTTCTAAAGAAGAAGAAATAAATTGAAGATTCATCTATTCTACATCGATTATCTCTTGTGAATATAATATTTTTGATGTTTCTAAATTAATTTCATGATCTACTGTAATCGGATTGACTCAGAACTACTTCTACCTGAAGATCGTTCTTTCTGCAGACGATGATCCATCAACTTCCAGTTGTGTGCTGTTGCAACTATGAAGATCAACTGGAAAGTATTTCAAGAAAAATATTCTTTTTATTTTGAGTAACCATCTTCTCATACTAAGATAGGTATTCAATTCTATATATGAACTATAGGGCTCTATTTTTAGCCTTAATTGGTAATGGTGTCAACTGCATTCACTCAGTTGTGGAAGGTCTATTGATAAGAGGACCATATAGTGAATATCACCAAGCTCGTGGAGTAGAGCATTGGTGGAGCGGACTAGAGGCCTTATATTCCCCAAACCACTATACATCCTTTCATTATTTAACTATTTATTTTTTGCTGCATAAACAACCTAATAAAGAAAAAAGGATAGACTGGGGCTTCATCACGATTCGTGAAGAATTTGTAAGACACAATTCACCCCCCTCTTGTGCGTATTTGTTATAACCCGATCCAAAAATTAGTATTAGTGGAGGAGATTTTGTCAAACCTATAACAAGATGAAAGTTTTTGGATTATACATAGCATAATGGTTAATATATGAGAGGCCATGTCAATGGTTCAAGCTCCTTACTTCAACAGTGAAAATTATGTATACTGGAAATCAAGGATGATCATTTACTTAAATAACCTTGGATACAAAGTGTAATAAAAAAATTATATCTCCCTATATGATTCCAGAGAAACCAGAAACATAGAGTGCTGATACAGAAGCAGAGTACGATATAAAATTGAAAGCTATAAATTCTATCATCTATGGTCTTGGACAAGATGAATTCAACAGAGTATCTCAGTGCCCGACATCTTATGAAATGTGGCAGACAATTGCAGTTTCTTATAAACGAAATAACAATGTCAAACAGATGATGTATGCCACAACTAAATTGAAATTTGACATATTTATAATGTTTTAAGTATAAAGAATCACCCAGATGAATGGAAGTCTTACAGAAATTGTTAATAACATCACTACCTTGGGAGATCCTATCAAACAAAAAGATCAATCCCTGAAATCACTAAGATTACTACCACCTAGATGTAATAGGATATCCACAACTATTAGAAAATTATCACCAATTAAATATCTAACTATGAGAGAATTAATTGGAACTCTGATGATGTATGAAGCCGAGATACAAGATGATGAAAATGAGCATAAAGTCTTAATCATGAGAGAAAATATTTCTTAGAAAGTAACATCCCAAAATAAGTGAAAAAATATGAAGAATGAAATCAAAATGAAATCAAGGAGTTCGGATTCATCTAATTTAGACGTGGAACTGGCTCAACTAGCAAGAAAATTCTATAGAAAGAATAAGGGATTCATAAAATTCTTCAAAAATGATGAAAAAGAACCAAGGAAAGTCAGATGCTATGAATGAAAAAAGATGGGTCACATTAGACCTTACTATCCTCAATTAAAAGGAGGAAAGAAAAAGATTTTTTTTTTCAAAAAACATGATTAAGAGTAGAAAGAAAAAAGAGCAATGAAAGCTACTTGGAGTGTTTCTGAAGACTCCAATAGCTCATCAAATTCTGACTCAAAAAAAGAAGAATCAAATCTGAAAGCAAATATGTGCTTTATGGTAGAAGCTGATGAGGTACAATCTTATTACTCATCTGATTCTGATTCTAGTTCTAGTTGTTGAAATAATAAAATTTTAGCCTACTACAACATGCTAGAAAAATAATATGATTCCCTATTTAAGAAACACAAATCAATGAAAAATATTCACACTTCTATTTTAGGATAAAGAGACACTCTGTTAAAACAACATCAAGAGTTAATTGAAAAATATAACTCATCAAACATAAACTATACAGAAAATGAAACTAAAATAAAAACACTAAAAACATAAGTAAAAACAACCAAAATTGCAGCTCTTGTTTTTACATAAAGGGAAAATACAATAAATGAAATTCTTGGAATGAATGTAATTAAAAAGGAAAGATATAGAATAGGAATTAATGGTGAGAAACCCAAACTTTATAAGAACTATTTTGTTCCAAGTACAAAAGGTTAAATTTGAAACTATTATGGAAAAAAAGGCCACATATCTAAAAACTATTATATAAGGCAACCAAAAATAAGTGGGATTAATAAAGACTTTGTTTAAAGTAGTTTATATGATTCTATTAATTATAGAAAAACAAATCAAGTCTAGATTCTCAGGTCTTTGCTAGCTAACATTGTTGGACACAACAAAATTTGGGTAACAAAACAAGCCTTTGTTTAAATTCCATTGTAAGAAGAAGGTCACATAAGCTGAACTGAAATATGGTATATGGACAATGGATGCTTCTAGAATATTAGTGGGAATTCATCAAACTTTAAAACATTAACTCAAAAGGATGTAGGATTAGTCACATTTAGTGACAATGACAAAGGTAAAATTATTAGCATTAGAACTTTTGGAAATCCAGAAGCTATATCAATTAATAAAGTACTCTATATACAATGATTGAAACAAAACATGATAAGTATCTCTCAACTCTGTGATGATGGTTATTTTGTTGATTTTTCTATCAATTGCTTCTGAAATTTTAAAGATAAATTTCTTAAATTTATAACACCAAAAACTGATACTGTTTATACCCTGGACTTAAATTTTTTGTGTAAAGAAAAATTAAACTACTTAACTGCTAAGATAAATGAATCATGGATCTGGAATAGAAGACTTAGACATTGTAATGTATATTATTTATATAATATATCTAAGAAACAATTAGTTTCTGATTTTCCTAGTCTCAAATTTTAAAGTGATAGATTCTGTGAGGCATGTCAACTTGGCAAGCATCACAAATCATCCTTTAAATCTGCTAACAAAATTGCTACATCTAAAAATCTAGAACTTATCGATATGGATTTTTTTGGACCTTCAAGAATAGAAATATTGGATGGTAAATTATATGTATTTTTTTTAGTTTATGACTATTCTTTATTTACTTGGATTTATTTTCTAAAATATAAAAATGAAGCTTTTACAATTTTTTAATGTTTTTGAAAAGCTGTCCAAAATAAAAAAGGTTTTAAAATAATTTTGTTAAGAAGTGATCATGGTGGAGAATTTGAGAATCTAGAATTTAATTCCTTTTTCTCAAATATGGGTATTAAATACACCTTCTTCGCAGCAATAACAAATCAACAAAATAGAATCGTTGAAAGAAGAAATAGGACTATTCAAGAAATGTCTAGGACTATGCTAAATGAGTACAGTCTTCCTACCTATTTCTGGGAAGAAGCTGTAAGTACAAACTTCTATATAAAGGATATAGTTTTAATCAGAACAATTTTTAAAAAGACACCCTATAAAATCTGGAATAATATAAAATATAAAGTAAATTACTTTAAAGTTTTTGGATGCAAGGTTTACACATTAAACACCAAGGACAATCTTGGTAAGTTTGATCCAAAATCCGATGAAGGCATTTTCTTAGGATATTTTGCTACTTCCAAAGCTTATAGAGTTTTTAATAAAATTTCAAGGATTGTTGAAGAATCTGTTCATGTGAAATTTTATGAATCTGATCCCTTTGAGAAAAGAAAAGACCAAATTGATGAATATAACTCTAATGATAACATGAGACTTGAGAACTTAAAACACGATTTTAAAAAGACTTAAATGAAATTTAGTCTAGTTCATAAGAACATGACATTGAATAACCAAACATTATACTACCTAGACAGTCTAAAACCCTAAAGAATCACCCTTTAGAAACTGTTATAGGAGACCTAGACACTAGAATATAAACTAGAAGAAATGTAGGAAATCTTGTTGAATTCTATGCCTTTCTATCCCAATTAGAACCTAATACATCAGAAGAAGCCTTAGTTGATGAATGTTGGATGATAGAAATGCAAGTAGAACTAAACCAGTTCAAGAGAAATAAAGTTTGGAATTTAGTTGAAAGACCTCAGAACTATCCAGTTATAAGAACTAAATGGGTCTTTAGAAATAAAAAAGATAATAAAGGAAGAATAACTAGAAATAAAGAAAGACTAGCATCTAAAGAATATAATCAAGAAGAAGGTATAGATTATGATGAGACCTTTCCACCTGTAGCAAGATTATAATATATTAGAATCATTTTAGCCTATTCATCTAATATGAACATTAAATTATTTCAGATGGATGTTAAGTCTATATTTTTAAATGGTTACTTATTGGAGTAACTTTATGTTGAGAAACTCCAGGTTTTGAAAATTCAAAAAAAACAAATTTTGTTTTAAACTTACTAAAACTCTTTATGGACTTAAACAAGAACATAGAGCTTGGTATGAAATATTTAGTTCTTTTATTTTGAAAAATGATTTTACTATTGGGATGGAAGATCCATCATTGTTTAAAAAAATGTTAACTCTGATATTTTATTGGTTCAAATTTATGTTGATGATGTAACTTTTGGTTCAACAAATAAAAAACTTTGTCATGAGTTTTCAAATTTAATGCAAAAATAATTTGAAATGAGTATGATAGGAGAATTAAATTTCTTTTTAGGACTTAAAATTTATCAAAAGCATTTTTGAAATGTTTTAAATCAAAGAAAATAAATTACTGATTTACTAAAAAAAATTGGACTTGAAAACATCAAGATATATACCACTCTTATGTGTAGTAATATAAAACTTGATTAGGATGAAACTAGAAAATCAATTGACAACAAGTTATATAGAGGTATGACTGGTAGTTTATTATATCTTATTGCTAGTAGGCTAGATATAATGTATTCATTATATCTTTGTGCTAGATTTCAATATGATCCTAAATAATCTCACTTAAGTTTTGTCAAAAGAATTTTTAGATATTTAAAAAGAACTATTTTTCAATCTCTTCTCTATCTAAAAACTTTTGATTTTAATTTAATTTCATTTTCAGATGATGACTTTAGAAGTTATAGATTATATAGAAAAATAACCTCAGGGACATTCCACTTTTTAGAAAAAAATTTAGTGTCATGGTCTAGTAAGAAACAACACTCAGTTTCTCTATCAATATCCAAGGCAGAATATGTATCTGCAGGCTTTTTCTGTGCACAAGTTTTGTGGATGAAAAACACACTTATGGACATTGGACTAATTTTTAATAACACACCTATTTTATGTGATAATACAAGTGTTATAAATATTTCAAAGAAACCTATTAATCATTCTAGAACTAAGCATATTGATATCAAACATCATTTTCTAGGAGATCATGTTCTTAAAAAGGATATATTCTTTGAATTTGTAAGTACTGAAATTAAATTAGCTAATATTTTTACTAAACCACTTCCCACTGTGAGGTTTGATTTTATTAAGGGGTATCTAGGTTTATTTAATTTTAAATTAAATTTTAATTTTAATTTTTTTGCATTTATTTTTTTATCATCGCTATTTTAAATAATATAATTATTTGTTTTTAGAATTATTTTAAATTTCATTTGTATTTTTTTTCTGCGTACGTTTTATTTTATTTAAATAATTTAATGATTATTATGTGAGTAAATGACATGGGAATCGAGGATGTTAGAAACCGTTTCAAATTGCAAACCTGTTAATTTTCTCAAAACCTTTCATAACAGCAAAAACCCTTACCATCTTTATCTACCTTTGGATAAACCTTCGAAACTCTAAACCTTTGAGCCTTCAGAACTTTGAAACAGAATGTCCAAGGCACAGTGAATTGAGGAAGGAGAAGCTAACAATGCTAAGCGTCAATGCACAACAGGAAGAAATATTCTACAGGGAAAAGTAATCGACCCGTAATGGTTGTATCAAACAGATCTCATGCTGCGGTAATCCCTCGCTTTTCAGAATCTCGAGAAAACTTTCAGTGGAGAAAATAAAGAGTTTCTATTTGAGGTAGATCTTTGTCACATTTTCAAATCTATTCAGTTCAGTCTTGGAGATATAGAGGACACCATATTTTTGAAAATTATAGATCGAGATTTTTCAATTTCATCTTTAGAAATAGCTAGAATTTTAAACTTCCCTCATGAGGGAGTTTATCGTTTAGACTTAAAGAATATTAGAGATTATGAACATAAGTCAGAGGACATTATGTCATTTTTATTTGGATCTACAAGTATAAGAAAAATGTTAGTGAATGATCTATAACCTGATCAGAATATTCTTGCTATGTTTGTGCAAATAGGGATTGCACCTAGGATTTCATAGATGGAGAAAATTTTGTTTCCTGACATGTACATAATGTTTTTTCATATGAGTGAAATCAATTTGAATTTTTTGAGATATATGGTAAGGTATATCAACTATTTCTTTCAACCAATGGCTAGAATGAACTTATATCCTTATAGAAGGTTCATTTTAAAATTACTATTTATGTCTGATATGGTGAGATCAATAAATGCTAGAGTAAGATGCCATCATAGAAATATTTTCAATGCTGGAACTCTAAGGATGGTTGGATTCCTCTGGAGTACTATAAAAGGAACGCTTATGCCTATTGGAGCTGAGGAAGACTCGGACTCGGCTCAGGGGGAGAAACCTGTTAAGTCTAAGGAAGACATAGATGAATCAAGATAAATTTCAACCTCAAGAAGATTGAGATTTGAAGTAGTTAATCCACCTGATAATGAGGAAAGTCAAGAGGGATTTCAAAGGAAAAGACATCGAGTGGATCTAACTGGTGAGTAGCCTGTTCAAGAAACTACTAATGCAACTGGACCTATTCTACGATAAAAATTTATTAGATAACCTATAGTACATCAAATTGAACACCCAATAGTTTCCCAGATTGAGGTGATTCCTCATGTGGAAAAAGAAATTATGCCTTAAACTATTGAAGACCCTAGAGAAGTTGAAGTGGCTAGACCTGAATCTGCTAGAACTGTATAGACTACTGAGATTGATCAAGAGGAATTAGCTCAAGAGGAACCTATATTAGAGGATCCAGTATTGGAGGAAATCAATGAAGAAGATTCTCATGAGGAGAAATAACATTTTCATGTGAATCAAGTTGAGAACCCTTCTAAAATTCGCAATAAAATTACTAATGAGTATTTTTTTATGGATGAGTCAGGGAAGGAATCAAAGGAAGAATCAGTTGAGAAGCCAGTACAAAGAGAAGATGAATAGAAATCAGATGCTGAATATCTACCTTTAGTTTTGTTAAAACCATTGGAATCTCATACTATTAATCAAGCACAAGGTGCATTTGATTCTATGAATGTAGAAGTTGAGGAGTTATATAGAAAGTTAACCAGAGTTGAATCAAAAAATGATGATTTAAGAAGATAATTGGAATATGAAAATAAGAGATTTCATAAATTGAAATCCAGTTCTATTTCAAAACAGAAAGTTGATGTTTTAAAGAAGGATATGTTGTCCAAAGTTTCAAATTTGAAATCTGAGATGGTAATGAAGTCATATTTGGATGATTTTAATCTTTTCATGGAGCAACTATTCATAGCTATCAGGAATAGTCAACAAGGTACCTCAGGTATTTTACCTGATCTGATAAGGATATTTCAGGCCATTACATAAGAAATAAGCAATATGAATGACATATTGCAGGAAATTTTAGTGAAACAGTGCTCCATTGTTTGTCTTGTTAGACAACCAAAATCATCTTGTTGAGCAGATAACTTCAGAAGAACTAGGAATAAGAACTTTTTTGAATAAGTTCACAAATAAGTTAATTCTTTTTATAGATAAGGAAGAAAGGTTGCATGAGTTTTTTAGATTCAATTTGATTGAGGATAGTCAACTGACTCAAGAGGGATGAGATCTCATTATCCAGTTGGGATATGGATTAATGATAAGACAGAGGAATCAGTTAGCAGATATCAAGGTAGTAATATAGAGAAGATGAGACCAATTTCAAATCATTGTTGAGCCAAACCTTAATTCTCATTTTCATTAATGTACTTTTACTTATATTTTCAATAAAATATATTTTCATCCCATGTTTATGTGTTATTAATTTGTTTTACTATACTATCTACGTTAGAATTCCTGTAATCCAGCTTCACATATTGATAAATAGTTTATCATAGCATTTACATAAGTTCAGAGCTACATTAAAATGTGTTATATTCTTTATTCTATTATTCTTTTTGATATCACAAAAAGGGGGTGAAATATGGATAAACACAACATATTTTTTTATATAAATCTTTTACTGAGAGGTAGAAAAGAAAACTTTTCATTTTAAGGGGAGAAATTTCTAAAAGTTTTTTAAGGAGAAATTTTTGGATAAACACAAAATTTTATTTTCTTTATTTATAAAGGAGGAAATTTATTTTACATTATAAAGGGGGAGGAAATGTAAAAATTAAGAAATAATTTAGTTAAAATAAAATATTTTTTTATCTTTTCAAAATTATAAAATATATACAATTAATTTTGCAAGATAATTTCCTTGGTTATTTCATGGGTTTTGTGATCATCAAAAAGGGGGAGATTGTTGAGAAAGTGTTGTTTTCAACAACACTCTATTTTATTAAGGGGAGATTGTTTAAAACAATACTCTATCTTATTATGATGATTTTGATGTTTAAAAATACCCTTATTTTTTATTCTAATGACTTTACTTTGAGTATATTTCAGAAAATTAATATAGTTTATTTCTCTTTTTTGGAATAATATTAATGCATTTAATCCGCATGAAATATTTTATAAAGTGTTCGGAAATCGTTTTTTCATATTAACATGTTCTGGAAACACTGTTCATGCTCTACGTTTTTGGAAATCACTTGAGCGTGTTCTAGAAACACTATTCATACCCTACATTGATTAGAAATGAGAAAGTATGTAATCCGTTGTTTACGTTTGGGATATCATTAAATTATAGAAGAAGAACCTTATGTTCAAGTTATCAGAAATGTATAGAAGAGGAACCCTACGTTAATATGAAACGTTATGTTTGTTTCTCAAAAGTATGGTTCATCAACCTTAATTTTGAAAACAACCATACTTTTTATCCAAAATTATAGATCATATATCTTACATTTAGAAGATGATAAAAATATGGATCATCAACCTTACTTTTATAATGAACCTTACAGATCATGTATCTGATGTTTTTCTAAAAAGGAAAGTATGGATATTATACCATATGTTTGAGAGTTGAAGAGAAATGTATGGTTGATCAAACTTATGTTGTGAAACTTACACTATGAACCTTACATTGTGAACCTTACGTTTTGAACCTTACGTTCAGAGAAAGAATTCTATGCAGTTCAACCCTATGTTTTGACGTCGGAGATTAAAATTATGACTTTATTGAGAAACGGTCTTTATGCATATTATTAGGCTGATTTCAAGCCAAATTCAAAGCCCTATTTTAAAGAGTTTCTTTTACTAATTCAAATTCGTTTTTTTATTCAAAGGATCGATTTGAGAGGATCTTTTCATGCTGAATATTCGGGAGAGTTACAACTGCTCTGTTATTCAAACATTTGAATATCACAATTCTAAAGGAGACTTTTGTGGATCTAAATTTTTAAGGAAAATGCTTGTCTTTATTCTATATATATCTGTGATATTTTGTATTACAACATGAGGTAAAATAATCAAGAAAATAATATAACAATCTCTTGAGTTATTCATGACTACAGTTTTACAGAGTCATTCACGATTTACAGATCTGATATTACAAGGAACCAAAAACTCTGTTTTTTTTAAATAAGAAGAAATATGTTGAAGATTCATCAATTATACATTTCTTATATATTGTGAATATACTGTTGTTTAAGTTGCTAAATTCATTTCAAGATCTACTACAACCGGATCGGCTCAGAACTACTTCTACCTAGAGATTATTCTTTCTGAAGATGATGATCCATCAAATGTCAGTTGCATGCTATTGCATCTGTGAAGATCCACTGTAAAGTATTTCTAGACAAATACTCTTTTTATTTTGAGTAACTGTCTTCTCATACTAAGCAAGGTATTCAGTTCTGTATATGAACTAGAAGGATCTTTTTTTATCCTTAACTTGTAAAGGTGTCACCTGACTGCACTCATTTGTGGATGGTATGTTGATAAGAGGACCAGAAAGTGAAAATAACCAAGATTGTAGAGTAGAGCATTGGTAGAGTGGAGTAGGGTCCTTTTTTTCCCCGAACCACTATACATCCTTGTGTTCTTTAACTGTTTATTTCTAGCTGCATAAACAATCTAATAAAGACAAAAGGATAGAATCGGGCTTCATCACGATTCATGGAGAATTTGTAAAAGACACAATTCACCCCCTCTTGTGCATATTTGGAATAACCCGATCCAACACCTCCTATTTTCTATTATTTAGTAAACTAAGAAAACCTTAGTGAGAAACATGTTTATTTTAATAATATTATAATTATAAAGGAATTTTTATGTCTTAAAATATCATGCTTAAATATTTTATTCTTTAAAAAAATTGTATTTTTTATAAATCCTTCATAATGGTTCATAAAAATCTTGAGATTAACCAAAAATATTCCCTAGGAGTGCCAATCTAAGAGTGAAGCAAGGCCTATTTTTAGGTAGTAGTTCCCATTCGATTATAGATTAAATTGGTGTTTTTTGGATTTACCCTAAGATACATCTGTGCTAGAGTCAAATCCACTTGTTCATATCTAGACAAGGATATCTTTGTTCGGAATCCACTTACTTAATACTTCACCGAAATACCAGGATGTTTTACTATACTTAAACTTTTATATATATTTATTATTAAAATTTTCAAATCCTAATTTCCAAAAATTACTAAATCCTCGTGGGATTTTAATAATGGAATCATACCTTTTTATTACATAACTTTTCATTACATTGTACAAAAAGGAGATCTTCTAAAGTTTAGTTTCTTTAAAAAAGGTAAATAATACATGAAAACTTAAAAAATTATTCAATTAAACTTGAAATTATTCTTAAAATTTTAATTTTAAGTACATTTACCATATCCCATAACCTAGGGACATACATCAGAGGAAAGGGTGAGTATAAGGCCTTGTAATGGAAAGAAAGGAAAATAGTTTACAAGTGATATTGAGGAATATAAATAAGAACATGAAGAATATCATTATTGAATTAAAAGGGAACATGAGGAATATCATAATATAAAAAACATTAATAATATAATGAAAATGTGGCTATAAAATTTAAGTAATCCATTCATAAGCATATCACCAATGTCTATCACTGAAGTTTTATAAAATTACCAAGGTTATCCACCAAGATATCATAAAACATATCATATCTAGAGATTAAATTATTTACCTAATCCATTGAAGCACTTTCAGGGATAACCCTTCATATGTCTTAATTAATGTGATCCACATAGATCATAATAAAACATTTCATAAATAAAAAGTGAAAAATAAATGAAACAAGTTTCATATTAAAATACATGGAATTTTAAAAGGCTTTTAAAGAAAATATAATTATGTCATTTTTAGCCCAAGGAAATGTGGGTTTCATGTATGTTAATATTTGAATAAAATAAATAATTTTTACATATAGGTTAATACCCCTAGAAAAGAAAGAATATTGGGTATTCAAAAAATTAAAATAAAAGGTGATTTGTTGATGAGAAAAGAGAAATTTTGAGAAGTAAATCTGCAAGCATAACGAGAATCAAACATGGTCTTAGAAAATGGTAAAATTAGAAGAAAAATGGTCTCCTAATCATAAAATAATAGTATTATAGTAAAGGTATAAAATAAAGTGGAAAAAATAACTTATTTTTTAAATTGGAATACATACCATGTAAAGAGGGAATTTGAATGGAAAAGTGAAGTGGAGATTTCCCTTACCATAAAGAGTTCTAAAAATTGAGGATTTTGACCTTAAGGGATTAAGAAAACCTTGGGATGACTCTTTGGGAGGTAAAAATACTATAGATTCATGGATTTTGGATTTTGAGTGAAATGAAATGGAGAAATGGGTGGTTATTTATAGCCAATGTGTAGGATTTGTTTATAAATTTCTTAATATAGGCAATGGAAACCTTAGTTGTTGAAAATGAAAAACCAAGGAGTTTACCATGGTATTTTCCCATGATTTTGGAAAATTGGGTAATATTTTATATTAATTTAATATTAAATATGTGATCATAATTTTATATTACTTATTTTGGCTTGTAAAAGAAATGTTTCCACAAAAAAGATTGTTTTTAATGTTAAAGTTTCCATTTTAGACATTAGAAAGTAAATTAGAGCACTAGAAAATGATTAAAATATATTAAAATACTTGATAATAAAAAAATAACATATTTTAGGTTTTTTAACATCATTAATTAGTTATTACATCAATATTTTATAATTATTAAGTCATTAAAAATACAAAAAAAACTCAAACTCTATTTTTACTATTCACAAAAAAATAAAGTATTTTAGAAAATTATTATATATTTACCCTAACCTAATTTTGATGTTATGATTTAAAAAATGATATTTATTTTATCATAATAATTCTATAAATATTATAATTATAACTTTTGAATATAAAAATCCTAATTTTTTAAAAACATAGCGGATTGAAAATACATTGTAAAATTTATGACACTTGAAAAAAAATAAAAATACTTTATCATTCATATTTAAATAAAAGTGTTTCTATAATAAAATTTCATTAAAATAAGTATTATTAACAATATATTGGTTTATTATAAATATTTATATCTTTTTAGAAAAGTATAATTTTTTTCTGAAAAATCAATTTATCAAATTCCATCTCAATTTTATTAAGAAAAACTATTCTTAAAATGGAATTGATGGAATAAAAATTTTATTTAAACAATGGAATTAAGATATAAGTAACTAGGGACTCAACACATAACCACTTATAACACTCATATACAACCTTAGTATTAGGTGTGAAATGGTGATAGATTCATGGGGTGACTCGGCTAACATCGCCTGAGTGGTAATTTCCATTAACTTGAACTTCTCCCGTAGATGATTTCATTCAAGAGTCACTTCTTGAAGCTTAGATTGGGATTGGTCGAGTGTGAACCCTAGTTATGATATTTCCCTCCCAAGATCTAAAAAATGGGCCTCATATGTCATGGCTCTACTGGTTGAGGGAATCATTTCTCGTTTCTTCATTAATTATTCTATATCATTTCTAGTTAAAAATATTAACATAAAAAAATTATTACGAAGAGTATAGTTTACAACAATAAAAAATGGTTGAATCCTGATGGTCACATTTTCCTTTATAATCAATTCCTTATTAAAGAGTTATGGGTTCATTTTTTATGGAACAATATAACACACATTTTTTTAGGAAACAAATATTATTTAAAAAGTTTGGGTCATTACATCCACCCCGCTCCACCACCCTGAGCAGAATATCCTCTAGCTAGACCTTCTACTCCCTCCTGCACATGGAACTCCTATATCTAGAATCTATATGCTCTACCTCTTGTCATATCCTAGCCTCCCACCATGCATGATCCCATCCAGCCCTCTACCTCCCACTCCACCCACCATATTTGGCCGCCTCCTACAATGCCTCCTCATGCATGAATTCCCAAAACCCATGGAACATCAGTCACTTCCAAAACCCCAACAATGATCTCCCTTATCCCATTGTACTTTTCACTTAATGAAAAAACTACTGGCCCTGCTTTGTACCGCCAATCAGAACACCCCTCGCTTCCTGCGGCCTCCTGATGGCTAGTCTAGCCATCTGGAATCCTTCAATGGTGTGTGACCTCCCCTACCCAACCTCTCATGCATCTTATTCTGGTGAATTTCTACCAACACAAGGGTAAAATGACTTGATTCAGTTCAGTTCCGGCCCTACTGGACTTGCATGATGCATTTAGGGTCTATATGAGGCTCAATAACATTTTCATGGATTTTGAGGCTACTTGGGGCCCATGAACAAATCTTTATAATTAAAAAATATTTCAAAAAGTTTAGATAAAATTTTTTAAATAAAATTTTAATTTTGGGACGAAACATAAAAAATTATTTGAATTAAAATTAGTTTAATTATTTTAATTCATTCAATTCTTTTGGCATGTATTTATTTCAAGTATAATTTTTTATTTTTCATTTAATTTATGTACCTAATAATCTTGATCATTGAATAACCAATGTATTTCCAGTTTTATATTTATTTATTATTTTTTCAAATTCGTAAGATACATGTAATAATTAAATTTAATTGGACTTTCTATGCATGATCAGTATTTCTTTTTTAATATGTATAAGTCCATGTGTATCTATAATATTTGTATTGCTGGTGCATTATGCATTCCTAATACCCCCTCATCTATGTGAAAGTATTTATACATTATAATGAGTACATTGTAAAATGTTGATAATGACAAGTAGAGGTTCTATTCTAGATTAAATGGTGATATATTGGACCATGGTGCAAGCTCTGATTTGATTCAGAGACATCTTAGTTATTTTACCCCATAGGGTTATAGTTAGTCCATTGAGAATAAAGAGATCAACCAGATCGGTCTCATTGTTTTTTAATTTATGATTTTATTATTATTTTATTGAATATATATTTATACAAAAACACATAAAATAAAAAAGTAAAATGCATAGATTAAATGAATTTTAGATGAGATGAATGTTTTTTATTTACTGCATAATTATGTTGTGAGTATGATCACACAATACATGCATATTAGATAGAAAAAAAATTCATTCATCAAAAAATATAAATTAAAAACCTCAAATAAATATTAAGTTGTAATGAATTCCATTATTTTAATTTGAACAAAATTGGGTGTACAGGATGCTCTCCAACCCTAGTTAAGGGTGCCTACTACATTGGAGAGTTCTTATGAATTCTATGGGTAAACATAACTAAAGATAGAATCAAAAAAGAATCCATTGCTATCTTGTTTCATATTTAGAAGGAAAATCATTGAGTAAATCAATTTTATAATTTATTAAAGTTGGGAATTCACTCAATAGTTCAAGGATAAATTATTTAATGTGGTTGTCTAGTAAAAAAAACCCACCTTTAAACTCTCTGAGTAGTATCATATCCATATCTTGGACTATGAGGAGTGGTTTCATGGATTCCCACCACTAGAATACTCGAGCGACTAGGTATTCTGAATCTAATAGTGAGGGATACTAGGTTTTGATAAAATTATGGGATAAATTGGTAATTTAATTAATAATTAGTGTTAAATTTTTAGTTAAGATACAAGTACTAATTTTCTTAAATATTATTTTTTGTATAAAAATGGAATGTAATACCATAGGTACACTATGTTTACTATTTGAAGAAGAAAATGTCCTCACTTAAAACAACCATAAATTTAAAAATAATAAAGTTTTATTAGATAACATATGTTACATGCATAACTGATCTTAAACAACCCAAAATAATTTATTTATTTGAATACAATATCTTTGATAGCTTGTGGAACACACAACCCCAATTCTTAATGAACCGTAATATATTATACCAATACAACCTAGTAGTTAAATTGGTGAGTATAAATAGTAATAAATAAATAATGAAAATTATATGGTTTACACATGTAAAAAAATTAAGAGGTTATCTATTGATTATAAATAAAATAATAACCATTTAAATCAAAAATAAATGTTTTCCAAAAAACTATATTTTTTTCTAAAAGATGGTTTAGTCCATTTTGTGTACATAATTTAAAATTAATTTTTAATTTTTTTTAAATTTTTATTTTTTTAAAACCAACTACATTTTTGAAATTATTAAATAAATATTATATCAGGGAGAATTTTTCATAATTTTCTGAATATTTTTCTTTTTCATTGGAAAGTGAAAAATTCAAATTTTTGTTAAAAACTGTCTTTTCATTTAAATAATTTATGAGGTTAAATTATATTTTAAATTAGGTTTAAAGTAAAATTAGTAAAATTATATTAAATATTAACTAATTTATGACATTTTAATAAATTTCATATTGAATCTTGATATTAAAATCTTATGTACTTATGATAATTTTTCTCTTTGGAAACCCCCTTTTTCGTCGCGTCTATGGGTATAATTCAAAATTTGATTCTTCAACTTATATGAAATAAATTTTCAGAAACGGATTAAATATTTGGAATTATAATAATTTAAATTTTTTAAAAAATTAACCTTAATTTTTGATCAAAATTAATAGTGAAAACAATAAAGATTAATTACTGCAGTTAAGGAAAAATGGGTTTACTAGAGGTTAAAAATGATAAGGGTTATAATGACCTAAAAACTTGTATAAAACAATTTATTTGGAACTATTTCTACCTTATCATGTCTATGTATCTATAATACTCTATTTTCTACCCTTTTGGAACGTTAAAAATGTTGGTATATCTTTTTATTTTCAAAAATTACAAGTGTGCCACTCACCTCACTTGTAAAAGGCCACCCACTATCCTCTCTTATTCACACCTTCAAACCATTTTGGATTGTAAAATACCTTCCAAAATAAATTAAAATCACATGAAATCATCCTATAATTATTTTTTGTGTCATAAATATATTCTATGAATACTGTAGGTGTAATCCTAAAGAGGTGGTCCTAGATTTGTTAAAATTAAAAACTATGTGTTTTTTGTTTCATTTATTCTTCCACACAATTAAAATATTATAAATTTATGAATATACAATAATAAAATTTTAATAAATATACTGAGATTTTTTTATTTTATGTTCATTACCTATATATATCTCCTCTTCCCTCAAATGGTAAACGATAACATCACTCGTGTGTACAACAGACTATCGCCTCACGAACCAATGTGACATGTTTTCCATCAACCCCTCTAACAGTTGGGTATAATGATGGATTTAAAGTATATATATAATATTTATAACATAATTATACCTATAGAGTCCTTATAAGATATATAATTTTTTTACTTTCCATTTCATAGGGGATATGATAACGTCGCACATGTATACGACAGACTACCACATCATGAAGCATTAATGTGATTCTTTTTCTCTAGAACTTTATATAAAATGTAATATAGATATATTTAATGAATATATGTGATACAAATGAAATAATTATGAAATTAATTAAATATTTATAGTTATTAAATTATAATATATCATTTTTTTCTTACTTTATCACTCACTGAAAGATGATAACATCATTCGTATACTTGCGGACTACCACCTTCACGGAGTGATGTGACACTCACTTCATCACCATAACACACATATGATATATATAAGTAAATTTAAAGAGATAATATGGTATTTATGATATTATTATCTTTATATAAAAATAAAATATTATTTACCTCATTTCCATAATGATCATTGAAAAATGGAAACGTTTCTCATGCTATGTACAACCTACCGTATCCATGATCATAATCTTCATTTTCCAAAAAAATCATTCATGATTGGTATTAATAGTATAATTGATTTATAAATATGATAATTATTATATTTCTATCATTATTGAGATTATGGAACTAAATAATACCCACACAAACCGTAACATTCATGACAAAGAACGAATGAAAAAACAAGGCAATTATCACCTGAAACAATGAAAATATGAAAGATTGTTAATTAATGGTTTTTAAGATGTTATAAAAAGAACATATTGATATTATAAATATTAATATGGTTTTTGTTTGTGTTAATCACATGTTTAAAACCACTATAAATGAGTTTAAAATTTTTTTGACCAAAAGGAAGTGTTAGGTAAGGGACTTCGTCTCAATTCCCTTCATTGTGGCATATTTTAATGTTATGAACATTATTTATTTTATATGGTGTATGTACATACCATTTCACATGTAATATAATGATTCATAAATAATTCATTGTATTTAATTTTTAAATTTTATTATTTCATTTAAGGGATTTGACATGATAATTATCAAGTGGTAAATAATTTCATAACTCAATTTCTTGTCGTTGGGTTATATTAATAATTCAATGTATTTGAAATTATAAGATTATGTGTGTAAATAATTTTGATTGTATTATGTTATATTATTAATTATTTTATTTATATTTCCATTTTTTTACAGATAATTCATTCATTGATTAATTTTCTCTTCAACGTTATAATCTTTGTAAGATATTTCATTTCAATTTCCATTTCATTGGGACATATTTGTTAATATACACCCATTCACTTTCATTTGGTGTATATACCACTCATTTGGTGTATTTAACATTAATAAATATTTATTAATGATTTTATTGTAAAAATATATATTTCTAATGAATCAATGGTCACCCCTCATTTCTTGTTTAATTTTGTGATTGTTAACTTTGTCTTGATATAATCACTTTCTCGTGATCATTTTTCATTGAAAATTTCATTTCTCATAAATATATATATTATTTATATAATATAAATGATTATTTACTTAACCATGTACTATTTTTAAATATGGTTTTTACTTTAAAGGTTATTTTATTATATAAGAAAATATTGATAAATCCATATTCTTTATTCTCTATGGATATTTGATGATAACGCACATTATTGATGAATTAAATAGATTATTAAATATACGAGGAATGATTTTGAAATGAATATATGACTAGGGACTAGTGATTTATAGATCCTTGATGCATCAATAATGTCATGAGGAAAATCAGTAATCTAGTATTAAATGAGGTTCTACATGTAGTTTTAATATGTCTTATGAAAGGTCATAATAGTAGAGGTATTATGTTCCAACGATCATGAAATAAAAGGATGAATAATTTACTTCATAAGGATTTGAGTTATTATTTTTCATGATATTTTATCAATTATATTATCTTTGGATGAATTTTATTCTCAATTTAGTGATTAAATAACAGGTGTTTTCTGTTATTTACCATTTTATATTTATTGTGGGTTGTATTATTATCAATGAGATTTTTAAATTTATATTATCTCTAGATGAATTTAATTCTCAGTTTATTATTTAAATTAAATGTTTTTTAGTTATTTAACTTACCATATTGATTATGCCTTATCTATTTATGATAGTCAAGTTATTGATTAAATGTAATGTGTGTTTAGTTATTTACCTTTCCACATTGATTATTCATTATCTAATAATGATAATAAAAATTTTTAAATGGAATTTTCATTTAGTTATTAACCATGACATGTAATTTAGGTTTATTTATTCTTGATATCTTATGTTGTACTTAAACCTTACTGAGAATTTGAGCTCACCCTTATTTTGTTTTCTTTACCATGAATCCATTTTGGGTACTATAATGATATGTAAGGATTTCATAGAGAGAATAATTATATTCTCAAAAGAACATTATTTTGTAATTTGTGTTTTCAAATTTAATATGGGAGTCATATATATATCTTTTTTACCAAGACTAATAAACTGTTTGGTCCTTTGTGATGCAATTAATTGTATCTTAGTCTAATGTAATAAAGCTAACATCAGCTTCAGGTTATTGGGTTCAAGGTCCCAACAGTTTGTATTAGAGTAATCTTAGTATAATCCTTGGTAAATACATTTAGGGAATCATATATTAAGGATAATAACCCTATTATAGGCTTTAAGGATAAGTATAGTAGAATATCATAATGTTTTGGTAAGGAAGATATTGTGTGGTTTTTCCAAGAAATAAATCCCAATATGGATACTACATGTAATGACCCATGTATTTATAGAATAATACATTTTTATATCTATTAATATTTATGAATAAGATATTAATTTTATGTTAAAGAAGACACTTTTTCCGAGAGCATACTCGACACACAACAACAGGTTTCTTTGAAATCTTACGTTGCACTCAACTTTGAGTTATACCGAAAAATAATATAATAATAATATTATTTTAAATGGTAGTTAACTCCTAGTCGTTTCATTAAAGGGAATGAAAATAAGTAACTAAAACATTATTATACATATTTGTTAATTTTTTTTACATTTATCCAATGAATATTAGAGTCTTAAAATGATAATGAATCAAATTATAAGCATAAAATAGTATAATATTTTTAAAAGGCCATTTTAAAATTTTTTGACGGAGAACCTTTTTTAAATATAGTTTTTTTTCACTTTTATATATTATATTTTACAAAATAAAATTATTATATAGAATAAGGATTTCAAAATTTACTTTGGATGAAATTTTGGTATTTTTCTGCTAAAGTTCATTTGTAATGAATTGTGAAAAATACTACATTTTAATTCACAACTTCATTTTCATCTAATTTATTTATATAGTTATACTATAATTTTAATTTGTTTTAAAGTATAATTGGATTATAAATTTATTATTTAATCTAATTGTGGTAATTAAAATTAATTTCAAAATTTAATTGGACATAAACACATTTCAATATTTGGATAGTTATTACTTATTAAAAACCCGCCTTTTGGTTTTGGAAATGAGAAATAATTTCAAATTAATTACTGAAACTTCTGTGTTGTGAATTTGAAAAAATGGATTCCCTATTTGGAATCATAATTT
Source organism: Viscum album (assembly GCA_963277665.1). Taxonomy (NCBI): domain Eukaryota; kingdom Viridiplantae; phylum Streptophyta; class Magnoliopsida; order Santalales; family Viscaceae; genus Viscum; species Viscum album. The sequence continues at coordinate 190,886,624 of OY728162.1, read as the reverse complement.
TTAAATTGTGTAAGTAAGTATCTTTTATTTATGGACATTATGAATAGTAACTTCAAAAGTAATTTTATTTATCATGGTTAAAAGGAAAATATGGTAAATAAGGGTAAAAAAAATATTATTATAACAATATAAAAGTACCCTAAAATATGTATTAATCCTATTGGATGATATATTTGCAACCATTGGAATCCTTGTCTTGGTTTTGGGACCACATGGATCCCCTTGGGTGTGATAATGACATGTTATATTAATTAATTTAAAGTAAAAAAGAAAAATAACTTAAACATGTATCTTTTACTAATTTTTTTATAGGGTTATATAATAGATCTCTTTGACTATAAATAGTCATTAAAAAATCTAAAACTATTTCCTATATCATGGTATTTCATTAATAATATTTAGACATTAAATAAATAAATTTAATTTTGACAAAATGATGATGCAATGATTCCTCCCTTAATAAAGGATTCAAATAAATGATATTATAAATTCTAAAATAAATGTAATTTGGTTATTTTGATGTCATAAAAAAATTTTCTGGATGATATTGACCTATTAACTTTGATTTAATTCCTTTATTTTAAAGGAATCAAGTTGTTATGAATTTAAAAAAAAGTCATGTTTGAATTGTGTCCAAAATTGTCAAAATTCATAACTTAAAATAGAAAATAGTTTATTAAATGATATTAAATTTCTAAAAAAATAAGATTCATAAAAATTATTAAGAAAAAAAATGTTCTTAATGATTTTTTTGGGTATTTTTATATTATATGGTAATTACATTAACCCACAATGTGTAAATAATATGTTATCATGGTAAGATTAAAAAATTCAAAATAAGGGTTAAACAAAAAAATAAGGGTAAAACAATATTCAAAACTTGTCTAAAAATTATTGGATTATGGGTATTGGAACCAAAATCATATTATATTTGAAATAAATGACTTGGGGACCTTTTTAGATTGAAAATTAATTTATAATAAAATAATATTTCAAGATATTCCTAAAGTGTCCCTCCTCCATCTTATAAAAGGGCAGAACCTATACCCATTAAATCACACCTATCAAGACCCTTTTATCATCCAAATTATGCCCAAATAATCTCACAAAATCCCTCCCTTCCTCTTAGAAGCCTTACGTTAGTAAGAAGGAAATTCAAGAAATCTTTTAGGCTCATATCAAAAGAAGTTACCCGATTTTGTGGTAACGTCTTCTCTCAAGTTATTTTATTTTATTTTCATTCTTCAATAAATATTCTATTATTATTATTTGATTACATAAAAAAACTAGTATCATAAATATACTAGGATTTTCTATGATAATTATTCTAACTACACTTACACACACCTCCATCTAATGGATACGAACATATTGTTTCTATGTACAACGAACTACTGCCTCACAAAACAATGATTGTTCAATTTTCCCCTACCACCACTCTTGGTGGATATTATGATGGAACTATATTTATATATGATATATTTAATATTTAATATTATCTATATGATTCTGTATTTTTTATTTATATCATACCTTTAGGCTTTCTATAATGTGTAAATACGATAATTTCATTTGAGGAAGTGCGTACTACTGCCCCCTCAAAGTGATATGACTCGTTCATGCCATACATGGAAGGTATAAGAATGGAATTAATGAAAACAGGTAACATATATAACATAGATATTATTCATTAATTATAATATAGATATTTATTATATAGTTTTCATTTCTTTAATATGACAAAGAAATGAAAGTAGCATTCATGCATACGTACGACCTACTGTCTCCATGAACGGTGCATTTAATTTCTTATCTCCAAATGTTATGGACTATTATAAATACATATATAATGGATATATATGATATTTAAATCATGAATAATATTCTGTAGATGATTTAATTTCGACTACAAGGATAACTTACCTCAAAACAAGTTAATTTTCAATTCAAGTACCGAATATCAACAAAACAACCAATATGAACTTGAATAATTATGTGACTGTTATAATAAGATAATAAGTGATATAAAAGTAATAATAAACTTGAAAAAGGTTCTGAAGCAAGTAGTACTTAACTTAATTTTATTATTCATGGAGATAAATAACAAAAAAGACAAGTCAGGTGTAAGGTAAGGGAACCTTTCACCCTCCTCTTTTAGTCAAATATTTCTTTTATGTTATGTATTTTAATTTCCATTTTATTATGGTTGGATATGTTATTATATATCCATGTTGCTATGAATTTTATGTTTAAGTGATGAGATACCCCTTTTTCTCTCATCAACTCATTTTCTAAATTTTTAAGTGACACCATTAGGGTACCGAATTTTCATAAGAGAATTTCTAAAACTCAATTTCCACTCATTTGGTTTTACGCATACTTAATTGATAAGTTTATGTCAAGATTATGTTTGGAATCACTATTTATTTATTTATGGTTAAATTTCTACTTACCTTTCTGTTGATATACTTTTTCTACACACAATCACCCCATAGATAGATTCTTACATCATTTATTTTAACTTTATAAGGTAAATATTAAATCAATATTAATTCAATGAGTTAAATATCTATGTCACTGGTTTTGATTTTCCAAGAATATTTGTGAATGACCACTGATTTTTTACACATAATATCCAATTATATTTTGTGTATTTATATTTTTCACACATAATTATGTCATTGATTTATGCTTAATCTAATAATATGATCTTTATAAGGGACTTTGTCTTAATATAATTTCATTGAGGGATATTTTAATAATATACAAATCCTTGTTTTATATGGTGTATAATAAAACCATCTGACTTTTAATTTCATTCAAAGGGAATATTTTTTATGTAGCATTTTACTAAATAAAAAAAGGAATATTTTTAATATATGCGGCGATAATGAACTCTCTACCACCGTAATCGTTATTTGATATTTGTATTCCTCTATAAACCATATTGTTTTTTAAAGGAAAATAAATCCCTTATTACCTTTTTGGGTGTTTTCGTATTGAAGATGTATTTTTAAATAGATTAAGTATTTCAGTATCTTGAAATGATTTTTTATGATTGAAAATGAAATGTTTATAGTGAAATGTTGATATTCGAAATATTTTATTTGTTATGATTATATAATGGTACTAGGAAATTTTATGGGTGGTTAAATGATAATCCAATGATATGTGGTTACGTGATAAACCAAATGAAATGTGGTTCCATGAAAAACCATGGACTGGTGGTTACGTTATAACCTCCAATGCATTGGGTATGGAAGTTGGCAGTATGGCTATTCCTTTTAGTGATATGTGTGGAAGTCGATAGTATGGTTATTCCATTTAAGTGTGTTTTTGTCCCATGTTACCTTTATATTATATATGTTTCTTTCTATGGTATTTATGGTAATATTTTGGTTACAAAAGGGTAAAAAATGAGCTTATATCCAGTGAAGTGTTTTCGCTACTTCTTAAAGGTGAAAAATATTACTTTATGATAAATTTTTCATGGATTACATGTTTTTTCAAGACTAATAGTTTTCATTCATTATGTGTACCTTACTGAGATTTTTATGCTCATAACAAGTTATTAATTTTTTTCACAGGACATAAAGAAGAATAGAGTCAATGGTGAGATCCAGGAAAATTCATACTGTTTAAAACATGAAACAAAACATGTTTATTTTTAAAGAGTTTTTGTTTTATGAAAGAAATGGATAGTGAGTAGAAGTGTATAAATGTATTATTAAATGTGTTATTTATATTTTATGACCTAATTCTCTAAATCTATTAACCTCAAAATATCCTTGATGTGAATTAAATTCAAATTATTAACTTATCTCAAGATTAAGTAATGTTTAAGACTGGGACCTTATAGTTGATATCAGAGGAATGGTTTATACATCTTTGGAGATTAGGATGTTTTATTAAGGGTTAGGGATATGATCATGGGTCTATAATTTTAAGTTATATTATAAGTTCGATGAATTAAAAACCCCTTTTTAGGATTATGTTATTTCAAGGAAATTAATGTTATTTTTAATGACATTCACCTTTGAGAAATTATGGGTTATTAGTCTTTGGGATACAAAATGGGAGCTATGAAATTACCATTTAAGTTAAAACATGTTTTGGTTATTTTTTAGGATTTTATCTCATTTTCTTAATTTTATTAGAATTATAAAGTTTTGGAAAAATGACAACACGCAAACCATGTGACAACCCATCACATTAGACAAAGTTGCGGGAATTGAACCCACAACCAAAGTACAATTGGGATTTATCACCTACCACTGGCCTATAAAAAGTCCCTGGTCTGTATGACTTATTAATTTTAGTTAAATGATTTTATGGATCAAGAATAAGTTTATTTTTGAACTTATGTTTTATCAAATGGATATTCTTAGTATAGGAAAATGATTTGGTGATTAAGTGATAATTGTTATTTTAAAATACGTTTTTTCTTTTGGGAACACTATTTAAGTAAGGAAAATAGAATACTATGGGATTTCATTTGAGGATTAATGGTCGAATTTTTATTTTGGAAAAATTTATGTTTGTATTGTGTCCATATGAAGATTTGGGTTATTTATGGAAATGATTAACCTATAATTAATATGTGATTAGGTTAATTACTTTTCAGTACGAGACTTTAAAAGTAGATGATTCTATTTAGAGATAAATGTTAAGATTTATTTTGGAAGACTATGTGATAAAATCCTTCTACATTTTGGGTTTCAAACTTAGTTTGGATTATTTTTAAAAAATTTAAGGACAATTTTCTATTGAATGGTCTTTGTTGAACTTTGGTTATTGTTTTATGAATTTTTGAGATTAAGAGTAGAATTTATTTCTATAAATGATTATCCTTTTTGGGGTTTATTTGATCTTGTACTAACCATTTTGGTTCTGGTCAATGCCTAAAGATAGGGGAAATATATAGTTCATCTTTTGTGGATTATGTGATTCTTTAGAAGTTGATTCTAGCGCTTCAGGTGTGTCCATGTCATCATGAATACTCATCGTTTGGAGAAAATACGAGTTGGTGGTAGATATTTATTAAAGGATGAAATTCTACTTGAAATGTAAGTATATTTTCTTATGTTATTAGTCAATCTTATAAATAAATTCCTAAAATTTATTAAAAGGAAATTAAAACTAAAACATTTCCTGTTTACTTTTTATACTAGGTAATCAAAGACCATTTAACCCATCACATGTTTATGGTTTTCTGGTAGTCAACATTCCCCTTATCATGTTTTCTATCACTCTCTTTCCGAACTTGATGGTTAGTTTCTCTTCCATATCCAAGTTTTCCTACATGGAACCCTAGTATGTGTTATCTCGAGTGACATTTTTACTTATCTTGATTTCATTAAAAGTGATAGTTTTTTTACTCTTTTTCCGATGTGGGGTTTTCAATGAAGTTTATGAGACCAATTTCAAAATTATGAGGACACAATTTCCAAAAGGGGGGAAGGATGTAACGATCCAGGTATTTATAGAATAACACATTTTCATATCTATTAATATTTATGAATAAGATATTAATTTAATGTTAAAGATCAAACTTTTTCCTACAACGTACTCGACATGCAACAACAGGTTTCTTTGAAATCTTATGCTGCTCACAACTTTGAGTTATACCAAAAAATAATATAATATTATTATTATTTTAAATAGTAGTTAACGCCAAGCTGTTTTATTGGAGGGAATTAAAAGAACTAAATAAAATATTATTATACATGTTTTCTAAATGTTTTTACATCTATCCAATGAATATTAGAGTCGTAAAATGAGAATGAATCCAATTTTAAGCATAAAATACTCTAATATTTTTAAAAGGTCATTTTACCACCTTTTGATTGCTAACCCTTTTTAAATATAGTATTTGTCACTCTTATATGTTCTATTTGAAAAAAGAAATTTATTCTATAGAATAGGGACATCAAGATTTACTTTGGATGAAATATTGGAATTTTTCTCGTAAAGTTCAATTTTTTAATGAATAGTGAAAACTACTTCATTTTAATTCAAAACTGCATTTTCATCTAATTTATTTATATAGTTATATTATCCTTTTAATTGGTTTTAATGTATAATTGGATTATATTTTTATCATTTAATCCAATGATGGTCATTAGAAGTAATTTCACATTTTAATTGGATATAAACACATGTTAATCATTTGATATTTATTACTTCTTAAAAACTCGCCTTTTGGTTTTGACAACAGGAATTAATTTTAAATTAATTACTAAAACTTTTGTGTTTTGAATTTTAAAAAATGGATTCCATATTTGGAATCATAAGATTCAAATTGTTTAAATAGGTACCTTTTATTTTTTGACATTATGAATAGTAACTTCAGTAATTATTTTATTTACCATAGTTAAAAGGTAAATGTGGTAAATAAGGATAAAAATAATAATATTATAATAATATAAAACCTCACCTAAAACATGTACTAATCATATTTGATGATATATTTACGACCATGGGCAACCTTGGGTTTATTTTGGTACCCCATGTACCCCCTTGGGAGTGATAATGACATGTTATATTAATTAATTTAAAGTAAAGAGGAAAATAACATAAACATGTATCTTTTACTAAAACAAATTTTAAACGGTTCTATATAATAGATCACTTAAACTAAAAATATTTATTATAAATTTAAAAATATTTCCTAAATCTTGGTATTTTATTAATATTTGTTATTCATTAAATAAATAAATTTAATTATGACACAATGATGAAGCTGTGATTGCTTCATTAATAAAGGATTCAAATAAATTATATTATAAATGTTAAAATAAATATAATTTGGTTATTTTTGTAACACCCCAGGTAAATAAAGAATATAAAATTTTTATATATATCCCTATTTGTGAATAAAATGTTAATATTAATTTAAAGGGAATGCTATGCTCGATGGCTTACCCAATACGCAACAACGAGTTCCTTTGAAATATTATGTTGCACTCTAATAATAAAATTATTTTATTTTAAATGGTAGTTAACACCTAGTCGTTGTAATGACGGTAATGAACAAAACTAACTACAAAATGATTATATATGTTTGTCAAATATTTTTACTTTTTACAATAAATGTTAGAGGATTAAAAATGCAAATGAATCCAATTTTAACCGTAAACATTCTAATATTCTTTAAAAGGTCGATTGACCGCCTTTTGATGGAGAACCTCTTTTAAATCCACTTTTTGAAAATTTTATGTGTTATATTTGACAAAATAAAATTTTTCTATACAATCGGGACATCAAAATTTACTTAGTATAAATTTTTGATATTTTTCCGATAAAGTTCATTTTTTAATGAATAGTGAAAAATGTAGTATTTTAATCCAAAACCTCCTTTTAATATGATTTATTTATATGGATAAATTATCTTTTAGATTGATATTAAAGTGTATTTAGAATATATTTTTACCATTTAATCCAATTGTGGTCATTGGAATTAATTTAACTTTGAATTTGGACTTAAACTAGTGCCAATCTTTTAATAGATATTGTTTCTTAAAAACACGCTATTTGTTTTGACAGTGGGAATGAATAAATAAATTAATTAATTAAAATTATATATTTTGAATTTTTTAAAATAGACATCATTTCTGAATTCAGAATATCAAATATATCTTAGGGTGAATTTTTAGTATTTTTCTGAAAAACTTCAAATTTTTGATGAATAGTGAAACCACTAAGTGGTAGTTTAAAAACTGATTTTTCGTTTAAATGAAACTTTACCACTTCTGTGATTTGAATTTCAAAAATCCAACATACATGGTTGTCATTAGGATGTAAAATGTGGTTCAATGAGATTAATACAATTTTTTGGTGAATAGTAACTTTTAAGTTTTATTAATCCCGATTAGAGGTAATTGGTGTAATTTAAGGTAAAGATAATGTTATAATAATATTAAATGACCTTTAAACATGTCCTAACATTATTTTATGAGTCATGGCCGACCAAGAAAATATATGGGTAAACTTGGGGACCCCATGGAGCCACTTTGGTTGGAAAATGACATTAATAACTTTATTTAAAGTTAAAATTAAAATGTCACAAACTTGTATTGTTTTACTAAAACAATTTTTACATGGGGTTATATAAGTCATATTTTTGACTGTAAATATTAATTAGAAAGATAAACAGATTTACTAAATCATGATATTTTTTTTATAATTTTTATACATTAAATAAATTTAATTATTTATGACACCATGATGATGCAACGATTACCTCATTATTTAACGATTTAAATAAAATGAAAAGATAATGTAAAATCTAAGACATACACTTGTAAAAAACCTATTGGATGTGTGGATTTATAACTATTATCACCTTATCCTTTAAATATATGATTTTGGGACCTTTAAAATCTGAAAATAATTTTATAATAATGTTACTTTTCAAGACTTTCCAAGAGTGCCCCTCCTCTCCTCTTATAAAAGGCCCCCACCTCTACCACCTTACCCACACCTCTCAAGCCTTTGGCTTGGCCAACCCCTGCCATTTTGTCTCTAAACATCCCTATATTACTCCTAGAATCCTCACATTGTGTAGAAGTCTTTCCAAGGAAGCCTTTGAGCTCAAATCAAAAAGAGTTACCCGATTTAAAGGTAAAGTCTTCCCTAGCGTTCTTTTGTTTTATTTTGCTTCTCCAACCCCCTAAACTTTTTTATTCCTTCATTTTGTAAACACACCAGTATCTTCAATATAATAGGATGTTGTTATGTGAAGTATTTGAGCTACACTTACAGACACCTCCGTCTAATGGTTAACGAACATACTGTTTCTGTGGATGGCGAATTACTGCCTCACGAAATGATGATTGTTCAATATTCTTTTAAAATCTTTAAAGGTGGACATTATGATTTCATTGTATTTTATATATGATATATATGGTATTTATGTTTTCTATATGCTTATGTATTTTATATTTAAAACATACCTTTATTCTTTTCATGTTGTGCAATTGCGATAATTTCATATGAGGAAGTGTGGACTACCGCCCCCTCAAGTGATGTGACTCGTTCATGCAATACATGGAATGCATAAAGAATGAAATTAATGAACATATGTGACATATATAACATATATATTATACTGGAATTATAATATATATATATATATCTCATTTATTTCTAATTCCGTTAATATGACAAAGAAATGAAAGTAGCGTTATGCGTACGTACGGCTTACCGTCTCCATGAATGGTACATTTCATTTCTTATCCCCAAATGTTATGTACTATTATAAGTACATATATATAATGGATATATATGTCATATATTACATATAAATGATGGATATAATTCTGTAACTATAATATATATATATCTCTTTTATCTTTAATTCCATTAATATGACCAAAAAAATGAAAGTAGTGTCCATGCGTACGTACGGCCTACCGTCTCCATGAATGGTGCTTTTCATTTTTCTTATCTCCAAATTTTATTTAATAGTATAAAATGAATATTTACTGGATATATATGATATTTTAATCATTAATACTATTCTATAAAGGATTTACTTATAACTACATGGACAATCATTTTCAAACAAGTTCATTTTTGACTCATGTACCAAACATCGGCAAAAACGTCTGATATGAACTCACATTATTAACCAATCATTATAAAATTATAATATGTGATATGAACTGAATAATAATATTTAAATTAGGTCCTTAAGAAATTATAAATTGACCAAAGTTTATTATTCAGGAATATAAAGAAACAAACAAGACAAGTCGGACTTGAGGTAAGGGATCCTACCCCTCTCTTTCTTTTTAAGTACACTCTTTTATGTCATTCCTTTTATGCTCATCTTTCATTTGATTGGGATGTTATTTTATATTAATCTTACTGTAATTTTTATTTTCATATGATGAGATACCCCATTTTCTCTCATCAATCCATTTTGGAAGCTTTGAGTGGCGCCGTTAGGCTGCCGAATTTTCGTAAGAGATCTAACCTCTCTCTTTCTTTTTAAGTACTCTCATTTATGTCACTTCTTTTAAGCTCCTCTTTGTTATGTTGGGGGATGTTCTTTTATATTCCTCTTTCTGTAAACTTTATGTTAATATTATGAGAGACCCTATTTGATCTCATCAATCCATTTTGGAAGTTTTGAGTGAGGCCGTTAGGCTGCCGAATTTTCATAAGAGATCCAACCTCTCTCTTTCTTTTTAAGTAATCTCCTTTATGTCACTTATTTTAAGCTCATCTTTGTTATTTTGGGGGATATTATTTTATATTCCTCTTTTTGTAAATTTTATTTTAATATGATTAGATACCCTATTTGATCTCATCAATCCATTTTTGGAAGTTTTAAGTGGCGTCGTTAGGCTGCTGAGTTTTCGTAAGGGATTTTTCGTCTCACTTTTATTATCATGAGATTTATGATACATTTGCCACCATTTCCTTTGAGTGGTATATGTACTGCCCGTTATTATACTCTTTGTGTAATATACTTTATTTTATGATTTTTTACATTAATGTTGTATTGTCCTTCTTTCATGGGGTGTATGTTTCGAAAGATACCCAAGTTGGTAAGGGAACCTTTCACCCTCCTCTTTTTAAAAGACTTGTTTTGTTTGGACTTTTAATTTACATATTGTAATGTTGGGATATGTTCTTCTATATCATTATTGATGTAAATTTTATGTCCAAGTGATGAGATACCCTTGTTATCTCTCATCAACTCATTTTCTGAATTTTGAATTGACGCCATTAGGCTGTCGAATTTTTGCAAGGGAACTTCTTAACCCAATTTTGATTCATTGGGATAAACTTGTACTCCTTGAATATGTCGTTCTATGAATATCTGTGAATAACCTATGATTGTTTTACACTTAATATCCACTTATATTTGGTGTATTTGTTTGTCAAACATAATTATGTAATTGATTTATCCTTAATCCAAGGATACTGTCTTTGTAAGTGACTTCTTCTCAATCTCCTTTCATTGGGGCATATTTTGTTCTAATACAAGGCTTTATTTTATATGGTGTATAAATCCCTTTTACTATTAATTTTATACAAAAGGAATCTTTTTCTACGAAGAGTTTTACAAAACGACAAAAAATAATGTTTCTTTTAACGTATGCGGTGACAACGACCTTTTCTGCCGCTGCAAGTTTTATTTGGGCTTTGGCTTCCTCAACAAGCCGTGATTTTTTTTTAAAATGAAATAAATAACATATACTCTTTTATGTATTTTGGTATTGAAAATGGTTTTTATAATGGATTTGTTATGTCAATATATTTAAGTGATATACTGTGTTTGAAATGTGGAAATGTTTTCTTTCTATTATTTTTGTTTTATGATTTTATAATGGTACTTGGACATTTGATGGGTGGTTACATGATAAAACTTATGATTGGTGGTGTCGTGAATACCAGGATGGGTGGTTATGTTATAACCTCAAATGAATTGGGTATGGAAGTCGGCCGTATGGCTATTCCATTAAGTGATATGTGTGGATGTCGACCGTATGGTTATTCCATTTAAGTATGTTTATGTCCCAAGTTACCGTTATATGTTATGTGTTCTTTATATGGGTTTTATGGTAATATTTTTGTTACAAAAGGGTAAGTAATGATCTTTTATTTATTTAATAGTTTTTAATACTTCATAAAGGTGAAAAGTATTACTTTGATAAAGTATTCATGGTTTACTTGATGTTTTGAAAAACTAACAGTTTTCCTTCTTTGTGTATCCTTTACTGGGATTTTTATGCTCATCCAAAGTTTTTGAAATGTTTTCCACAGGACTTAAAGATGAATAGGGTCAAGGATAGGATCATGGAAAGACATGCTATCTAAAACATGGAACTAGACATGTTTCTTTTTAAGAGTTTTTATTTTATGGAAACATAGTAAAAGTGTTTACTTTGTAATCTTTTGAGATGTAATAGTTATGTCCTAATTCTCTAAAACTCTAAACCTAAAAAGATCATAAATGTAAATTATTCATTTAATTGAATAGTAATTAAGGTTTATGGTCGGGGAATTATAGTTGGTATCAGAGGTTGGTTTAGATAACTTTAGAGGTTAGGGTATTCTCTAAGCATAAGTGACAATACCATAATGTCTAGGATTTCAGAAAGAGTCATAGTTTTTAGATAAAGTGAATGAGTAAGTATATCTAAGTTTTTATCTTCCTCATTAGTATATGATAATTTTGTTGATATACTCACACTGACATTTCTGGTTTTAGTAAATGGATGAATCTAGCAGGTACCAAAGTGACAATGGGTTTGAAGAAAACTGCGGTGGTTCTCTGATTAACAGACTAGATAAAATGGGGGATTCAATGAGGAAACTCGTGGTTGTTCTAAACCAACTATCAAGGAGTCATGATCATCCACTTGAACCTTGGTAAGTTCTCTAATGCATCATGTACGAGATGACCAACTCTATGTGGAATTTCAGGTAATAATTATAAAGTTAACCATTAGGGTTTATATGATCCTTACTTTTGAGGTAATTATGGGTTACTATATGTTATGATGGAAAATGAAAGGCATGAGATAAACTTGAGGTTAAAATATTTTATGATTATTTTTGAAGATTTTATCTCATTTCAGGGAATGTTTTAAGAATTATATAGTTTTTGAAAAAGGACAACACACAGACTATTTGACAACCCATCGCGTCGGACAAAGCTGTGGGAATCGAACCCACAACCAAAGTGCGACTGGTATTTATCGCCTACCAATGGACTACGTGAAGTCCCTGGTTAGTTTGACTAATTATTTTTAGTTAGAATATTTTATGAATCAAGAGTAAGTGTATTTTGGGTTATCTATATAAATTATTAACCTATCATGGAGGATATGTGATTAGGTTAATTACTTTTCAATATGAGAATTCAAGAGCAACTGATGTTATTTGGAGATAAATGTTAATTTGTACCTTGGAAGACTATGTGATTAAATCCTTCAAATATTTGGGTTTCAGTCTTAGTTTGGTTTATTTTGAAGAATTTTATGGACAAATTTTTTATCGAATGGTCTTCGTTGAACTTTGGGTTTTATTGGACACATTTTGGAGATTAAGAATAGATTTTCTATTTATAAAGGGTTATCCTTTTCTGGATTATCTGATCTTGTTCTATCAATTTTGGTTTTGGTAAGGGTCTAAATACATGGGAAATATATAGTTCTCTTTTTCAGATTAGGTGATTCTCTAGAAGTTTATTATAGTACTCTTAATGTGAACAACTCTTCCTAAATACTCATCATTTGGGAAAAGTATGAGTTTGTGTAAGGAATCTAGTAAAAGTTGAAAGTCAACATGACAAGTAAGTATGTTACCTTAAGATCAAAAATAAATTCCTCAATTAAAATAAACTTAAAACAAAAATGTTGTCCATTAACTTTTCTTACTCGGGAAATCCAATACCGTTTAACCCATCACAAGTTTGTGATTTTCTTGTGGTTAACTTTCTCATAAACATGTTTTCTATCACTCTCCCTCAGAACATGACCCTTTTCTTTTTCTTCCATATCCATGTTTTCCTACATGGAATCCTAGTATGGGTTAACTCGGGTGACCTATGTACTTTTCTTTCTTTATTTTAAAGTGATTATTTTACTGACTCTTGTTCTGATGTGGGACTTTCAATGATGTTTCCGAGCCAAATTTTAAAATTGCTAGGACGCAATTCCCAAAAGGGGGGAAGGATGTAACACCCCAGGTAAATAAAGAATATGACATTTTTATATATATCACTATTGTGAATAAAATGTTAATATTAATTTAAAGGTAACGCTATGCTCGATGGCTTACCCAATATGCAATAACGAGTTTTTTTGAAATCTTACATTGCACTCTAATAATAAAATTATTTTATTTTAAATGGTAGTTAACACCTAGCCGTTGTAATGACAGGAATGAACATAACTAAATACAAAATGATTATATATGTTTTTCAAATTTTTTTAATTTTTACAATAAATGTTAGAGGATTAAAAATGCGAATGAATCCAATTTTAAGCGTAAACATTCTAATATTCTTTAAAAGCTCGATTAACCGCCCTTTGATGGTGAACCTCTTTTAAATACACTTTTTGACTATTTTATGTGTTATATATGAAAAAATAAAATTCTTCTTTAGAATCGGGACATCAAAATTTACTTTGTGTAAATTTTTGATATTTTTTCGATAAAGTTCATTTTTTAATGAATAGTGAAAAATGTTGTATTTTTATTCAAAACCTCCTTTTAATCTGATTTATTTATATAGATAAATTATCTTTTTAATTTATATTAATGTGTATTTAGAATATATTTTTACCATTTAATCCAATGGTTGTCATTGGAATTAAATTAACTTCGAATTTGGACTTAAACTAGTGTCAATCTTTTAATAGATATTGTTTCTTAAAAACATGATATTTTTTTGACAGCGGGAATGAATTATTAAATTAATTAATGCAACTTATATATTTTGAATTTTTCAAAATAGACATCATTTTTGAATTTTGAATATCAAATATAGCTTAGGGTGAATTTTTGGTATTTTTCTGAAAAACATCAATTTTTGATGAATAGTGAAACAACTAAGTGGTAGTTTAAAAACTGATTTTTCGTTTAAATGAACCTTTACCACTTCTGTGATTTGAATTTTAAAAATCCAACATACATGGTTGTCATTAGGATGTAAAATGTGGTTCAATGAGATTAAAATAATTTTTTTGGTGAATAGTAACTTTTAAGTTTTATTAATCGCAATTATAGGTAATTGATGTAATTTAAGGTAAAGATAATGTTATAATAATATTAAATGACCTTGAAACATTTTCTACCCTTATTGGGTGAGTCATGGACGACCAAGAAAATCCATGTGTCAACTTGAGGACCCCATGGAGCCAGTTTGGTTGGAAAATGACATTAATAACTTTTTATTTAAAGTTAAAATTAAAATGTCACAAACATGTATTGTTTTAATAAATAAATTTTTACATGGGGTTATACAAGTCATATTTTTGACTATAAATATTCATTAGAAATCTAAATTTTTTTCCTACATCATGATATTTTTTTATAATTTTTAGACATTAAATAAATTTAATTATTTATGACACCATGATAATGCAGCGATTACCTCATTATTTAACGATTTAAATAAAATGAAAAGATAATGTAAAATATAAGACCTACACTTGTCAAAAACCTATTGGATGTGTGTATTTAGAACTATTATCACCTTATACTAGAAATATATAATTGTGGGACCTTTAAAATCCGAAAATCATTTTATAATAATGTTACTTTTCAAGACTTTCAAAGAGTGCCCCTCCCCTCCTCTTATAAAAGGCCCCCACCTCTACCACCTTACCCACGCCTCTAAAGCCTTTGTCTCGGCCAAAACCTACCCATTTTGTCTCTCCACATCCCTCTATTACTCCTAATTTGGGCAGAAGTCTTTTCAAGGAAGCCTTTGATCTCAAATCAAAAAGAGTTATCCAATTTAAAGGTAAAGTATTCCATACTGTTCTTTTGTTTTATTTTGCTTCTCCAACCCCCTAAAATTTTCATATTCCTTTATTTTGTAACAAAACCAGTATATTAAATATACTAGGATGTTGTTATGTGAAGTATTCGATCTACACTTACAAACACCTCAATCTAATGGTTAAAGAACTTACTGTTTCTGTGGATGGCGAATTACTGCCTCACGAAACGATGATTGTTCAATATTCTTTTAACACCTTAAAAGGTGGCCATTATGATATAACTATATTTTATATATGATATATATGGTATTTATGTTTCCTATATTCTTATGTATTTTATATTTAAAACACACCTTTATTTATTTCATGTTGTGCAAATGCGATAATTTCATATGAGGAAGTGTGGACTACCGCCCCCTCAAGTGATGTGACTCATTCATGCAATACATGGAATGTATAAAGAATAAAATTAATGAACATATGTGATCTATATAACATATATATTATACTTTAATTATAATATATATATATCTAATTTATTTCTAATTCCGTTAATATGAAAAAGAAATGAAAGTAGCGTCCATGCGTACGTACGGCTTACCGTCTCCATGAACGGTACATTTCTTTTCTTTTCTCCAAATGTTATGTGCTATTATAAGTACATATATATAATGGATATATATGTCATATATTACATATAAATGATAGATATCATTCTGGAACTATAATATATATATCTCTCTCTTTTAGCTTTAATTCCATTAATATGACAAAAAAAATGAAAGTAGCGTTCCTGCGTATGTACGGCCTACCGTCTCCAAGAATGGTGCTCCTCATTTTTTTATCTCCAAATGTTATGTAATAGTATAAACTGAATATTTACTGGATATATATGATATTTTAATCATTAATACTATTCTAGAAATGATTTACTTATAACTACATGGACAATCATTTTCAAACAAGTTCATTTTTGACTCATGTACCAAACATCAGCAAAAACGTCTGATATGAACTCACATTATTAACCAATTATTATAACATTATAATATGTGATATGAACTGAATAATAATATTTAAAGTAGGACCTTAAGAAATTATAAATTGACCAAAGTTTATTATTCAGGAATATAAAGAAACAAACAAGACAAGTCGGACTTGAGGTAAGGGATCCTACCCCTCTCTTTCTTTTTAAGTACACTCTTTTATGTCATTAAATTTAAGCTCATCTTTATTATTATTGGGATGTTCTTTTATATTAATCTTACTGTACTTTTTTTTCATATGACGAGAGACCCTATTTTCTAGTCAATTTATTTTGGAAGTTTTGAGTGGTGCCGTTAGGCTGCCGAATTTTCGTAAGAGATCCAACCTCTCTCTTTATTTTTAAGTACTCTCCTTTATGTCAATTCTTTTAAGCTCCTACTTTTTATGTTGGGGGATGTTATTTTATATTCATCTTTCTATAAACTTTATTTTAATATGATGAGAGACCCTATTTTATCTCATCAATCTATTTTTCAAGCTTTGAGTGGCGCCGTTAGGCTGCCAAATTTTCTTAAGAGATCCAACCTCTCTCTTTCTTTTTAAGTACTCTCTTTTATGTAACTTATTTTAAGCTCCTCTTTGTTATGATGGGGGGTGTTATTTTATATTCATCTTTCTGTAAATTTTATGTTAATATGATGAGAGACCCTATTTGATCTCATCAATCCATTTTTGGAAGTTTTAAGTGGCACTGTTAGGCTGCTGAGTTTTCGTAAGGGATTTTTCGTCTCACTTTTATTTTTCGTGAGATTTATGCTACATTTTCCACCATTTCCTTTGAGTGGTATATGTACTGCCCATTATTATAATATTTTTGTAATATAATTTCGTTTATGAGTATTTAAATCAATGTTGTATTGTCCTACTTTCATGGGGTGTATGTTTCGAAAGATACCCAAGTCGGTAAGGGAACCTTTCACCCTCTTCTTTTTAAAAGACTTCTTTTGTTGGGTCTTTTAATTTACATATTGTAATGTTTTGATACATTATTATATATCCTTATTGATTTAAATTTTATGTCCAAGTGATGATATACCCTTGTTATCTCTCATCAACTCATTTTCTGAATTTTGAATTGACGTCGTTAGGTTGTCGAATCTTTGCAAGGGAACTTCTTAACCCAATTTTGATTCATTGGGATAAAATTGTACTCCTTGAATATGTAATTCTATGAATATGTCATTCTATTAATACGTGTGAATAACCTCTGATTGTTTTACACTTAATATCCACTTATATTTGGTGTATTCGTTTGTCACACACAATTATGTAATTGATTTATCCTTAATCCAAGGATACCATCTTTGTAAGGGACTTCATCTCAATCTCCTTTCATTGAGGCATATTTTGTTCTAATATAAGGCTTTCTTTTATATGGTGTATAAACCCCTTTGACTTTTAATTTTATAGAAAATGAATCTTTTTCTATGAATCATTTTACAAAACGAAAAAAAAAGAATGTTTCGTTTAACGTATGCAGTGACAACGACCTTTTCCGCCACCGCGAGTATTATTTGGGCTTTGGATTCCTCAACAAGCCGTGATGTTTTTTTTAAAATGAAATAAATACCATATACTGTTTTATGTATTTTGGTTTTGAAAATGGGTATTATAATGGATTTGTTATGTCAACATATTTAAGTGATATATTGTGTTTGAAATGTGGAAATGTTTTCTTTCCATTATTTTTGTTTTATGATTTTATAATGGTACTTGGACATTTGATGGGTGGTTACGTGATAAACCATATGACGGGTGGTGCTGTGAATACCAGGATGTGTGGTTACGTTATAACCTCCAATGCATTGGGTATGGAAGTCGGCCGTATGACTATTCCATTAAGTGATATGTGTGGAATTCGACCTCCATTTAAGAATGTTTATGTCCCAAGTTACCTTTATATGTTATGTGTTCTTTATATGGGTTTTATGGTAATCTTTTGGTTACAAAAGGGTAAGTAATGATCTTCTATTTAGTGAATAGTTTTTACTACTTCATCAAGGTGAAAAGTATTACTTTGATAAAGTATTCATGGTTTACTTGATGATTTGAAAAACTAACAGTTTTCCTTCTTTGTGTATCCTTTACTAGGCTTTTTATGATTATCCCAAGTTTTTGAAATGTTTTCCACAGGACTTTAAGATGAATAGGGTCAAGGATGGGATCAAGGAAAGACATGCTATATAAAACATGGAACTAGACATGTTTCTTTTTAAGAGTTTTTATATTATGGAAACTTAGTAAAAGTGTTTACTTTGTAATCTTTTGAGATGTAATGGTTATGTCCTAATTCTCTAAAACTCTAAACCTGAAAAGATCCTCAATGTGAATTATTCATTTAATTCAATAGTAATTAAGGGTTAAGGCCAAGGCCTTATAATTTTGATTTCATTAACTAATTTTATGTATTATATTGACATACTATCTTTGAGTTAATGCATTTTGTTCGAAGGAATCAAGTTGTTATGAATTTATAAAAAAATCAAGTATGAATAGTGTCCAAAATTGACATAATTCAAAAAAATAAAAAATAAAATAGTTTATTAAATGATATTAAATTCATAAAAATCTAAGATTCAGACAAATTATTATGAAAAATACAAATATGTATTAAATGACCTTTTGAGGGTCGTTTTACATGATATGGTAATTACATTAACCCACAATGTGTAAATAACATTTTATCATGGTAAGATTAAAAAGAGTAACATAAGGGTTTAACCAAAAAGATAAGGGTAAAAAAATATTTAAAACCTGACTAAAAATTATTAGATGATGGGTATTCAAACACAAATGATCTTATATTTTAAATAAATGACATTTGGTTCTTTTTAAAGAGAAAATAAATTTATAATATAATAATTGTTCAAGATATTCCTAAAGTACCCCTCCTCCCTCTTATAAAAAGTCATCACCTCTACCAATTTAATCACACCTATAAAGCCCCTTTGATCATACAAATTATGCTCAAATAATCTCCCAACATCCCTCCCTTCTACCTAGAATCCTTAACTTGGGGAGAAGGAAAATCCAGAAATTCTTTAGGCTCAAATCAAAAGAAGTTACCCGATTTAGCGGTAACATCTTTTCTCAAGTTCTTTTCTTTTATTTTCCTTCTACACTTCATATGATTTTTTTATTATTTGATTACATAAAAAACTAGTATCTGAAATATATTAGTATGTTTTTATGAGAATTATTCTAACTACACTTATACATACCTCCATCTAATGGATACAAACATATTGTTTCTGTGTACGATGAACTACTATCTCACGAAACGATGATTGTTCAATTTTCCCCTACCACATCTCATGGTGTCCATTATGATGGAACTGTATTTATATATGATATATATGATATTAATTATTGTCTCTATTATTCTGTATTTTTTATTTATAGCATATATTTATGCTTTTCATCATGTGTACATACGATAATTTCATTTGAGAAAGTGCAGACTACCGCCCCCTCAAAGTGATATAAATCATCCATTCCATACATGTAACATATAAAAAAGGGAATTAATGAACATATGTAAGATATATAAAATATATATTATAATTTAATTATACTATACCTATTTATTATTTAGTTTTCATTCTTTTAATATGACAAAGAAATGAAAGTAGCGTTCATGTGTACGTATGACCTACCATCTCCATGAATGGTGCATTTTATTTATTATCTGCAAATATTATGGACTATTATAAATACATATATACTAGATATATATGATATTTAAATAAATAATAATATTCTAGAGATGATGGAATTTTTACGACAAGGATAACTTACATCAAAATAAGTTTATTTTCAACTCAGGTACCGAATATCGACAAAACAACTGATACGAACTTGAATAAATATACGATTTTTATAAAAAGGTAATAAGTGATATAAAGGGAATAGTAAACTTGAAAAATGTTCTGAATCAAGTATAAAATAAATTATGTTTATTATTTAGGGAGATAAAGAATTAACAAGACAAGTCAGACTCAAGGTAAGGGAACGTTTCACCCTCCTTTTTTAGTCAAAGAATTATTTTATGTTATGTATTTTAATTTACATTTTATTACGGTTGGATATGTTCTTATATATCTTTACTATAGCAAATTTTATTTATATGTGACAAGATACCCTTTTTTCTATCATCAACTCATTTTTTTAATTTTTAAGTGATGTCGTTAGGCTGCTAAATTTTCGTAAGTGAATTTCCAAAACTCGATTTTCACTCATTGGGTTTTACACATACTTAATTGATTATTTTATGAAAAGATTATGTGTGGAAGAGTTGTTTATTTATTTATGTTAGAATATAAACTTCCCTTTACGTGGATATACTTTTTCTACACGTAATCAACCCATAGATAAATTCTTATGTCATTTATACGAACTTTGACAGGTAAATCTTAACTATGTCTCCTTTAATTGAGTTAAATATCCATGTCATTGGTTTTTTTCCATGAATATGTATGAATGACATATTATTATTTTACACTTAATATCCAATTATATTTGGTGTATTTATATTTTTCACACATAATTATGTCATTGATTTATCATTAATGTAATGAGACTATATTTGTGAGGGACTTCATCTCAATCTCCTTTCATTGAGGCATATTTTGATAATATAAACCTCCTTATTTTGTACAGTGTATAATAAAACCCTTTTACTTTTAATTTAATTAAAATGAAATCATTTTTATATGAAGCATTTTAATAAACAACAAAAGGAATATTTTTAACGCATGTGGTGACAATGACCTCTTTGCCGCTATAATCATTATTTGATATTTGGATTTCTATATAAGCCTTATTGTTTTTTTAAAGTAAAAGAAATTAATTATTACCTTTTTTGTGTTTTTATAATGAAAATGTGTTTTGAAATGGATTGAGTATTTTAATATCTTGAAATTATATCTTGTGATTGAAAATGAAATGTTATTAGTGAAATGTTGATATTTTAAATATTTTTTGTGTTATGATTATATAATGGTACTTGGACATTGGATGGGTCGTTACGTGATAAACCAATGATGGATGGTAACGTGATAAACCTAATGATGGTTGGTTCCATAATAAACCATCGATGGGTGGTTACATTATAATCTCCAACGAATTGGGTATGGAAGTTGGCCGTATGGTTATTCCGTTTATGTATGTTTATGAACCATGTTACCTTTATATGCTACATGTTTCTTTCTATGAGATTTATGGTAATATTTTGGTTACAAAAAAGGTAAGAAATGAGCTTATATTTTGTGAAGTGTTTTTTATACTTCTTAAAGGTGAAAAGTATTAATTTATGACCATGTTTTCATGGATTACATGTTTTTTCTTGAATAACAGTTTTAATTAATTATGTATCACTTACTGAGCTTTTTATGCTCATCCCATGTTTGGAATGTTTTTTAGAGGACAAAAAGAAGAAGAGAGTCAAAGACGTGATCAAGGAAAATTCGTGTTTTTTAAAACATGAAATGAAACATATTTCTTTTTAAAGTGTTTTTGTTTTATAAAAAAAATGAATTTTGAGTAGAAGTGTCTACTTGTATTATTAAATGTGTTATGTATAAGTGGTCTAATTCTATAAAGCTCTAAAACTAAAAGGATCCTAAATGTGAATAAAATTAAAATTATTAAATTATCTCAATATTAAATAATGGTTAAGGCTGGAAACATATTCTACAAGTGGATGTGGTTCTATAATAGTAGTACCTAGGTGTAATAACTCTCAAAAGGATGCATTAGTAATGACCCGATCACTACCTAGTGCATGAAAATGGGCCTTATTATGCACCTAGTTTGACACTCCTGATGGATATTCTTAGGATAAATCACATTTTATTTAAATAACATTATGATGGATTTGAATAGATGATGGCAGTGAATAACCCCGGTTAATCCTAAGGTGTCTTAGATTAAAAAAAGGTTTCTAGATTTAAATGTACTATAAATTATTATTTTGTTTTCCCACTTTGAATATTGTTTCTCACACTTATATTTTTGGTTTTTGTCATTGGATGGAACTCAAAGGGATCATGTTAACATTGAATACAAAGGAAAATGTTGTGAATAAGAGAAACCAAATGGGATGATGATAGGAGTTAAACATATCATGATTATGCCTAATCAGTTGTCCAAAAATATTATTAACAACCTATACTTTAACCAACTCTCATACTTACAGAATATGAGAAGGATAATGTTTTATAAGAGATCAAGTGGTGGAGACCATGGAAGAAAGAAGGATATCCTTCATGTAAAAAATGTGGAAAGAAACACACAAGAAAGTGTCTAAAAGAAATGGGAAGATGCTTTATGTGTGGAAAATAAGTGCATAAAGAAAATAATTATAGATGAAAAATGAAGAGTATGATGGAAGGGAATAAATCTCATCCTGAGGATCCATTTATAGTTTATTGTCTTAAATTTTTGGTACCTAGTCATTATCCATGTTGATTCCCTCTTTTAAAGGTTAACCCCAAGAAAATGTAAGGACCTGACCTGAAAATTAAAATTTTATTATTCAAACACTTTTAAGGAAAAAGTGAGAAACCATGGTTCAACCACAACCTCTAAAGAACACATTTCACATGACATAATTCAAATTACAAAACATTCAACCAGAACCAGCATCACTGCGCCAAAACCCTCATCACGTCCCCTGTTTCAGAATTTAAAAGAGAGACTATATCATAGAAAATCCCGAAAATCTCATGATCCATGAGAGAATGCTGCACATATCTTGTTACATGTCATCGACATCATCACATAGCATCGCCAACATCTCGACACCCGCGTCCACCACCGCAAATTGCAACAAATGAAAAAAACCAGTCGGCGTCCCCATCGTCCCGACACTAACGTGCACCACCAAAAATTGAGACACCGAAGACCATCGAAGACCCTCAAATACGTCATAGAACATCGCAACATTATCATCAACCCCCATCGAATCAGAAACAATCAGACTCCCATAATAGAATGAGCTAATGATGATGAAAATCAGAAAGAAAAAAATAACACAGCACCGTCGGGAGAGACACCGACGGCGACCACCTTAACCAATCAAGAACAAAACGAAACCAGAACCACAGATCGGATCACCATCGAACAATATTTAAACAAATCAAACATCGATAATAAGAAACAACACCTTCGCCGAAGACCAGAGGAGAAAATCCGAAAAACCATAACCCTCGCTGAAGGCCGCACGCCAGGAACACTGCCGACCATCGAACCACACCTCCCAAAACCCCATTGATACCTCTGCTCCAGATCCAACCAGGAGGGGAGCAATGGATCGTAAGGTCAGAGTAGTGATATGAAGGTCTGAGAGCTCCGGGTGACTGAAAAAACGATGATGTAGAAACTCAGGACCCTTCAAAATTGTAGCAAGCCGACACAAGTGGCGCCTTGAGACCTGTCGACCATCGAGCCTCAACACTCAAAACCTCTTTGAACCACCACTCCATATGTAACACCCCAAGATTTCATAGTGTGTTATTTCTTCAAAATAATTCAATAACTTTCACTACACGCAACACCGAGTTCAATCACACCATTACTTACAAAGAAAAAAATCCATTAAAAGAGGTCATGAATAGCATTAACTACATTTTAAACTTTATATAATCCTTATAATTTTAGAATCAATATTATGAGTTTCTTAGTCATAATGCAAGAACAGATTCATTTTCAGTATTACACTTTTATCAACTTTTAATAGTGAAACCTTTTTAAATACAATATTTTATACTTTTTGACTAAATGGGGACATCAAAAAATTTAAAATGAAACATTCCAAGCTTACACGGTACGCTTTCCTTTGAATAATACAGTAGCGTGTGTTGTACGCAACTTCGAGTTTTAACACACACCACAACCGATCAAACTAGCCGTTATGAATTGTAATACCTAATTTTTGAAATTATATATATTTTATATTTTAAAATGGACTTCATTTTTGGATTCGTAATATCGAATTTAGCCTAAGGTGAAATTTTGGTACATTTCGGATAACTTTCATATTTTGATGAATAGTGAAAATTTCTAAATTTTAATTAAAAACAACTTTTTTAATAAAAATAATTAATAGTGATAAATTATGAATTTGAGTGGTTTTAAAGTATATTTAGAATATATTTTTACCATTCAATTTAATGTTTATCATTGGACATAATTTTACAATTAAACCAAACATAAACAAGTGTCAATCTTTTGATAGTTATTATCTCTTAAAAACACGCTTTTTGTTTTGACAGCGGGAATTAATTTTAAATTAATTTCTGCCACTTCTGTGTTTTGAATTTAGGAAAATGGATTCCATATTTGGAATCAGGATGTCCAAATTATGTAAATAGTTAACTTTTATTTTTAGACATTTTGAATAGTTACTGTGGTAAATATTTTATTTACCATGGTTAAAGGGTAAATCCGGTAAATAAGGGTTAAAAAATAATATTATAATAATACAAAATTACCCTAAAACGTGTCCTAACCTTATTGGTGGACACATACCCGACCATGGGCATCCTTGGGTCAATTTGGAGACCCCTTGGAGCCACTTGTATGTGGTAGGGACACATTATATTAATAAAGTTAAAATAAAAATAAAAATGGCATAAGCTTACATCTTTTAGAAGAACAATTTTTACATAAGTTTATACATGTTGGATTTTCAATTATAAATATTAATTAGAAAGCTAAAAAGATTTCCTACATAATGATATTTTATTTATAGTTTTTAGACATCAAATAATTTAAATTATTAATGACACAATAATGATTCAATGTTTACCTCATTAATAAATCATTTAAATAAATAAGATTATAATGATTAAAATATTATCTAAAACCTGTCCAATTCTTATTGGTTGATGTTATTTAGAATATTAGTCATCTTATATTCGACCTCAATGATTATTGTACAATTATAAACCGAATAAAAATATATTATAAAGTAATACTTTTACTCTTTCCTAAAGAGCCCCTCCTCTCCCTTATAAAAGGAGACCACTTCTACTCATTCCTCACACCTCTCAAGCCACTTGGCTCGTCCAAAATCTGCCCAACTAAGCTCCCCACATCCCTCTACTCCTCCTTGAAGCTTCCCCTTAGGCAGAAAGCATTTCAACAAGTCCTTTGGTTCCAACCAAAGTGAGTTACCTAAATTAAAGGTAACGTTTTCTCTTAAATTATTTTCAATTATTTTGCTTCTCCAACCCCCAAAATCTTTTTATTTCCTTTCTTTTGTAACAACACCAGTATCCTCAATATACTAGGATGTTGTTATAAGAAGGATTAAAACTACACATACACACAACTCCATCTAATGGATGATGAACATAATGTTTCTGTGGATGGCAAACTAACGCCTCACGAAACGATGATTGTTCAAATACATCTTACCACCTCTCATGGTGGACATTATTATGGAACTATAATTAAATATGATATTAATGATATATATTTTATATATAAGCTTCTGTAATTCCATTTTATTTCATACCATTATTCGTTTCATGTTGTATATACATACGATAATTTCATTTGAGGAAGTGCGGACTACCGCCCCCTTAAAATGATATGACTCGTTCATACCACACATGGAACGTATAAAGGATGGTGTTAATGAACTTAAGTAACATATATAAAATATTATATTATACTGGAATAGTAATATACCTATGTATCATTTGGATTCGATTCTTTTAAAATAAAAATTAAATGGAAGTAGCGTTCGTGCGTACGTACGGACTACCGTCTCCACGAACGCGATAAGATTCATTCTCCATCATATCCATTCAAGTCTTATTCTCATTTTGGGGTTAAAAATAATGTTAATATCATTCTTATTATGAATAAGATATAATCTATCCATTACAAACATGTCTTACGTAACCAAACATTTAAGAAGAACGAATCGATTATCACCCGAAACGACGATAATACTAAGATATTATTAATAAAGCAATGTTAAAAGATCATATATGATATCATATTAATGTATATGATTCTTGTATAATTTAATAACAATTATTTCACCATTATACAGGAGGTTAACCTACCCCAACCAAGGAAAATTTCAAGGTAAGGGTTATTTCACAATCTCTTCATTATCCGAGGTTGTTTATACGTAGTAATCTACTGGGATCTCTTTATCATCCACATCCATGTTTTCTTAAAAATGTATTTCAAAACATTTTTACTATTTACAAGAATATGGGTTAAAGTCATTTATACCCTTGTTTGACTTTTTATAAGAGGTTTATAAAGGAATCTTTCCGTCGTTTTCAAAACAAGTTCCTTTTTAACCTTTTCGACAGAATTGAGGTAAGAATGTTTTTTTTAACTTATACGGCGGGTGCGGTTATTTTCCGCCGTTATAAAATCGTTGAAGCTTTCCATACAAGCTTATAAGAATATTTTCAAAGAAAATGTTTTATTTTATATGGATCTTAAATGATTTTAAAATAAAAGGAGATACTTCTTTAAAAAGAATTTTGATTTCATCTATGTCAACATCCTTTGATGGATTTTAAGATTATTTGAAGTTGATTTATTATGATACAAAACTTCTATATTGTATTGAAGGTTTTGTGATATGTTTGACTGTGGATGTTCTATTTTTTATACAATTCATAGTTTATGGTGAAATTATTGACATTTCGTATGCTAGTTTTAATACGAATGTTTATGTTATGTTTAAACCTTTTCATATGGGAATGCATTGGACTTAATAAGTGACGGGTGGAGCCCGCTATAGCTCCTCGATGCATCGGTAGGTCTCATGAGACAAACTAGTGTCTTGGCACAAGGCCTTGACAAAATCTTATTTGTAGTCTTGGCACGAGGCCTTGGCTATGTGGTTATGATAGTCTGGCATTATGCATTCCAACATTATGAAAGTGGTTATTGATTTTTGCATGTGATTATTCGATTAGTAGAATATCCATGTGAATAAGTAAATGGAATTATTTCATTTTATTTATGCCATACCATGTTGAAAGTCCATGTTTAAAAGGCTTATGTTTTAGTTATACATTGCCTTAAATGTTTATTCTTATTTATGAAAGTTTCCGCTATATTGTTATCCTTACTGGGCATTTGAGCTCACCCCTTTTCTATGTTTCATTTTTCCCAGGATGTGAAGATGTAAGTTATGAATGACCTACAGGGATATTATGAGGGGATTATAGTGTGGACTGTGGAAACATTATGTTGTTGTAGTAGTTTTTCATTTTATGATGTAATGTAAAACTTATGAATATATCTAGTGTTTCCAAGGCTACTAAACCAATCGGTCTTTCGAGATTTGATCTTTCTTGTGATCATGCCAATGTTATGTAATAATGCACCGACTCTGGGTAACTAGGGTCGGGGCGTTACAGTTGGTATCAGAGGAAGTTTAGTACAAACCTTGAAACTAGATTTAGATAAACTCTGATTAGAGCACGTAGTCCTAAGATGAACTTTGAGGATTAGTATAGAAGAACTTCCTAGAATTTTGGTATTGTAGAGATTTTGTGAGTTTCCCGAGCAATACATCCCTGTTTGGATACGAGCAGGTAGAGGCGGCTCTGGCACAGATGTACCTAGGGGTAAAACCCGAAAACACCGCTTTGAGCTAGACTCGAACGGGAACTGGTGCACGACAACGGGCCTTGCTGCACTCTTGGTTACGACACTCCCGGGGGATATGCTTAGGATAACTCTCATTTTCTTTACAAATCATTATGAAGGGTTTATGAGTATATACTTCCTCAAAGAAAACATTTTTATGATTATGGATTATATCCATAAATAGTTCAATTTATGTTAAGTGTTTTATAAGTATGGGATTATGTATTTTGATTCATAAACTGATCTAGTGTATGCCATTGTTTAGAAATGGCGCCCAGTAGAAGGAATGAGAACTCCAGAAATGCACATGATCCAAAGAGAAGGAAGGATCATATCTTTCATGGTCTTAAGCTAGAAGTTATAAAAGAAATATTCTCCCATGTATTATCATCATATGAAGAAATAATATCATGTGTTGATAAGATAAGTAAAGATTTTACTGAGTCCTATGGCTTTGAAGGGAAGCAAGAGAAGAAAAGGATAGAAGAGAGAAATATGGATAAAGGGAAGAGGGAAAAGAAGATTTTTCCCATATGTGGTAACTGTGGAAAGAAACACCCTAGAACTTGCCTGAAAGGAATGGGAGTTTGTTATAAGTGTGGAGGAAAAGGGCACAAAGTACGTGACTGCAAGGGTAAGAAAATGGTTTCAAATGTACAATGCTTCATTTGCAAGGAGTTTGGACACTACGCGAACCTATGTCCTAGTCATCAGACTATGCCGCAAATGATGCTATTTGATAATAATCAAGTTATGATACTACCACAGATGAAGAGGAATGATTAGAGTTCTTATGTTGATTATGTCAATTGAGTGTTGTATCAACAATGTACTTGTTATAATAATTATGGAGTATATAAGGATTGTACTGCAGTACTATTTCATTAAGGACTTGAGATTGTGTGGAACAAAGAAAAGTGACTCAATAACAGGATAAATTTTTGGAAAATATATGGTTGAGAGAATGATAAACCATAATATAGTTCCGATACCGAGGTAGTGATTTTGGAATAATACATGATTGATTTGGATAAATTATATTGGATATTCTTGACTACCTTGGAACTGATTAATGATTTGTATATTCCATCATTGTTGGGGTTTAAAACATTTTTTGATTAATGAAGTATATCCAGCATTCTATATGGAATAAGGGAGCATGAATGTAATCAATAAGGAATATGGTAATACATGATGAAGGTATTCATATGCTATTACGGGGTAAAAAGGATCTATATTATGTTTACCTTACTTATAAATGTTGGACTGTGAGTTTGAACAGAAGTATTTTGGATAGTTCTAAGTTTGGATTATTTTGGATTACCATAAAAGGACAACACGGAGGTCGGGCGGCAACCCGTCGCATCCGGCAAGGCTACGAGACTTGAACCCGCAACCGAAGGGCGACAAGGGTGTATCACCTACCACTGGCCCACGAGATGTCCTGGATTAAATAATGTAGTTTTTTTTAAAAAAAGATCTGGTAGATGAATTATAAATTCATTTATTTTGGAACCCTGTACGAATAGTATAAATAGAAATTTCTTTTACGTTCTATTATCTTTTAGAGTGACAGATGAGTTTGTGGTAGAAATTTATTAATGGATAAAACTCAAATTATAAAGTAAGTATATCTCCCTATGATCTTAGCCAATCTCATAAATAAATTCCTCAACATTAATAAAAGGAACTTAGAACAAAAATTTTGTCCTATATGGTGCCTTAAATCATCACTAATTTATGGCTTTGGGATTTTTGGCCTTTTCATAGCCATGTTCTCTACCACTATCCATCAGATAATTGATGGTTAGATTTCTCCTCCATATCCATATTTTCCTACATGGAACCCTAGTATGTGTTATGTTCGGTAATCTTCATACTTTCCACTCTTTGTTTAAAATAGAGGCCTCATTAATTCATTTTTCGATGTGGGATTTCAACTAAGATATTTTGAAACGTCAAAAATGTGTTATCCCAATACCCCATGTTTTGTTGAACCGATGGTATTTCAAATCATCATAGATTGATGAGTTTAAGAACCTCAATTTTATAATTGTTTTTGATTGATGACCTCAATCACTACCTATAAATATTTACGTTTTTCCTCCAATTATATGTCACTAATTGCCACCAATGTTCTCCTAATCGAGATCATAATTTGGTGGTGACCATTTAATTTCTCTTTTCCTCATATTAAGACTAAATTTTAGTAACCCAATTTCCGATGTGGGTTTTCCCACAAATATATTTTCTATTTTCAACCTTTTATTTTCTAAGAACAATTTCAAATTGCGAGGACGCAATTTATTGAAGGAGGGGAGAATGTAACACCCCAAGATTTCATAGTGTGTTATTTCTTCAAAATAATTCAATAACTTGCACTACACGCAACACCGAGTTCAATCACACCATGACTTACAAAGAAAAAAAGCCATTAAAAGAGGTCATGAATAGCATTAACTACATTTTAAACTTTATATAATCCTTATAATTTTAGAATCCATATTATGAGTTTCTTAGTCATAATGCAAGAACAGATTCATTTTCAGTATTACACTTTTATCAACTTTTAATAGTGAAACCTTTTTAAATACAATATTTTATACTTTTTGACTAAATGGGGACATCAAAAAATTTAAAATGAAACATCCCAAGCTTACACGGTACGCTTTCCTTTGAATAAAACAGTAGCGTGTGTTGTACGCAACTTCGAGTTTTAACACACACCACAACCGATCAAACTAGCCGTTATGAATAGTAATACCTAATTTTTTAAATTATATATATTTTATATTTTAAAATGGACTTCATTTTTGGATTCGTAATATCGAATTTAGCCTAAGGTGAAATTTTGGTACATTTCGGATAACTTTCATATTTTGATGAACAGTGAAAATTTCTAAATTTTAATTAAAAACAACTTTTTTAATCAAAATAATTAATAGTGATAAATTATGAATTTGAGTGATTTTAAAGTATATTTAGAATATATTTTTACCATTCAATTTAATGTTTATCATTGGACATAATTTTACAATTAAACCAAACATAAACAAGTGTCAATCTTTTGATAGTTATTATCTCTTAAAAACACGCTTTTTGTTTTGACAGCGGGAATTAATTTTAAATTAATTTCTTCCACTTCTGTGTTTTGAATTTAGGAAAATGGATTCCATATTTGGAATCAGTATTTCCAAATTATGTAAATAGGTAACTTTTATTTTTAGACATTTTGAATAGTTACTGTGGTAAATATTTTATTTACCATGGTTAAAGGGTAAATCCGGTAAATAAGGGTTAAAAAATAATATTATAATAATACAAAATTACCCTAAAACGTGTCCTAACCTTATTGGTGGACACATACCCGACCATGGGCATCCTTGAGTCAATTTGGGGACCCCTTGGAGCCACTTGTATGTGGTAGGGCCACATTATATTAATAAAGTTAAAATAAAAATAAAAATGGCATAAGCTTAAATCTTTTAGAAGAACAATTTTTACATAGGGTTATACATGTTGGATTTTCGATTATAAATATTCATTAGAAAGCTAAAAATATTTCCTACATAATGATATTTTATTTATAATTTTTATACATCATATAATTTAAATTATTAATGACACAATAATGATGCAATGTTTACCTCATTAATAAATTATTTAAATAAAGAAGATTATAATGATTAAAATATTATCTAAAACCTGTCCAATTCTTATTGGTTGATGTTATTTAGAATATGAGTCAACTTATCTTCGACCTCAATGATTTTTGGACCATTATAAACCGAATACAAATATATTATAAAGTAATACTTTTACTCTTTCCTAAAGAGCCCCTCCTCTCCCTTATAAAAGGAGACCACTTCTACTCATTCCTCACACCTCTCAAGCCACTTGGCTCGTACAAACTCTGCCCAACTAAGCTCCCCACATCCCTCTCCTCCTCCTTGAATCTTACCCTTAGGCAGAAATCATTTCAACAAGTCCTTTGGTTCCAACCAAAGTGAGTTACCTAAATTAAAGGTAACGTTTTCTCTTAAATTATTTTCAATTATTTTGCTTCTCCAACCCCCAAAATCTTTTTATTTCCTTTCTTTTGTAATAACACCAGTATCCTCAATATACTATTATGTTGTTATAAGAATGATTCAAACTACACATACACACAACTCCATCTAATGGATGATGAACATAATGTTTCTGTGGATGGCAAACTAACGCCTCACGAAACGATGATTGTTCAAATACATCTTACCACCTCTCATGGTGGCCATTATGATGGAACTGTAATTAAATATGATATTAATGATATATATTTTATATATAAGCTTCTGTAATTCCATTTTATTTCATACCATTATTCGTTTCATGTTGTATATACATACGATAATTTCATTTGAGGAAGTGCGGACTACCGCCCCCTTAAAATGATATGACTCGTTCATACCACACATGGAACGTATAAAGGATGGTGTTAATGAAATTAAGTAACATATATAAAATATTATATTATACTGGAATAGTAATATACCTATGTATCATTTGGATTCGATTCTTTTAAAATAAAAATTAAATGGAAGTACCGTTCGTGCGTACGTACGGACTACCGTCTCCACGAACGCGATAAGATTCATTCTCCATCATATCCATTCAAGTCTTATTCTCATTTTGGGGTTAAAAATAATGTTAATATAATTATGATTACGAATAAGATATAATCTATCCATTACAAACATGTCTTACGTAACCAAACATTTAAGAAGAACGAATCGATTATCACCCGAAACGACGATAATACTAAGATATTATTAATAAAGCAATGTTAAAAGATCATATATGATATCATATTAATGTATATGATTCTTGTATAATTTAATAACAATTATTTCACCATTATACATGAGGTTAACCTACCCCAACCAAGGAAAATTTCAAGGTAAGGGTTATTTCACAATCTCTTCATTATCCGAGGTTGTTTATACGTAGTAATCTACTGGGATCTCTTTATCATCCACATCCATGTTTTCTTAAAAATGTATTTCAAAACATTTTTACTATTTACAAGAATATGGGTTAAAGTCATTTATACCCTTGTTTGACTTTTTATAAGAGGTTTATAAAGGAATCTTTCCGTCGTTTTCAAAACAAGGTCCTTTTTAACCTTTTCGACAGAATTGAGGTAAGAATGTTTTTTTAACTTATACGGCGGGTGCAGTTATTTTCCGCCGTTATAAAATCGTTGAAGCTTTCCATACAAGCTTATAAGAATATTTTCAAAGAAAATGTTTTATTTTATATGGATCTTAAATGATTTTAAAATAAAAGGAGATACTTCTTTAAAAAGAATTTTGATTTCATCTATGTCAACATCCTTTGATGGATTTTAAGATTATTTGAAGTTGATTTATTATGATACAAAACTTCTATATTGTATTGAAGGTTTTGTGATATGTTTGACTGTGGATGTGCTATTTTTTATACCATTCATAGTTTATGGTGAAATTATTGACATTTTGTATGCTAGTTTTAATACGAATGTTTATGTTATGTTTAAACCTTTTCATATGGGAATGCATTGGACTTAATAAGTGACGGGTGGAGCCCGCTATAGTTCCTCGATGCATCGGTAGGTCTCATGAGACAAACTAGTGTCTTGGCACAAGGCCTTGACAAAATCTTATTTGTAGTCTTGGCACGAGGCCTTGGCTATGTGGTTATGATAGTCTGGCATTATGCATTCCAACATTATGAAAGTGTTTATTGATTTTTGCATGTGATTATTCGATTAGTAGAATATCCATGTGAATAAGTAAATGGAATTATTTCATTTTATTTATGCCATACCATGTTGAAAGTCCATGTTTAAAAGGCTTATGTTTTAGTTATACATTGCCTTAAATGTTTATTCTTATTTATGAAAGTTTCCGCTATATTGTTATCCTTACTGGGCATTTGAGCTCACCCCTTTTCTATGTTTCATTTTTCCCAGGATGTGAAGATGTAAGTTATGAATGACCTACAGGGATATTATGAGGGGATTATAGTGTGGAATATGGAAAAATTATGTTGTTGTAGTAGTTTTTCATTTTATGATGTAATGTAAAACTTATGAATATATCTAGTGTTTCCAAGGCTACTAAACCAATCGGTCTTTCGAGATTTGATCTTTCTTGTGATCATGCCAATGTTATGTAATAATGCACCGACTCTGGGTAACTAGGGTCGGGACGTTACACCATATCCGAACTGGAGAGTCGTAGTGGACCGTGAGGCTAGATATGTGGAAAGAGCATCTGAGTTCTTCAGAAGCAGACAACCCGTCAGGACTCCAGGACCTCCTAGAAGAAGAAGTCGATAGCACGAAAGAAAACCCAAAGCATGGAATAGCTATGCTGAGAGAGAAAGAGAAGGGAGGAGGTAAAATTAGGGGGAAAAGGAAGAAACAGAGAGCCACCAACCCTGAAGAAAAGAATTTTAGGATGAAACCCTAGGTGAGACGCGAGTGGGAGGAGAGTCGGGTATGTTTCAATTAAATAATTAAATTACATAAGTATTTTACTAATGGTATTTTTTATAAGAATCACTAAACATCTAAGGATTGTGTTAAATTTTAGAATCATATGTATATACATTAACCTAAGAGTTATTCATACCATTATGTATTCATGATTTTATGGAGGATCATAATTTTAAATTATTAAACACCCCATTTTTTTGTTTCTTCATGATGATAGTATAATAAGATTAAGGATATTTTGGGAGACATTTATGGAAATGAAACCCTTTGGTATGGTTTAGTGAAAAATTTATTTAAGTAACAATGCACTTAATTTTTTTGGGATTATATTTAAAGGTATTGGTAACATTTTGGTTTAATATTATCTTTAATTTTGAAATAATTATGAGCTATTACGCTTTTTAAATATTATAGGAATTATGCTAACATATTTTTGGTAAAAGGATATCACGTTTCATCTTGAAAGTCCATGAGGCATGAACCCAAGATCAAAGGGAAATAAGGGTTTAACACATAACACTAGCCTATGTAATGTCCTCGTTAATATGTAATTGTCTTTAGTTAAAATATTTGAAAAATAAATATTGATTTTGAACCATTGGTGTTACTATTGATTTTTAATGATTAATGTATCATATTGGATAAATTGTGCTAACTATATTGGTTTTGGAAACTATTTAGAGATAGACAGAAAGAATTCTCACTCTTTTATGGGTCTTATGACCCCTTAAAATTGAATTTTAGTGATTTAGGAATAATGAAATTAATTTTTAATATTCATTACTTGGAGTAAGAGAAGAAGTGGAAATTTATAGAAGAATAACCAAAGGATGAAATTGTTCTTATGAAATAGAAAGATGTCAAGTAAGTATATTTCCTTATATTATTAGATAATGAAATCCCCACCTTTAGAAAAAGGATATTAAAAAAATTTATTCTATTACCTTCATATGTAATGAATAAAATGAAACTTTAACTCATTACAGATTTATGATTTTGGGATACTTAACTTTCCATTGATCAATCACTTTCTTGTGATCAATGACCTCCATCACCCTCTATAATTATTTATTATTTTATTTAATGTCCACATATTCACTTAGCATAAATGTTATACTAATTAAGAACCTAATTATCTATTATTACATATTTTTATTATATTTTTATCTTATTAAGAAGAAATTTTATTAACCCTTTTTATAATATGGGTTTTCAACAAATGGATTTTTCATGTATCAAACCCTTACTTTCTGAGCGAAAGATCAAATTATGTGGAAAATATTTATTTAAGGTGGGGAGAATGCAACACACCTAAATTATAGAATAATAAAATTTTATTATATAGTGATTGAGGAATTAAACACTACACTTAAAAACCCATTAAATATATTTCTTTAAATTTAATCTCTTCTATATCTTGTAGAACATGCAACTCTAAGCCTAAATAAACCGTAATATAGTATACTATTATAACCTAACCATTAAATTTGGGGGTACTAAATAAAATTTTAAAATTATATGGTTTAAAATAAAAAAAATCATTAGTTATATATTGATTATAAATAAAATAATAATAATTTAAAATAAAAATATATTTTTTCTGAAAAACTATATTTTCTTCTTCTAAAAGACGGTTATTCCTACATTATGCACATAATTTAAAATTAATTTTTACATTTATAGAAAATTTATTTTTTAAAATTGAATTATTTTTAAAAATAATCATATCAAAATTATCATATGGTTAATTTGTTGGATTTTTTAGAAAAGTTTCATTTTTCAATGTATAGTAAAAAATACTGATTTTTATTGAAAAATGACTTTTCATTTGAATAATTTATGAAGTTAAATTATATTTTAAACTTTTTTTAAAGTAAAATCAGAAAATTTATATTAAAATTTATCTCATTTAATTTATTTTAATCAATTTCATATTGAATTTTGATATTAAAACCATTTAAACTTATGATAATTTTCTCTTTGGAAACCCGCTTTTTCGTTGCGTCTACGGGTATAATTTTAAATTGAATCCCACCAGTTATATGAATTGAATTTGGAAAAATGAATTCCATATTTTTAATCAGAATACATTATATTATCTAATAAGTTCAACTTATTTTTTTATAGAAATGAATTGTGAAA
This sequence comes from Viscum album, assembly GCA_963277665.1. Classification (NCBI taxonomy): domain Eukaryota; kingdom Viridiplantae; phylum Streptophyta; class Magnoliopsida; order Santalales; family Viscaceae; genus Viscum; species Viscum album. The sequence goes on along the minus strand of OY728162.1, from coordinate 190,849,811 downwards.
ATAGAAAAAATTAATTACCACAGTTAAGGTAAAAATAGGTTTACCCGGGGGTTAAACCAAAAATACAATGGTTAAAATATCCTAAAAACTAATATAAAATATATTTTATTGACATATTTATACCTTATAATGACTAATACAGTTGAATAATCGATTTTGGACCATTTTGGAAGGTGAAAAGCATGTGTACACCTTTTTTCTTTTCAAAAATTACAAGTGTGCCACTCACCTCACTTATAAAAGGACAACCTCTCTCCTCTATTCGTCACACCTTAAAATCCATTTGGTTTGGAAAATACATACCCAAATAACTTAATAAATTACACCCTCTATCATATAATCCTGACTTTGGTCATAAATACATTCTAGGAATACTTCAGGTGTAATCATAAAGAGGTTGTGTGAGAAGAGATAAAATTACAAACTATGCATTTTTGTTTTATTTCTTCTTCCACTTCCTTAAAATAATCATAGTTTTTATTATATAGTAACAAAATTATCTCCAATATATTTAGATTTTAATATTTTAATATCATGACTTATATACATCTCCTCTTCCCTCAAATGGGAAATGATAACATCACTCTTGTGTACGACAGACTACCTCCTCACAAACCGATGTGACACATTTTCCATCAACACCTTTCATAGTTTGGAATGATGATGAATATGAAGTATATATATATGATATTTATAAAATAATTATACCTATTTAGTAATTAAATCATATATTTATTTTTTACTTTACATTCCGTAGTGGATAGGATAACATCACTCGTGTGTACAACATACTACTGCCTCACAAAGCAATGTGATTCATTTCTCACTAATGATTTAAATGAAAGGTAATATGGATAAAATTAATGAATATATGTGATATAAATGACATAATTTTTATATTTTTGACATAATTATCATTATTAAATGATAATATATTATTTTATTTATTACCTTTTCACTTACTAAAAGATGATTACACTATTCGTGTACATGTGGATTACCACCTTCATGAAGTGATTTCACTCAATTTTCTTCACCACCCCACATGGATGATATATATAATTATATTTAAATAAATAATTTTTTATTTTTTATATCATTATAATAATGTAATTATAAAATATTACTTATTTTCTTTTCATAATGATCATTGAAAAATGGAAGGATTAGTAATGCGTACGTATGTCCCACCATCTCCATGACAATAACATACTTCATTTATCAAAACCATATTTCATGATTCATATTAAAATTTTAATTTATGAATTAATATTATAATTATTTCATAATTATCATTCTTGATATTATGGAACTATATAATATTCCCAAGAACCAGAACTTTCATAAATAAGAATGTATGAGAAAACAATGTAATTTACACAAAAAGCAGCGAGAATAATGAAATATTATTAATGAATTGGTTATAAGATGTTATAAAAGTATAATAAATGATATTATAAATATTAATATTGTTATTTTATAATTTAATAAATTTTCTAAAACCACTATATAATAGGTTAAATAATGGTCAACCAAAAGTAAGTGTGAGGTAAGGGACTTCGTCTTAATTTCCATTCATTGAGGCATATTGTAATTTTATGCACCTAATTTATTTTATATGGTGTATATATAGACCATTTTAAATTTAATATAATGATCAATTCATAATTATTTTTTATTTTAACTTTTAATTTTAATTATTTCATTTAAATGGATTTGGATTGAAAATTACCAAGTGGTAAAGAATTTCATACCTCAATTTATTTTCATTGGGTTATATTACTTATTCATTGTCTGTGATAATATATGATTATGTGTGTAAATAATTTGTAATATATTATGTTTTAATTTAAATTTTTTAATTTGGATTTACATTTGATATACATAATTGATTCATTGATTTATTCTCACTTCAACGTTATGATTTTTGTAAGGGATTTCATCTAAAATTCCAATTCACTCAGACCTATTTATTAATTTGAACCTATTAATTTTCTTATGGTGTATATAATCCCCTTTAATTTATTTAAAATTATTACATATTTATTCATTATTTAATTGTAAAAACATATGTTCATGATTAATCGATGGTTACCTCTCATTTCTTGTTTAATTTTGTGATTATTAAATTTCTCCTAAGACAATCACTTTATTGTGATCATTTTTCATTGGTAGTTAAATTTCACTTAAATATACATATTAATTACACCATGGATAAAATTATTACCTAAAACATATACCATTTTTACATATGGTGTTTACTTTGAAGGTTATTTGATTATCTGGGAAAATATTGATGAATCCATATTATTTATTCTATATGGATATTTGATAATAAAGAGCATTATTCATAAATTAAACTAATTATTTGATATATGAGAAATTATTTGGCTATTGAGATATAGGTGGGGCCTTGTTATATATATCCTCTAAATCCATCGATAGTCTCATGAGGTGTATCAGTAATCCAGCATTAAACAGGTTTCTACCTGTAGTTTTAAACTATCTTGTGAAAGTTATTCAATGTAAAGGTATCATGTGCTTGAGATAATGAAAACATGATTAAGAATTTACTTCATTAAGAATTCAATTATTATTATCCATGATATTTTCTCAATAATATTATCTAGGGATTCATTTCATTTTTTTATTTATTGATTAAATGGAATGTGTTTTTAGTTATTTACCTTTCCACATTGATTGTTCCTTATCCTATTATCCATGAGATTTTTACAATGATATTATATTTGGACACATTTAATTATTAGTTTATTGATTAAATGGAATGTGTTTTCAGTTATTTTCCATTCTATATTGATTATTCCTTATCTATTTATGATAGTTAAGTTATTGATTAAATGGAATTTGTGTTCGGTTATTTAACTTTCCATAATGATTATGCCTTATTTAATCATGATAGTCAAATTATTTAAATGGAATGTGTGTTTAGTTATTTACCTTTCCATGTCTTTTATACTTATGGATTCCTAATAGCTTCTACTGTACATCACCATTACTAAGAATTTGATCTCAGCATTATTTTCTCCCTTTCCTAGGATTCCATAAATTTAACTATTATGATATGCAAGGATATTCTAGAGGGAATAATGATATTCTCAAGAAGATATTATTTTGTAATTTGTTTTTTCAAATATAATATAAGAATCAAGTATGTATCTAGTTTAACAATATTACTAAACTATTTGTAGCTTCAGGATGTGATTCCTTGTATATTATACCAATGTAATAAAGTGGAAACCGACTTAGGGTTATTGAGGTCGGGTTTTCTACATCATTTGCATGAGTTTCCAAGAGTAGTATTGGTGTTTGTGCAATGTACTATGATAAATATAAATTCTAAGTGTTGGAGTCCATAAAACATTATGATACAGCTTGGGAGGTGAGGGTGAGAATTATGCTTACAAGAGACACATGTATGTTTCATTTTATGATTACATTATAATGTTATCATCAATGTCCAATGAGTGGTGTATACATCATAATAGCATGGATGGTTTCACATGTTGTTTCATCTTTTATAATCTTGCGAGAAAAAAGTGAAGTGATATTCGAATGGGTAATGATTACACAAAATACATGTAAATTAAAATATGTAACAATTTTTATCAATACATCACATTAATATATAATTATCACCAAATTTTTCTAGTTTCATTTAAGATCACAAAATAAATAATATGGATAGAACTCTTCATCACTATTTTCGGTAAGGTTCTTTAAATTGATAAGAACTTGATAAAAATTAATCTTTAGTTATTATGGTGAAAAATATGGAAGACAAGGAAAAAATACCAATATAAAGTATGAAACCAAAAGAAAATTTGAAATATCCTTCAAATAAAAGATAAAATTCATTAAAAAAGATGTTATTTGCATCGTGTGTTGTGAGATAAGTCCAAGGAATAATAATTGAATTGATTTGAAGAAAAAGTAAGAAAATACTTCCACTTAGTATATATTCATCATTGTATGTGGTGTCTCTATTATACCGCATGGGTATTGAATAAAACATTCTAATAAAATATTTGTATTAAATGAAATAACCACCAAATAAAAGAAACATTACACGAAGTAAGGTGAAATATACAAGAGGCTAGGAATGGGTGATTCCTAAGTCAATAGTGAGAAGTAAAAAACTTATAATTTCCATGTTTAATGAATCTAGTTGAAATTTTATTAATTATAGCCAAACAATTTATTTCATGTTTCCATTGGAAATAGGGATACATTATTCAATTTTGTAATGAATATTGTTTCTGTTATCTGATACTCAACTTCAAGTTCAGTATTGCTTGAATCATTTGAAATACCTGATGAATATAAAAATGTTAGACTCAATTATACCAATTTGTAGAAAGATAATTATATTTATAAAAAACTATTTTGTTTCAAGGATATAACCAATATATTTTTTTATACTCTTTAGAGTTAAGTACCATAGGTATTGTTAACACGTATACTTATTTAGTTTTGGAAAAATTAACCTTTAGAAATTAAGGAAAGCAATAAATCTTTCATAATTTTTTTAACTAGAGGTCATGACCTATTAAATGGTTAATAAAGTTTTAAATATTATTTATAATATTAATTTATGTGTTTTGGGGAATTAAATATAGAAGTATGAAATATACATAGTTATAATATATGACTTTCTTCGAGCCCATGTACTGAAAAATATCTTGACTAAGCATTCATAGATTACGAAATTTAGAGTTGATAAATTCAAAAAATCACATATCCATATACAAATAAAATTTATGGTGTAATTTAGGGGATAAATTGTAACATTAGAGTAAAAATGTGTGTTGTATTTTAATGATTAAAGATATTTTTCTTAGGTTCAAGGGTTGGGAGAATTGGTTTTGAGTTTTATGTAGAACTTGGACTAGGAACTAATTTCAAGGCATATTTCACACTATGAATATAATTCATGATGTGAATATGTTTCCAGGAAGATAATTAAAATTTTGTTCAGATCACGGAAAAAGATTATTTCATGAATCATGTTCACACCATGAATTGGTCGATCGAGATTTATTTAACATGAGGAGACACATTTCTCAGCATACATGGAACTCATGGGATTCACACCATGAATAATGGATTCACGACCTGTAGGTTTTTATTCACTATAATAAATAATCCTAATTCTTATGGTTTCCTCCTATATACCTCATACCCTATGTCTCTCTCAAGTGATTTTGAGGGGTTCATTTCCTTTATGATCCCTCAGTTTGGCACTTTTATCTATTGTGTGGTAGGTTTCTCTTCTATAGGTAAGTGTTCAATTATCTTTTTTTCTTGTTCATTGATATTAGGCTTTGTAAATTGTGTTAAAATATTTTTTTTGGGTTTTATGATCACATGATTATGCTTGTTTGATCCCTTCTAGATCTGTTGTGCAACTATCTTTTGGGGTTTGGGTCTTATTTTGGTTGTGGTACATTTCATGGGTTTCTCAAAGAATTTGTTGATATAACCTCTTCGCTAACCATTTAATTTAAGGAATCTAGTTTTAAGATGTGAGAATAAATTTTATGGCATATGTTGGTTGTTCTACATTCCTTTCAGTGTGTGGATCCCCTCATAGTTAGCACGACACATGAGTTAGAGGTAGGTGGTTATATCTCTTGCATATATTTAATGAACCATAATTGATCTTGGTTTCTAATTTTTTTATGAATTAATTAGAATGATTTTGATTGATTTATTTGTGCATGTAAATTTTTTTTTGAAAAAAGATGGGTTCCCACTTATTTTTGTAATAGAAATGTGTTTTCAAAGAATATTGAAAAGGATTGAGAAATGAATTTTCAAATTAGGTTTTTTATGGAAGAAGGGAAATTTTGAATTGTGTTGTGAAATTAATAAAACATTTTGAAATTATTTGAAGTAAAGAACATAAGATCCTTGGATACTTAAGTGTAGGGTGTGGTATTTGGGTCATTATATGGTATCGTAATGGGTTTAATTTTTAGAGTGTCCTTCAATTCCTAGATTGAGATGCATTTGGCTCTAGGAATAGATTGTTATGGAAATGGGGTTTAATATCAAGGGTGTTCCTCTATTTCCTAGACATAGATGCATGTTTTATAGGGATATTTAGTGCACACTAGTCATAAATGATGTACAAATGTCATAGCTAACTTTACCATGAGTTATCCTAGGAGTTTTTTACCATTTTATTTACATTCATGCTATTTTTTCTTAGATACACATGTTTTGATACATATAACTGGTTATTTTAAATAATTATTTGAAGCTATATTACCTTGATTTTTTTGGAACTCTAAAAAAAGGGTAATTGTTTACCATGATTTTGATATATATTTTTTAAATTATTATCATGACATGTTTTCTTAAAATTGAGAATATTGAGATTTTTGTACATAGACTTGATATTAAACACAATGGTAGGATCATACCGATCATGTTTACATCACACCCTACACCCCGTCAGAAGTGTGTAGACCTTGTATTGTGTCTTGATGTAGGAAAATGAAAGGTACCATAGTGTGGTGGTGTGGGTTATATCAATTGGGTATGGGTAGCTAGTGGTGAGATGGTTGGACATTGACTATACCTCACACATAGTAGTTGTTTCTTGTTTTGGTTATTATTTTGTTTATTGGAAATGTGCCCTGGAGTTTTATTTTACTACTTTTGATTTTTATAACCACTACTATATTTCTTGGTTTATGGAATGATTTTTATCTTGCTCTATTTCTTTCTGCTATATATTTATATATTTCATGTGTCTCATTTAAGGTTGGGTAAAATAGTTACTTATGGTTTTTGTTTGATGAACGGGTGATAGTATTCATCCCATGGGGATTATTAACGCCCTTTGGGGTTGGATACCAGTTTAGGAGGGTATCTCATGTTGTCTCATTACAAACTGGTATCAAAGATGGTCTATCCTTAGGTTTTCTTATCATGGGACATATGTTAAACATGAAATAGGATTGTTGGAACTTGAGAAGTAGATCGAGGTGAGTGACGAGCTAGATCTTTCCATGAAGAGACTCAGGTTAATATAGGATATTAAGATGTTTTTGTCCTGTGTTTAGTTTGGATCTTAATATGATTTTTTGATTATTATTTTCTAGTTTAGACTGAGATTTTTCTATTTTATTTTTGTTTTATTCTATTCTAGTGTGTAGTAACATTCCTTCAAGATATCTTCCATGGGTTCCAAAGGAGGGTTTAGTGAGAGTTTATCCTCAAGGTAGATATCATTTGGATTATAAACTTATAGAGTTTATCATGCGGGTAGTTTGTGTCGTAGAAAAGATTGTACTGTGAGTTTAAAACCTAGTTGTTGTAGAATATCCAGGACTAGGAGAAAGAGTTCCTTCATAAGAAGTTGTCATAATTTAGAGGTAAAAATTGATATCAAGAAGTGGAGGAATGGATATACAATATTGATCATGTTTATGATTTATTTTATACACCTAAGGATATTAAGGTGAATTGCATGATGTTCAGACTTGAGGTTCCCAGCAAGTGATGGTGGGATTCCATGGTGCATGAAAATTGGAACATGGTATTAGAATTGAAGGGTTTAAAGACACTATTATTTTATAAGTTGTACCTAAAGTCTCTAATGATAGAAAATTCCATATAGTTCCTCACTTTATATTAGGGAGATAACTTGGTTCGAGAGTACACCGACCATTTTTTGGATCTGGTTCATTTTGATCCAAAGGTGGTGATGAAAGGTCAACTGAAGAAATAAAATACATATGGATTTTATGATTAGATATTAGAATTCAAGTATATATGTTTATGATTTCCACCTACACTGACATGGTAGATAGGTATATGATAAAAGAGATCGATATTATAGACATGCTTGGATTTTCAATCTCTTATCTTCCACTCAGTGGAAGCTTTTGTGGTGTATAGGGGAATAAGATGAAGTGTAAAGATTTTATCAAGGGTGGTGGAGGTATTTATGAATAGAGAACCTCCTCTAAACCATCATAAGTATCTAGTAGTATTCTCCTCACTTGATATCAGTGGAAAATTATTGGCACACCATACATTAATTTACCACACATTTGAAAGTATATAATGATTGTAGCTACCATAGACACCTATAGAGGTTCTACCGGGCTATTTATATGCCTCAATAGTTAAGGGTCTTCAGTTCCAAAGGCCACAATAATATAGTCATATGAATCAAAATATATAGTTCTCAATCCATAGGCCTCAGGAGTGAATCACCTTCATGCAGTGGATGAGTTTTAGACAAAATTTTATGTGGGCCCAATGATAGTAATAAGTACTATTTTTGTTTCATATTCTATAGAAACTATTGGGTTTTATATAGGTTCCTAAAAATAATTTATATCATCCCATTTTGTTGATATACTTAAATTTCTAGTGGAGATCATTTCTTTTGTTATGGAGTCGAAGACTCCTCTTGGATAGAGGAATGAGAAATGGTTTTTATGTAAATATTTTCTTTATCGATAGTAGGAACAAATTTGGTATGTTTTTTCCAAGTTCTCGATCTAGATCTATTAAACATCCTCATCGGAATGTATTGGATTATTTCTCATCATGCTGAGATTGATCATTATCATCAGTGTGTCTCATTCGTTGTTGTGATAAGAGATCTTAAGTGTTTCATGGAGAGTGGGATCTGAGGTCTGGTTGTGGTGAACTATCCCACCTAGAAATCAAGAGTTTGTTATGATCTATTATAGTTGATCCCAATGTTGTTTTACCTCTTGGTGATCTCCCATTGGTTGTTAGGGACTCCCCTGTTGTATTTATAAATGACTTATCTTGTCTTGCCCTAGAAAAAAGGCATAGTTCAAAATTGATTTAGTGTTAAGTACATATCCCATATCAATACCCTCCTATTATATGATACCTACAAAAATAAAGAAGCACATGATCTAGTTACGTTATTTGATAGATAAAGTTTTTTTCACTATAGAATTTCATTGTAGGATTCCACCATTCTCTTCACCAATAAGGTTGATGGTTCACTTAGATTGTTTGTGTACTATCATAAGTTGAACTAGGAAACTATTAAGAATAATTACCCTTTAAATAGAATGGTTTATTTGTTCAATTAATTTATGGTGGATATGTGGTTTTCAAAAATTGATCTTCATTCGGGTTATCATATACTATAATTTTAGGAGTCTAATATTCCAAATAATACTTTCAGAAGTAGGTATGGCCATTATGAATATATTGTGATGTTTTTTGGTTTGTCTAATAGTCCTGTGGTTTTTATGTATCATATTAACTATATATTCTATCAGTATCTCAATGCCTTCATCATTGTGTTCGAGGAAAATATAATGGTTTATTTGAGATCCATGTGTGAGCATGAGAACCATATAAATATCATTTTATAAATATTGAGGATTCATTGACTCTATGAATAGATTTTTAATGTAGTTTTTGGATCATATAATTGAAGTTCATGGGGCACAAGATTTCAAAACATGGACTTTCATTTGATCCTGAGAAGTTAAAGGTTGCCTTTTCATGGGAGAAACCATGTAACATCTTCAAGATATGGTGCTTTCAAGTTCTAACTAGATACTATCGGTAGTTCATCAATTATTTCTTAAAGTTTTCATCACCTTTTACTAATATTACTAGTGAGGGGGTGAAATTCACATGGGATGAAAAATGAATAACTTATTTTGATGAGTTGAAATTGATTCTAACATCATCTTGTATTTTGATCTTAGATGAGGCTGATAAGGGTTATGTGGTATACTGTGATTCTTATGGTACTGGATTCAGTTTTGTTCTTATGAAGGATGATCACATTTTAGCCTATGGATCTATTCATTTTTTACTTCATGAGAATAATTACCCCACTCATGATTTGAATCCTGTAGCAGTTATGCATGCACTTAAATGTTTGGGGCACTATATTTTTGGACATAGGTTCATAGTATTTCCTAATTATAAGATTCAATGATATGTATTTTATCAAAAGTATTTAGTATTAGACAGTGTATGTGTGTGGAATACCTCAATACATTTAACTTTGAAACCACCCACACCCTAGAAAATGGAAATGTCACAATAGATTCTATCAGTCAGAAAGTTCCACCATAGGATATTTTGGAAATGGAAGACAAGTGAAACTTAATTTGGGAGGGGTAGTCAATATGATTCATATGGATTCACATGAGGATGGTTGATGTATGATTCTAACTAGTGTTTAGTTATCATCATCCCTCCTTAAGTCTATTTTATCAGGTCAATAGTAAGATAATGAGTTCATGGGAATTGGGGAAACCTTTTATTGTGTGAAGACCATTTCTGGTTTGTCTCTCACTCTTGATGGTGTTATCTTCTTTGAGGATTGGTTTTATTATCACATAAACTATAAGGAGTTTAGTTTATTATGATTATAATAATTCATTTTGTTCCATATACCCTAGAATTAAAACGATTTATTATGAAATTAGACGGTGTTTCTGGTGGTCAGGTATAAAACACGACATTGCTAATAATGTGTCTCATTATTACACCTAACAATAGATAAAGGTAGAGTACTTGAAGCCTTTTGGTCTGTTCCAACCTCTTCTAGTGCTAGTTTGTTAATATTATAATGTGTTTATGGACTTCAAGGTTGGCTTTCCTGGACATTTCAGAGGAATAATGTTATATGGGTAGTGATCGATCGATCGATTAAATCCACCCATTTCATTCCGATCTGGGACACCACTAAAGTATAATACACTAGAAATATATATGTGTAGGATATTGTGAGGTTTCATGGGGTTATCTCTATTTTTCTCTTTAATATAGATCATAGGTTTACTTATAGTTTTTATAAGAGTCTTCAGGAGCTAATGGGGACTCAGGGTAGGTTGAGTACAACATATCATCCAAAAATGGATGGTTGGATGGACCATGCTATTAAGATCATAAAGGATATTCCCTATGATCAAATATTGGAATCTAGTGGATCATAGGACAAAAATTTATGGTTGGTCTATTTTTGTATAATAATTTTTACCATTCATCAATTAGAATGGATCCCTTCAAGGCTATGTATGGTCACCCATGCAGGTCATGTATTTGTGGGGAAGAGGTGGGTGATTCCTCTCTTGTATTCTTGAGTCTCATTCAGGAGATGTCATAAAGGATTCAAGATATTCATAAATTCTTGGTTATAGTTCAGAGTTGATAGAAATCATATGAAAATATTCGACATTGTTATTCCGAGTTTTCTGTTGGCGACATAGTTTTCTGGAAATTTTCTCCTCAATTGGGTCACCACCAACTTGGTAAATAAGGGAACATGGCTTTGAGATATGATGGAACTTTTTAGGTAGCTGTGCATATTGGTATGGTTTATTACAAGTTGAAACATATGATTTAGTTTACAGGTATCCATGATGTTTTCTAGATATCTCATCTTAGGAAGAACTGTAACAGCCCAAGATTTTATAAAAAAATATTCTTTTTAATTTTATTAATGTCTTGTGTTGTACGCTACACCAAAAGGAGCTTTCACAACACGCATCCTTGTCTTGCCTTGCATTACACGCAATCGCGACCTTCCTCGATAGCGTGTGTAATACGCAATACCGAGTTTCACTAAACAACGATGTGCTATTAAAATATCATTAAAACTAGCCGTTATGAATAGTAACAACCACTTTTTAAAATTCTGTAAATCTTATTTTTTTAAAATGAACGTCATTCTTGGATTCGGAGTATCGAATTTAGCCTAAGGTGAAATTTTGGTACTTTTCGGATAACTTTCATATTCTGATGAATAGTGAAAAATTACTAAATTATAATTAAAAACAACTTTTTTAATCGAAATAATTAATAGTGATAAATTATTAATTTGAGTGGTTTTAAAGTATATTTAGAATATATTTTTACAATTTAATACAATGTTGGTCATTGGTTGTAATTTCACATTTAAACCAGACATAATCAAGTGTCAATCTTTTGATATATATTGTTTCCTAAAAACACGCTATTTATTTTAACAGCGGGATTTAATTATAAAATTAATTAATGAAACTTCTATGTTATGAATTTGGTAAAATAGATTTCATTTTTGAATTCGGAATATGAAATATAGCTTAGGATGAAATTTTGGCATTGTTCTGAAAAACATCAATTTTTGATGAATAGTGAAACTACTAAGTGGTAGTTAAAAAAAACTGAATTTTTCATAAAACTTAATTTTGCCGCTTCTGTGAATGGAATTTCGAAAATCCGAGAGACACGGTTAATATCAAAGACTAAAATGTGGTTCAATGAGATGAAAATAATTTTTTGGTGAATAGTAACTTTTTACTTTTTTTACCGCGGTTAATAGTAAATAGGGTAACTAAGGGTAAATATGATATTACTATTACCCTAACACATGTCCTAATTCTATTGGACAAGTGTAATTCGACCAAAAACAAACTTAGGAATAAAATATGACCATTTAGGCCCACTTGGATTAGATTAGGACATTTATTATTAATTTATTTAAAGAAAGGTTAAAATAGTTAAAATCAAAGTTTAATAAGTAAATCATTTTTAATATTGGGTTATACATAAGATAAATTCTATTGTAAATATTCATTAGAAATCTAAAACGATTTCCTACATGATGGTATTTTATTTGTAATTTTTAGACATAAAATAATTTAATTTATTTATGACACAACGATGATGCAGTAATTATCTTATTAATGAAATATTGACATAATTGATGTTATAAACACCAAAATAAATGTAATTTGAGATTTTTTATGAATTCCACTAATTTTCTAGGTTACTATGATATATTAATGTTTATTTAATCAACTTGGTTTGAACATTTAATTCTGTTATGACTTTCACAAAAATCATATATCAAATAGTGTCAAAATTGACACAAAATAGTTTTTAAATCAAATATTATATTATTAATTGTTATTGTATTCCTAAAAATCTAAGGTTCGGACAAATGACTTAGATAAGGATATATATATTAATAATAAACAAATTGGGGTTCGTTTGGCATGTTATAGTAAGTGTATTAACCATATAGTGAAAGAAAACAAAAAGACATGGTAAAAGTTAAATTATTTAACTTAGAGTTAAATCTAATTGATAAGGTTAAAATAATATCCTAAACTTGTCTAAATTCTATTGGTTGATAGGATTTCGACCCATCCCCACTTTAGCTTCTTAATAAGACCCTTTGGAACCATTATAAACCGATTTTGACTTTAATATAAAATAATATTTTGAGATATTCCTAAGGTGCCCCTCTCCTCCCCTATAAAAGGACACCTCCTCCCCCTCCTCCTCACACCAATTTGAGCACTCAAGCTCGGCCAACCCCTGCCAAAATCTCTTCTCCACTTCCCTAGAAACATCCTAGAGGTTCTGGTCTTCCTCAAAGACCAATTCTAGTGCCCTAAGAGGAGGTCTCAAAGAGGCACTTCAAAGAAGAGGTAATTACCGTTACCAATTCTTTCATCTTTATTTCTTCTTCCACTTCTTCTTCTTAGGTTGTTTCATTATGAAGTAATAACATCAGTATCACTCATATACTGATATGTTATTATAAGTATTAAACAACCCTATTTCACCATCTATCCATCCTACGGAAAAAGAAATCACCGCGCGTGCGTACGTACGGAATACCGTCTCCACGCCGTGGTGTAATCTATTTTCCACCACCACCTTACATGGATGGGTATAATGGTGTAAAGAATAACTATAAATAGTTATTAAAACATCATATTGATTCTGATATATTGTATAATCCACTCCAATTCAATTCAATATTTATAGAAATGATATCATCGCTCGTGCGTACGTACGGACTACCGTCTCCACGACGCGATGAGATTCATTCTCCATGTTAACCATTTAAGAATGATTATAAAGTATATATAAGAAATAATAATGAAATATATGACATTATAAAGCTACTGGATTGATTTATATATATATATATGTATGTCATCTACTTACTTCCATTCAAGACAATAAGGAAAAGAAAACAGCGTTCATGCGTACGTACGGACTACCGTCTCCATGAACGGTGTTTTTCATTTCATTTATCTATATATTATATATATATATATATACTGAATATATATGATATATAAATCATATTTTATATTCTGGAAGTAAGTAAATCATGATATAAGTAATAATGATGTCAAGAACAAAAAGTCAAAACACCTACGATAAATGAAACGATTTTACCCAAAACGCTTCTTTAACATGGAATTTACAAAAGAACGGGTAATATAATGTCATAAGTGAACCATATATGATATAATAACAATGAATATGATTCTGTAATAAGTCAATGACATTATTTAAATCATTATACAGGAGGTTCGGACACATACGAAGCAAATTGGACCTAAGGTAAGGGAAATATCACAATCTCATTTTTATCCGAGATTGTTTATTCGTATGTATTTACTGGGGTGTATTTTATCATCCACATCCATGTTCCTTCAATATATAATATTGTTTCCATCCACTTACAATAGTTTAAATCCAATTTTACCCTTTGGTAAGTTTTTAGTAAAAGATATGAAAGGAATCTTTTGTCGTTTTTCATACGAGGTACTTTTTGACTTTTCCGACAAAAGTACGAAGAATGTTTTTTTTAACTTATACGGCATGAATGGATTTTTAAAAATTATTTCCAAGAAGCTTCCTTTACAAGTTTTCAAGTTTATTTTTAATCAACTTCTTTTAGTTTATAATTGTATGACATGTTAAGAAAAGAAAAGTGTTTTTGAAGTAGAAAGGATATTTTCCTCAAGAATGGAGTTCAAATGTTTTATCAAAATTATTTTCCATCTAAGATAATAAAGGGTTCTGTTTTTATCCCTATTATTACATTGATTTGATCATGTTGTGATGGAATTATTTTTATGAATTCCTTTATCTTATATGTATTGATTTATGATGTCATGATGTTTCAAGAATCCCATTTTTGTTACATGTGTTATGCGATGATATATGTTTTATGATTATGTGGCACACATAAGAAAGGATTCATTATAAGATGGGTGGGACCTATATCTCCCTCCAATGCATTGGGTAAAGATTTTATATCTCATGAGATAGACATGGCTGAAATGGTAGGTTATACCGGTTCAGTGAAACAGGACTGAAACGAGGGTTACTCGATTCAGAAAGGGACTTTGTCCACTAAGATAGTCTTGGCAATGAGTCATGACTAACAAGAAATGATTTTCCATGATTATGTGTGCATGCCACAAAGTTTCAAGTTTCATGTTATGATTATGGTGATCTCATTTTCACTTCTATGATTTGTTCCATGTTAAGATATTATGATCTCTTTTGCAGGTTATGATTTTCAAAAAGATATGATATGATTTTTATTTCTTTTGTATACCCTTACTGAGCATTTGAGCTCAACCTTTTATGTTTTATTTTCCCCAGGATATAAATAAAGGTTTTAGGTAAAAAAAAGGGAAGATCTTTATGGGAGATATTGAAGATCTTTCACCACGATTAGAAGATTACGTTCCGAGTTTCCAAAGACACTAAACTATTACGATCCTTTAGTGTGTGTTTTTGTTATGTACTAAGTATTCCGCAAAAGTAATGTAATGTCCATGTACGATAAGCTTCGGGTCTCTACAGTTGGTATCAGAGGAAAGGTTTAGTCAACCTTTGGAAACTAGGATGCGAAAACGTTAGTGAGATCCCTAGAGATATTTCTACGGTATGTCTAGGGATGTCCCTAAGGTTAAGTAGACGTATAAGTTATAGTACTAGAACTACGCTAACGATCATAGAATTAAACCTAAGATGTTAGATATTGAAGGTACTCCCCCTTTATTATGTTGTTTTCCCTAGCATGATTTTTGCCTCTCACACTATTCTTTTTGGGTTTTAGAAAATGGCTGGAAACAAGATGATTCACGATAATGGAGGATATGATGGAAAATGGAATGATATTATTCATAATGAAATGGGATTTGGAAGTCCAAAAATAATTATTATTCCGAATCAGCAATCTCATAATATGATCAATAAAGTAAAATTTGGTAAGTTTCTTGACTCGGCTAATAAGAGAAAGATGGAGTTTCATGATGATCATAGAGGAAAGAAAGTTCAATTTCCCCTATGTAATTCATGTGGGAAGAGGCATCAAGGAGAATGTTTCAAATTAACTGGAAGATGCTTTGGGTGTGGAAAAGAAGGACACAAAGCATGTAAGTGCAAAGGAAAAGGTTCAGTTAACACCATGGATGAGGATAATGGTATTGCTACGACGTCAAAAATGGTTAAGTGTTTTAAATGTGGAATGTATGGGCATTATGCAAACCAATGTCCTAAGGGAAAGACTCATGAAGAGAATCAGTATGGCTGTATGGGTAGTATTTATGTGGATGATGATGAAGAGACTACAAATGATATGTGAGATGAAAGAATTGTTGAAGCTCGGTTAATGGTTTAAGAATGTAGTGGAATGATTACATGTTTATCATTTGTAATGTTGTATATGTAATCTCATGGTACTATGGAATAAAGAGACATGTAAGGATTGTTACATTGTTGTCTGATTAATGTTACCAGTAACCATGAAAGGTTATTCAGATACTTTTGGAAAGTAGATGATAAGTGCATAATGAAAGGATAAGAAGATAATGAGATGTTTGATTGTATTCATGAGCTCATGATTGATATAAGGATTAAGTGATATCATGGTTTGAGTATATATAATTTTGAGGATTTTTGTATATGGAAAGTGTTAACTTTTAACTGCATTCAAGTTTTCACTATGGATCAATGGGTATTCAAGAGAGTACAAGATTAAGGCCTTTGAATGTTTGGAATGTGACCAATAAGATATATCTTATGATATATAGAGATCAATGATGGTATTAAATCTCTAAGAGTGGACGGCAGTATTATGGATAAGCCTAAAGATTGGAATGGATTGTGTTGGACGTAAGTTAGTATTGTTTAAGGATAGAAATTTTTTTCTATATTATTGATGAGATGTTATAGTAATATAGTTTTGGAAAAAGGACAACCTGCAGGACGGGCGACAGCCCATCGCTTCGGACAAGGCTGTAGGAATCGAACCCACAACCGAAGTGCGACTGGCCTTTATCGCCTACCACTAGCCTACAGGAAGTCCCTGTTTAGTAGAAACTAGTTTTATTATATTAAGCAGTATGATATATGAAGTATAAGTCCATTTTAGGAACCATATATGATTAATCTCACTATAGATCGATTTATGCATATAATTTTTGCTAACCTTTTGTTTGAGACAGATGGAATGACCCATCATTCTATCACATGATCTGCTAACACTTCACGAATAACAAATTCAACTTCATTTATTTAAGAGATGAAGTGGAAATTGTTCAAGGCACGAACAACAGTGAGATTGTACCAAAATAAAGTAAGTATTTATTCTAATTCAAATTTTCAACTTTAGGGGAAATGATCTTGAAAACCAAAAATGTTGTCCTAGTGATCTTATACCTGATGAATCAGATGGTACCTTATATCATCACAAATCTATGGATTTGTGATTACTGGATTTTCCATAGCCATGTTCTCTACCACTCTCCATCAGAACATGATGGTTAGATTTCTCTTCCATATCCATATTTTCACCTATGTGGAAACCCAATGATTAGTTTATTTGGGTAACCGTTACGTTTCATACTTTTGTTTTTAAAGATTGGTTTTGATATTCCTTTTTACGATGTGGGTTTCTATTAAAGAAACTTCCGAATAATAAACCATTTATAACCCCGACGAATTTCGAGGGCGAAATTCATTTTAAGGGGGGTAGAATGTAACAGCCCAAGATTTTATAAAAAAATATTCTTTTTAATTTTATTAATGTCTTGTGTTGTACGCTACACCAAAAGGAGCTTGCACAACACGCATCCTTGTCTTGCCTTGCATTACACGCAATCGCGACCTTCCTCGATAGCGTGTGTAATACGCAATACCGAGTTTCACTAAACAACGATGTGCTATTAAAATATTATTAAAACTAGCCATTATGAATAGTAATAACCACTTTTTAAAATTCTGTAAATCTTATTTTTCAAAATGAACGTCATTCTTGGATTCGGAGTATCGAATTTAGCCTAAGGTGAAATTTTGGTACTTTTCGGATAACTTTCATATTCTGATGAATAGTGAAAAATTACTAAATTATAATTAAAAACAACTTTTTTAATCAAAATAATTAATAGTGATAAATTATTAATTTGAGTGGTTTTAAAGTATATTTAGAATATATTTTTACAATTTAATACAATGTTGGTCATTGGTTGTAATTTCACATTTAAACCAGACATAATCAAGTGTCAATCTTTTGATATATATTGTTTCCTAAAAACACACTATTTATTTTAACAGCGGGATTTAATTATAAAATTAATTAATGAAACTTCTATGTTATGAATTTGGTAAAATAGATTTCATTTTTGAATTCGGAATATGAAATATAGCTTAGGATGAAATTTTGGCATTGTTCAGAAAAACATCAATTTTTGATGAATAGTGAAACTACTAAGTGGTAGTTAAAAAAAACTGAATTTTTCATAAAACTTAATTTTTCCGCTTCTGTGAATGGAATTTCAAAAATCCGAGAGACACGGTTAATATCAAAGACTAAAATGTGGTTCAATGAGATGAAAATAATTTTTTGGTGAATAGTAACTTTTTACTTTTTTTACCGCGGTTAATAGTAAATAGGGTAACTAAGGGTAAATATGATATTACTATTACCCTAACACATGTCCTAATTCTATTGGACAAGTGTAATTCGACAAAAAACAAACTTAGGAATACAATATGACCATTTAGGCCCACTTGGATTAGATTAGGACATTTATTATTAATTTATTTAAAGAAAGGTTAAAATAGTTAAAATCAAAGTTTAATAAGTAAATCATTTTTAATATGGGGTTATACATAAGATAAATTCGATTGTAAATATTCATTAGAAATCTAAAAAGATTTCCTACATGATGGTATTTTATTTGTAATTTTTAGACATAAAATAATTTAATTTATTTATGACACAACGATGATGCAGTAATTATCTTATTAATGAAATATTGACATAATTGATGTTATAAACACCAAAATAAATGTAATTTGAGATTTTTTATGAATTCAACTAATTTTCTAGGTCACTATGATATATTAATGTTGATTTAATCAACTTGGTTCGAATATTTAATTCTGTTATGACTTTCAAAAAAATCATATATCAAATAGTGTCAAAATTGACACAAAATAGTTTTTAAATCAAATATTATATTATTAATTGTTATTGTATTCCTAAAAATCTAAGGTTCGGCCAAATGACTTAGATAAGGATATATATATTAATAATAAACAAATTGGGGTTCGTTTGGCATGTTATAGTAAGTGTATTAACCATATAGTGAAAGAAAACAAAAAGACATGGTAAAAGTTAAATTATTTAACTTAGAGTTAAATCTAATTGATAAGGTTAAAATAATATCCTAAAGTTGTCTAAATTCTATTGGTTGATAGGATTTCGACCCATCCCCACTTTAGCTTCGAAATAAGACCCTTTGGAACCATTATAAACCGATTTTGACTTTAATATAAAATAATATTTTGAGATATTCCTAAGGTGCCCCTCTCCTCCCCTATAAAAGGACACCTCCTCCCCCTCCTCCTCACACCAATTTGAGCACTCAAGCTCGGCCAACCCCTGCCAAAATCTCTTCTCCACTTCCCTAGCAACATCCTAGAGGTTCTGGTCTTCCTCAAAGACCAATTCTAGTGCCCTAAGAGGAGGTCTCAAAGAGGCACTTCAAAGAAGAGGTAATTACCGTTACCAATTCTTTCATCTTTATTTCTTCTTCCACTTCTTCTTCTTAGGTTGTTTAATTATGAAGTAATAACATCAGTATCACTCATATACTGATATGTTATTATAATTATTAAACAACCCTATTTCACCATCTATCCATCCTACGGAAAAAGAAATCACCGCGCGTGCGTACGTACGGAATACCGTCTCCACGCCGTGGTGTAATCTATTTTCCACCACCACCTTACATGGATGGGTATAATGGTGTAAAGAATAACTATACATAGTTATTACAACATCATATTGATTCTGATATATTGTATAATCCACTCCAATTCAATTCAATATTTATAGAAATGATATCATCGCTCGTGCGTACGTACGGACTACCGTCTCCACGACGCGATGAGATTCATTCTCCATGTTAACCATTTAAGAATGATTATAAAGTATATATAAGAAATAATAATGAAATATATGACATTATAAAGCTACTGGATTTATGTATATATATATATATATGTATGTCATCTACTTACTTCCATTCAAGACAATAAGGAAAAGAAAACAGCGTTCATGCGTACGTACGGACTACCGTCTCCATGAACGGTGTTTTTCATTTCATTTATCTATCTATTATATATATATATATACTGAATATATATGATATATAAATCATATTTTATATTCTGGAAGTAATTAAATCATGATATAAGTAATAATGATGTCAAGAACAACAAGTCAAAACACCTACGATAAATGAAACGATTTTACCCAAAACGCTTCTTTAACATGGAATTTACAAAAGAACGGGTAATATAATGTCATAAGTGAACCATATATGATATCATAACAATGAATATGATTCTGTAATAAGTCAATGACATTATTTAAATCATTATACAGGAGGTTCGGACACATACGAAGCAAATTGGACCTAAGGTAAGGGAAATATCACAATCTCATTTTTATCCGAGATTGTTTATTCGTAAGTATTTACTGGGGTGTATTTTATCATCCACATCCATGTTCCTTCAATATATAATATTGTTTCCATCCACTTACAATAGTTTAAATCCAATTTTACACTTTGGTAAGTTTTTAGTAAAAGATATGAAAGGAATCTTTTGTCGTTTTTCATACGAGGTACTTTTTGACTTTTCCGACAAAAGTACGAAGAATGTTTTTTTTAACTTATATGGCATGAATGGATTTTTAAAAATTATTTCCAAGAAGCTTCCTTTTCAAGTTTTCAAGTTTATTTTTAATCAACTTCTTTTAGTTTATTATTGTATGACATGTTAAGAAAAGAAAAGTGTTTTTGAAGTAGAAAGGATATTTTCCTCAAGAATGGAGTTCAAATGTTTTATCAAAATTATTTTCCATCTAAGATAATAAAGGGTTCTGTTTTTATCCCTATTATTACATTGATTTGATCATGTTGTGATGGAATTATTTTTATGAATTCCTTTATCTTATATGAATTTATTTATGATGTCATGATGTTTCAAGAATCCCATTTTTGTTACATGTGTTATGCGATGATGTATGTTTTATGATTATGTGGCACACATAAGAAAGGATTCATTATAAGATGGGTGGGACCTATATCTCCCTCCAATGCATTGGGTAAAGATTTTATATCTCATGAGATAGACATGGCTGAAATGGTAGGTTATACCGGTTCAGTGAAACAGGACTGAAACGAGGGTTACTCGATTCAGAAAGGGACTTTGTCCACTAAGATAGTCTTGGCAATGAGTCATGACTAACAAGAAATGATTTTCCATGATTATGTGTGCATGCCACAAAGTTTCAAGTTTCATGTTATGATTATGGTGATCTCATTTTCACTTCTATGATTTGTTCCATGTTAAGATATTATGATCTCTTTTGCAGGTTATGATTTTCAAAAAGATATGATATGATTTTTATTTCTTTTGTATACCCTTACTGAGCATTTGAGCTCACCCTTTTATGTTTTCTTTTCCCCAGGATATAAATAATGGTTTTAGGTAAAAAAAAGGGAAGATCTTTATGGGAGATATTGAAGATCTTTCACCACGATTAGAAGATTACGTTCCGAGTTTCCAAAGACACTAAACTATTACGATCCTTTAGTGTGTGTTTTTGTTATGTACTAAGTATTCCGCAAAAGTAATGTAATGTCCATGTACGATAAGCTTCGGGTCTCTACAATAACTATCTTATTCCCTCCCATGTTTTGAGTTGGGAAGAGATTGAGTTAGATTTAGATGTTTTTTGTGGAGAATCCAGTGGAGATCATAGATTCTCAGGTGAATTTATTGCATGTGATGTCTATTTCATTGGTTAATGAGTAGTGGTGGTCTGGATTAGATTTTTACATGACTAAGGAGGATGAATCATTTGGGATGGAATAGTGGCCACACCTCTTTCCATAGCATTATTCTTCCATTTGACTTCCTAGGGATGAAAATTTATATGGTGGAGATAATATAACATCTTCATAAAAATTTATGATCTCATTTAATGTTTAAAGATCTTATTTTTAGGTTAGGAGGCTACATAAGTTGTTTTATAGTTTTTTATAGAACTCAGACTAGGTACTGCCCAAAGGGAACATTCACACCATAAATATGATTCATGTTGTGAATATATTTATAGGGATATTTCATGAATTCAATTTATAGAATGAAAATGTTTTAGGATGTTAATCACATTCACTTCATGAAATGGTTGATCAAAATTTATTTAACCTAAGGTGATGCCTTTTCCAGTGTATATAGAACTCATTGGATTCATCAGATGAATAGGGAATTTATGACAAGAATCATTCATGAACTATAGGTTTTTATAAATTTCAATCTTTAATCCTAATTCATTCAGTTTCCTACTTTTCACCTCATATCCTAGGTATATCCAAGATGATTTTTTGTAGTTCATTTTCTTCTAAATCTCTCTATTAGGGGATTTGATATCCAGTGTAGTTGGTTTTTCCACCTTTAGTAAGTGTTTCATTCTCCCTTATACTTCTTCATTAATCTTGGGCTTTTTAAATGGTGGTGGGATGCATTTTTGGGATTGGTTATCACATGATGAATCTTGTTTGATCCCTTATAGATCTGTTGTGTGATCGTCATCTGGAGGACAGTTCCTCTTTTGGTTGTGCTATGATATATGGGTTTCTAGGGTTATGTATTAATCTAACCACTCTGCTGACCCTTTCATTTATAGAATCTAATTTTGAGACATGATAATCTATGTTTGGTCCCCCATTGGTTGTTCTTAATTATTTTAGATGTGTGAATCCTGTCATAGATTTTGTGAAACTTGAGTTAGAGGCAAGTGGTTCTATATCTAGCCTACATTGGATGAACTAAAATTTTTCTTGGTTTTATAAATTATTTTATGGATTAATTGGAATGATTCATGATTTATTTTCTTATTTTTGTAAATGGGTTTTTGAGAAAATATGTGTTTCCCCTTATTTTTTTGAAAGAAAAGAGTTTTTCAAATAGTTGGGAAATGGATTGAGAAATGGGTTTTCAAGTCTAGTTTTTTTGGGAAAAAGGGTAGTTTGGAATTATACTGTGAAATGTATAAACCCTTTTAAAATGATTTGAAATAAAACACATGGGATCCTTGGTTACATAGGTGGCTGATGTAGTATTTGGGCCCGTCATTTGGTATTTAATTGGAGTTTACTTTTGGGGGTGTTATTCCATTAATTGATCGATATGTATTTGGATATAGGACATGATTGAAATGGTAGAAGGGTTCACTATCTGGGGATGTTTCTCTATTCAAAAAACCTAAAGGAATGGGTTATAGGGACTTATAGTGCACAAATAGTCATAATTAATGTACGAGTGTCCAGGAAAATTTAATCACAAGTTATCCTTAGAGTGTTTTACCATTATTATTTGGTTTGTTATTGTTTTTTCTTTGATATACCTTTTTTGATACATGTAACTAATTTTTTAGAAATTATTCTTTGAAACTAGTTTACCTGCATTGTTTTGGAATAATGTAAAAGGGTAACTTTTTACCATGATTTTGATATTAAAATTATTTAAATTATTATCATTCCATGTTTTCTTAAAATTGATCATATTTAGATTATTTTGCAGAACCTCGATATGGGACACCTGGGGGGGATCTTATTGATATTTTTAGCTCACAAAATGAACACCCCTTCAACAGTGTGTAGTCCTAATATTATCTTTTGATGTGGGAAAAGGAAAGGCACCACAGGAAGGTGGCGAGGATTATGTCAGTTGGGTATGGGTTACTGGTGGTGAGATGGTGGGACATTTTCCATACCTCACATGGAGTAGTCATTTCCTATTTTGGTTGTTCTTTTTGTCGGACAAATACCTTGGAGTTTTATCTTACTAATTTTGAGTTGTACCTCTACTACTATATTTCGTGGTTTATGATGTGTTTTTATTCTTCAGATTCTTCTTTCCACTGTATATGTATATATTTCATGTGTCTCATTTCAGTTTGGGTGAAATAATTCCCTCTAGTTGTTGTTTGATGCCTCAGTTCTAGTCGCCAACTTGTGTGGATTGATAACACACTTCATGTATGCAATATATTGGTATAGGTACCAATTTATGAGGGTATACCAAGTTGGTTTGTTACATTTATGATGATTTTTATATGGAAACATTGATCAATAAAAATTTAGTGTGGAGTAAAACATAAATACACATTTCCTTGTACACATCAAATTCATGATGTAAGTAAAAGGATAATCAATATTAAAATTTATGTCCATTATATATGTACAGACATAAACATTTCATTTTTAAATATTACATCTTAATTGACAAATATTCATTACATACTAGAAAAATCCATGCTATAATCAATTAGATCTACTACCTTTGGAAACATAGACACATAAACAACTAGTCTATAAGTGAGTTACATAATCTCCCACTAATTTTTTCATAAATAGAAGACTTATTAGACATATCACACATAATACCATTATTCATAACTTGGAGAAAGGAAATATAAGAAAGGGTGAGATTAGATTCTCAGTAAGGGTAAATAAGGGAGATATCAACATAACATTAGAATAGGGGTATGAGAATATGACAATAACTTTTGAAAACCATTCTCTGCACATCATTGATCATAAAATTGAATCAATGAATAAATCTTATCATTTTATAAGACATCAATCATACAATAATCAAAGAACATGATACATGAGTTGATAACATTGGCATAAGACGTGTATTTTTTTCATACATATAAGCATATAAAACTTTATATCAAGTATACCATCTAAATAATTCATAACATGTTAATATTGGGATAACCACATGTGTATAAGATTTAGGATTAGGAAAACCTCTTAAGTAAACACATTTTTAGGCTTGGGATAAACTCCCATGTACCCATTTTTTCAATATTGGGATGGCCTCCCTTGTACCCTCTTTTTTGGGCTTGGGATAACCTCTTGTGTTCCCTTTGATCTCATTAATCATTACCCAATGAATTTTAGGGAGATATAGGTCCAAATAATCACATAATCCATAATTTTTTATGCCTCAATATCATAAAATATTCATCATATCATAACCAGTAGAAAAGAAATGTTTTTCAGAAAAATTTCATCATAACATAACCCATAAAAGTGAAATGGGTTTCATAATCATATCAAAAATTCATCATAGCACAAACCATGGAAAAGGAACAAGTTTCAAATATATCCCTTCATCATAATCATAAAACAGACATATAAAGAATAAGGATGGTAAAATTTTATAACATCACTAGTAAATCTTAAGTAACATCAAAGGATGTCATCATAGATGAAAAAGTATTTTTAAAGATCACTTGAAACATTTCTTTAGTAAAATAACATTTCCAATTTGAAAAAACTTATCTTAAATCTATTTTTTTCTAAATATCAAAGAAAAAATTTAATTTGAAAATAAACATGAAAACTAATAAAGCAATCTTCAAATAATTTAGTGGTCATGATTGTAGAAAATTATATTCATGTCGTATACTTTGAAATAAATATTCCTTTCACATTTTCGGTAAAAGGAAAAAATATTTTGTTTTGGAAAATGATAAGAAGAATCCTTTTAAAATATTTTTTAAAAATATAAACATGGTTAAAAATTAATTTAAACAATCATATTAAATCATTCTATTTTTTTTAAATCACAGATTCAAAAGAAAATGATTTTGGACTGAAGAGAGAAATAAAGTTGATTTTATTTCAAAATATTGTTACTATATCTTGAGTACATAAAGAGAAAAAAATGAAATGAAAGAATTTATTATCCAGAAATAAATATAGTATAATAAAATTCATGTGTTTCTAGATATATGGATCCTAGTATTTTTCCAATTGAAACTTAATAAATAATAATCTCGATAAACATTGAGATTACAATATAAAACCTTCATCACATTTTTAACTTTTGAATCACAGGCCCCATGAAAGTAATAAAGTTATATGTATATGTAAATAAACATAATTTTAATAATAATAATCATTAAATACATTCATTTTAAGTATATACATCACATAAAATAACAATTGGTGAATATGACATGTGTCCCACAGAAATAAAAGTGAGATGAAAATACCTTACTGCTTTTGTAATATTTTGAATTGAAATTTCCATTAAAGGATAAAATAAAATAAAACTTTAAATATCATGAAAATATGTATATTTATGATATAACATGTCAAAGAGGTAGTATATACACCTTAAAAATGAGTGATGAATATGGTATATGTATCCAAGAAAAAAAAGAGAGACTACAAATCCATTTCCACTTTAGTAACATTTGAATAATTTTACCCATGAAATAATAACATCAATTGAAACTTTAAATAACATTAAAATAATTATATTAATGATATAACATGTCAAAATATATGTATATACAAAAAAAATTAGTTGTAATCTTTCAATAGGTATCCCATTAATAAAAGTGAGACTATAAATCCATTACAACTTTTGTAATATTTAAATCATATTCCATATAAAATAATAACATAAATTGAAACTTTAGATATCATTAAAATAATTTGATTCATGATATAACATGTCTATGAGGAATTATATACACCACAAAAAACAAATTAGTTGTGAACTTGACATAAGTGTCCCAGGAATAAAAGTGAGACTAGAAATCTCTTACCATATGTCTTAACTTTCTTTATATAGGTTCATAACTACTATATAATAAATATATGGTTATTAAAAATATATTATATAATAATAATTATATATATATATCATATAAATATTATTTACTTATGACCTTTATTACCCATTTATTAACAATTCATTGTTAAAATCGCGTTTCGGGTAATAACTACTTCTTTTTTCATGTATGTTTTGGTTTGGTATTCTCTGTACTTTTACTTTTATCATGGTTACATAATATCCATAATATTAATTATGATGTAAATATAATATAAATTCATTATATATTTATGTAGATAAATCCATAAATTATAGATATAGAAAAAAAATCACATCGTTCATGGAGACAGTATGTCGTACATACACATGAACAATGTTTCCATTTTCTCAACAAATAAAATGATAGAAAGTTAAATAATATATTAAATTTAAAAAATAAATTTTAAATAATATATATCATGTGTTAATTATATATGTCTTTATTATATTCCATGTAATGTGTAAGTGAATAATGAATCACATTGCTCTGTGAGACGATAGTCCACCATACATACAAGAGACATTATTATATTCCCACATTATGGAAAGTAAGAAGTTAAATTTGATATAATATTTAAATAAGTATAATTTTGTTATAAATAAAATATAAATTTAATAAATCTATCCTTATATTCTTTCATGAGAGGCAGTGATGAAAAATAATTTATATTGTTTGGTGAGGTGGTAACCCACTGTATATACGATTGACAGTTTAATTTCCCATTTGATGGATGATGAGATAGATGTAAGTTATTAAATTAAAATAATTAAATATCTGTAAATTTTAGATACTTATGTTATTATATCAGAAAAATTTAATTATATTTTAAGTAGTTATAGAAGAAATAAAATGAAAATTCATGCTTAAGGACTATACCACTTCTCTTGGGAACCCCTTTAGGTTTATACCTAAAGTCATATTATGAGGGTTTTATAATAAAACCAGGTCCCTTAAAAAGTGGATAGGGAAGTGATAATTTATTTTTTATGATATTTTATGACCCAAAGGGTTTTGGAATTGTGAATAGAAGAGGATAGGGGTGGAATTTAATAAGTGGGAGAGATGATACACTTGGAAATTTTTAAAAGAAAATGGTGTACCCACATATTAAAGATGCCTCAAAGATAAAAATAGATCATCATCAAAACTTATTTGAAACAAGGTTAAAATATTTTCATCCAATGGTATTCGGACAATTTCATACCTCATATCAACCCTTATCTTTTTAGTTTAACCCCCAGTAAACCTATTTTAACCTTAAAAAAACTAATTAATTTTTACTATTTATACCATTCATTTTGACAAAAAAATTAAGTTGAAATCATTACATAATATTAGTTATGACTATTAAAAATATTTAATCAATTTTTAAAAATTAAATTCATTGAAGTGGTAAATTTTATTTTAAAATTAAACCCGTAGATGTGATGAAAAACAGTTTTCCAACGAGAAATTGTTTGTAAGTATAGAAACATTTAATATAGAAATTAAGTATGAAATTGATTAAAATGAACTAAATTGTATTGATAAATACATAATTTAACTAATTTAACTTTTAAAATAATCTTAAAATAAAATATATCTAGTAAATTTTTGTGAAGGAAAAATCAGTCTTAATAAAAATTAGTATTTTTTTACTATTTATAGAAATAATAATCTGTGCAAAGAATTATAAAAAATCACTCAAATATAATTTTGACATATAAATTTAAAAAATTAATTTTATTTTTTCAAATACATTTTTTATAATTGGGAATTATTATGTTTATTATTTTTTCAAAAAAATCAATAAAAACATTTTTTTCAAGAAAATAGTATTTTCGAAAAATATAAAGACTTTACTAAAAATTTACTAATTTTATTTATCAATATGATTTATTTATATAAAACCATTACAAATAATTTTTGAAATTTGGTAATTCTTATTTTTTATTCCAAGTTTAATGGTTAGTTTATAACATATGTGTTTAAATAATAATATTATAGTATATTGTGGTTTGTTAAAATATGGTGTTTCGTGTAACACAAGCTATAAAAGAAATAAAATTTAGTTGATTTTTTATTAAAATATCAGGGTGTTAAATTACAACCCCCTTTACAAAATTTCATACTTCAAATTTTAACATGATTATTGTAATCAAGGGTTTGCGATTTTAAAATTTCTTTGTAGAAAATCCATAATGTAAAAGGGTCGATAAAACATCCTATTGAAAAGGTGGAAATATAAATATGAAGGTCATCTTAAAATAACACAAAATTAGGTTTCCAATTATGATAACATTAGTGGGAAGTGAAAATATGGGTATCTAAGAGAATAATAACAACCGATGATTAATAGTGATTGACAGAGAACATGGTCATGAAAAAGTTAACCACCACAAAAGTGTAAATTATTGATGAGTTAAAAGAAAATTAATTCACCAAAAATGAATGTAAATGTATAAAATTTTTATGTTAAGATCATTTCACTAAAGTTAATTAATTATGATGACATGATATATTTACTTGATTTCACTCTATTTTATAAACACAATATCATCCTTTTGTTGGTATTTGATCAATTTCAACTTCTTAAATTACTCTAAGAAATGAAGATGATTTTTCTTGCTTTAATAACTAACAGATCCTAAGATCCATAAAATAATCATAAGTCATTCCTTCAATATCTAGTTATAATAAGAATAAAATGTTTAGGAAAAGTTATCCAATATGAATAAATCATCATATGGTGAAATAATTAATTAATATCTGTTGAAACAAATCTCTCTAGGTTTCATTTCTGGTTTTTTGGGTTTTTTGTTTTATTTATAAAAAGAAATTTTACAACATTCCAATGTGGTATTTATCAAAGCATATGCCTTGAAGTTGGAACAATTTCCAAAGTGCTTTGAAAATTTTTAGGCCACAAAATTAGTATTTTTTTGATAGAAAAGGAAGGATTTCCACATTGAATTATAGGATAAATAAAAAATATAATGTATTTTAGAAAATGAATATAATCTTAAGGAGTTTGTGGAACTATAATGAAAAAATAAATATTCCTCATAGAATCTATCTTATGAAAACTTAAGAGGATGTCTATAAGGGATATTTTCATTCAAAGTCGAATATGGTGATTTAATAGTCACTACAAATGGATTTTAATTTAAATAAAATGATATTTATTTAAAGGGTGTTTCAAAGTAATCAATTGCTATGTGAATTGCATAGTGTGTACAATGTGCGGTGGTCTCTAATCCACAAAGGAGTTTATAGAAATTTTCATTAGTGGGTTTTTTGGGATTTATATTCCTATATAAATAAAAACAAATAAAATCATTTTTGGAGTGATTATTTAATTATATAATATCATCTATAGAAAAATTATGTTAAGTCTTAAGTGGTTAATGATAGAGAAATTCGGTGTAGGAGGTAGTTCGTAAAGACAGTTCACTGAAGGGGTTTGTGGGGCACCATTGATCGAAAAGAAAAAGCTGTCATGAAGAAAATTCCATATGTGAATAAAAGTCCATCCATGAATATATGTATATCCATTAAGTGAAGTACATCCACGAAGTAGAGGCAGATCATGAAGCACTAATTCTATACAGTTTAAGGGTTTTCACAAAAAGGCCTTAAGAAATTCCCAAAGGAGTAGAAACAATTTTCAAAAAGTCTCCCCACAATGAAAATACCACATGGTGAAGTGTAATTTATCTATTAGATGAAAAATATACATCATGTTACACTCATATATATGTAAAAAAAGTCTTAAGTGATACATAACAATAGAATATTCCTTTGAAGAAGTAGTTTCCACACTTCAATGATCATAAATCTTAGTCATGGAATAAATCTTGGAAGTTCATAAGACATTTATCATAAAGGAATTAAATAGAATGATCAATAAGATCATCGAATTATAATAATACATAGATTTTTTAATACAAATATGTAAAGAAATATTTTTCCAAGGCTACCCACCAAGACATTCATAACATGTTAGGCTTGGGATAACAACCTACATACCTACTTCAGGCTTTAGATAACCTCATATGAACCCTCTTTTTTAGGATTGAGATAACATCCCATTTAACCTATTTTTTATTATTTGGATAACCTCCCATGTAACCTATTTTTCTATCTTAGGATAACCTTCTATGAATCCTATTTTTCAGGCTTGGGATAACATCTTATATACCCTCATTTTGGGCTTCAGATAGCCTCCTGTGTACCCTCCAAGATCATTAATCATTACACAATTCATTGAATGGATATATAGGTCCCACCCATCACATAATCCAAATATTTTTGTGCTATAATATCATAAAACATTAATCATATCATAACTCATAGAAATAAAATGCGTTTCCTAAACATTTCTTCATAGCATAACCCATATAATGAAAATGGGTTCATAATAATCTCATTAATTCATCATATTAAAACATGTGGAAAATGAATGGGTTTTATTAACATTTATTCATCATAATCATAATCCACATAGAGAAATAATAAGGATAGTAAAATTGGATACTATCTCTAGTAAATATTAATCCACATAAAAGGTTGTCATCTTATATGTAAAATTATTTTGAAAGACCACTTAGAACATTTTTTGAGGAAAATAACCATTCCACTTTTAAAAAATTTACTTAGAATATAAAAATTTCAAAAATATTTTTTAAAACAAATTATATGAAAATAAAAAATAAATATTATTAAAGAATCCTCAAATAATTTAGTGTTCATGAAGACAAAAAATTATGTTCAATCTATACACATTAAAATAATGATTCCTTTTACGTTTTTAGTAAAATCCCAAAAGTATATTTTTTTGGAAAATGATGGTTATATTACTTTTAATTTTTTTTTTAAAAATATGATCATGGGAAAAAATGACTTCAAATAATCATTATAAAATATTCTTGAAACATGTTAAGAAAACATGGATTCAGAAGAAAAATATTTATGATCAAGGAGAGAAATAAAGTCAATTTTCTTTAAAAACATTCTTCCAATATCTTGCATACCTAAAGTAAGAAAAATTAAATAAAAACATGTACTATCTATAAATAACTATATTATAATAAAATTAATGAGTGTCTTGAGAGATATATCATAAGATTTAGTCATCGGAAAATTAATCGTAAATAATCCTAATAAACAATGAGTGTGTAATAAAAAATCTTTACCATTTGGTTTGTAATGTCTTGGGTTTCTTCCATGTAAAGATTTTAAAAATATCTAGTAATATTTTTAGAGCTAGACATTGAGACAACACAATATTATGAGGCAAATTGATCCCAAAATGGATATTTAAAAATATTATATATTGATATCATTCACTTACAATTTTCTTGAAAAAGTGGAATAACTCCTTCAAAATGTCTCAGAATATAAATCAGAGGCTATTTTTGGTTTCAGAGGATGGGTTTTACCCTATCAATGACATGATATGATAACACATTAGATGCTTGGGTTGGGTGTAGTTGTGAGAGAATTTTTAAATTAATTAATTAATTAATTAACTTAGTAAATTTTATTAATTTTTGATGACCATATTTGGCCTATAAATATACAGTTATGATGGGATCTCCAGGTTATCTATATAACCCTATATATCTATAGGATTATTTGGAGGAGATATTGGTGAAAAAAATATATCCTAATCGATAATTGAGGATCTTTATCTCCAATGTAGCTTGTGGATCTTCCCAAAGATAGTGACATATGATCGTTCTTTTCTAGCGATTGGTCCAAATTGAGATAGGATATTTTATTTAGGTGGAATCATATCATTTATTTGTACCATGTCAAATTCATATAAATTCCAATAAATAAGAATTTATTCCCACATTTAATATTATTTAATTTTATGGTTGATTTATTTTTCATTTTTAATTATTCATCTTTGTTCATTGATTATTTGAAAAAATATTAGGTCCAAAATTAAAAAGGTTGATGGATGTTTTTCATGTTTATAATTTATCATTTTCTCCCATATTCCTTCACACATTCATTAGGGGTAATTTATTTGTCCTATTGGTTGGAGAATATTAGTTATTTCATTATTATGAAACCATTATTCCGCGCAATGGATCAATACAGTGAGTGTGGCTTGTAATTTAGGGTTTAATCGAGGCGGAGTAATAGAGTATGATAAAAAGAAGACTGGATTGGATCAATGTTATTTTTCTGGTTGATTCATGATGATGGAATAATACAGCAATGTCCTGACTTGGTGTGGGTTTTGTCATGGGGTTTGAGGCTTGGATTCCAGCCACCGATGATGGAGAGGGTTCATCCTAACCCAGATTCGAGTTCCATTGGTGAAATTTGAAGTGACGATAGTATAATCATAGGACACATGAAGTTATGTGTGATATATGAAATACTATATTACATGACATATAATATATAGTTACATACCATGTGGTACCCCCACTTGTAGCACTAGGGTTTCTGTATAGGAGATAAGGATAACATGTCGTGCGGTCCCCAACACACACTATGTGGAGTTCATATGGAAACATGCCATGTCTCTCAAAGGATACATGGGAAGAGGCCAAGTATGTAGGCTAATCTATGTACTAGGATAGGGTCAGAGTAAACGGGATGAGACTTGTACTCAAATATGGCTAGGTATACATGAGCCTGACTTGAGTTATATGAGCATGGTTAGAATTACACATGAATAGATATGGGAAGGACTGGAATTAGAAGTACATGGCTTTTACCGTAGGTAAATATCGTTTACTTCCCCAGAGATGTGTTGAAACCCTTAGTATCTTTAGTATATGCCATGTTCAGTTGAGTTTGATACATTATTCCTTTCTTAAAAGGGTATAGTATGAAATCACATCCTTAGAATATGATTTTTATCCCCTCTATAAGTGTAGTATTGAGTAGAGTTCATTGATCCAACTCTGGGGCCAAAGTGGGATCCTCTATTATTAGTAGGTTAGTTTCATGGTATTAGTGTGAACACCATTCATAAGTCATCAATCCATTATCTAGAGGGGAGATCCAGTAGGTTTTTTGGTGTCCCCAAATGTCCCTGGTTGTGATCCCTTACCTAGATGATAAGATTTTCTAATATCCAGTGATTACTTCTTGGGTAAGGCCTAATGATCATGACCTTATGAATTAATATCATTAGTGATAACATGTCTTGTGGAGTGAAACAAGTGTTACCTTAAATCCATAAGTAGTATCCTATGGATAGAGGTATTGGTTAATACCACTTGGGACCAATTGTCTGTTATGAGTATATCTAAGTTTTGTTATTACTACATTGCTATTATGAGTTGAATACTCTGGATTATTTATTATTAATGATTTTAGGGTGTCCTATAGGGTATTATTATAATCACCCCAACATGGGATATACACAAACCTATCATATCTTTTGTAGATAATGACCCTTTAAATATTGCTTTATGAGGAAATGAAAAGGTGTCACATAGTGGGATTGGCATACCAAGGTGTTTTTTGGATGGTTTTGTTTGATAGTGGTCCCATCCTTATAAGATGGTTAGACTCTATAGTTTTTTGGTTGGTCTGGATTTTGGAACCTTCATCAATTTCATTGATTTTTTCATACTTTGATGGGTGATATATGCTTTGTATAAATTTATGGTATCAATATTTTTTACTTTATCATCATTGTATGTTGTTGGAGATGTGTGCGTTCATATATGTAAATTATGGTAATTCCTCCCATGTGTTTGATATGCCTACTCAACACTAGTCTCCATACCTTGTCTTATTAGAGGTTGTCTTGTGGTAGTCATACATGAATTATCATCACCTAGGATATCTCTAGTGGCTCAAGTCGTGATAGAGCGGTATCAGAGCAACCAGTTCTACATAAGGACTGGAGCATAAATTTTTTGTCTAGCTATGAGATTGTTTTGGTATTTATGGAAAAAGTGTTGAAGTGTTTCAATTTTGGATTTTAGGTTAGGGACTCCAATGATGATGTGGAGTCTAATGTATCCATTCTCTAGGACTTTGCTAACATACTTTTTGACTCGACACATGTAGACACTAGTTATAGGGAAAACCATGGTACATGAATTATATTGGAATGGGTTGTGATTTCTATATTCTTTTTGATTAATCTACCTAGATATACTCTATTGATCATGGTATACCTTGATCTTATTTTAAAATTCCTCCATTATTTTTTCCAATCTGGATTCTATAATGGGACCATGAGGATGATCCATCGAGTGATGAGGCTTCTATACAAGGCCCTATACCAAAGGTGGTACCCTCGGGTGGGTTTTTAGTCATACCGCCACTCTTTTAATAGTAGTTACCTGTGTATATTCTTGATAAGGATTCACATAGGGTGAGTGCACTTCATGAGTTTCAGAGGTGGTGACCCTCTAGGTTTCAAGGCAAGACATACCCCCATATGGATAAGAACATGATAGAGGTAGTCTCCTGGGTTTTCTGCCTTGGGAGGATGCTTATAGATCAGATGGAAGTCCTCATAGTGAGTTTTCTTCAAGGATTTATTGCATGAAGGTTGAGTCTGATCAATTAGTCACATGACTAGATGACTCTCCCATAGTTATACTTTGAGTGTCTCTTCAGGGAGGAGTTCTATATACCCATGTTGCAATCAGTATGTATCCAAGAGCTTCTATAACTATAGTAGGCCAGTATGACTATAGAAGAGTATTCAGCTAGGTTTGTCGATCCCTCATGATAGTCCTTGTATATGGGGTAAGATCCACTCATATGATAAAAAAAATTATTATTGATTACACTGAGATATCAATGATTTACTGATATCTCTTTTCATTCCCACTTATGCTGGAGTAATTGAGTGGGATTTAGTTGTGGAGAGCCTCTTAGTAGTGCAAACACTGACTGTAGGTGATGGTAGTGGGAATCCAAAAGAAGATACCTTCAAAAAGGTATATGATGATAGTATCAGGGATTCGAGGGAACCATATACTTTAGTAGATGATCCAAAGATCGGGGATCAGTGGTTTAGGGCTCTGAATATAGATTGAGTTAGCCGAGGGAGAGGTGGTGATTCTAATGTAGTGTTTAGGGAAATATTGATTAGGATTTACCTACCCATAATATTACTTAGTGAGAGATGGTTTAGAGAAGAACTAGGCATAGGTAGAGTCAGGATCAGGGAGGTCTTTAGGGTGGCAGATGTGACATAGGAGTGGATAGAGCAGTAGGAGGTGGAAGATGATTTGACTTATTGGCACCACCAAAACCAGGTGATCCGCATTAGGATTAGGGAGCTGATGGGAAAGGGCAATGATAGCTTCAGGAAGTGTAGGACTATGAACCAAAGGCTATAGGGATGATACAAGGTATGATATATATGTTTTCTTTTTCAAATACAGTACTGATAGACATAGTAGTGAGTCATTCCTTTCATTCCACTTCATTAGTTCGATACATATAGATTCTGATTGAGCCCTTGACTTGACCCTTGTGCTTAGAGACTCCGATCATAGATGAATAAGTGATCACACACTACTTCCAATAGTGTGACCTAACTCTTATAGGTGAGTTATTTTTATGGGATCTCTTTGTAGTGGAAATGAGTCCTTACGATGTCATCTTAGGTACGGACTAGTTATCCATATTTCATTCCCATATTGATTTTTAAAGGTGAGGATGCAGTGTTCCTAGGATGATGGGGAGTGGTTTTCCTTAATGGGTGAGAAGGAAACCTAAGAATAGTAGGATGGGATCATACATAGAATATTGTAGGTGATTACTCACTATCTAGATATAATGAATCTTAGAGTAGTGAATACAACAGTCTACCAATTTTCTCTATTGGTTTTAGAGTATGAGGGAATATTTCCTAAGGAAGTTCCTGGTTTACTTCACCATTGAGAGTTAGACTTATAAACTGACTTACAACCTAGGATGACCTCAATATATACACTAGAATATTATATGGATCCCAGAGATCTTTGAGAGATGAGGGTGGAATTAAAGTATTTTTAGAGGAAGGATTTTGTGAGACCTAGTGTTTCCCCTTGGGTAGCCCCAGTGACGTTCACCCAGAAGGAATATGAGAGCTTAAGGTTATGTGTGGATTATTGGTGCTTGAACATAGTTAAATTGAAGAATAAGTATCCACTATAGAGGATCAAATACCTCTTTAATTTGTTGAGATGAAAATGATTTCCCTCTAATATTGACCTTAGATCAAGCTATCACTAGTTGCAAGCACGAGATGAGGATATACCAAAGATGGAATTCTAATGTCTCTATAGTCATTATGAGTACATGGTTGCGCATTTTGGTTCGATGAACACCCTAGTAGTGTTCATGGGACTCATGAACTCTATATTTTAGATTTTTTAAGACCAGTTCATGTTAGTCTTTATCAATTATATCTTAGTGTACTCATCATCCTAAGAGGAGAACATGAGACACTTAAGGATGGTTATATAAAAACTACAAATACACTATCTTTATACGAAGGTCTCTAAGTTTTTGTCTTGGATTTATGTGGTCCAATTCCCAGGAAACATGATCTTAGATAAAGGTGTAGTAGTTGAAATCACCAAGGCCGATAAAGTGTTAGCTTGGGAGGCACCCAAGAGCATGATATAGGTGCAGATATTTCTTAGTTTGGACAGATACTACAAGAGATTTGTAAATGATTTCTCTAAGATACCGACACCTTTGATTATTTTGACCTAGAATGGGAAGCCTTTCATTTAGATATAATGGTTCTGGTAGTATTTTTAGGAGTTGAAGCAAAGGTTTACAAGTAAACCCATCATGAGATTTCCAAAGGAGGGTGTTAGGTATGTAGTGTTTTGTGATGCCATAGGGAACAAACTTGATTGTGTGATGATTTATTGGTAGGATTTGATTTCATATGGGTCTTGATAGTTGATACTTCACATTAAGAACAAAACAATCCATGATCTTGAGTTGGTAGTGGTAGTCTTCACCTGAAAGATATGGTGACACTACCATATGGGTGAGCGGTTTATCATCTACCCTGAATACAAGAGCCTCAAGTATATTTTAATTCAAAACTATATTAACCTAATAAATATGTGATAGATTGAGTTCCTCCATTATGATGACTTTGAGATAGTCTATACTCATAGGAAGGGGAACATGGTAGTAAAAACTCTCTACAAGAGATCTTGTTCTCTATTATTGACCGATGCTTCAGAGCATCTAGGATAATTGTAGTAGTACTTAGTAGACATGGATGGTTCTTCATTTATTTAGTATAAGGTTGTTACCCCACCTTTTTATAGTATTTTATGGAATACCAACACGGATACAGTAACTATGAGACCGTAAGTACTCAAATATTTACTGGATGTGCTCCTAATGGAGTTTCTAAAGGTGGGGATCATGATATCCTTTTTAGAGGATTAAAAATGGTTCTAGTGACTTTGAAAGAGGAGGTGATAAGAGAGTTTCATAAATCCCATTTGGTTGTAGATCCAATAATTTAAAAGATGTATAAGTACCTAATGTTAGTTTTGTGGATAGACATGAAAAATTATGTAGTAAAGTTTGTCTCTTGATGAATCACATGCCTGTAGGAGATGGACGATCAACAAGTTCCAGTGGGTTTATCTCAACCCCTTGAGGTGCTAGAGTAAAAGTGGGATGGGATATCCATGGAATTTATTATGGGGTTACCATGTACATCCATATGACATGATTCCATCTGGGTTATCATAGACCGACTCACCAAGTTGGACCACTTCCTAACTATATAGAAGTAGAGTTTAATAAAGAGCTTATTATGCCTTTACATGGAGGAGATAGTCTGTTTCCATGGAGTTACCTCGATGATCATTTCAGATAGTGATTCTCACTTCTCATCGCGATTATTGAGAGGATTATAGGAGTTCTTTGGGACTCAGTTTCATTTGAGTAGGACATTTCACCCCCAGACTGATGGCCCAACTGATTGAAACATTCAAGTTCTTGAGGAAACGATATGGGATTACATGTTAGACTTTTTTTTATAGTTTAGATGATCACCTACCCTTAGGGGAGTTTTTTTACAATAATAAATATCATTCCACCATCAACAGGGAACAATTCATGGCCTTTTATAGGCAACCTTATAAGTCACCAAATTATTGGAATGATTCACGTGAGTTAGCACTCATAAGACCAGAGTTGGTGTGATCACTGACAGAGAAGGTTAAGATCATCCATGAATGGATAAGGACTTCATATAGACATCAAAATTCTTATAAAGACCAATAATGAAGGACTCCAGAGTTCAAGGAAGTAGACCATGTGTTCCCAATGGTCTCACCTCAACATGGATTGTGTATATTTGGTATGGGAAGAAATAAATATATGAGATTCATTTTTCCTTTATAGATATTTTGTAGTGTCAGTGAGCTGGTTCACTATTTGGATCTATTTCCATAGTTGTACTAGGTAAACGATGTCTTCCACGTGTTGTAGTTGAGGAGGTATGCGCATGGCCCATTACATGTTATCTCCTGGGGTGAGTTAGACATCAAGAATGGAGCTACCTTTGATATGTACCTAGTGGAGGCTGAGGATCAGTAGGATAATATACTATTTGGGTGATTGATTACTTTTATGTGTGTTTGGTGAAAATATGGGAATATTTAAGAGAGATCCTTAGAGAGAGAGTCCCAGATGCAATCTCAATACCCACATATTTTTTAATAGTGTTTTTTGATATTCAAGAAAAAATTCCCTAACGTGGGGAGAATGTAATGTATCTATTTTTTTTCTAATTAATACTTTGAAATATATTTAGTAATATTTTTAGAGCTTGGAACTAAGATGGTGTGAGATTTTGAGGCTCGGTGAGCCTGAAATGAATATTTTAGAAGTATTAAATATATTAATATCACATGCATGTAGTTTTCCTAAAAAGTGGAACAACATAAGAATAGATTTTCATATTGAAAATTTGAGGCCTCTAGTGACTCCATAACATAGGTTTTACCCTATGAATTATATGGACATGGAGCACATCGGACGATCAGGTTGGTCATGATCAAGGTAGATTTTTTAAATAAATAAATAAATAAAATTTAATAAATTTATTAATTTTATATGACCCTAGTTTTCCAATAAATATAAAATTATAAAGGGATAACATGGTTAGACACACAAAACTAGAGGTCTAGATGAGCTGTTGGAGGAGACCTTGGAGAATACAACAATTCCTGATTGACAACTGAGGATTGTATTTTCCAACGCAACTTGTGGATCTCACCAATAACAGTGACATATGATCATTATTAACCAAAAATTGATCCAAATTAAAGTACGATGTTTGATTTATGTGGATTAATCCTATTTACTTATCCTATTTTGAACTCATATCAATTCCAAAAAATAAGAAATTATTTTCCCATCAATGGTTGATTTATTTTACTACGGATATATTTGTTCATATTGATTATTCCACTTCATTACTCTATTATATGACAATGGGTTTAGGATGAAGTCAAAAATTCGAAGGTTTTTTCTACATTTTTATGTTTATGGTTATCTCCCATGTTTAATCACACTTTCATCGTGATAAATTTCTTTGGGCCACAGTTCGATGAATATTGGGTATTTGATCACTATGCGATAGTTCATCATCAAAATGGATCAATACTATGGATGTGGTTTACAATTAAGGGTTCGATCAAGGTGAAATGATGAAGGATGAACGAATAAAAACCAATTCAGGTCAAAGATTCAAATTTTTTCAGTTGATGCGTGAGGGAGACATAGTGAAACAATGAAACAGATCATTGTGGGTTTTTCTATGGGGTTTGAGGCCCATATTATTACCATTGGTGATGGTTAGGGTTCATAAAACCCTAGATCTAAGTTCCATTGGTGAAATTAGTGGCTGGGATGATAGAATTAGAGGATACATGAAGTTTCAAGAGATCTAGAAAATCCCTTATTACACGACATGTAATACAGAGTTACATGGAGTGTGGGATCCCCAATTGTGGTAATAGTGTTTCCATGGAGAAGATAAGGATAATACACCATTTGGTCCCTACCACACTACATGTGGAATTTAGCTGTTGGAATTTCATGCATCTCAAATTATAAATGGGCATGGGCCAAGTACACTGGTTGTGCCATGTAATCAGAGATGGCCATAATACATGGGATAATCCGTGTACTCAGTTACAAACAAGTGTACACGATCATGACCTGAGGTATACAGGAATGAGTGGAGAAACATGGGAAGGTCCATATTTAGTGGTACACACTATGGACCTGAAGTACACATCATGTACATCCTCAAAGTTGTATTGAATCTCTTAGTCTCTTCATATAGTCCAGGTTTAGTTGAGTGCGATACCTTGGTATTTTTCCTTGAGGGTATTGTTTGACATTACATCCTTGGAACATGATTGGGATCCCCCCTATGGGTTGAGTATTGGATAGAGTTTTGTGCATCCCCCTATGGGACCAGGGTGCGATCCTATATTATTCTTAAGTGGGGTTTGTGGTATCATCACGACCACCATGCATAGGGCGTCAATCCCCTATCTAGTGAGTATATCCAATATGGTTTGTGGAGTCCCCTAATGTCCCTAGGTTTGATACTCTACCTAGATGATGATATCTTTTGAGATCTAGTGAGTAATTCTTTGGTAGGTCCCAATGATCATGACCTATTGGATGAGTTCCACTAGTGATAACATGGCTTGTGGAGTGAGAACTCCCAAAATGAGCATTACCTTGAAGCCTAAAAAAGTATTCTATGGTTGGAAATATTGGTTGAGGCTACTTGGGATCGATTTAATGTTATAAGTATATCTAGGTTTTGTTATTACTGTATTGTTTTATGAGTAGTCTATTCTTGATTCTTTATGATTAGTGATTTTGGGGTGTTCTAATGGGTGTTTTTGTATACACCCTTTCATGGGAACTTCCCTCATGTGTCATGTATTATCTATATGATGACCCTTTTTATGGTGTCCTAAGAGGAAAGGGAGATGGTATAGTATAGCGGGAAAGACAGACTAAATATTTTTCTGAGTGGTTTCATTTGATAGTGGTCCCATCCTCCTGAGTAGGTTGGTCTCTCTATATTTTTTGGTTGGGATTTTTTTACCCTTTATCGCTTTCAGTAATTTTTTCATACTCTAATGTGGGATAAATGTTTTGTACGCATTTATGGTATCAGTTGTTTTTAATTTCTCATCATTCTATGGGTTTGGAGATGTGTGTGTTTATATAGTTTAATTAGGATAATTCCTCCCTTGTGTGTGATATACCTACTCAACACCAATCACCATCCCCTATCCTATTTTAGGTGGGCCTTTGATAGTCACACTCATCTTATCGCTTACCAGGTGGACCCTGATGGGTTAGGTCATGACATTGGTAACTTTTGAATCATTAGACCCATGAAATCAAAAAACATATATGGGTATTACAATATCAATAAATTCCATAATATTCAACATAAAATACATTAATTGGTAGTATGTAAACCATATAAAATAAATAAGTAGTGAATAAGTCATGTGTCCCAAAAATATAAAAGTGAGAAGAACATACCTTACTGATTCTGTTATATTTTGAATCATAATCCCCATTAAATAATAACATCAAAAAACATTAAATATCATTAAAATAATTATATTCATGATATAACATGTCAAATATATAGTATATACACCACCAACATGAGTGGTGAATATGGAATATGTCTCCCTGCAATAAAAGAGAGACTAGAAATCCCTTACCACTTTGGGAACATTTTAATCATATTCCCCATGAAATAATAAAATCAATTGAAACTATAAATACCATTAAAATAAGTATATTCATGATATAACATGTCAAAGTAGAAGTGTATACACCACAAAAAATAAACCTATGGTGAACTTTTCATAAGTCTCCCAGAAATAAATGTGAGATTAGAAATCCCCCACCACTTTAGTAAAATTTGAATCATATGACCCATGAAATAATAACCTCAATTAAAAATTTTAATATCATGAAAATAATTATATCAATGATATAACATTTTAAAGGTCTAGTATATACACCACACAAAATAAACAAGTGGTGAACTTGGGATAATTCTTTTAGAAATAAAAGTGAGATTAGAAATCTTATACCTTAAGTCTTGAATTCCTTCATATAGGTTTCAACCTCTTATATAATAAATATAGGTCTGTTATACATTTATTACTTAAAAATAATTATATATATAATACTATATATTATTTACCTATCACCTTTTATTACCTATTTATTACGAATTCCTTGTTAAAATCATGTTTCAGGTAATAATGAATTCATTTTTCATACATGTTTTGGTTTGGTATTTTCTGTCCTTTTAATTTTATCATGGTTATATAATATCCAAAATTTCATCCAGCATATTAATATAATATATATTAATTATTTATTTATTTTGAGTATTAAATAAAATTTATAGATATAAAATGAATTACACCATTCATGGAGATGGTAAGTCGTACGTGTGCATGAACACCGTTTCCATTGTCTCAATAGAAAAAAAATAAAGGTAAATAATGTATTAAATTGAAATAATAATTTTAATTTCATATTTATATCACATAATTCCATTAAAACTATCCTTATTATTTTCCATTTAAAGCGCAAGTGAATAATGAATCACATCACTTCGTGTGGTGGTTGTCCGTCGTACATACAGGAAACTTTATCGCATTCCCACAGAATGGAGAGTAAGAAGGTATATGTGATATTATAATTAAGGAAGTATAATAATGTAATAAATATCAAATAAATATATTAAATCCATCATTATATCCTTTATTTAGATGTAGTGATGGAAAATGGATTACACAGGTTCGCGAGGTGGTAGTCTACCGTACACGTGAGCAATAGTTTCATTCCCCATTAAATGGAAGAAGAGATTTATATAGTTTATGAAATTAATTTAATAAAATATTAATATATGGGACATATTTATGTTATTATATCATCATACTTGAATAATATTTGAAGTATTTAGATAATAAATAAATTAAAAACACATGGTTAAGGACTATACCCCTTCTTTGGAGAACTCATTTTGGTTTATACCTCAAGAATTATTAAAAGGGGTTCATAATCAAACCAATGAATCTATGAAGTAGATATGGAATTAAGGAATGTATTTTATTTATTATTTTTTGAACATAATATTTTTTGAAGTGTTAAGAGGGGATGAGAAGGGGTGTCCTTTATAGGTGGGGGAGAGGACACACATGG
This sequence comes from Viscum album, assembly GCA_963277665.1. Classification (NCBI taxonomy): domain Eukaryota; kingdom Viridiplantae; phylum Streptophyta; class Magnoliopsida; order Santalales; family Viscaceae; genus Viscum; species Viscum album. The sequence goes on along the minus strand of OY728162.1, from coordinate 190,805,533 downwards.
AATCCTTGAAAAGAAAATGGTATACTGACATTTTAAACATGAAAAAAGGCACAAAAATGGATCATTTTATAAAAATATATGATATAAGGTCAAAATATGGCCATAAAATTGGATTTCGAAAAGTTTATAGGTCATTTTTCTTTATCTTTTAAGTTTAACCCCCATGTAAACTCGTTTTAAACTTAACCACAATAATTAATATTTACTATTTTTAGTATTAATTTTGAACAAAAATTTAGTTTACATTATTATACTATATTAATTATGATAATTCTAAATATGGAATTCATTTTTTGAAATTAAATTCACATAATTGGAAAATTTTAATTTAATATTAAACCCACACACATGATGAAAAAATAGTTTTCTAAAGAGTAAAGTTTCATAAGTATATAAAGTGTTATATCAAAATTAAATATCTAAATTGATTACAATGAATAAATTTTATTAATTAATATATAATTGAAATAGTTTTACTTTTAAACTATATTAAAATAAAATAGAGCTTTTGAAATCATTACAAAAATGCATTGGATAATAGAAATCAATATTTTTTACTATTCATCATAAAGTTAATCTTTACCGAAAATTATCAAAAAATATCTCATAGATAATTTTGACAAGTATATGTCAAAAATGAAATTTATTTTTTTCAAATAAATTTTCTAAATTTTGAAAAATTTTATTTTATTATTTTTTCAAAAAATAAAATAAAAACATTTTTTTGAAAAAATATTATTTTCAAAACATATAAAGTCATTACTAAAAATTAAGTAATTTTTTATCAATATTATTTGTTATATAAAAAAATTATACTTAAGTTTTAAAATGTTTCTATTGCTTCTCATTCCACAGTGTTTTATTACTATGTTATAATTTTGATGTTTAAATAATAATATTAATAGTATATTGCATTTTTTAAAAACTCAGTGTTGCATGTAACACAAAATATCAAAGAAATTAAATTTATTTGAAAAAATATATTTCATAAAATCTATGGGTGTTACAGAAAATACTTTCATTATTTTAAAGACATGCTTCTCAAATATTAGAATTATCCCATCACCATATACCAACTATAATGAAAAATGAATATCATATGAGTTATAGTATGATATAAATCTATTATGTCATAAGAATATGTGTTTATATGATAAGTGTTTGTTAAGGATATAAAAAAACACCTCAAGAAAAACAAAATATTCGAAAAAGTAATTATCTCAATGTTTTTAAGGATATTATAGAAATCCCCAATATAGAAAATTTATTATCAGGTGATAGAATATATTTATATAAAAGGGTGAACTTCTTTATTTGAGATAGCGGGAGCAAGATTGACCCAGAATCAGTCAATTTTGGATATTCAAAAATAGTTTTCATACGAATAAGTTGCACAAGAGCATGTGGAAAAGGAATATTCCAGAGAAACATACTTTGTAGGAAGCTTAAAAACATGGTAAGATTTTTACATTCACCACTTCTAGTGATACTTTATTCATTGAGTTTGATGAATAATACAAGTAAGTAGTAAATGAAAAGAAGATAACATTGAAAATATTAATTAAAACTCAATAATGGATTCCATCTATCAACATATATGTTCTTATTATTTTGAATAATTTGGTGGGTATTCAAGCGAGACTATACAAGGGTGGTATGAGCATGGTACCAATATGGCTTGATTAGTAATATGAGTCATTATACCTAAATCCATTATAATTTTACTTATCCTAGCTACTTTCTATGATCATTAAATTGGGAATTGGATTTCAAGACCAAATTTTTTGGAAGGCATCTATAGGATGAAACTGGAGGGTTGGTGACACCCTAGAATTCCAATAATGGGTGGAAGTTACTAAAATATAGTTTTAGATTTAAGTACAAAATAAGATCATAGAATATTAATTTGGAATGAATTTTTTCCATGTGTCTATAAAAGGATAATGGGAACATCACTATTTTCCAATGAAATATATGTTTCATAACATATGCAAAAAATCTATTGGTATTATAGTTAATTAAAACTAGAAAGAAAGTAACTCACTAGTTAATAAATTAATGTATTAACCTGATTTTTAGGGAACAATATCTACTATAGTAAATCTAATGGGTTTCTTAGAATAAGTAAAAAAGTACATATACTGATAAGGTATAATATGGAACAATTTGGGAGAGAATTATTACCAATGACACATGGAAAAAATCTCTCCAAGAAGAAATTCACAAAACATAAGATAAGATTAATGTGGTGAGTAGACCTTAATATGCTTCTATGATGGATCATTCACATATTCCATACTATATACTAGATTTCATATTTCCAAAAGATAAATTATGGTGAGAAAATGTCGATTATATCTTAGATAAATTCATGGGAAAAATTAAGAACAATCCAATTGTACTTTAGTGAGTTGAAAGGTGTTGTCGTGGGCTCTTTCAAATGATGTTCAGTTTTTGGTTACTCAGGTGCAACATAGTGGCTGACCAAGGTCGGCTCTTAAAAGAGGAAGAAAATTAAAACAACTTCTTAAAGGTATTTTAAAAATAAAATAAAAGAGAATAAAAATAATACTTGAAATTATTGGGGTTTTTTTATAGTTTATAAATCTAGAAAAATATTGATGGAAGAGGATTGTATTTTTTTTGTTTTTTTATTTTTGAAATGAAGTTCAATTAAAATGACATAGTAAGAAGATGTTTTTTTAGAAAATATTTAGAAGGTGCAATCGATATAACTCTACCTTTTCACTAAATTATTTTTCATTATAATTTAAATTGACATCCAATTAATTATAATCCTATAATTTTTTAACCCTTGATCCCTATGGGGGTTAACTTAAACACAAAGATGAAATTACATAAACCCTTTGCTAGCTTGAGAACACACAATCGCAGCACTTAGCATTGATTGATGTTATAAGGTTGGATTATGGTCAGTGGTTAATTATAGAACATATAAATTATGTAAATGAGGATTAATTGAGTTTAGGGAATATATTTGAACTCTACATACTTCTCCCATGTGGTTTTGTATTACCGATTAAGTTTGCGCTCTCACAATTTACACAAAATCTCAACCTCGTGTGTTTTTGCGTTAATTGTTCAATTGCTTACTCAGTTTATTCTAATAAAAAAATCAATTAATTAATCATATTATGTTAATTAAAGTATCTAATTGATTAAAAATAAATGAATTAATGAGGTAAGAGGTAGATCAATTACTAAAAAGAGCTACTCTTCCATGGGCGGTGTAGTCATTATGGAGATGTTTTGCATGAGAAAATGAATTGAAATGGTAGAACCCAATATTTTCTACACTATTAATTCAAACCCAATTATAAAAATTATAAGAATAAGAAAAGGGAAAACACAGAAGATTAATTAATGAAAATTTCAAATTACAAGCATGAAATCAAAGAAATACAAGAGGAGGTGGGAGAGGAGAGCCTTTTTAGAAGAGATGTTTGCACAAGGCCTTACTTCTTCCAAGATTTTTGAGGGTCTCCCAAGATACACCCTTTCGTCCACACCCTCCCAATGACTCGAACAGACCTCCCAAAGGGTGAAAATCCCCATTTAAAGAGAGTTTTTGAGGGCTAGGGTTACAAAACCTTTTTAAGTTTGAAATGAAAACTCGGCCAAATATTTTATTCCATGTTTCATCATATAGTTGACCTAAAAGACGCGTGAATTGGCTGGACTTCTAGAAGGATTATTTGTTCATAATTATGTCCCCGAGCGTTCCTATAAATTGGGGCTCAATTCAAGTTTGGATGAAAAAGATACGACCCAAATAGTGAAGTGGTGTCCAATCAGGATGGTTCTATCCAACTTTGCTTTCATGGCCAATTTACTCCACTCAAATGCATGATCATTCACCCATGTACTAAATAGAATTTGTAGCTAATTAAGTCAGGAACTTAGTTACAAAATATTAAGTCAAAATATTTTACATAATAATATTTATTCATGAAATACTACAGTGAATTTTAAAAGGGTAAAATTGGAATTTTCATCAAATTTGCAAATGAATGATCTAATCCCAAATATTTAATAATTGATCATATTTAGAATAATTTGAGGAAATTATATCATTTATTATCAATAAAAAATTCAATAAAATTGTGTTTTATCAACTCCCCCACACTTACCCTTTTTCACTCCTAGGAAAAACCTCATATCAAGTAAACATCAATATCAAATCAATTTTTTTTAAAACCCATATCCTTGAGATCCAACAATTACACAGCCAGAAAAAAAAAGATATCATGCCTCATAAAAAACCATTATTTCAAGTTCTCCATTCATATCATTCAATATATTTCCACTTCATTTATCCTCCCATGCACAAAACACTTACCTCAATTGAATTTTCTCTTATCACACAAATGTCAATTTTTAGCAATGTCTTTCTCATCCAAACTCATACAAGGGTCACCATAGGATTGATAAATTCCTATATTTCCACAAAATGTGATTCAAGAACATATGTTTATCATGAGGACTTTTTAGGTTTGTTCTGTGACTTTCAGTAGGATTAAGATGTGAAAAATTTTGATGCTGAATGAGGGGGGCTTGACTCTTTTTGAAGCAAAATTGCATTAATATAATTTTCACTCAAGTATGGTCTCCTCCTCACACATCTTCATATAAATTAAGCTCCATCATCCTGAATACTCATGGAAATTTTACACCATTCATAATTTCAGCAACAAAAATTTCAATCCTCTCAAACATAGTTTTTCATGAAAGATCTAGATAAGCACAACTTTTTTTCTTCATCAGAAGCTCAAAAAAGGCACAACTTAATTTATCCTGAAAACTCCAGAAAGACACAACTTTCAAACGAATGATTTTTTTCAGTAGAAAACATGTCTCTTTGGAATTTTATTTCCCATCCAAAGTATCATAGAATGTGGTAGTACAACACAAGATAACTTCCCCCGCACTTAAGTTCAACTAGATTATGAAATTTCACTTTAAGAGTTGGTTGGATAGGTAAAATTGGATTGTAATGTGGCTAACCTAATAGAATGTTCATGTATTATAAATGCTACAAGGATTAAATGTTCAAGGTAGGACATTATAAAAAATTATTCTTTGAAATAGGGGCTTCACTACCGAAGAAATGCCTGAATCATTTAAAACATAAGTACCTAGAACCCTCAAGTTTTGACAGGAATAAATCAAATTTTGGTTAAATAAATCATGGTTTAGTTCTCTCAAAAAGTGAGGTAAATGTGAAGAATATGAAAATAATAGTTCAAAAGCCACACAAGAATGTGATTTCAAATATACAGACAGTGATATGTGGCATGGTATTCAATCTTTAGAGTACTTTTCATGAAATTTATAATGATTTGAACTTGAAACAAAGTTATTTTCAGCATTCATTTAAGCTTGGTGTCATGGGATAAATTGTTTCACTTATTGATATGAATTTAAAAATTGTTATGAGAACCATTTCAGCTCAAAAGTTTCAAAATAACACAAAAAATTGAAAAATAAACGCACAGAATTTGAAAAAACACACATTTTTTTTGAAAATCATTGAAAAATAGGAAAATAATTGAAATTACTGAACTAAAAGGTTCCTCTCCCACACCTAAAATATTTTATTGTCCTCAATGTGAACCCATGAGATGATATATTCATATGAAATTTATAATTTTAAATAGGAAAAATAATAAAAAAGTGAAAGGGTTAGGAACAACCTGATATGCTCAAGTGATGATTGGGTCATGCAGTGTGATGAAATCCACTGCATTAGTAGAAATTCCCTCAATGTATTTCTTCAAATGTTGGCCATAGATTGTAAAGCTCCTTCTAGTTTCCTCTCGTGTGATCTCAACTTCACCATAAAAAAAATATTACTCAAAACATAAGGTCCTAACCACCTGCAACACAACTTACTAGGCATCAGCTTCAGTCGTCAACTATAGAGCAAGACTTTCTCTCTAACTTGAAATTCTTTTTTCTAGATCATTTTTTCATGATTTTATTTTGATATTTCCATGTAGATCCTTGAGTTCTCATATGAATACAATCGAATCTTCTCAAGCTCTTGAATTTGCAGCATCCTTTGGATTCCATCTTGGGCCAAATCCATGTTGAATTTATTTATAGCCTAATATCCTCGTTTCTAAAATTCCACATGGATATAGAACACTTTACCAAAAACAATCTAAAATTGGGACATATCGATGGGTGTTTTGTATGATTTCCTATATTCCCATAGCGTATCATCGAAGTGATTTCTCCAATCTTTCCTATTTGGCTACACAGTTTTCTCCAAAATTTGTTTCAACTCAAAATTTTAAACCTCAGCCTGGCCATTTGTTTGGGGGTGGTATGGTGTTGATGTTTTGTGTGTCACCCCATACTTCTGAAGAAGGGAAGCAAGATTACTATTGAAGATGTGTGTCCCTTGGTCACTGATGATGGCCTTCAGTACTCCAAACCTTCAAAAAATCGATGCTTTGACAAAGTCCACAACAAAATGAGAATCATCAGTCCTAGTGGCCTTAGCCTCCACCCATTTACTCACATAATAAACGACAAAAAAAAATATAGGAAACCAAATGAAATAGAAAAAGAACCCATAAAATCTATGCCCCATACATAAAAAATTTCACAGAATAGTATGGGTTATTGGGGCATCTCATGTCTCCTAGAAATGTTTCCCTTGTGTTGGAAACATGAGCATGACTTACAAAACACATGGGCATCTTGGAATAAGCTAGGCCAATATAATCCAGAATCCAAAACTTTCCTAGTTGTCCGTTGGGGTCCAAAGTGTCCACCATAAGAAAGTGTATTACGTAATTGTAGAATAGACTCAAACTCATGATTAGGAACACACCTCCAAATAAATTGGTCACTACACATGTGCCATAAGTAGAGATCATCCCACACATAAAATCTAGACTCACTCATTAACTTTTGGACTTGATGTTTCTTTACATTTTCAGGGATTTCATATGAAACAAGATAGTTCACTAAATCTTTATACCAAGGATGAATACCTAAGATGGAATAAAGATGCTCATTGGGGAAAGTTTCCCAAAGTGGTACCTAGTCCAAGGTGTCATCCTCTAGTGTGTGAGTAAGCCTACCCATGTGGTCCGCCACCAAGTTTTCCGAACCCTTCTTGCCCTTTATCTCAATATCAAATTCATGAAGAAGGAGCATCAATCGGATTAGCCTAGTATTTGCGTCTGGCTTCTTCAAGAGGTACCTCACAGCTTAATGGTTAGAAAAAACAACTACTTTAGAGCCCAACAAATATGAACAGATTTATCTAAAGAAAATATGATAGTAAGAAACTTCTTTTCCATGGTTGTGTAGTTTTATTGGGCTGAATCTAGTGTAATTTATGTAAATGCAATCACATGTGAACATCCCTCCACCCTCTGAGATAAGAAAGCTCCAACTGCGAAGTTGGAGGCGTCACACATAAGCTCAAAAGGAATATCCCACCGTGGGGGATGTATGATTGGTGGAGTGGTTAGAAACTTCTTTATCTCATCAAAAGAAGTCCTGTAAGAATCATCAAACACAAAATCAGAATCTTTTTAAAGTAACCACAACATAATAAGAGCAATCTTAATAAAATCTTTGATGAAGCGCCGATAAAATCCTGCATGCCCTAGAAAAGATCTAACATCATAGATACATGAAGGATAAGGTAAGGATATAATAATGTTTATCTTATATCTATCAAACTCTATCCCATGTTTTAACACTAAATTTTCTAAGACAATGCCATTCTCTACCATAAAATGACACTTTTCAAAGTTCAAGACTAGATTCTTCTCAATAAAAAGATGAAACACCTTTCCCAAACAAGATATACAATCATCAAATTAAAACCCATACACTGTAAAATCATACATAAATACCTTCATGCAGGTCTTAATAAAATAAATATAATACTCACCATGCATCTCTATAAGGTACCTGGGGCATTGCAAAGTCCAAATGACATCCTTCGATAGGAAAATGTACTTAATGGACAAGTGAATGTTGTATTCTCTTGATCCTCTCGAGCAATAGGAACATGAAAATATCCAAAAAATACATCCAAGAAATAGTAGTGTGCTTTCCCAGCTAGTGTCTCAAGCATCTGATCAATAAATGGGAGGGGGAAATGGTATTTGTGAGTGGAATGATTTAGTTTCCTATAATAAATACACACACTCCAAATGTTTTGTACCCTCATAGGAACTAACTCCTCTTTATCATTTTTTGCAACTGTAACACCACTTTCCTTAGGCATAACCTGAATAGGACTCACCCACTGGGAATCTGAAATGGGATAGATTATACCTACCTCGAGAAATTTTTCAGCATCTTTTTTAACAACCTCCAAAAGTGTTGGATTGTGTCTCCTTTGTGGCTACATAACCATTTTAGAACCATCCTTCAAAAGAATCCTATGCATACATATTAAGGGGCTAATACCTAATATGTCAGCCAAGGTCCACCTGATTGCCTTAATGTTATCCCTCAAAAGATTCAAAAAAATTTCTTCATGTTCAAAAGGAATATTATTAGCAGTTATAACAGGAAATCTCTCACCACTCAACAAGTATGTGTATTTGAGATTTGGTGGAAATGGTTTCAACTCCAATGAAGAGGGGTGGTGTATGGATGGAGACTTTGAAGGAACAGAAATATGTGCACAAAGAGCATCAATATCAGAATAGAAATCATCACAGTCAGAGAATAAAGCATCAAATCCATCAACATACTTAATAGCCATGTCATAATCAGAATTCAAATGATCAGAATATGATTCCACTTCAAAATAAAATCTAATAGAGTCTTGTGCATTAGAAATAGGTGTGTAAGTACTCTTAGACATAAAACTAGAACCAATACTCATAATCTCCCTAATCATAGGACAATCAAATTCCATGGGGTTTTTATTTGGTGGTTCAAAATGGGAGATAACAAATGTAGAATGCTCCTTTAAAGGGTACTTCATGGAGTCCATAACATTAAATATCAAAATTTCATCCCCAAACTCCATGGAAAGTGTAACCTCATTGACATTTATGATTGTTTTTTCAGTTTTGAGGAAGTGTATACATAAGATAATGGGAGCATGAGAACTTACATGATTATCTTTCATGTTAAGCACGTAGAAATCTACTGGAAAGATCATGTCTCTTACCTGAACAAGTACATCCTCAAGGACTCCCATTGGATATGTTGTATCTCTATTTGCCAATTTCAACTCACCAACCTGCAAAGAAGAGAATACAAATTGAGGCATCACATTTATAGAAGGTCCCAAATCATAAAGAGAATTAGAAAAGTGCAAATATCCTATAGTGCATGGTATGGTGAATGTACCTAGATCCTTAAACTTTTTTGGCATTACTAGAGTTGGTGTAATTAGTGCTGATACATTCCTTCCAAGATTGATCTTTTAATTTACCTTGACCCCTCGTCGATTGGTACAAATTTCTTTTAAGAATTTGGCATACCTTGGTGTTTGTTTAATGGCTTCATGTAAAGGGATTTTTATCTCCACATGCTTGAATGGGTCCAAAAATTCTTTTTGCATCGCCTCCTTAGCCATTTTCTTGGTTTGTATAACCCTTTTTGGAAATGGAAGGGGTTTAAGAGGAACCTCATCGATCTTTTTATTACCTTTATCTTTCTCTTTAGGTTTCTCTTTAGCTGTTCTTGAATGGAGATTCTTCAGGTTTGAGGTGAATCCCGATGGAATGGTAGGTACAGATGTATCATTCATTTGCTTCCCACTTCTCAATGTGATGGAACTAACATTCCCCTTGGGATTTGGTGTAGGTTGGGAAGGTAGATTTCTATAATTCTTACTTACCAGTTCATGGAGGGCAGTGAAAATCTCACTCATTTGAGTCTTCAACACTCTCATCTCCAAACCTTGACACTTCAGATCATTCTATTGATTAAGAACAATTTGTTTCAAAATATCACTAGTGTTAGAATCTACCTTGTTTTGGGTATTCCCTTGTCATTTAATTGATGATGCTTGAGCTTCAAATATTCATTGGGGTTGTTGGAAACCCTGTTGGTAAGGGGGAGGCTGCTGGGAGTTTTGTTGAAAAGGGGGCCTTTTTTATTGTCCAGAGCTATAACTCATGTCTGATTGATCTTTCCACCATTGGATATATGCTAGTGCAAAGGAATCAAGCTTCTTTTGGGGGTATGCCCGTTTTTGCTGCTGATATGGTATCCCTAGGAATATTGTTGCGCAATCCTCTGTCTCTTGTAGAATTGGGCAATAGTCAGTTGGGTGGCTTGTCTCAGTGTAAATGCCACAAGGCCTTGAAGGAGGGGTTTGGGATGTCTTTTGATCCCAAGAAATATATCTAACCATAGTTTTCAATTCTTATAACTTGGTATCAATCAAATGACTTTAAAGAGAAGAAGGACTTATCTGATGTACTCCCTTGACATGCGGTGTACCTCGATCTCCAAATTGTTGAGAGTTTTTGGCCATTTTGTTGATCACCGCATGTGAAGCTACTGGTGTCTTGTCCACCAATGATCCTCCAGTTGTATCATCCACCATGCTCCTCTCCATAGGTGTGAGTCCTTTGTAAAAGTATTTTATGAGGAGTTTCTCACTGATTTGGTGATGTGGGAAGCTTGCACACAACTTCTTGAATCATTCCCAGTACTCATACATTGAATTCCCTTGGGATTTCTTGATCCCAGAGATCTCTTTATGAATGGAATTGTTCATTGATGCTGTAAAAATCTCTTCAAGAAAAGACATTTCAAATCGGTCCAACAAGTTACATCTTCAGGTTGTAAATAATACATCCAATCTTTCGCAACTCCATCAAATGAGAATGGGAATGCACATAGTCTGATTTGATCTTTAGAAACATTTATGGGTTTATGGTTTGACCAAACCATATTAAATTATTTCAGATGTTTGTTTTCATCCTCTCTAGATAATCCATGAAACTTTGGAAGAAGATGAATTAACCCAGATTTTAGTTCAAAGTCGGATTCGAGATTCGTGGATGCAATACAATTTGGATGATAATTAATATCACGTGAAGTGAATTATTGAATAGTTATATTTAGTTCATTTCCATTAATTTCAGCCATTTGTTCTTGATTTATGTTGTAATTAGAAGTGTTTCCAATTTCAATGTTCTTGGAGTGGAGAAATTCTCCAACTCTTTGAATGTTGAAACTTATAATAGACTGAGAATGTGTGATTCGATCCCTAAGGTTGCATTCAATATCAGGGTCAAGATCTAAGATATCTTTAGGATTAGTTCATTTCATAAATAAAATAAAACTTTAAAGAAGGAAATTGGAACATAGTAAAATAAAAATTAGAAGTTTGAGTTGATGGTCCAAAAAGAAGTAGAAGTCAATAAAAGAAGAAGAAGAAAAATTCAGGTTGGGTAAAGAAGGAAGAATGAAGAGAGGAAGAGAGTAAAATGTAAAATAAAATAAATACCTCTAATTAGTTGAAATAATTACTTGCCTCCCCAGAAACAACTCCAATTTTAAAGGTGTTGTCCTGGGTGCTTTCAAATGATGTTCGGTTTCGGGTTACTTAGGTGCAGCATAGTGGATGACCAAGGTCATCTCTCAAAGGAGGAAGAAAATTAAAACCACTTATTAAAGGTATTATAAAAATAAAATAAAAGAGAATAAAAAAACTACTTGAAAGGATGGTGTTTTTTACAGTTTATAAATTTAGAAGAAGTTTGCTGGAAGAAGATTGGATTTTTTTTTGTTTTTTTAGTTTTGAAATAAAGTTCAATTAAAATGACGCAATAAGAAGATGTTTTTTTAGAAAATATTTAGAAGGAGTAATCGGTATAACTCTACATTTTTACTCAATTATTTGTAATTATCATTTAAATTAACATCCATTTAATTTTAATCCTCTAGTTTTTTAACCCTCGAACCCTATGAGAGTTAAATTAACCACAAAGATGAAATTACTTAAACCCTAGGCTAGCTTCAGAACACGCAATCATAGCACCCTGCTTTGATTGATGTACTAAGGTTATCTTATGGACAGTGGTTAATTAGAGCGCATATAAATTCTGTAAATGAGGATTAATTGAGTTTAGGGAATATATTTGAAATCCACAAACTTATCTCGTGTGGTCTTATATTACCGATTAAGTTCGCGCTCTCACAATTCACACAAAATCACGACATCGCGTGTTTTTGCATTAATTGTTCAATTGCTTAATCAGTTTCTTATAATACAAAAAAATCAATTAATGAATCATATTAAGTGAATTACAGTAACTCATTGATTCAAAATGAATTAATGAATGAGGTAATAGGTAGATCGATTATTAAAAAGATCTACTCTTCCATGGGTGGTGTAGTCATCGTGGAGACGTTTTTCATGAGAAATGGATTGAAAGGGTAGAACCCAATAATGTATCCACTGTTGATTCCAACCCAATTAGGAAGATTAGGAGAACAAGAAAAGGAAAATAACAGAATATTAATTCAAGATAATTTCAAATTATAAGCATGAAATCAAAGAAATTCAAAGAGGAGGTGGGAGAGGAGAGTCTTTTTGGAAGAGATGTTTGCACAAGGCCTTACTTCTTCCAAGAGTTGTGAGTGGCTCCCAAGAGATACCCTTTTTGTCACACCTTTCCAATTTCTCTACCAGACCTCCAAAAGAGTGAAAAACACATTTAAATAGAGTTTTTTAAGGCTAGGGTTACATAACATTTTTAAGTGTGAAATGAAAACTCAGACAAATATTTTATTCCAAATTACACTGCATAGTTGACCTTCAAACGCATGAATTTTCCGGCCTTATAGAAGGATGATTTGTTCCTAATTTTTTCCCCGAGATTCCCTCCAATTTTTGGCTCAATCAAAGTCTGGATGAAAAAGATACGGCCCAAATAGCGAAGTGGTGTCTAATCTGGAGGGTTCTGTCCAACTTTGTCTTCATGGCCCATTAATCCACTCAAGTGCACAATCCAGATCCCATTTCCTAAATAGAATTTGTATCTCATTAAGTAACACATTTAATAAAATTTAAGTCAAAAATATTTATATAATAATATTTATGCCCAAAATAATACAGTGAATTTTAAAAGGGTAAAACTTGAATTTTCATCAAATTTGAAAATGAATGATATAATACCAAATATTTCATAATTGATCATATTTAGCATAATGAGAGGAAATTATATCATTTATTATCAATAAATGATTACAAGAGATATGTTCCTAGTATATGGAGAGGAATGGGAACTAGTTATAATGGGACACAAACTAGTCTTCATTTGGATCAATTCGATCTAATATACAATTTAGGCTAGGGTAATGTGAAAGAGAAGCTCATTCAATCTTGTCGCAACCATATCTACAAATATAGAGTTCATTTTGGAATTTTATGTAGCTAAAGAAGTAGTAGAAAATATGCAATGATTTATTCTAGTTATTATAATAGCACCTTGTACGTTAAGTATTATCATAATATAAATTATGAAAATTATAATACAAGTAATTGAAAATATTCCAGGTTTTGACATTAAAAAAAGAATATAATCAAGGATATAATCTATTATCGATTTTTACTCAAAGAGGTGAAGTCAAAAATATAAATATAGCCATGTAGTAGAGATATGGAAGGCCCAATGAGTAAATCTATAACTCAACAGAAGCATGATCTTATCATGTGAGAGCTAACATAGTTCATTAACAATTCAGTTGTAGTGAAAGTGGGAGTTTTATAATAGTGGGTACTCTATAATAAACTTGAAGATTACTTTTTGATTACCATATCATGTATATAGTTAGTTAATCATGACATACACTTACCATAATAGTGTTATATACATACACTATTTACATGATACTTTCTATAGATTATTTTTCATATCAAAAGGTTATAGAAGATCCTAAGCTATAATGAGAACCAGGATACACTATGAAATTAATATTAATCATATTAACTATGGACTAGATACATCATATTGACAAGAAATATATTATTTGTGACTATCTAGTGTTGGGATCTCATAATCATTAAGGATTATTCTCATAAAGTTTTCAGCTGGTGTTCATAAGTAGATGAGATAATGAGGACAGACCCACCCATAAGAAAACCACATGTTTCCTATGACATTGGTTTTTCTTATCTATGAATATGTGTAATGATCTCATGACATGATATTATTATCATTTTATACTATTTGGTAATATAAATTGATGCAAGATAAAATCTACAACATTGACGTCATTGCAAAATAGCTTACATTGGGTTGTCATTAGTCATATGACATTGTTTGAATAATCATGATAGAATTTTTCACTTTTGAATGGAAGTAATATATCTAACCTAGTGTTTCAGAAATCTAGCATCCTCAATAAATCCATGAATACAATAGAATAAGTTAAGTCCATCAAGGAAGGTCAATGAATAATAAAGGAAGATAGGATGATGACATGAAGTGTGTGTCCTTATTTATGATATATCAAGAGATAAAGTGATTATATTACACGGTGTGTGTTTGTAGTAAAGGTGGTAATTTTTATGACTGTTCCTTATCCCTTTAGTGGGTTTGATGGGTTTATATAATCCTCTCTTATTTAGTGAATAATATTCACTACTATCAAGATAAGGTCCTAGAGGGTCATACACTAAGCATATTCAAAATTTTGGTCTATTTTGATGAATAGAAGTTTATAAAATGGTGTGACCAACAACTAGGGTCCATAATTTTTCTAAGAATATATGATCATCAGGGAGTAAATAAATTTACATTATTCAAGTTTAGGATAATTGGTATTGTATTTATTTATTAAAATTATGTAAAATTTTTATAATAATTACATGGAAAAATATTACATGAACAAATATTATTTTAATATTCAATGTTTGTTTAGTATTTGTGGGAACGATGAGTTTAGTTAATGGATCATTTTTATCACATAAGGTATTTATTATATTAAAAATAAGGGACAAAAATATAAGTGACATTTAGGACCCAATTATTTGGTCATAACACATCATTTATGATTTATTTAGAGGGTAATGAATATTCAAGGGATGGGGATACATTTCTAGGTATTATATTCCTCAATATATAAAGATTATTAGTCTATTAGGATAGAAACTATGCATCATCATAATTTAAGAGCTTCTCTATCCTCTCTCCCAAATCCCAGAGAGGTAATATTTTTATCTATGAAACCGGACCAAGCTCTCCTTCACTGATTGACAGAACATCGATGTAGTGATTTTAAGGATTTTAGAGGCATCCTAAAATATAAATTCTAGATTCCATATTTTGAATAATTATGTAATCATAGACTATAAAAGTGTGTGTTAACAATCTAGAGGGATCCAACTTCAGTTCTTATAAGAAATGGCCATCAGCGATGATTGATTCATGAATATTACTTCTGATCGAATGATGTAATTGTTCATTTTATTTTTGATATTAAATTTTTTCACATGGGATCCATGGATGTTGTACAAGGATACACTTCGCTAGAGAAAACATATTTAAATCATTCAATGATGAATAATTTTAATTACCCAACCCATATTATTTTATTGCACACCTCGATGCCTTCAATATTTGGAGGATCAAGATTAGGTGAAGGTTTCTTAGAGCTTGATTTAGTGTAAATATTCTCTCATTTTCTCTACTAGAGATTATTTTTTTATAGTTATTGATCTCTAATTTTCAATTTTCAAAATTTAATGGTAGTTTACAATTTTTTATGGGATGGTTTCATAAGAGAGTAAAGTACAGTTGGATAAGTTCTAATAAATATATTTTGAAGATTTGGAAAATGCATATAGAGGATTATATTTTATAGAAATATGTTGATATTTTTTTGATTAGAGTCATTCTAGAAGGGGTTAAAAATTAATAATGGTGGATTATGGATAAGAAAGAACTCATATTGTTATTAATTCCACTTTACTAGAACATTGTGTTCAATATCTAAGAATTGAAGATCATGTTTGAACTCATGATGAACATAACTAGCATTTATTAGAATCCCACTATAATGAAAAAGGTTTGCTTGATAAAGGGAATATTTGATATGAAAATATTTTATATTAGTCTTGAAGATGAACATATGAATTAATTCAATATATGTCAATTTTAGTTGAAATCAATAAAGGTACACTTCTTAGAATTGGTCTGGGTGATGTTGTTGCTTTCATCCCTTTCAGTTTCATGGGATGCAGTGAAGATTATTTTGATTAATTATAAAAGAAAAGTATATATTAAGATCACTGATGTTCATTACCTAATCTTGAATGGGATTTTTTTTCAAAAATAGAGTCAGGTGTATTCTGGAAATTGATAGAGTGCAGAAGGAAGAGGGTGCATAGCTAGATGAAAAATTCACCAGAAAGGGAAAGGTAGGAGGGGCCAAAATAGAAGCATCTTGGAAGATGTCACTCCAATAAGTTTAAAATATAGAAGGAAAGAACACCTAAATAATTATTCTAGTGATTTATTTTAAAAATATGAAATATATAATTTTGTCATTGGCTCTGTGAACCCTATGCTAGAGGAAAGGAGTAGCTTCCTCCTGAGTGCTTCTATCATGGTTAATTCTTGGGTGGAAAACTATGGAGATTCATTCCATTCCACATCCAAGAAGGGTTTATGAAAAATTAAATCTCTAGAATATATTAAAGATACTATATGGTTTATGGAAATTCTCTTAATATTTTTAGTATGGTAGATATATCTTCTTGGAAAAGGGTTGAAAATTTACCATACATGTAAAGTGTTCAAAACATCCCTAGATTAAGGAAGAACGTAATTTCCTTAGGATATGTCAATCAATTGAGTTTATGTAAAATTTAAATAGATGGAACATAGAAAATTTCATGTTTATAAAAGGTTTTTATAAAGGGGTGAAGTATGGTGAATTATGCATCACTGGTTCAATGGAATATGTGATTCATATATGATAAATAACTTCTTTAAAGTTATGGAATGATCATTTCAGACATCTTAGTGAGAAAGGTATTAATATTCTTACTTCCAGAGTATTTTTAAAGTTTGTAATAAAAAGTTAAAAAGCATGAAATGATTATATATAATGACCCATACTTTACATACATTGTTATTACTTTAGAATTGAATCATACTTATTACAACATATAACAAAACCACAGTAGGACCGTATAGGTATAGTGTCTTTAGAAACTCGGAAACATAAACAACCGGTTCATAAATCATCTACGTTGTCTCACATTTATTTCATCATATCTAGAGTCCCTTTTGGGCATATTCTAATTAATACCTTTCTTCCAGACCAGGGGAAAATAAAACATACAAAAGGGTGAGCTCAAATGCTCAGTAAGGGTAAACAAAAGAAATATCAATCATATCATATTCTTAAGAACATAACATTTTGGAAATCTTATCCTGCAAAAAAGATCATAATATCATGACATGGGATCAATAATAATATTGAAATGTAATCCAAATAATCATAACTTAAAACATGAAACTTTTTTTCATACACACATAATCAGAGAGAATCATTTCTTAGTAGTCAAGAGTCATTTACAAGACTATCTTAGCGGACAAAGTCCATTTCTGAACCGATTTCACTCCTCGTTTCAGTCTTGTTTCACTGAACCGGATTAAACTACTGTTATAGCCATGTCTATCTCACGAGATATAAATCTTTACCTAATTCATTGGAGGGAGATATAGGTCCCACCCATCTCATAATGAAATAATTCTTACTTGTGCCACAAAATAAACTTAAAACATTCATCATAACCCAAAGAATAAAATGGGTTTTATAAACATCATCCCATCATCACATAATCCGTATAAAACAAATGCATATTTCATCATAAGAAAAGTGAAACCATGTAAATCATAGAGACATTATAGTTGAAACATACACATATAAAATAATGTCATCTTAGATGAAAAATGGTTTTGATAAAACACTTGAAATGAATTCTTGAGAAAAATATCCTTTCTTCTTCAAAATCATTTTATTTCCACAAAATGCCATAAAATTTTAAAAGAAAAGTTTTTTGTTGAAAATATTCATAAAATATTGTAGAGTAAGCTTCATGAAAATGAGGCGTTATGAAACCGTAAAAATCTGTTCATGCCATATAAGTTAAAAATAACATTCTTCTCGAACTTTTGTCAGAAAAGTCAAAAAGTACCTTGTATGGTAAACAAAAGAAAGATTCCTTCCATACGATGTGGTAAAATTAAAAAAAGGGGGTAAAAATGATTTAAACATACATGGAAGAATAGTAAACATTTTATGAAAACATTTTGAGAATATGTGGACTTGGATGATAAACATAACCCCAGTAAATACTTACGAATAAACAATCTCGGATAAGAATGAGATTGGAATAATTATCCCTTACCTTAGGTCCGATTTGCTTCGTACGTGTCCGAACCTCCTGTATAATGATTTAAATAATCTTATTGACTTATTCCATAATTGTAATCATTGTTATGAAATCATATATGGTCATATTATTTGCTTCTTATTAGTAATATTTCATTGCTACTTGTTATTCGGGTGTTTATTGCTTTTTGTTATTATGCGTGTTTTTTCGAATGAATTCTTATTATTCTTTTTAGGTTATAGATAAATCATTTACAGAATTTTATTAGTGTAATATATATCATATTAATTCATTCAGTTAATTTATATAATCATTAAGCATTGAAGATCACGTAGAACGAGTCGCATCACATCGTGGAGACGGTAGGCCGTACGTACAAATGAGCGATGATATCATTCCCATGATCGTGGAATTGTATTGAAGTATATGTATACTATTTTAGAATCATTATAACTTTACAATAATCATATATAGTTATTCTTTACACGATTATACCCATCCAAGTAAGGTGGTGGTGAAAAATAGATTACACCACGGCGTGGAGACGGTATTCCGTACGTACGCATGCGTGGTGATTTCATTTTCTGTAAGATGGATAGAAGGTGAAATAGGGTTTTTTCATATTTATAATAAAATATCAGTATATTAGTGATACTGATGTTATTACTTAATAATTAAACAACTAAATAAGAAGAAGTAGAAGAAGAAATAAAGTTGAAAGAATCGGTAACGGACATTACCTCTTCTTTGAAGCACCTCTTCTTAACCTCCTCTTAGGGCACTAAACATGGTCTTTGAAGAAGACCAGGACCTATAGGATTTTTCTAGGGAAGTGGAGAAGAGAAATTGGCAGGGGTTGGCCGATCTTGAAGGCTCAAAGTGGTGTGAGGAAGAGAGGGAGGAGGTTCCCTTTTATAAGGGAGGAGAGGGGCACCTTAGGAAAAACTTAAAATATTATTTTATTATAAATTCATATTCGGTTATTAATGGCTCCAAATTGATTTATTTCTAAGATAAGGAGGGTATGGGTAGAAACCCTCTCAACCAATATATTTTAGACAAGTTTAGGTTACTATTTTAACCTTATCATTTAGATTTAACTCTAAGTTAAATACTTTAACTTTTACCGTGTCTTCCTGTTTTCTTACATTATATGGTTAATAAACTTACTATAACAAGCCAAAAGAACCCCAAGTTGTTATTTTTTAATATATATAATCTTATATAAGTCATTTGGAGGAACCTTATATTTTTAGGAATAAAATAACAATTAATAATATAATATTTGTTTTAGAAACTATTTTATGTCAATTTTGACACTATTTGGAAATTGTTTTTTGTTAAAGTCATAACAGCATGATTAGTTTGAAAAGAATTAATTAAATAAATAATAATATGTCATATTATCTTATAATATTATTTTAATTCATTAAAATTCTCAAATTACATTTATTTATGTATTTATAATATCAATTATGTTAATATTTCCTTTATAGGGTAATTACTGCATCATCATTGTGTCATAAATAAATTAAAATATTTAAAGTCTAAAAAATATAAATAAAATACGATTATGTAGGAAATATTTTTAAATTTCTAATGAATATTTATAGTTGAATTTATCTTATTTATAACCATGTATTAAAAATGTTTTATTTATTAAACATTGATTTTAACTATTTTAACTCTTCTTTAAATAAAATAATATTAAATGTCTTAATCTAATCCAAGTGGACCTAAATGGTCATATTTTGTTCCTAAGGTTGTTTTTGGTCGAATTGAACTTATCCAATAGAATTAGGACATGTGTTAGGGTAATAATAATACCATTTTTACCCTCAATTACCCTATTTACTTTTAACCGTGGTAAAAAAAGTAAAAATTTACTATTCACCAAAAATTATTTTTATCTTATTGAACCACTTTTTACTCCTTGATATTAACCGTGTCTCTTGGATTTTCGAAATTCTACTCACAGAAGTGGTAAAATTAAGTTTTATGTAAATTTTCAAAAAGCTCCTAAGAGGTAGGTAAAAGACAGTGAAAAGTTCAATACAATTTTTATATATCTAAAATTATTATAAAATGACTCAAATGAATTACATTGAGATTATATAGGTATTATGTATCAATATTTATATAAATAAATTTAAATAAAATAAATAATTATTTAAATAAAAAGTCGGTTTTTAAATAGTAACCTTGTGTTTTCACTATTTAGCAAAAATTGAAAGTTTTCAGAAAAATACCAAAAATTCACCCTAGTATAATTTTAATATTCCAAATCCAAAAATAAAGTCCATTTTGAAAGATAAAATTTATAAAATTTCAAAAAGTGGGTATTACTATTCATTACGGTTAGTTTTAATAATATTTTAATAGCATATCGTTGTTTAGTGAAACTCAGTATTGCGTACAACACAAGCTTTCGAGGAAGGTCGCAATTGCGTGTAAAGAAATAAAATCTAGTGTTGTGTGTAGTGAAAGATTCCATTGATTATTTATATAACATAAAAACAAAATATTTCTCATAAAAATCTTAGGTGTTACATTCTACCCCCCTTAAAATGAATTTCTCCCTCAAAATTCGTCACATTGTAACAAACAGATGAGGATACCTCTCCCTCATCATATCCTCAAGCTCCCATGTAGATTCTTCTAATTGGTGGTTCCTCCGTAAAACTTTTACCAGGTGAGTGGTCTTGTTTTGTAGGACTTTTTTTCTACGATCCAGAATCTCTATCGTCTATTCTTCATAAGAAAGATATTGCTCCAGCGGTACAACTTTTGAGATGAGTACATGTGAAGGATCGGGTATGTACTTTCTCAGGACAGATACATGGAACACATCGTGAACTTGAGAGAGATTTTGTAGAAGCGCCAATCAGTAAGCTACCTTCCCCAACACGATCTGATATTTTGAAAGGACCAATATACCTAGGGCTCAGCTTTCCCTTCTTTCCAAATTTCATTACTCTCTTCCAAGGAGATATTCGTAAGAACACTTTATCACCCACTTCAAACTCTAGGTCTTTTCTTCGGTTGTCGGCATAACTTTTTTGTCAACTCTAAGCTGCTCTTATGTGTTGTTGAATAGATCGGACCTTTTCTGCCATCTCATCAACAAGATCAGGTCCTAATAGCTTTCTTTCCCCAACTTCATCCCAGCAAGTTGGAGTCCTACATTTATTTCCATATAGAGCTTCACAAGGAGCCATTTGAATACTGTATTGAAAGATATTATTATAAGAAAATTCCACCAAAGGTAAGTGTTGATCCCAACCTCATTTGAAGCCCATAGAGAAAGATCTCAACATATCTTCAAGAGTTTGAATTGTCCTCTTAGACTGACCGTCTGTCTGAGGATGATAAGCAGTGATGAAACTCAACTCTGTATCCAGAGTATGCTGAAGACTTTGCCAAAACTTTGAGGTAAACCTCGGATCCCGATCAGATATAATGGAAAGTGGTACTCCATGCAATCTTACCACTTTCTTTACATATATCCTGGAAAGCTGATCCACAAAGAAATCTTCTCTAATAGCAATGAAGTGTGCCGACTTCGTAAGATGATCAACTATGACCCAGATAGCAGTATTGTCTTTGGATGTTTTAGGAAGTTCGGTGACAAATTCCATAGTGATGTTTTCCCATTTCAATTTTAGTATGGGTAATGGTTGTAACATCACTTTAGACTTCTGTCTCTCAGCTTTAACTTGCTGACAAACCACGCATCGAGAGACATATTCAGAAACATATATTTTCATGCCATCCCACCAAAAGTACTCTTTCAGGTCCCTATACATCTTCGTGCTTCCAGGATGAATAGAGAATGAAGAACTATGCATTTCATCCCGCAACTCCTTCTTCAATTTTGGGATGGGAGGAACACAAACACGATTCCTGAACCTTATTATCTCATCATAATCAAGGTTGAATTGAGGAACATTTCTCACCTTCTTTTGTAACTCTACATATTCTTTCTGTGCCTCTTTAATCTTCACATGTATAGATGGTTGAACATTCATTTGAGAAAGATAAGATTTTTCCCCTTCCATTATAATTCCAAGATCCATCCTTTGTAAATCCATAAATATTGGATCTTTTGTGATCCTCATCATGGATAAGCTAGCATGGTCTTGTCGACTTAATGCATCTACCACCTTGTTTGTTTTCCCATGGTGGTAATGAATTGAGCAGTCGTAATCCTTAATTAACTCACACCATCTTCTTGGGCGCATATTCAGCTCCTTTTGTGTGAAAATATACTTTAAACTTTTATGATCAGTATAAATATCACACCTTTACCCACAAAGATAATGCCTCCAAATATTTAATGTAAATATTACCACATCTAACTCCAAATCATGAGTTGGGTAATTTTACTCATGTATTTTCAACTGTCGTGAAGAATAAACTATCACCATATCATTTTGCATGAGAACACACCCCAGTCCCTTCTTGGATGCAACACTGTAAATCACAAACCTTTCTCCACTACAAGGCAGTGTGAGCACATGTGCACTGGATAACCATCTTTTTAACTCCTTGAAATTCTCTTCACACTCCTCCGTCCAAACGAAATTAACTTCTTTTCGAGTCAACCTGGTGAGTGGATTAGATAATCATGAAAAATCTTTCAAAAACCGTCGATAATATCTAGCCAAACCAAGAAAACTTCAGATCTCAGTCACTATTGTTGGTCTCTACCATCTTTCGATAACCTCTGTTTTTGCTGGATCCACAGATATCCCCTCTTTTGAGATTATGTGACCCAAAAATGAAACTTTTTGAAGCCAAAATTCACACTTGGTAAATTTGGCAGAAAGTTTCTCCTTCCTCAGGGTCTTTAATATAATTCTCAAGTGATCTTCATGTTTTTCCTTGCTCTTTGAATAGACAAGAATATCATCTATAAAGACTACCACAAATTGATCAAGATAGTCTCTAAAGACTCTATTCATTAGATCCATGAAGATATCAGGGGCATTAGTAAGACCAAATGGCATCACTATAAATTCATAGTGTCCATACCTTGTACAGAAAGTCGTCTTTGGTATATCCTCCCTTTTGACCCTTAATTGATGATACCCTGAATGAAGATCAATCTTGTAAAAGTATTGAGCTCTGTGTAATTGGTAAAATAAGTCATCAATGCATGGGAGAGGATATTTGTTCTTGATAGTGATCTTGTTAAGTTCTCGATAATCAATGCAGAGTCTCATTGATCCATCTTTCTTATTAACAAACAGAACAGATGATCCTCAAGGTGATGCACTAGGGTGTATGAATCCTTTATCAATATTCTCTTGTAGTTGTTTCTTCAATTCCTTCAACTCAATTGGGTCCATTCTATAAGGTGTCTTTGAAATGGGCATAGCACCCGGTATGAGTTCTATTGAAAACTCAACTTCACGATTTGGTAGAAGACCTAGAAATTCCTCCAGAAAGACATCATCAAACTCCCGTACAATAGGTGTTTTCTTATTCATGAGTTTCTCTCTAACCATTTGAGATAAACAAACTTCATTTAGTGGAATCAAGACCCATAAGATGGATGAAATTTACACTAGAAAGTTATGTTCATCTTTGCATTGATAGATGACCATATGTTGATCTGGAATATGAAATGTGACTTCCCTTCTTTGTAAATTGATATGAGATCCATATAAATAACTCCAATCCAGGCCAAGAATCACATAAAATTCCACTATAGGAAGGATCACAATATTTGCAGGAAGCACTTTCCCAAAAACTTCAATCGGAGAAGAATTGTAAACTTTTGATGAGACTATTGTGCCATTAGGGGTTGTCACAGCTAACTCAATATCTAAATGCTAAGGTAATATAGTGATACCCTTAGAAAATTCTTCAGAAATAAACGAGTGGGTGGATCCAAAATCAAATAAAACATTTTCTACTTTAGATTGGATGGTAAGTGTACCTTTCACCACTTCGTTATCGTACTCCACATCGCTGATAGAAATTGCATGTGACTTTGCTTTTTCTTTGGACTTAAGAGTTTGTTGGCGTCGATCATCGTCAAAAACCCTTGGATTAGGACATTGATTGGCATAATTCCCCATTTACTTGCACTTGTAACATTGAAGTGTAAGAGGTGCACTCTGTGTAGCCTTTTCGTTGTTCACATCACTAGACATATTCTTCCCATCATAGCGGCATTCAAATGCCCGATGACCTTCCTTTCCACATTTGAAACATTTACTTGTCCCTTTAAGGCAACTCCCTCTATGTTTCTTTCCACACTTTGAGAATAAGGGAAAACTCATCCTCTTTTTAGTGTGCTCTTTAGATTTTCCTTTGAATTCCATTTTCCTCTTCTTATCAAACCCATATTTTTTTTAAAAGGTAATGCTTCAGTCAATGACCAAAGCAAAATATATTAGAGAGCAAAAGGATTACAAAGATTGGAAAGATGGGATTTTTTTACAATCTCTCTCAAAGAGAGGTAATAAGTCAGCTGAAAGAGTGTCGATCCGAGTCATGTTTTGTTGAATACATTTGTTGGCGAGGGCGTCAGCAATAGCATTCGCTTCACGGTATGCATGAGTAGCAATATAATCAATCCCGTGAAGCAAGATCAGACACTTCATCCAAAGAGTGGTAAGCGGCCAGGCAAGATGAGTGATGTCGTTCCAAATGGCCTGGACGATAGTGTTGGAATCACTTTCAATTCAGAGCTTTCTCCAGCCTCTTTGAAGCGCGAAATCAACCGCATGGATGACACCCAACATATCAGCCTCAAGCGATGAAGAAAGACCACAACCAACATAAAAACATCCCTGACATTGAATAGATGAGTCTCTGAAGATGGCACCACAACTTGCAGGGCCAGGATTGCCTTTGGAAGCTCCATCGACGTTCACTTTAATCCATCCTGGCATCGGGGCTTGCTAGAAAACTTCAAAGAAGCGTTTGGGATTTGGATATATGCCAGGAATACAGAGATGTTGAAGGATCACAAAGTCATCAACTGAGTTGTTGCAAGAATCTTTTTGGACTGAAGCGGCTTCATGAATCGCAATAAGAATCCGAGCTTTACCTGCATTGAGACTAAATGAGTGGTTCTTATGAATAAAATCATTACGATCATACCAGATCACATACAGAAGCTCCGCCACTGCCACAAGGAAGATATTCTTTATCTGCAGAGAAGCATCATATCTAATGCAATTTTTAAGAAACGAGCAAATAGAATCAATAGTCGGCCATCTACAATTAAAAAGATTCAGAATGTATATCCATAAAGCAGAGGCTATCGTGCAGGACAGAAAAAGATGGTTAGAATCCTCCCTATGTTGATTACACATGCAACATTTAGAGCATAGTTGAATGCCAAAGTATTGAAGACAAGTATCAGTGGGTGTTCTATTGTGAGAAATATTCCAAATAAGGGTGAGCCTAGAAGGTTTTATCCAAGGCTTATTAAAATGACTCACCCATTGATAATTAGAATCCTCTATAGAGAAGTAATTATTATAGAAGTATCTAGAATCAAGGATGCCATTTGAAGACGGTTCCCACACCAGGAAGTCACCATGGGGAGAGAAAGGATGATTATCAATGATCTGAGTAATATTATCGGGGAGGGTATGACGATGGGACCGCATGACCTCTTTTATAGAAATACTAGTATCCCGAGGAGAGGTGTTTGTAGGAAGCAAAGAAATCAAGGGGTGACCACACCAATTGCCACACCAAAAATTAATATAAGAATCCGCACTAACCATCCATCTAGAATTCTCCATGATTATGTGAAACGAGTCTCTGATAGAGGGCCAGATCGAAGAGTTGATGTAACTAAAATTCCCATTCATGAGTTTAGGAAGGAATCTATGCTTTAAGAACTCAGAGGCTTTAGAGGAACCCTTAATGATACGCCAATTAAGGCAGGCTTGGAGAGCATTGTTGAAAAGCTTTAGATTTTTTATACCCATTCCACCTTTATCAAGAGGTTTACAGCAAGAATTCCAAGGGATAGTGACGAGCTTCCTTTCAAAAATGATCCCCGTCCAAATGAAGTTTTTTATATAGGTGTTAATCTTTTAGAAAATGCCGGTAGGACAATTGTATATAATGAGAGAGTAGACCATTTTGGAAACAATGGTTGATTTGACCAGACATATCCTACCAGCCATGGAGAGCATTTTTCCCTTCCAGGTGGAGAGTTGGTTAATAATTTGATCAGTAATATTGGTGAAATAGTTTGCTTTAGGATGACCCCAGAAAAGAGGGATGCCCAAATAATTGAAAGGAAGGAGGCCTTCTTTGATACCAAGAGAAGCGATGATACTAGATTTCCTTCTAACAGGGAAACCTTTGCCAAAGAAAATATAAGATTTATCCCAGGAAATCGCTTGTCCAGAGACCTCATCATAATGATTAAGGGCTTTTTTTAGGGCATGTATATTTTTTTGATCACCTTTGAGAAATAGGATGATATCATCAGCATAGAAAAGATGAGTAGGGGTGTTTAGATTTCTGGCAGCTTGAATAGGTTTGAGCTTGCCCTGATCAACCAGGTAAATGAGGAGTCTACTTAAGTAGTTTTTAGTGATAACAAAAAGGATGGCAGAGAGAGGGTCACCCTGTCTGACACCCTTAGTACAACTGAAAAAACCTCTAGGGGTACCGTTGATCAGAACCGAAATAAAAGCTGAGCTAAATAAAGTTTTAAGTTTTCTAATGAAAGAATCATGAAATCCAAAAGACATTAGAACATTGATGATGAAGTTCCAATCAATGGTGTCAAAGGCCTTCCTGATATCAAGTTTAATGGCCACACATCCCCCTCTATAGCTTTTATTAAGACAATTGGTACATTCGGAGGCAAGACAAATACAATCCTGGATGGACCTACCTTTAATGAAACTGAACTGATTCCAAGAGACAATTTTATTGCAAATAGGCATAAGTCTGTTTGCAATAAGTTTGGTGATGATTTTATAGAGAGTATTAATCAGGGCAATAGGTCTGAATTGATGGATCTCAGAGGCATTATTGACCTTGGGAATTAAGGTTAGGAATTGAGCATTTATTCCATGTGGAAGAGATCCATGTATAAAGAAGGTCTTAACAAGGTTGCAAACATCGGTGTGAACAATATCCCAATGTTTTTGAAAAAAACCATTATTGAACCCATCCGGTCAGGGTGCACTGTCTGGGTTAAGACCAAAAACAGTATCTTTAATTTTGTGATCAAAAGGAATGCTTAGAAGAGATTCATTGTCACTTTCATCCACCAATGAAGGAATAATGTCAGATCTGAGATCAGCATTGGTCTTCATAGCATTAAAAATATTATAAAAGTAAGAGACAACATGATCCGCTATAGCCTCTTCAGAGCCAAGGATCAAGTCCTGATGAGTAAGTTTAGAAAGAGGGCGGTTAGCCTTTCTGACTCTTCGAAGGGAGTTATAAAATTTAGTATTACGATCGCCATCAGTGATCCATTTAGTCTTAAACATTTGTTTGCGGATATTATCTTTAAGGGTGAGCAAATAATTAAGTTTGAGAGAGATATTATCTTCTAATTGAGGGTCCATATTAAAATCAGATGATGTATTTTGAGTTTGGACCCAGATAGGATCCCCTTCAAGGGAGGAAATATCAAGGTCAATTTGGGAGTTTGCAGTTTTACACCAACCTTTAAGGGCCTGCTTTAAGATTTTCAATTTGTACATACAAGCAAAGGATTCCTTGTGATGATTCATGGAGTTCCATGTGTTATGGATAAAAGAGACACAATCAGGTGTTGAAGACCAAGCATTATTTAATTTAAAAGGAAGAGCAAGCTTACGGCTATTCATACTGAAGCTGAGGAGAATAGGGTGATGATCAGAGTTGAGTCTAGGCAGAGTAATACTGGAGATGAAATCCCAAGTATCAAGAGCCTTCATGTTGACAAAAGCTCGGTCTAGCTTACTCGCAAAAGTTTTATTATAATGTTTTATGTACCAAGTATATTTGGCACCAGTAATATTGACTTCGAATAGTTCACAGTCTTCAATCAGAGATCTGAATTCCCTAGAGGATATAAAAAGGTGGGAGGGACCAATTTTATCACCCGAATTAAGAAAGACATTAAAGTCTCCCATCACAACCCAAGGATCACGAATGGAGTTGCCCATATCAAGAAGATCATGCCACAGAGTTCTTCTTTCTTGATACCTATTATTGGCATAAACCATGGTGCAATAGGTATGACCACCATTCCATAAAAAGTCGCAGGTGAGTTGTTGATCAGTATTTTTAAATATGTTGATATTTTGGAGAGAATTGTGATAAAAAATCCACATTGAGTCAGTTTGCGAACCATTTTTACAGGATCTTAGAAAATTATAGTTAGGGGAACCAAATCCCATGGAGTTCATCTTATAGTTGACTTTAGGTTCAACAGTAGCAAAGAGATGAGGCTTATGGGTGTTTAAGAACCTCTTAAGAGTTGTAGAAGTATCATTATTTGCCAAACCTTGGCAATTCCAGAAGAGAAAATTCATAGCTATTTATGTTTTGGGTTAGCACCCTTCTTTTTTTTTTGATTTTCCAGAGCCTTTCTTCCCTTGGGCTCGTGTGACCATAGGGGTGGTAGGAGGTTTTTGTTTGGTATTGTGGTCAGAGACTGGAGAATCTAAAGGAGTGTTGTCCAGAGAATGAACCTGATCAGTAACAAGAATAGGAGGCTGGACTAAGGGCAGGGTCCTGGCCGGGTCCTCTGATCTTGGTGAACGTTGTTCCTGACCTAATGTGAGAGCAGTAGTTCCAGACGAATCAGTAGGGTCTATTTCATCATTGTTAGAAGAAAAAGTAGCAGGAATCGGAAGAGATATAGCAGAATTCTGTATGTCCAAAACAGAATTGGGGTCTTCTTTGCTAGCAGTAGCAAGGGGCTGGACAGAATCAGTTGGTAGAAGAGGAGAAATGCATGAAATACTGTGAGTGATAGAAACCGAAGCATTGACAGCATGAGCAGCAGTATCAGCAATCGTGGATATGAGTTTTTCAGTAGCAGCAGAAGAAGAAATAGTAGGCACTTTCAATGACAGTGGAGAATCAATTTGAGTAGAAAAACCTGTTTCTGGTGCCTTATCCATAGCACCATGTGGAACCATGACAGCAGCAGGGAGATCATTCAGTTCCAAAGGATCTGAATCAGGTCTCTCTAAGACCTTACAAACCTGTAAATTCGGAGGTGTTGAACCAGAGGTAGAGTCATTTGAATTACATATACCTTCAGTAACTAAAACCCCTTTTTCAGTGTCAATGTTTTCAGTTTTTTGTAGCAACTCTTCTTCATCAACTAGTTTCCCCCAAGTTTTACCCTCTAGAGATGAAGAAACATAGGATTTTTTTATCCAAGTACATTGTGTCTTTTTAGGTAGATCAGATTTTTCCAAATTGAGAGCACATCGAACGATTTCCTCGTAGCTATTGAAGTCCCTTATGGCTAACGCCCTTCGAAGACTTGGTTTTAAGCCACTAAAGAATCGATCAATCTTACTCTCAGGTTGTATAATAATCTCAGAAGCGTACCTTTCAAGTCTTGTAAAATTTTCTTTGTAGGTACCAACAGATTCATCATCCTTTTGTTTCAGTTCAAGAAAATCCTTCTCCATATTTGTTCGAAGAATACGAGGGAAGTACTTATTGAAAAATAAGTTCTTGAACTCGTCCCATTCCATGGACTCAATTTCATCTTTTGGCCTCGTATTCTTGATAAGATTCCACTATTTATCAGCTTCACCCTCCAAATGATAAACTGCTAAGATTAATTTATCATGTTCAGAACATTGATGAACTGAAAATATCTTTTCAGTGGTACTGATCCACTGTTCATTCACTAATAGATCAGTAGACCTGCTGAATGAGGGTGGACGCTGCCTCATGAAGGATTCAACAGAATGTTGCTCTTTCTTTTGCTCGTTTGGAAGTCCTGCATTATTCATAACTTGAGAAAGTTGTGTGAGCATGGCTACAAGATTTTGCATTCCAGCTCCCATAATGTTTGGTTGCTCAGGGGACAATCATTGCATTGCCCATCGCATTCTGCATTAACACGGTTCCTTCGGGTTCCATCCATTGACTAAAACTAAGAATAATAGTGTGAGCAACACTAATTATAATAGGAAATCCACATAATCAAGAATAAAATTTTACACTTAAGGTCTTATCATAGGTTTTTCATGGCCATTTCTAAAACACTAAGATTATGTTCTATGCTTAGACTTATCTTTAGGGTTCTTACTAAGGCTTTCACATCCTAGTTTCCAAAGGTTGACTATACCTTTACTCTGATACCAAATATAACGACCCGTAATTTACATACATTTTTATTACATTAGAATTAAATCATACTTATTACAACATATAACAAAACCACAGTAGGACCGTATAGGTATAGTGTCTTTAGAAACTGGGAAACATAAACAACTGATCCATAAATCATCTACGTTGTCTCCTGTTTATTTCATCATATCTAGAGTCCCTTTTGGGAATATTCTACTTAATAGCCTTATTCCAGACCTGGGGAAAAGAAAACATACCAAAGGGTGAGCTCAAATGCTCAGTAAGGGTAAACAAAAGAAATATCAATCATATCATATTCTTAAGAACATAAAATTTTGAAAATCTTATCCTGCAAAAGAGATCATAATATCATGACATGGGATCAATCATAATAGTGAAATGTAATCCAAATAATCATAACTTAAAACATCAAACTTTATGGAATACACACATAATCATATAGAATCATTTCTTAGTAGTCAAGACTCATTTCCAAGACTATCTTAGTGAACAAAGTCCATTTCTGAACCGAGTTCACTCCTCGTTTCAGTCCTGTTTCACTGAACCAGATTAACCTGCCATTCCATCCATGTCTATCTCATGAGATATAAATCTTTACCCAATTCATTAGTGGAAGATATAGGTCCCACCCATCTCAAAATGAAATCATTCTTACTTGTGACACAAAATAAACTTAAAACATTCATTATAACCCAATGAATAAAATGGGTTTTATAAACATCATCCCATCATCACATAATCCATATAAAACAAATGGATATTTCATCATAAAAAAAGTGAAACCATGTAAATCATAGAGACATTATACTTGAAACATACACATATAAAATAATGTCATCTTAGATGAAAAATGGTTCTCATAAAACACTTGAAATGAATTCTTGAGGAAAATATCCTTTCTTCTTCAAAATCATTTTCTTTTCACAAAATGCCATGAAATTTTAAAAGAAAAGTATTTTTTTTGAAAATAGTGATAAAATATTGTAGAGTAAGCTTCATGAAAATGAGGCGTTATGAAACCGTAAAAATCCTTTCATGCCGTATAAGTTTAAAATAACATTATTCTCGTACTTTTGTCGGAAAAGTCAAAAAGTACCTCGTATGGTAAACAAAAGAAAGATTAATTCCATACGATGTGGTAAAAGTAAAAAAAGGGTAAAAATGAAATTAAACATACATGGAAGAATAGTAAAAATTTTATGAAAACATTTTGAGAACATATGGACATGGATGATAAACATAACCCTTGTAAATACTTATGAATAAACAATCTCAGATAAGAATGAGATTGGAATAATTACCCCTTACCTTAGGTCAAATTTTCTTCGTACTTATCCAAACCTCCTATATAATGATTTAAATAATTTAATTGACTTATTCCGGAATCTTATTCATTGTTATGATATCATATATGGTCATATTCTTAGCTTCTTATTAGTAATATTTCATTTCTACTTGTTATTTGGGTGTTTATTGCTTTTTGTTCTTATGCGTGTTTTGTCGAATAAATTCTTATTATTATTTTTAGGTTATAGATACCTCATTTCCAGAATGTTATTAGTGTAATATATATCATATTTATGCATTCAATTCATTTATATAATCATTAAGCATTGACGATCATGTTGAACGAGTCGCATCACATTGTGGAGACGGTGGGCCGTACGTACGCACGAGCGATGATATCGTTCCCATGATCATGGAATTGTATTGAAGTGTATGTATAATATTTAAGAATCAATATCACTTTACAGTAATCATATATAGTTATTCTTTACACCATTATACCAATCCAAGTAAGGTGGTGGTGGAAAACAGATTACACCACGGCGTGGAGACTTTATTCCGTACGTACGCACGCGTGGTGATTTCATTTTCCGTAAGATGGATAAAAGGTGAAATAGGGTTGTTTCATGTATATAATAGCATATCAGTATATTATTGATACTTATTTTATTACTTCATAATGAAACCACTAAATAAGAATAAGTAGAAGAAGAAATAAAGTTGAAAGAATCGGTAACGGACATTACCTTTTCTTTGAAGCGCCTCTTTTAACCTCCTATTAGGGCACTAAATATGGTCTTTGAAGAAGACCAGTACCTATATTACTTCTCTAGGGAAGTGGAGAAACTAAATTGGTAGGGTTTGGCCGAGCATGAAGGCTCAAAGTGGTGCGAGGAAGAGAAAGAGGAGGTGCCCTTTTATAAGGGAGGAGAGGGGCACCTTAGAAAAAACTTATAATATTATTTTATTATAAAGTCATATTCAGTTTTTAATATCTCCAAATTAATTTATTTAAAAGATAAGGTGGGTATGGGTCTAAATAATCTCAACCAATATATTTTATACAAGTTTAGGTTACTATTTTAACCTTATCATTTAGATTTAACTCTAATTTAAATAATTTAACTTTTACCGTGTCTTCTTGTTTTCTTACATTATAAGGTTAATAAACCTACTATAATAAGCCAAATGAACCCCAAGTTATTAATTTTTAATATATATAACCTTATCTATGTCATTTTGCCGAACCTTAGATTTTTAGGAATAAAATAACAATTAATAATATAATATTTGTTTTAAAAACTATTTTATGTCAATTTTGACACTATTTGGAAATTGATTTTTGTGAAAATCATAACAGCATGATTAGTTAGAAAAGAGTTAATTAAATCATTAATAATATGTCATATTAACATATAAAATTTGGTTAATTCATTAAAAGTCTCAAATTACATTTATTTAGGTATTTATAATATCAACTATGTTAATATCAAATTACATTTATTTAGGTATTTATAATATCAACTATGTTAATATTTTCTTAATAAGGTAATTACTGCATCATCATTGTGTCATAAATAAATTAAATTATTTAAAGTCTAAAAATTATAAATAAATTACCATCATGTAGGAAATCGGTTTATCTTTCTAATTAATATTTATAGTAGAATTTATCTGTTCATAACCCCATATTAAAAATGTTTTAGTTATTAAACTTTGATTTTAACTATTTTAACTCTTCTTTAAATAAAATAATATTAAATGTCCTAATCTAATCCAAGTGGACCTAAATGGTCATATTTTGTTCCTAAGGATGCTTTTTGTCGAATTAAACTTATCCAATAGAATTAGGACACGTGTTAGGGTAATAATAATACCATTTTTACCCTTAATTACCCTATTTACTTTTAACCGTGGTAAAAAAAAGTAAAAAGTTACTATTCACCAAAAATTATTTTTATGTTATTGAACCAAATTTTACTCCTGTATATTAACCATGTCTCTCGGATTTTCGAAATTTCACTCACAGAAGTGGTAAAATTATGTTTTATGTAAATTTTCAAAAAGCTCCTAGGAGGTTGGTAAAAGATGGTGAAATGTTCAATAAAATTTTTATATATATAAAATTATTATGAAATGACTCCAATGAATTACATTGAACTTATATAGGTATTATGTATAAATTTTTACCTAAAATAAATTTAAATAAAACAAATAATTATTTAAATAAAAATTCGGTTTTTAAAAAGTTACCCACTGTTTTCACTATTCATCAAAAATTGAAAGTTTTCAGAAAAATATCAAAAATTCACTCTAGGAAAATTTCGATATTCCAAATCCAAAAATGAAGTCCATTTTGAAAGATAAAATTTATAAAATTTTAAAAAGTCGGTATTACTATTCATCACGGCTAGTTTTAATAATATTTTAATAGCATATCGTTGTTTAGTGAAACTCGGTATTGCGTACAACGCAAACATTCGAGTAAGGTCATGATTGTGTGTAAAGAAAGCCAAGCTAGTGTTGTGTGTAGTGAAGGATTCCTTCGATGATTTATATAACATAAAAACAAAATATTTTCCATAAAAATCTCAGGTGTTACCTTATATATTTGGAAATTAGCGTAAGGTGTCTTCTAAAAAAATTGGAAAACGCCAAATAACTAGAAGTTGGAGTCAGTTTAAAAAGTCTATGTGTTCTTAATCTAAAAAAAAATATGAGGTGTTAATGACTTTTTTTTAGTGGATAGACATATAAGATAAGAAGCCCCAAAGTAAGTTGAACTGATTATAGTTAGAAAATGGTGGTGAGTATGAACGTATTCCATTTTGAATATTTTTTTGGGTGTAAGGGGACCTGTTTTGAGAGAACTATTACATGGAATCTATAGAATGACCAATGTATAGAGATGATTAATAGGAATTTGGTGTAAAAGGACATGTGGATTCACATAGGGTTCCCAAAATTGTTTTGGGTAAAAGCTATGAACTATGCTTCATACTTTTTCGATCAGTGTCCATTATCTCCCATTGGAAAGAAACTTCTAGAGAATGGTTGATCCAAAATAAAGGTCAATTTTAACCATATAAAATTATTTATAGAGCTTTCTTATTCCAAAATTTATTCCAAGGAAAGGAAAAACTAAAGGCTAAGTCATGTGTGTGTTAATTTCTTAGTTATGGAGATGAAGAATTTGGTATTCAACTTTAGTTAAATGACCCTCAGAAATTCCTCAAAAGTCTAAATGTTAAAACCAACGAAGAGATCTGGTGGACTGAACATAACAAAATGGGAAATTATAATGAAAGAAAAGTATCATTTAAATTTTAGGTTCACCTAGTTGGTCGATCGGGAGATGTTTCTATTTCAAAAAGTTTAAGAAGCATGATAGTTCAATAAACATCAGACCATCCAATTAATTCACTAAATGGGGTTCTAATTTAGATGGTGTTTCACAATCCAAATTCACCAAAGAATTCAATGAAAACAAAACCTAGAGCACTATAAGTCCGCACTATAGAATTTTTTTATGAGAAGAAGCTCATGCTTTGGGATGTATGTAGATATTTACTAGAGTGATGTTCCCAGTGAAAAGTTATGGGAGTAATTTACATTATCTACTTCTAATAGATGACGCTGATCATAAATTCATAGAGGAGGAAATGATTTTAAGGATTCAAAAAAGTGAGAGTTATTCATGAGGGAAGAAATTGAGTACCTCTTTGTATATGTAAAATGGGAGATAATGGAGAGACCCATTGGGAAGAAAATTCTTAAAAGAAATGGGTTTTTCGACTGATATAGGAGTTAAATAGATGATGGAGGTACATGGTGATGGGTTTTTTGGGGTTCATCATATAAACATGGTAGAAGAATAAAACCCATATTTTTGCGATCTATCATCAACATAATCAATATGTAAATGAAATATGAAGAAATTAAAAGCATGTATACATGTATATCATAAGCAATGGTCTCCATCTCTTTCCAGTCAAAGGATAATGCCTAATGTATACCGCCAATGTGGTAAAAGAAAAGCCTCCCACCTCTAAATAATTACAAAAACTATTGAATATATGATCTTATTTGAGTATTGATGTACATTTATAGGGGTTCTAGGTCCTTTTTCCATGTGATGAACAATTTCATAGGATGAAGAGAGATTTCAAAATATTTTCATGTAACTGATGATCATTCACCAACCAAAATAGGAGGGATCACATCACTTTATATTTCCAACCTTAATTCCTTTAATAAAACTCATTGACCATATACAAAATATCAAGTTCATATGTAATTTTTCAATGAAGTAATCCATTTAACCCATTCAATTGATATACATTATATAATTAATCCATTCATAATGGATTAGTAATTGAAAGGAAATGTATTGGAATAAGGTGGAAGATGCATACACATAGCCTGTATTACATTGGGTGTAATATAATCTCTGGATTGGAATTAAGGATAGGTTGGAACTAATGAATCATTCTATCATATGTATCATATAAATATGTTTTTAGTGTACTACCAACAATCTTCCACTTTCGCTAAAATCCTTAAGGGATTCATGAAAAAATCACCAAATCTTTGTAAATGAATCCCAAAACGATTTTTGATACGGTTTCATTGAGATCTAGTCATTTAGTAACAAATTTTTTTTCTAAAACTTAATCCTTATCCAAAGGACTAATTCTGTGGCCCTTTAGGCCTTAGTAGTGTGGAAAATAAATAAAAAATCACTATTGACAAACCCCTTGGCTTGAAGGGACTGTTGAAGACTTATTATTTGTTGTCTTTGTTTTTAATCAACTCATTGATGTTTTTAGGTGATTTTAAGTGTTAAATATTATTTTTAGTGTTTTTATGTGATTATAAAATTAGATGAATAAATATAGATTTTATGAGTTCAAGAACAAATTAGATAAGACTAGAATGCATAAGAATGATTCCTTATCCTATGTTACCATTATACTTCATTATACATAATCATCATATTTGGGGGAAATGTTTTCTATGTAAACCTCATACTATACTATGTAATAATCATTTTAATTCTATAAAATTCATGCCTCATATCATTTCATTGTGTAAACATCATACTTCATTTGTGTAACTTTCATTATGCCTTACATAAACATCAACCTAGGTTGAGTAAACATGAATCTATCTACATAAGGATGATCAAAATAATAATAATATATTATTTTTATAATAAAAATTACATATACATAACCATCATGTGTTTTTTATAATCATCATTCAAGATATGTAACCATCATTTTTTGGATGAAATTATTAGTTCTATAATGACTTTTTGAAGAAGAAATAAATTAGACAATGCAATATCTATTATCCAGTGAAGAAAAAATTAAATTTAAAATTTTATTCATGTAATATAAAAAATATATAATCCCCTTATTCATAAAGATCAGGATAGTTATATTTTACAACCAAATTAGGGAGATCTCAATGGATTCAATTTGAATTTACTCTATTTTCAAGAATAATATAGATGTTTTAATTGGATGCTGATTTTCTATTCTATAGTTCCTAAATCACATGATAATAAATATGTGATGAAAGATGAGTTTAATAAAAATTATAAGTTATTTTAAACATGATTTTTAATGAAAAAATGGTCCATGTGATATCCTTCATTCCATTAGTTTTGTTGAGTTTTTTATGAATGCAGAAATAAAAGATGATTCTTATTGAGTTTTTCTTTATAGAAATAAAAGATGGGAAGTCCCAACTAGTCTGATTATTAGTTAAAAAATAGGAGTTAAGTTCTATAAGTTATCACTAAAATTTCATTAAGAGATAATAACCCAAGTAAAGATCTTAGTGAATAATGCTTGGACAGTCAAGAGTGATGAAAATGGATATTTAATAATTGTGATTTTTGCAAGTAGTCTTGAGACATATTTTATTATAAAATTCTAAGAATATGAAAATAAGAGCATAAGATAATGATATGGATGTATATAAAATGTGATTTATCAATGAAATATATTTTTTATACTAAGAATATCAAGGATTTTATGAATATAAGATACGTGGAAGAATAATGTAAAATTGTACTATTATGAACAAGAGGTGAACAATAAAATAAGTGAATATAGAAAAAAAAGAATAAATGTATAAATTAAAGGTTAATAAAGTTATAAAAAATATAAATACAGGATCTTTTCATAATTTAGAAGAGAAGAAATTGATGTTATAGTAAAGTGGTTATGAGTTCTTGAAGAGCTTTCTTACTTGAGATTATAGTGATGAGTTTTTGAGAGAAAAAAAGGAAAAAAATATATAAAGGTTATAAATGAATTGAGTTGAGTATATTGATACCTTCGTTATTTATTCATCATGAAAATATGGGATTGTATTTATTAAACAATATTGAGATGTGAATTTTAGATTTTATCTTACTGGATTGAAGAATAGGATCTCACAACTTCTGTTGAATCAACTCTCACTCTAAAGAATACTTCTCTCATATGGTGATATTTTAATTCATTATACCATTTGTGGGATAGTGGAACCTATGAGAGATAGTGTATGTGATGGGAATTATATGATCATGATTATAACTAGCCCAACCATTTGTATTGATAACAAAATATGAGTGGAAAATCTATAGAACATAATATCAATTGACCATAGAAAGGAGTAAGATCACACATTGTGGTCAAAACATTTAAAACATATTGAGTGATTGTATATTATTTACTTTCATACCATTTGGGAGAGGTATATTTTTATCTACTAGATAGTTTCATGTCCAAACCAAACACATTGGTTCATTTAAAAGAAAAAAATTATAAGAAGTATAACAAACCTGATTTTTCTTACATAACTTATTACATCATTTTATAGATAAGGACATAAAATAATTACACAACCAAGATTCAAAGGTTTAGTGTCCTAGGAAAATTAGAATCATACATAAAATTTACCAAATAAAACATAAACATTTATTTAATTCATTCTTCTCTATATTCTTATTGGCCCTCATGTTCTCTTTAGTACAAGTAATCACCCAAGGATATATATCAAAGAATGGGGTGAGCTAAAAGCCCACTTAGAGGATATATAAGAACATGAATCAATATAACATGGGTTGAGAATAATCATAATCATTATAACATAGAAATAAGATCATAATCATGAGAGGTATCATTAATAAAAATCTTGGAATGTGGAAATGAAAAAAAAATGAAACATCATGTCTTAGTGGTCAACTACCACACATAGTTGTGAACAAAGCCAACATCATGTTCACACATATTTCACCTTTTCTCATGAGGTACATCACATTTCACAATGAATTTAATTTATATAAAATTTTGGGTTCACCCTTTACATCATAACATTTACATTGTGCTATATTATTTTGGGTGCACCCGTTACAATGTAACATTTACATTATCATTCATGCCACATAGAATATATATCAACCTGGGACATAAAATAACCCACGGAGAAGAATGGGTTTAATTTCATAAAGAATAAATTCATGAATAAACTTTAGGGTTCCCAAAATAAATATGTAACAACATACTTGGTATAAAAATCATCAATTTTGAGTGAAGAAGAAACAATCTCACGAGAAGTAAAAGATGTGTTTTTAGAAATAAGAGTTCTTTTGGGAAAATCTTTTCATTTTTCTTAATACCATATTAGTAACATGTATATACTATAAAATATAATTTAATTATGAAGAAATGATATTTAAGGAACATTAAAACAACATCTATACTGAAAATGGGGAGAAAGTGGGAAAACCTAAAGAAAGAGAGTTGGGTTTGAGAATTCCCCATAAATTATGTCCGAATGATTTATTCACTTTAATATCCTATATAATAACATTAGATTAATTAATTAAAAAATAATAAGCCTTTATAAATTAGTTTTATTTATTATGGTTTTATTAAGTTCATTTATGGGCTTTACGATGAGTTATAGAGTTTAATTTCATCATTCAAGAGTGTTTGTTTTCTCTGTTTTCATGATCGGTTCACTTGTATACATGAATGGAAGGTCATGTAAAATGTGTATAAATATAAAGAATTATTATTATATGTTATTAATGATATTAATTTTTTTAAATTATATTACAGTGAATTTTTTTTATATGGTATGTGGATAAATCATTAGATAAAAGTTAATGATGACCGTTTTCGGTTAATTTTGTTGGCTTTTTGATCACAATGAACTCAATTTATTTTATAATTTAGTATTATGTAAATATTTTAGTTATAGAATATAAATATGATTGTAACATAAATTTTAAAATATTTTTCAACCATTATAATGGTTTTATTAACATCCTTGAAGGCATTAAAGGAAAATGAAAGTGCATCACCCACGATGTCGGTAAATTGACACATCACGGGCGACGATTTCATTTTTAGAATAAAAGAGAGAGAGGGAAAAGTTTAATGATGGATCTTATATTAACACGATAAAATTTAATTATTTGTAAGGTACTGGATTTATCATTCCATTTGGATGAGGGGAGGTTAGGATAGAATAAAAATAGAAAAGAACTTGAAAAGAAATTAAAATAAATGAAAGGGGAATTTACATCTTGAATTTTTCCTGTTTGAGAACCTCCTTAGGGAAAGGGTTTTGATATTTTAGGAGACTAAGAGATTTTGAAAGTGTGTGAGAAGCTAGAGAATACTATTGGGTATAATTTATAAAATTATCAAATCTTGAGAGGTGTGTGGTGTGGTATTTATAGTGGAAGATAAGGGTGTTTTCTCATTATTATATTCATTAGTTTATTATTTTGGATCAAGCATATAAATAGGACGATAAATATCACTAAATATATTAAAATACATAATTATAGTATGACATTTTTCTCTTACATTATCTATACATCATCTATGACACCATAATGTATGTATTTAGCCTTTATCATAAATTATCAAAATTTACTATTCATAAAGTATTTTAGAAAAATCACTACAATTTACCCTAAGAATTTTTGAACATGTAGAATTAAAAAATGAACTCAATTTTATGAAAATAATTTTATAAATTTGAGTAATTTAATTTTTAATTAAAATATTCATTTACTTGGAAAATAAATATTTTAAAATAATAAATGACTTTATAATGCTTTGAAAAATTAATTAATGTCTCATAAAATTATCTTATACTCATAAGAAATCAAAATATTATTTTATGAATACATTTTAAGAAAATAAAATTTATTTTAAATTATTAAATTAGCCATAAAACTTTAATTAAATATTTATGACTTATAAAAATACCATCACTTAATTAATAATTTTTAAAAAATCTCTTTACTTATAATATGATATAGTTATACCATAAATTCATTTATAAGATGCATAGAGTTTATTTATGATTTCATGGGTGAGGTTACAATTCATTTGGCTATTTTACTATTCATAAGGGTCATATTACTATTCCTAAGGTCAAGTTACTATTCAATCAGTATTGGTTCCTTAACTTCTAGAAATACTTCTTATTTCAATAATTATTCATTTATAAATATTTTATTATGGTATATAAGTGATTTTATGTGATTTATACTATATGACATTACTATAATAAGAGAAAAATTCCATTGATAAATGTTTGGGTAGCTACATTCTCCCCCCCTTTAGAAATTTTACCCTCGAGATTTCATTTTACAAAAAAAAGGTGTGGGTAATTCTCCTTAATTGGATCCTCCAGTTCGAAAGTTTCTTCTTCATACTTGTGGTTCCTCCACAACAATTTGAAAAGGTGGGTTTTCTTATTGCATAGAACCTTATCTCTCCATTCCAAAATCTTTATTGGATACTCCTCAAAAGAGATATCATCTTACAACCGTACCACCTCTAAGTTTAGTACATGTGAGGGATCTAGTATGTACATCCTTAGGATTGATATATGTGACAAATCATAATGTTGATCCATATTTAGTGGAAGTGAAAGACGATATACCCCAGCTCCTATGTGATCAAGGATCTAAAAGTGGTTAATATACCTTGGGATTATCTTCCTTTTCTTTACAAACCACATTAATCTCATCTATGGTGGTATTTGAAGGATACAATTATATCCAAAATTCAAACTCCAATTATCTTTGATGGTTGTCAGCATAGTCATTTTGCTAACACTGAGTTGATTTGATGTGTTTCTATATGAATTAGACCTTATCTATCATCTCTTAGATCAGGTCAAAGTATATTTATTTTTCTAACTTCATCCCAACATGTTGAAGTTTTACATCAATTTCCATACATAGATTCAAATGAATCCATATAAATACTTGAGTGGAAGATATTGTTGTATGAGAATTCAACCAATGAGAGATATTGATACCATCCACATTTGAATTATAATGAGAAAGATATTAGCATATATTCAAGAATATGAATATTCCTTTTAGATTGGAAATCATTTTGAGAGTTATTGGCCATGCTGAAATTTAATTCAGTACACAAAGAACATTGAATAATCCTATAGAATTTAGATTTGAAACTGGGATCATGACCATAGAAAATTGTGAGTGGAACCCCATGAAGTCTCACCACTTCCTTCACATATATCTTTTTAGGGTTTTCAAGTGATTGATCTTCTTGAATAGAGATAAAGTGGGAAGTCTTGGTGAGTCGGTCCACCACAACCCTTATAGCATAAATTCCTTTGTATGTCTTCGAGAGACCCATAAAAAACTCTATAGTGACATTCTCCCATTTCCACATGGGTATAGGCAATGGTTTCATCCTTCCTTTGGACTTATGTCTATTTTCTTTAACTTTCTTACATATCATAAACCTTGAGATATAATCTAAAATCTCCTTATTCATGTTATACCACCAAAAGTGTTATTGAAGATCACATCACATATTGGTACTCACAGGATGGATATAGAAAGTTGATCTATGTGCATTATCCAAGAGCTTCTTCTTTATCTCAGGTGATTAAGGCACACAAAGCCCTTTTCCTAACCAAATTACACCGTCATCATTGATAAGTAACTCTTTTATATTTCCTTAATTTATTTAATT
This sequence comes from Viscum album, assembly GCA_963277665.1. NCBI lineage: Eukaryota > Viridiplantae > Streptophyta > Magnoliopsida > Santalales > Viscaceae > Viscum > Viscum album. The sequence goes on along the minus strand of OY728162.1, from coordinate 190,762,501 downwards.
CACCTTCTTTTGTAACTACATATCATCCATTTGTGCCTCCTTAATTTTTTCTTGGATAGATAGTTGAGAAATCATTTGGGGAATGTAGGATGAATTCCTTGCCATTATGATTTCTAAACCCATTCTTTACATATCCATAAATATAGGTTCTTTCTCAATTTAAAACATGGATAGAGTAGAAGGTTTTTTTCTAATAAGATCATCAGCTACCTTGTTCATCTTTCTAGGATGATAGTGAACAGAGAAATCATAGAACTTTATTATATCTAAAAAACTTCTTTGTCTCATGTTGAGCTCATTTTTAGTAAATATATACCTTAGGCTATTATGATCGGTACATATGTCACACTTCTCACAATAGAGGCAGTGAAACCAATTTTTCAAGGAAAAAATCATAAATACTAACTCCAGATCATGCATCGTGTGGTTCTACTCATGGATATTAATCTTTCGTGAGGTATAAGATATCAAACTATCATTTTTCATGTGTAAACAACCCAAGACATTGTTTTAAGAATCACTGTATACCACAAAAAATTATCCAATTTTTGGTATTGTGAGTACAAGTGTAGTGATCACCCTCTTCTTTAGATCCTTGAAGCTTTCCTCACATTCTTCCATCCACACATACATTACCCCTTTCCTTGTAATCACATTTATCAGGCTTCATAATCATGAAAAATTTCTCAAAAAACATTTTTAGTACCAAGCTAATACAAGAAAACTATGGATTTTTAGGACACTAGAGGGTCTAGGTCATTCCTTAATTGCATTTGTTTTTTAAGGGTCCACAGAAATTCCCTCACTTATGATCACATGTCCCAAGTATTCAACTTGATGAATCCAAAAGTCACACCTGCTGAACTTGGAATACAACATCTCCTTCCTTAATGTCATGAAAACAAGCATTGAATGTTCTTCATGTTCCTCCTTGATCTTTGAGTATGTGAGAATATCATTGATAAAAATACCACAAATTTATCAAGGAATTGTATAAAGATTCTATTCATCAAATCCCTGAATATTTAAGGGGCATTAGTAAGTCCCGAGGGCATCACCAGAAACACATAGTGCCCATACCTTGTACAGAAGGCAGTCTTCTGAATATCTTCTTCTTTACCTTTAGCTGATAATATCAAGAATAAAGATCCACCTTTGAGAAATACTGAGCTCCTCGTAGCTGATCTGAGAAGGAATCAATCCTTATAAGAGTATACTTGTTCTTTATAAAGATCTTGTTGAGTACCTGATAATCGATACACATCTGCATTGATCCATCCTTCTTCTTGTCAAAGAGTATTAGCACACCCCAAGGTGATCCACTAGGGCATATGAACCCTTTATCCAAATACTCTTACAGCTACTTCTTTGACTCCCACATTTTTATAGGATCCATCTAATAGATAAACTTTGAGATAGGATTTGATCTAGGTATGAGTTCTATTGAGAACTATACCTCATGATCTGGAGGAATTCTGGGTAACTCTTTAAGAAATACATCATTGTATTCCTTCACAATGGGAATTTCCCCTAGGTTAATACCTTCCTTTGACTCAACCATTTGAGTGAGGTATGCTTATTTATAAGGAATCAACACCCACACTGTTGAAGGATTTTCAAATGAGTCTCCTAATATTCCTTGAATTTGTAGAGGAGTATGGGATGTTTTTGAATAAGAAAAGATATTTCCTTTTCCTGAAAGTTTATATGTTCTCTATATAACGAGAGCCTGTCCATTCCAATTATAGTGTAAAATTAAACCAAGGGAAGTATCACGAGATTTTCTAAAATGATCTTTCCATATATTCCAACAGGATAAGTTTTAAACACTTGGGTTGAAATGATTTCACCACTTGATGTTTTTATAGATATCCCTACTTCAAGGTTTCAAGGCTTTGATTCAATAGTTATATCAAAATTTCAAGATATAAATGAATATATTTAACTAGAATCAAATAATAATTTTTCCATTCTTGACTGAATAGGAATTGTACATTGTAGGACTTTATTTTCTTACTCTAATTCAGTAGTAGTGATTTCATAAGACTTTAATTTATACTTTGTATTTGGTGTCTATGGATGCTTATTACCCTCAAATAATTGAGTTTTAGTTCACTGGTTTTCATAGTTACCTTTCACCCTACTGTTGTTTCATTGGACCATGGGTGGTGCTATCATTTCCTTTAAAACATTTTCTTCCTTCCTCGTGTCTTTTTTACATTCATGAGATTAGTGGCCTTCTCTCCGATACTTTATGCATTTCCTTATCCCTTTGAGGAATTTCCCATGATTATTCTCCCCACATTTTTAACATGTGTGTGGTTGATTTTTCCTTCCACCGTTCTCATTACATCCTTTGGATTGAAACTCCATCTTTCATTTCTTATCACCATATCCATGGGACCATTATCCAAAATCCATCTCCACTTTGAGACCACATCGATCAACTTATTTATAACTCCCAAAGTCAATAATTTACAGAGCCTTTCAAAGGTGTGGTTTTAAAACACTAAATCATCTATCAATCTTGATACCATTGTTGATAACAAAACCTGAATCATACCATGCAAGACTTTTGAAATTTTCTTTGTAGGCCATGATAGATTCTCCTTCATTTTGATTCACCTCTATGAATTCTCTGTCAATATTTTTATGAATAGTTTGAGGGAAATAATTATTAAGAAACGTTATCTTAAAGTATTCCCACTTAATCTCTTCAATTTCATCCTTTTTTGGTGTTCTTAATCAATTCTCACCAAAGGTATGACTCTCCATCAAGATGATAAATGAAAAGAGTCACCTTCTATGTCTCATAATAGTGATGTACAAAAAAGATCATCTCCATTGAGTTGACCCACTATTCCATGACTAATGGGTTGGAATATATACTAAACATTGGTGGTTGTTTCAATATAAAGAACTCAATAACATATTTCTCCATCTAAGGTGAAGGTGGTCATTCCACATTATTCAGGTTATTTTTCATAACCCGAGACAACTGGGTAAGCATCGCAATGAAATTTTAAACTCTAGCTCTAAGTCATTAGAGATTTCATTCGAGAAATAATTGTATTGTCCATCACTTGGGTTTTTTTTCCTGGTTTCTCCTAGTTACCACATTTGTAAAAAATAGAAAAGGTTTGAACAAAACATAAGTAAACAAGTCCAGAATAAATAATTTATTCCTTTGTGCAATTAAGTCTAAAGGAATATCTTATTGGATCCCCATGCTTAGAATTTTATAGAACAAATATTCTTGGGTTCTTATTTAAACTTAGTATCATTCTAAGGTCTTTCACTAAGGTTTTATAATCCTAATTCCTAAATTAACTAAACTTTGATCTGATAACAACTATAGTGACCCTAATTTTTCTTACATAGATTATTACATCATTTTATAGGAAAAAACATAAAAACATTACACATCATAGATCCAAAGGTTTAGTGTCTTGGGAAAATTGTGACCATACATTACATTTACAAAATAAAACTTAAAAATTTATCTAATTCCCTATTCTCTAGCTTCTTATTGGCCCTCATATTCTACTTAGTACAAGTAATAACCTGAGGATATACTCAAAGAAAAGGGTGACCTAAAAACTGGATTAAAGGATAGATTAGAACACGAATAAATATATAATGGGGTGAGCATAATAATTATAATTATAAAATAGTAATATAATCATAATCATGAGAGGAATAATTAATAAAAGTCTTTTAATGTTCCAATTCATAAAAATGAAACACCATGTATTAGTGGTCAACTTCCACACATAGTATTGAACAAAGATAGCATCATCTTCATGAATATTTCAATTTTTCTCATAAGATACATCACATTATCCGATGAATTTTAGTTCTAAATAATTTTGGGCACACCCGTCACATCATAACATTTACATTGTGCTATATAATTTCAGAAACACCTATCACATCATAACATTTACATTATCTTGCATGCCACATAGAACATATATCAATCTTGGATATAAAATAACCCATGGAAATAATGGGTTTCATTTCATAATTAATACATTCATGAATAAACTTTGAGGTTCCCAAAATAAATAAGTAATAAAATACATGGTAAAATAATCATCAATTTTGAGTGAATAAGAAACAAACTTATGAGAAGTAAAATATTTGTTTTTAGAAAGAAGATTTATTTTGAAATAATTGTTGAATTTTTCATAAAAAAATTGGTATCACTTATATCACAAAAAAAATAAGTTATTAATTAATAAATTATATTTAAGTAACATTATAATAATATCCATACTGAAAATGGGGATAAAGAGGGAAAACCCAAATAAAGAGAGTTTGGTTCGAGAATTCCCCTTACCTTATGTCTGAATTCTTTATTCAATTTAAAATCCTATATAATCATAATATATTAATTAATTAACAAATATATAACATTTTATACCTATATTTTATTTATTATGGTTTTATTAATTTCATTTATAGGTTTTTTGATGAGTTATAGAGTTTAATTTTATCGTTTGGGGGTGTTTGTTTTTTTAGTTTTTCTGATTAGTTCACTTAAATACATGAATGAAAGTTAGTGTAAAATGATGATAAATATTTATAATTGTAATTATATTTTATTAATGATATTATGGAATTTTAAATTATCTTATAAATAATTTTATATATGGTACGAGGATGAATCATTAAATAAAAGTTAATTATGCTCATTTTAGGTTAATTTTCACGGTTTTTTGATCACAACGAACTCATTTTGTCTTATCATTAAGTATTATGTATATATGTTAGTTACATAACATAAATAGGGATGTAAAATAAATTTTAAAATATTTTTCAAACATTATAATAGTTTTATTAACATCCTTGAAGGCATTAAAGGAAAATGGAAGTGCATCGCCTATGATGATGGTAAATTGAAACATCATAGGCGGCGATTTCATTTTTAGAATAAAAAAGAAAGCGATGAGTTTAATGATTTATATTACAATAACATGATATAATTATAATATATTTATGTTAATATAGTTATAATTCCATTTGGATTATGGGATGTGAGGATAGAATAAAAATAGAAAAGAACTTGAAAAGAAATTAAAAGAAAAGAAAGAGAAATTTACCTCTTCAATTTCTCCTCTTTGAGAACCTCCTTAGAGAAAAGGTTTTGGTATTTTGATGAGAAAAAGAGATCCTACACATGGGGTAGGGTTTAGGTAACAATATTGTGGAGAATTTAGACAAGTCTCAAATCATGATAGGTGTAAGTAAAATATGTGGTGAGGGGCGGTATTTTTAGTGGAGGAGAGGGGTGTTTTCTTATTATTATATTCATTAGTTTATTATTTTTACTCAATAAAATTAATAGTTTGAGAATTAGCACTAAATATATGAAAATAATTAAATATAGTTTGATATTTTAGGATTAAATCATCCATAAATCATCTATGACTATATAATTCTTGTATTTATATTTTTTCATAAATTATCATATTTTACTATTCATAAAAATTCAAGAATTTTAGAATAATAAAAAATATTAACCCTTACCATTTCTCAATGTTTGGAATTAAAAAATTAACCACATTTTATAAAAATAATTTTTTAAAATATGTGTAATTTAATATTTAACTAAAATCATCATTTACTTGGAAAATACAGATTTTTAATTTATAACAAATTTTACAATGAATTGAAAAATTAATTAAGGTATCATAAAATTATATAAAAATAATAGTAAATTAAAATATTAATTTATGAATACATTTTAAGAAAATAATATTTCTTTTAAAATATTAAATTAAGGATAAAATTGTAATTAAATATTTATGACTTACAAAAATACAAACACTTAATTAATAATTTATAACACATTTATTTACTAAGAGTATGATATAATTATGTTGTATATTCATTTATAAGATGCCTAAATTTTATTTATACTCTCATGGGTGAGTTTACTATTCATTTTGCTGGTTTACTATTCATAAGGGTCACATTACTATTCAAAAGTTCAAGTTACTATTTCATCAGTATTGGTTCTTTAAATTATAGAAATACTTCTTATTTCATTAATTATATATTTATAATGTTTTTAATATGGTATATTAGTGATTTTATGTAATTTATACTCTATAAAATTACTATAATAAGGGAGATATTACATTGATTGAAGTTTAGGTCTTTGTAAAAAGAGAACTATACTAATTCAATCCTCCACCTCTCAGTGTATCAATTTGGTCTATTAGTACTTTCAAGTGGTATTAAATAATAATTTTTTCTCTATCAGACTCTCTTTTTGATGTAAGGACAATATAAAATTTATTAATAGTTATGTGTGCTTATATTTTATGGAAATAATTTCCATGGTTGAAAAAATATAATTCATTTGTTTTTATTATCTTAGGGTCTTGATGATATTGATACTTCCATAGAGGGATTTACACAAATTCAAATATGTGATAAAATTTCATTTATTGATAAAATGAACCACAAGGTTGATGGAAAATCTTGGAATTCCAATTTTATTCCCCTATCTAATAAGGTGTTTACTAAATAATGGGATTAAAAACTACTAAATAGATTTTGGATAAAATTAAAATTGGTTATAAAAGAAATTTTAAAGTGAATGAAGCCAATATAAAAATTAATAGAATTAATTTTGAAGATATAAATATGGATGAGGACAAATCCATCATTTATTACTTCACTAGAGTGAATTATATTGTATGAAACATTAAAGGTTTTTGGAAAAAGTTACATGACTCCATTATTGGGAAGAGACTCATGGGAAATTTTCATAACCCATTTTCTAAAATTTATACTCTTGAATATATGTATGATATATTATTGGATGATTTACATAATATAATTATTTCCTATTAAATTATAAAGACACCAAAAATAAAGAAAAAGGTAAAGGATAAGATGGATTTTGAAGCTTTTAAAATCGTGAAGTCGAAAGAAAAATAACATGAAAATTCTAGTGAGTTTGATAATGATGATGATATGAATAATCACAATAATAGAATCATATCTCTTATTTTTACAAATTTTAGAAAGGTAAAGGGAAAATACAGAGGGTATGTTTCATTTAAATTATTAAAATGTGGAGGAATTTTAAAACTTATAATCAAAATTTTAAAGAGAAAAACTATGAGTTTGATACTGATGACCAAGAATAAAATACAAAAAATAATAAATTGGAAAAAGGATAAAAACCAATGAGTAAGATAGGTGAAAATAAGAAAAATTTTCCAAGAAGAAATATGAGACACATGATAAGTAAATAAATATAGGAATAATCCACCTCTAGTATGAAATATAAAGATAAATCACTTAAAAATTTTACCAAGTTCATCGATCTTGTAAAAATGACCAAGAAACATACACAACAAAGGATAAGGAAGGTGATGAAGAAAATTACATAGATCATATTCTAAAATTTTAATTAGAGACTTTTCTTAAACAAATTCCATGTTGAAGAAGGAAATTAAAACCTTGAAGAAATAAAATGGTAAGAAAGTTCAATAAAATGAATAATCTTTAAAAATATAGACTTTAGTCATTGAAGATCATAAAAAATTCAAGTTTAAGGCTGTTGAGTAAGAAAATTTTAAAAAGGATATTGATGGAAAACTTCTATTGAAATAAAAATAAATGAGAAATATGGAATAAAAACTTATTACAAATAAATATAATTTAAATTTTTTGAAATAATACTTCAAAAAATCTATTTAATTTTTGTCTCAATAATTTACAATAATTGATATTTATAGTATATAAATTTAGTTTATATCTATTATTTAATCTACTCAAAATGTTGAATCTATATTAAAAAAAAGTGTAGGTAATATTTCAAAGTTTATAAAAATATTAGTAAAAAATATGATGATAAACTCTCTTCTTTAATTGTTGAAGAAATAATAATGCAATAAAAATCAACCTCTTTTAAGAATAAGAACAATCAAGTTGTATCAGAACAGAAAAGCCAAAAATATTGAATTTAATTCTCTAGACCACATTATGGATTTTATAAAATATTTAAATTTAGTGGTTATTTTTGTTGCTATGGTATTTGTGTCTATAAGAATTACATATGTTGTTATAACATGTATTTACCTAAAAAAGGTATGAATCAAGGGATATAAGCTTTGGAGTGGAAAAATGTTTCTCTAAAGAAGAAGGATGTGGATATAATATCAGAAAGTATTCCTACTTATAACCGGTTTGAATGTTTGAAATAAGTTTTTTGTAGACATAAGAGACTAGCGAATTGTGAATATAAATTCATGACAAATCTCCATAGATAGTCTCTTATAAAGAAAATGGAAAACAAGTTGAAAAGAAAATTTAAGATGAAAAATCATTCATAAAAAAAGTGTCACTAAAAGAAGGAAATATAATAAGACCATGAATCATTGGATACACCCAAATATTTAATAATGTGGATGATCATGAAGGAGGATTAGTTATATCTAGTAATGATTGTGACGACCCGACCCTACCCGGGCTCGATCCGAAACTACCTCAAACCCACCTCCATAGGCCAGGGGCTGGCGACCAGCGCCGAAGGCACAACAACTCGGGGAGGCCTTTGCCTAAGTACCTGGACACACACACACACAGTACACTCAATGAAAAAGTGCAGAGTAAAAGAAAAGACAAGTAAAGAGAGGGGAAAAACACGCGCCCAACTAGAAAGGTTCCACAACCCGGCAACAGGTAAACAAAAACAAACAGCTGAAGGGTCCCCCACCTAGGACCTGACCACGACCACCGCACGCGGTCCAAGCTCCTGAACTCCTAAGCTCCTCTGAAGTCACGCTCCACATGTCCGTCATCTTCAAGGGCACACCAAGTGTGGGCAAATCCCAAGGAGGGGTGAGTATAAAAATAATCAGTAGGATACCCCGAAGGCTTAAGGGAGCAACAAAGGAGGTACCTAAGGGTGAGCAATAGAGCGAACAGGAAAAGCAGAGGAGTGAAACTGAAAGTGCAGTAAAGAGTACAGTAGTAAAGAGTCCATCTCAAGCCAACAAGAGAAAGGAGATAGACTCATCCAGACACAAGGAGCTAGAAACGGTGAGAAGATGAACTTCTCGTCGAGGCTTCGCTACCTATAGCAGGAGAGTAGACTCATCCAACCACGAGAAGCTAGACACGGAAAGCACGTGGCGTACCCCGTGTTTCTTCGCCTGTCCTGGAAGGAGAGTAACCAAAACCCAAGAAATGGGTACCGGAAACAAGTTTTATACAAATACATATGCTCAAAAAGAAGCTCGAACAAGGTTGTAAGGGGATCTCAATCCCGTAGCTCAACCCAAGAAAGTGAGTCGCCAACATTCCCAGAAGTAAACACCATCGATGCCCAGCATCCTGCACGTCTTCCCTGAACTACAAGTCAAGGGCTCAATCACCGCACCTTGACATTATCCTCTTTGGGTGGCACTAACTCACCCACACAGTTTTAGGTCGCATCACAAGGATGCGTCTCGGTGGGGAAAACACTACTTGTACTTGAGAGTCCTGGGGGAACGTCAAACCACAACTCATCACTGCCCCGCAGTCAAGAGGTCTGCTCAAAGTCGACAGGAAACCCCCTGCCCAGCCCTGCTGGAGGGTCCCTAGAAGTTGACAGGTTCCCACTACAGGGAGACCCTGAAAGTCGACGGGTTCCACACTGCCCGGTCCCGTAACAGGGTAATCCACTGGAGGGCGACCCGACTAAAGTCGGCGATGGGACCAGTGCCCAGCCCAGCTCGAGGTAACCCGACATCGGGGACCACTACGCAGCCCATCTAGAGGTAAGCCCGGTATCAGGGACCATTTCCCAGCCCAGCTATAGGTATGCACGGCATCGAGGAACACTGCCCAGCCCCACTGGAGGTAAGCCCGGCATCAGGGACCACTGCCCAGCCCTGATGGAGGTAAGCCTGGAATTGCTCTGGCCATCCCTGTTGGATGGTACTTCTCGGTGAACACCGATGTACTGGCCATCCCTGCTGGATGGTAACCCATTGGCGAGCCCTGCTCGAAATAACCCCAGCCCTGCTGGTAACAACCTCAGCCCTGCTGGAAACAACCTCAGCCCTGCTGGAAACAACCTCCTGGGTAGAGGATCGGTGCCCGTGTAAAGTGTTGGTCACACCGAATCCACAAGAACTCTATCAGGGAACACAAAGTGATGGGATCAACTCCCCTGGACTCTCAAGGAGATCATGCTCCAAACCGCTGAGTCACTGTCGAAGCGAACCGAGTCAACTCATCCCAAAAAGAGGGGAAAACACCCACACTATACAAACACCCTTAGTGGAAAATGGTGTCACAATCTGGTGAAAGGGAACGATACTGAAACCCATCCTAGCTAAAGAAACAGAGGAACAACCTTTCTCTACCAAAAAAACCATCGAGAACGAAACCAGGGGGGGCACTCAACCCTGCTAGTCAAAACCATCGAGTAGAGGACCACGGGAAAACTCAACCCTGCTAGTCAAACAAACGGGCACAGAGGGACCCTCTACGTCGCGAGAGGTCAAAGTACGCAAAGCAGAGCACAACACGCACTTGGGTCCCACAAGTCGTGTGGCCCCAAGTCAACCCCGACCAAGTGCACAAACATTATTAGGTACCAACATCCACATGTACCTCCCAGCGCTCCCATATACTCCCAGAGTATACCACGTCTCCAGCCCAAAGGCTAACGTGCACACGGCACCCAACAGTCAATGCGAAGGCGTCAATGTAACAACTCCACCTCAAAGGACCAGGCACAACCAACCACATCTTATGAACCATTTATATCACCCTCCTAAGCGTGCGTGATCACAAGCCAAGGGTTCTCTACAAACACGGTAGAATAACCGCCACCCGGGTACCTTCATATTTCCACATTTAACAAGATCGCGCAAGAGGCTCCGCACAACCAAATGGATTGCACCGTTGTAGTCCTCACGGGAAAAAATGAGATATAGACTACTTACTCGCCTCAAACGGATATCCGATGGAAAAGTCACCAACATCACCTCACACCCGAACGGTGTCTCGTGATCCCGAGCCTCGGCCCCGAAAACAGTCAGGCGCATCGCACCATTGCGATCCCCTCGGGAAAACACGTCAAAAGCACTACTCACATGAGTGCAATGGATATCCAGAGAAAAATGTGCATTTCGCCGCACCGCACACGAGCGGTGCTTCGTGGGACCCGTATCCTGATCCCGAAGCGCAACGAACAGATCACAGCATTGCGATCCTCTCAAAAAAGCACACAAGATTGACTATTCACTCGCCTGAATTGGACAGCCGGTGAAGAAGTTGGAAATCCCCATCAATTCCCGAAATGACCTTCATGGGGCCTGCACCATCATGCCGAATTAGAGTGAGTGGGTTGCACCATTGAAATGCCGTCGAAAAAACACCAAAAAACGACTGCTCGCACGCCCCGAACGGACATCCGATGACAAATTTTTGAAACGATGCACGCAGCTCGAAAGATGGGCCATGGGGCCCACGCCTCAACTCTGGTATCAATGCCCGAAACCACACTGGAAAACTCCGCCTCGACGCCATGGTCACAACGCCACTGACGACGCTCAAAATGGAGGTCGGATGCATCCACGCCGTCCAAAACAAGATCCCCGGAAAAACGTCAATTCGCTTAAAGACGCATCGCGCCTCTGAGGCCCCTCGTTTCAGGAATTAAAAATTCTCAAAACCATCTCAAAAACTCCGTCTCGATCCAAGGATCACGTTGCTGTAGATGGCACACAAATGCGATTTACGGTTTGAGTTTTAGGAGCGTTTTAGTAATTAGGGACCGAAACGAGTGAGCCGGGCCGGCTCGGCCGGCCCACCCGTACTCTGGACCGGCGGTCCGCGGTTCACCGCGCGGACCGCCCTGAACCGCCCGGACTGGCTATGCCGGTCCGGACTCTGCATGGACCTGCGTAGCGCGGGTCCTGTCTGGCGTCCGGGGTCATGAAGACCCCGGGTCTTCTGCACCTCGCGCCCCTGCAGGCGCTCGCCGACGACCCCGCCGACCCCCAGCTCGCTTGGCCGCTCCGCCTTACCCCGAAGCCAACCGCCGCCTGCACCCAGACGACCTGCTGCCACCGCCCGACTACGACGCCACCGCCTCCACTGGAAGCCACCGCCGCCCGGAGCTCGCGCGCCGCCGCCTAGCTCGCCGGAACGCCCCAAAAACCGCTGAAACCCCTCAAAAACCCGCAACTCTCATCGGACGATTGCAGTCACCACAGAGCTCAGATTTACAAACCGAAAAAGGCGATGGAAAGCTTATAAAATGTACTACACGATCATGGGTTTTTTTTGAGGATCAAACAACAATTAGATGCTAAAATTGGGATTCAAAGGAGGTGCAAGAATAAAAACGCAACAAAAACCTCCTACCTGTTTGGGCATTGCCCGAAGCTTCACTGCGAGGGATCTGCCGGTGTGCTGTGCCTCGCCGGAGCTGCCTCTTCAGAGTTTGGGAGGAGAGGGAGGTTCCTCCAGGGGAGAAACAAAGGAGGGGAGGGTAAGAAGAATGGTTTAAATAAAAAAAATATTTTAATTAATTTAAACCCATAATTTTCCTCGCATCCGAAACCTTTGGTGAGGTCAAAATTAAACCTCCCCTAGGTTAAAAACTACCTCTCGAGCACAACGGTGGTCTTGGAATTTGATTTCGAGCTTCCTTTTGAAATTTATAAAGCTGAACTCCCAAATCCTCCAAATTACTAAAATGCCCCTGGGGCCATTTTTCACAGACGGGCCGCGCCCGTAAAACTTACACCCCTCCTAGGGTGAACGGCACTCTCCGAATACAACAGTGCCCTCAGTTTTCCAATCTGATCCACCGTTTAAGAGATACTTGAGTTCCACCATTAAACGAATAAATAAATTAATTAATTTATCAATTTAACGTTCTGATAGCGAGCGAGGGGTCCAAACGTCCCGCGACGACAAGTTTTATGTCGTTCCTAGGGCAAACACCCCATTTCAAACCCATCCATACACTCGAATATCTGATCTGAAGCACTGTTTAGGAGTTATCACATTTATTTTGCGTTTCTTGTGTGAACGCACTGAAAATTTAATTCTGGCCACTCCGGGGCTCAGAATCGCACACCGTCTGAAGGCGTTGCCCTGGAATATCATCAAGAATATTCCAAAGTATTTCACAGCATAAACCGAGTTCTTAAATCATTCCCTCCTTCAATATTTTCGTCCTTGAAAAGCAAAACTAGGGAGAAAAAAAGGGTACTAAGCCCACACATGGATTCCCCATACCTAGAAGAACCCTCACACCGTTCTGTGCCACCGCACACAGACCAAATGATTGATCCGTTTACGTGAGGTCTGCCCTTCCCGATGTCGTGCATAGAAACATGCACACTTCTTCTCGGGTAATCCACATGGGAGACATCATGCACCCACTCCAATCTTTGGGGTTAGGGCAAGGCGGTAGGGAACCTCTCCATCCCTTCACACGGTCCCAAACAGCCTGACGGCTCTCGGGGGTAGCTCACCTCCCCGGCCAAACCTATACATCACACGCCGCGACCGGAATCACTGCCCGCACCCAGGACAAGGCTTGATAATTTCCTCCTTCAGAATATCCATATGGTGAAACACCCAAGGATATCTGGTCACACAAGATTTCACAGTCGATGTCCCACAACCAAGGCTCTCTTACACGCTCGAAAGGTGAAGGAGTCGACACCATCAACTAGAGAAAAAGGTCATATGCCTTTTACCTTACTAACACAGGGTTGCACCCGACGCCCTGCGTCACCCTGGTAACACCTCAAACAAGGAGCAGGGGGAAAATAATTTCACATGCAGAGTCTAACAATTCTACTATAAAAATTAGAAGAGTTGTAGAGTGTACCTCTTATCACCTCATGCTATGCAGGATCGTAGACATCTAAAGCTCGCGGATGTCTGCGGTCCCAACTGTCAGCTCCTGGAGCCTGAAGTGGACCACCTAGTGGTGATGGGAAGACCTCGTAAATCTGTCCCCCACTCCCAGATCCTCTCGCTCCTCTACTAGCACCACCTCCCTGGGTACTACTCCGATCACGGTGCTACCTCTGTCGTGGTGGCGCACCTGCTGCCTGCCCAAAGCTCTCTACATGCCTGGTCGGGAAGTCTCGTGCCGGGTGACCTCGCCCATCGCAAGCATAGAAATGAATCTCTTTTGGCTGCACTGGTTCCCTCCAGCGCCACTGTTTTGTATGACCACGCCCCTGAGTCCGGTTTTCAGAAAGCCACCTGCGTCGAGGTTCTGCTTGCCGACGCCCACTAGCTGCGGCAGACGTCTCGGCTCCAACGTGCCTGCTGCCACCACCAACTCTAAAACGTGACAGGAAGCCCTCTGCCACCAGTGCCTGCTCTAGAACCCTGACATATATGGAAATTCCCAAGGGTACTATGACAACATGAATCTCTCAGTGGAGACCCTGCTCAAACTTTCGTGCTCGGATGTTGTCGTCACGGACCAAGTCCGGGTAAAAGCGTGCACGGTCTGCGAAACTAGCCGTGTACTCAGCCACTGTCATCCCTCCCTAATGAAACTGAAGGAGCTCCTGAATCTAAACGGAGCACAAGAAGGAGGGGAAAAACTCCTCATGGAATAACAACTGAAAGTCGCCCCATGAAAGTGACGACTCGTCAAGAAGCTGAGTCACCAAACTCCACCAACGACAAGCTGATCCACGAAAAAGGGTGGCTACCAAAGCCACTCTCAGATCTGTTAGCGTCTGCACAAGCCTGAAAAGGAAAACCACTTCCTCGATCCAAGCCTCTACTGCCTGAGGGTCTAGCTCACCACTGAACCTCAGCGGTCTCTTCCGTTGAAACTCACGGAGAGCGCTCAACCTGCGCTCAAGCCTGACCTGCTCTGCTGAAGTTGTCTACTGCTCAATAGGTGGGGTTCTGCTACCATCCCACCTAGAGAAAGGGGCTCGTATGATGGGTCCTATACTGAGGCCTCATAGATCACAGGGTTGTCGTCATGAACCAAAGCTGGTATCCTGGCTGGCTGTCTTCGCGGAGACATCCTGAAAATTATCAAGGAGTGTCACGGTCAGATGACCATATATGTATATACCAACAAAAACAATGATGGGGAGCTGAATCAAGAAGGACAGTCAAAGACTCAATCCTATGTGATGTACAAACCAATTTCCCGGCAACAAGTGTCTCAGCATGCCGAGTCGACAAGTGGGTTATCAGGGTCCTGGTGAACGGATACGTCAGCCGCCGTACCATCACTGGACTCCCTGGCCTGAGATCCACTCTCGAGACATGTTAACTCTGTTGCCCTAAATCTCAACCAATTTCCTTTTAGGGACATCCGCACAATGCCCCATGGAACGAACCACCTTTGATACCACTTTGTCACGACCCTACCCTACCCGGGCTCGAGCCGCAACTACCCCAGGCCCGCCTCCATAGGCCAGGGGCTGGGGACCAGCGCCGAAGGCACAACAACTTGGGGAGGCCTTTGACTAAGTACCTATACACACACACATGCAGCACACTCAATGAAAAAGTGCAGAGTAAAAGAAAAGACAAGTAAAGAAAAGGGGAAAAACACACGCCCAACCAGAAAGGTGCCACAACCCGACAACAGGTAAACAAAAACAAACAGTTGGAAGGGTCCCCCACCTAGGACCTGACCACAACCACCGCACGCGGTCCAAGCTCCTGAACTCCTAAGCTCCTCTGAAGTCATGCTCCACCTGTCTGTCATCTGCAAGGGCACACCAAGTTCGGGTAAAGCCCAAGTAGGGGTGAGTATAAAAATACTCACTAGGATAACCCGAAGGCTCGAGGGAGCAACAAAGGAGGTACCGAAGGGTGAGTAGTAGAGAGAACATGAAAAGTAGAGGAGTACAACTTAAAGTGCAGTAAAGAGTACAGCAGTAAAGAGTCCAGCTCAACCTAACAAGAGAAAAGAGATAGACTCATCCAGACACAAGGAGCTGGAAACGGTGAGAAGATGAACTTCTCATCGAGTCTTCGCTACATATAGCAGGAGAGTAGACTCGTCCAACCACGAGAAGCTAGACACGGAAATCATGTGGCATAACCCACGCATCTTTTCCTCTCCTGGAAGGAGAGTAACCAAAACCCAAGAAATGGGTACCAGAAACAATGTATATACAAATATATATGCACAAAAAGAAGCCTGAACAAGGTCGTAAGGGGATCTCCATCCCGTAGCTCAGCCCAAGAAAGTGAGTCGCCAACAGTCCCAGAAGGAAACACCACCGATGCTCAGCATCCCACAAATCTGCCCCGAACTACAAGTCATGGGCCCAATCACCGCACCTCGACACTGTCTGCTTTGAGCGGCACTGACTCACCCACAAGATTTTAGGTCGCGTCACAAGGACGTGTCTCGCTGAGGAAAACGCTCCTCGTACATGAGAGTCCTGGGGGAACGTCAAACCACAACTCATCACTTCCCTGCAGTTGAGAGGTCTGCTCAAAGTCGACAGGTGACCCCCTGCCCTGCCCCGCTGGAGGGTCCCTGGAAGTCAACGGGTTCCCACTACAGGGAGACCCAGACAGTCGACGGGTGCCACACTGCCCATTCCCGTAACAGGGTAATCCACTGGAGGGCAACCCGGCTAACGTCGGTGACGTGACCACTGCCCAGCCCAGCTGGAGGTAACCCGGCCTCGGGGACCACTGCCCAGCCTAGCTGAAGGTAAGCCCGGCATCATGGACCACTTCCCAGCCCAACTGGAGGTAAGCTCGGCATCGGGGACCACTGCCCAGCCCCGCTGGAGGTAAGCCCGACATCGGGGACCACTGCCCAGCCCTGCTGGAGGTAAGCCCAGAACTGCTCTGGCCATCCCTACTGGATGGTACTGCTCGGTGAAAACCGCTGTACTGGCCATCCCTTCTGGATGCTAACCCACTGGCGAACCCTGCTCGAAACAACCCCAGCCCTGCTGGTAACAACCTCAGCCCTGCTGGAAACAACCTCAACCTTGCTCAAAACAACCACCTGGGTAGAGGATCGGTGCCCCCATAAAGTGTTGGTCACACTGAATCCACAAGAACTCTACCAGGGAACACAAAGTGACGGGAGAAACTCCCCGGGCCTCTCAAGGCGATCAGACTCTAAACCACCGAGTCACTGTCGAAGCGGACCAAGTCAACTCATCCTAGAAAGAGGGGAAAACACCCACACTGTACGAACACTCGTAGTCGCAAACGGTGTCACAGTCCAGTGAAAGGGCATGATACTGAAACCCCTCACAGCTAAAGAAACAGAGGAAAAACCCGTCTATGTCTGCCAAACCATCGAGAACGAAACCAGGGGGACCACTCAACCCTACTGGTCAAAACCATCGAGTAGAGGACCAGGGGAAAACTCAACCCTGCTGGTAAAACAAACGAGCACAGAGGGACCCTCTACGCCGCGAGAGGTCAAAGTACGCAAAGCAGAGCACGACACGCACATGGGGCCCACACATCGTGTGGCCCCAAGACAACCCCAACCAAGAGCACAAACATTCTCAGGTACCAACATCCACATGTACCTCCCAGCGCTCCCGTATACTCCCAGAGTATACCACGTCTCCAGCCCAAAGGCTAATGTGCACAAGACACCCAACAGTCAACGCAAAGGCGTGAACGTAACAACTCCACCTCAGAGGCCCAGGCACGACCAACCACATCTTATGAACCATTTATATCACTCTCCTAAGAGTGCACGATCACACACCAAGGGTTTTCTACAAACACGGTATAAGAACCGCCACCGGGGCACCTTCATATTTCCATATTTAACAAGATCGCGCAAGAGTCTCCACACAACCAAACAGATCACACCGTTGTAGTCCTTGTGAAAAAACACGTGAGATAGACTACTTACTTGCCTCAAACGGATATCCGACGGAAAAGTCACCAACACCCCCTCACGCCCGAACGGCGTCCCGTGATACCGAGCCTCGGCCCCGAAAACAGTCGGGCGCATCGCACCATTGCGATCCCCTTGGGAAAACACGTTAAAAGCACTACTTACATGAGTGTAACGGATATCCGGAGAAAAAAGTTCCTTTCACCACACCGCACACAAGTGGTGCTTCATGGGACCCGCATCCTGATCCTGAAGCGCAACGAATGGATTGCAATATTTCGATCCTCTCGAAAAAGCACACAAGATTGACTATTCACTCGCCTAAATCGGACACCCGGTGAAGAAGTTGGAAATCCCCATCAATTCCCGAAACTACCTTCGTGGGGCCCGCACCATCATGCCGAATTAGAGTGGGAGGGTTGCACCATTGCAATGCCCTCGGAAAAACACACAAAAATGACTGCTCGCACGCCCCGAACGGACGTCCGATGAAAAAGTCAGGAAATGTTGCACGCAGCTCGAAAGACGGGCTGTGGGGCCCATGAATCAACTCCGGTATCAACACCCAAAACCACACTGGAAAACTACACCTCAACGCCAGGGTCGCAACGCTACTAACAGTGCTCAAAACGGATGTCGGATTCGTCCGCGCCGTCCAAAACAAGATCCTAGGAAAAACGTCAATTCGCTTAAAGGCGCGTCGTGCCTTTGAGGCCCCTCGTTTTGGGAATTAAAAATTCTTGAAACCATCTCAAAAACTCCGTCTCGATCCAAGGATCGTGTTTCCTCAAACAGAACACAAATACGATTTACGGTTTGAGTTTTAGGAGCGTTTTAGTAATTAGGGACCGAAACGGGTGAGCCGAGCCAGCTCGGCC
This sequence comes from Viscum album, assembly GCA_963277665.1. Taxonomy (NCBI): domain Eukaryota; kingdom Viridiplantae; phylum Streptophyta; class Magnoliopsida; order Santalales; family Viscaceae; genus Viscum; species Viscum album. Next base: position 190,743,760 of record OY728162.1, on the reverse strand, counting down.
GGCCCACCCGTACTCTGGACCGGCGGTCAGCGGTTCACCGCACGGACTTCCCTAAACAACCCGGATCAGCTCGACCGGTCCGGTCTCTTCGTGGACCTGCGTAGCATGGGTCCTTTCTGCCGTCCGGGGTCACGAAGACCCCGGGTCTTCTGCACCTCGCGCCCCAGCAGGTGCTCGCCGACGACCCCGCCGACCCCCAGCTCGCCTGGCCGCTCCGCCTTACCCCGAAGCCAGCCGCCACCTGCACCCGGCTGACTTGCTACCACCGCCCGAACGCGACGTCGCCGCCTCCACTGGAATCCTCCGCCGCCCGGAGCTCGCGCGCCGCCGCCTAGCTCGGTGGAACGCCCCAAAAACCGCCAGAAACCCTCAAAAACCCTCAACTTTCACCAGACAATTGCGGTCACCACAGTGCTCAGATTTACAAACTGAAAATGGCGATGGAAATCTCATAAAATTTACTACACGATCATGGGTTTTTTCGAGGATCAAACAAAAATTCGATGCTAAAATTGGGATTCAAAGGAGGTTCAAGAATAAAAACGCAACAAAACCCTCCTACCTGTTGGGGTGTTGCCCGAAGATTCGCTGTGAGGGATCCGCTGGTTCGCCATGCCTCGCCGGGCCAAAGTGGAGGAGGAGAGGGAGGTTTTTACAGGGGAGAAACAAGGGAGGGGAGGGGAAGAAGAAGGGTTTAAATAAAAAAAGATTTAAAATAATTTAAACCCATAATTTTCCTCGCATCTGAAACCTTTGGCGAGGTCAAAATTAAACCTCCCCTAGGGTAGAAACCACCCACCCAAGCACAACGGTGGTCTCGGAATTTGATTCTGAGCTTCCGTTTGAAAGTTATAAAGTTGAACGTCCAGATCCGCCAAATTATGAAAATGCCCCTAAGGCAATTTTTCACAGACGGACCGCGCCCGCAAAACTTACACCCCTCCTAGGGTAAACGGCATGCTCTGAATTCAACGGTGCCCTCGATTTTCCAATCCGAGCCACCATTTAAGAGATACTTGAGTTCCACCATTAAACGAATAAATAAATAAATTTATTTATTCGTTTAACATTCTGATACCGAGCGAGGGGTCAAAACGTCCCGCGACGACAAGTTTTATGTCGTTCCTAGGGTAAACACCCCATTTCAGACCCATCCGTACACTCAGATCTCTAATCTGAAGCATCGTTAAGGAGTTATCACATTTATTTGGCATTTCTAGTGTGAACACACTGAAAATTTAATTCTGGCCACTCCGGGGCTCGGAATCGCACGCCGTCTGAAGGCGTTGCCCTGGAATATCATCAGGAATATTCCGAAGTCTTTCACAGCATAAACCGGGTTCTTACAATGATAGATCCATAAATATAATAAATTTTGGAACTACTGAGATTGATTCAAAATGAATCAAATCCAAAAATGTGTTACTTGTCAAAGAATTAAAACATAATATTCATTGTGTTAGACAATTGTGTGATTATAGAAATGTAATTGTTTTTCCAAAGAAGTAATATTTTTTCAATAATTGCAAATATAAAAGAGTTATCGTGAGATGTGAAAGAAAAAATGGGAGCATGTTTCAAATTGGTGATCCATCCAATTATTTCTATATGAGTTCTAAATATGAGAATGAATTGTGAAATAGAATACTTTGATATATTGGACCGAAAAAATGATAAAGATTTCAAAATGTGAGTTAGTAAGAGACTTTCCCAGGCTAAAAAGTGACATATAATAAATTTATAACACTTTCATAAAAGTAAATATTAATGAAGGTACACTTTCTGTTAAATACATAAAAGTGTTCAGAATCAATAGTTACATTAAGATAATGAATAATAATCAAGGAAAATTTAATGAAAGAGTGTAATTAAGGTATTTTTAGTTATCTATCCAATGGGAGTGACTAAAAATGTTAGATAAGACATAAATATAATATAGTAAAGTGTTCATATGTAAAATTTATTGAAAATAATTAGAAATAAATATGGGGATATTGATGCTGAAGTTGAATCAGATGGAGGTGGAAACAAGTAGTTTCTAGAAAAATAAGTTATAGAAAATTTTGTAAATGAGGAGGTGGTGGTGGATATTTACTCAGATGTGACTGGTGATGAAGAAGAAGATGAAAAATAGTGGAAGAGGAAATAAATGTTAAAGAAACATATTGATTATGAGATTATTATTTAACAATAATATGTTCCTATACAAACTATAATAAAGTTATGGTTAAAAAAAATTCTCTTTTGTCACAAGTAGAACCTCAAACGGTTTTTGAAGTAATTAAGTATGAAGAATGGATTTATTATATTGTTGGAAAAGTGGGTCCCCTAGACCAAACTTGAACAATACTTTTTTATTACCATATCATGTATAATATGAGTTGTAAATGATGTATTATTACTATAATAGAGTTTATATTTTCATGTCAACTATTTATATAGTAATTTTTATAAAATATTTTTCATATCAATAGTTTATAATAGTTATTAGCTATAATGAGAACCTTGAGATTCCATGACATTAATCTTAAACAAATTTCCTATCATCCAAATACATAATAATTTATAGAAATAGATTATATATGATTATTCAGTGTTGTGGTAACATAATCATTGTGGATTCTTCCGATGAAGTTTGTACGTAGTGATCCTGAGTAGAGGATATCATAAAGAGACCCATACCTTTCTTACATATATATTCAATATATTTTACAAATACACACCCAAGGAACATAATGGTTTAGTTTATTTGTAGTCAAAATACACAATATTATTATTTAATGAAATATCTTAAACATATCCCAAAAAATCCCCCCATATAGTACTCTTATTAGACATACCCTACTTGAAACCATTCTTTATAACCTTGGGAAAGGAAACATAAGAAAGGGTGACCTCATGTTCTCAGTAAGGGTAAACGAGGGAGATATCAATGACCAATTAAAAATAACATGACCAAAGGGTATGATAGTATGAGATTAAAATTTGAAAATCCACACCCAACATATCATAGATCATAATCTTGAATCATGGTATAAAGTTGGGAAGTTCATAAGACATGAATCATAAATGAATCAGAGAACAAGATACACAAGATCATAACATTAGAGTAAGACATAATTTTGTGACATACACATAATCATAGAAAAAAAATTCCTTAGTTAAGGATAAAAAACAATACTATCATTGTGGATTGGGTTAACTCCACATTCAATCATATCCTTAGTCAAGATTTACTCCCAATACTATCATAGTTGATATATTATCTTAATTAACAGGGTTTACTCTCCATTACAGTCCTTACTATCTCATGAGACATGCATCTTTACCCAATTCATTGAAGGGATATATAATTCCATGACCACCCATCACATAATCATAATCCATTCATATGTGTCACAAAATATCATAATGCATTCATCATATATTATAACCCAAGGAAAATAAACGGACATCATAAAAATATTAATAATTCATCATAGCATAACCCCTATAAAATAATTTGGTTTAATAAAAATCTCATCGTCATAATCATAGACCATCTATAAAAATAATAAGGATGGAAACATTGAATTATATACCTAGTAAATCATAAGTTACATCATGTTATTTTATCGTAAATGAAAAATTCTGTTAAAAGATCTCTTGGAATATTTCTCAAGGGAAATACCTTTTTCATTATTTAATAAATTATTTAAAATATAAATTTTTAAAAAAAAATTCATGAAAACTTTTTATTTCAAAATAACCATGGAAAAATTTGAAGGATTATTTGGAGCATTGGGAAGTCATGATGGTAGAAAATTACATTCATGCTATGTGCGTTAAAACAAATATTCCTTTCACATTTTTGGTAAAAAGTAAAAAGTACACTTTTCTAAAAATGGTAAGAATATTCTTTTTCAAAACATTTGTGATGATTCCAAAAATGGGTAAAAAATAATTTAAAAAACCATTTAATAATAGTCAAAATTATTTTTGAAATCATTTTAGAATACATGGATATGAAAGAAAATGGTTTTCCCACTGAAAGATGAGAAATAGGATTGATTTTTCCTAAAAACATTTTCTAAACCATTTAGACTACCAAAGAGAGGAAAATGGTACTATAACACCAAAAAACTAGAAATAAATATATAATAACAAAAATTAAATGGTTTTAACAGATTAGTATCATATAATTTTCTCAATGTTAATTACATCATAAACAATCCTGATTAAAATGGTATTAAAACATAAATTGCTAACCTCAAGTATCATATTGCTCCATAATTGTTAAAAAATCCTATATAATAAATTTAATATTAGTATAGTTCTCTAAAATAATCATTTACATACTTATAATATCATATATGATCTACTTATAATATGTATACAACTATTTATTAAAAATTCCTTATTAAAATTGTTATTTCTTGGAGCTAATTACTTTATTTTTCATGAGAGTTTCAATCTATCAGTTCCAGTACATTAAATTAGATTATAGTTAAATAATCTACAGAATTTTTATTATGATATAAATATTATGTATTTTAATTATATAAATATTTAGAATCATCCATAAAATACATAAATAGAAAAATGATTAACACCATTCTTGAAGACAGAAGGGAGTATGTAAGCATGAATACTGTTTTCATTTATAACAAAAAGAAATAAAGAAATATAAATAATATTTTATCAATAAAGAACCATAATAATATCATGAATATCATATATAAACATTATTTCCATCTTTATAACCATCCAAGTAAAATGGTTAGGGAAAAAAATTACACTGCTACGTAGAGACGGATAGTCGTACATACACATGAGCGATGTTTTCATTTTCTATAGGTTGTAAATGAGTAATATAATGGATATTACATAATCATAATAAAAATTAATTATTATTAATAAAATTAAGTAATTATTTTATAAAGGATACCATATATTTATAGGAGGTATAATAAGAAATAAAATATAAAGTACTTTGTTAAGAGTTATGCCTCGTTGTTGAGAAAACTCTTTTTTCGTACACCTTAAGCCTTGAAAGGATGAAATTTTGGAAAGAAAATAAGAACTAGGAAATGGTAAATGAATATATGAATGTATTATGGTATATTTTTTTAATCTATAAGGATCATGAAGTGTGAAGAAGAAAATAGAGGTGGTATCATTTTATATGGGAGGAAATGGACACACTTGTAATTACTTATAAGACAAAATAATATATATCATAATACTGTGAAGTATAACCAATGCACACAAATTTTCAAGATAAGATGTTATAAGTTCTAAATAAACTCAAAAAATCACATTTTGAAATTTTTTTGATACATTTAAGTCCATATCTATTATTTAAACCATTTTAATCTCATATTAACATTAATCATTATAATTGAAAATTTTACCCCAAATACATAATTTTATGATGAAAAATAAAGGGGAAATTATAATGTTTTTTGGATATTATGATTCAAAAATTGGAATCCAATTTACCATATTTAATTTCTATAAGTGTTAGAAATTACTTTTCATATAAGAACATAGAACACATGAAAATCAATTTTCAGGAAAGTGTAAAAACAATTTACCTTAAAGTAAAGTAATAAATTGGATTCCAAGAATTTATTTGTTTAAATATTAGAAAATGTAATATTTTTAGGTTTTTTAGTAATAAAAAAATGAATGAAATCATCCAAAAATTCCATTAAATGTAAATACCCAAAAATATTTTTTAATTTGAATAAAATATAACTTACTTCACAAAAGCAAAGATAGAGATAAAAAAGTATAAATAATAATTTAAAATAAATTTTTTAACTCCTTAATAATAAATTTGGTATGAAAAAATCATAAAATATTATAAATTCATTTATTAGAGGTATTTTAATGTTTTACCCCAGGTTTTAAACATAATTTGTCCTCTTTTCTCGAGGTGAAAACTATTTACAATGGTTACTATTCACAGTGACCAAAAAAAGAGTTTTTACTATTAAAATATATTATTTATTATTATTAAAAATATGAAATTAATTTTATCAAGTTCAATTCATGGTAGTGGTAGAATTGAATTTAAAATTAAACCATTAAAATGTGATGAAAAACAGTTTCTAGAAAAAAAATATTTCCCCAAGTATAATGATATTTTATACCAAAATACAACATAAAATTGATTCAAATGAACTTAATTAAATTATAATAATATAAATGAATTAATTTTAATTTGAAATAATTTTAAAACAAAATTTATATTTTTATATGGTTGAAACAAAAAAGACATATTTCAATAAAAATGAGTATTTTTTTCTATTCATTGTAAAATCAATTTTTTTAGAAAAATATCAAAATTTATCTATAGGATAATTTTTCTATGATGATTTAAAAAATCATATTTTTTTATAAAATAATGTTTTTAAATGTGGTTGAAATTAACTATAATATTTTCTCATAAAAAAAATTTAATTGTTTTTGTAGAAAATTTATTTTTGAAGCTTAAAATAATTTTACTAAAAAGTAGGTTCTAATTTATCAATAAATTTATATTATATAAAACCTTTTAATATATTGTTAATAATGTGGTTAATTATATTCATATATCTAATTTTAATGACTAGTTTATAGTGGTCTTGTTTAAATAATATTACTTATATCGTGGATTGTTGAAACTCAGTGTTGTCTGTAACGAAATCTATCAAAGAAATGGAATTTACTTGATGAGAAATATATCATAAAATATTGAGATGTTACATTATAAACCCACTTAAAATAAATTTATCCCTCACAATTATATCACTTCGATACAAATAAATGGGTATATCTCTATTTCATCACATCCTCGGGTTCCCATGTAGCTTCTTCAAATTTTTGATTCCTCTAGGGAACTTTAAATAGGGGTAGTCTTGTTTTGTATCACATTAATTGTATGATCAAATATTTATATCAGTTTTCCTTCATAGTAAAGATCATGAACCAGAGGTATAATATCTGATTTTAGTACATTTTATGTATTAGGTATGTATTTCCTCAGGAGAGATACATGGAATACATCGTGAACTTGAGAGAGCTTCGGTGGAAGTTTGAAGTGATGAGCTATTGTACCTTATAAATCAAGAATATCAAAGGGGAAAATATAACTATGTATCAAATTTACATTACTTATAAATCTCATAACCATTTTATTGGGAGAAATTTATAGCTATATCTTCTCAGTAACCTTGAATTCCATATTTCACCTTCAATTTCCAGTACAACTTTTCTACCAACTCTTAGCATCCATAATGTGCTACTGAATAGATCAAACCTTATATTTTAATTTTTCACCTAACATAGGTCTCAATAGATTTATTTATCCAACATCATCCTAACACATTTTAGTTATACATTTCTTTCCATTGAGTATTCATAAGGATATATCTAAATGTTTCAGTGAAATCTATTATTGTAAGAAAACTTGACTATTGGGATTAATTAATCCCAACCACATTTGAAATCGATAAAAAAGATATCAACATAACCTCTAAGGATTTAATGGTTTTATCATACTAACAATATATCTATGGTTGATAAGAAATATTGAAGAAAAACATGGATCTTACAATTGCTAAATAATTCTCCAGAATAGCTAGGTAAATCTCAGATCATGGTTAGATACAATTGAATGTCGCGCTCCATGAAACTTTACCACTTCCTTAAATTATATTATGGAAATATGATCAAGATAGAAATATTTTTGGATATAAATTAATTTTTATGACTTTGAAAGGTGATATAATACAAAAAAATAGAATTAAGGCCTTTATAAATTTTATGGATTCTGATGAAAAAAATACATGGTGAGGTTTACCCATTTCCATTCTCATATGAGTACTGGTTATAACATCCACTTAGACATATGTTTACAATATTTAACTTGCTGGCAAACCGTACATAGAGATATATACTTCTAAATATTTCATTTCATGTTCTCCCACCATAAATATTCTTTTATATATCTATACATATTCATGCATTTAGGTTTAATAGATAATTAATAACTGTGAGTTTCATCTAACAGTTCTTTTTTCGATTTTGGTATTGACATGACACATACTCTATTCATGAAATTTATTATTCTACCCTCATCATGGTTGAACTCCAGAACATTTTTGACATTATTTTACCATTCTAAATATTCTTTTTTCACATTATTAATCTTCACTTGGATAGATGGTTCAATATTTATCTAATAAAGATAGGATATATCCCCTCTCTTAAAATTTTTTATATTCTATTTTCTTCAAATCCATATGTATAATATCTCTTTAAATCCTCATCATGAACAAACTATAATGGTCCTTCTGACTTAGATAATCTGCCACCTTTTTTGACTTCCCAATGCGGTAACGTAATGAGTAGTAATAATAATTAATCAATTCCAACCATCTTCTATGCCACATATTTAACTATTTTTTAGAGTATATATATTTTATACTTTTATGATGGGTATATATGTCACATATTTCTCTGTAAATATAATTACTACCTATCTTTAGTGAAAATATTACCGTATCTAACTCCAAATCTTGATTTGGGTAATTTTTATCATGAAACCTCAATTTTCATGTGGCATAAAATGTCATCATATCATTTTGAAAGAGGATGCTTCCTAGTCCCCTATTAAATGCATCACTAATGATCAGAAACCATTCTTCATTATAGGGTAGTGTAAGAATAGGCATGCTGTGTAACGACCCAAAGTTTTTCAATGAAAAATTCCCTTATTATATTTATAAAAACACAAAATAATGAACTACTAAGTGATAAGTGACCTTTAAACATAAGTTTTTCACTCCTATGTTTGAAATTTTGAAAATCCGACATACACGGTTGTGTTCAAGATAATTTTTGGAGTCTAATGAAACAAAAACAATTTTTGGTGAATAGTAATGTACCCTTAGGAATAGTAACATACCCTTATTAATAGTAATAAGACCCTTATTAATAGTAAATCATCCAAAATAAGAGTAATATTACCTATATAAAATTTAGACATCTTAGAAAGTGACAATTTGACCTTAGTAAACGTTTTTGGTATTTTATAAGTCATAAATAATTAATTATAATTAATTAATTTAAAAAGAATATTTTTTCCCTTAAATTTATTCATAAATTTTTTAATCAATGTCTACTAGTTTTTAGATAATTTTATAATACCCTACGTAATTTTTGAAAGAATTAAAAAATCAGTTTTAACCTTAAAATCTGTTTTTTAAATAAATTATGATTTTAATTATATATTAAATTAATAATATTTATAAAATTATTTTTGAAAAATGGAATTCATTTTTGGATTCTACAAGTATAAAAATGTTTGGGGTAAATTTTTGGGATTTTTCTGAGATACTTGAATTTTTTATGAATATTAGAATTCGATAATTCACAATAAATGCTAAATAATGTATTAATTGAGTCATCGATGATGTTATGCTGATGTAAGCTCACTTGTTTCGGGATTATATTATAAAATTAATATTCTTGTTCATTCAATGACTCACTATTCCTTTTCTTAGGGTAAATTAATAAACTAATGAATTTTATATTAAGGAAACCCCTCTCCCCTCCACTATAAAAGCCACCCTTCACCCCCTCTTTTCCTCACACCTCTCAAGCTTCAAGACTTCTCTAAAATATTCCCAAAAATCTTCCCTAGCCCCTCCTCCACGTCCAAAAGCTTCTGGTATTATCAAAAGACCAATCCTATCTTCCTTAAAGAGGATCTCAAGAGGAAGATTTAAGAGGTAATTTCCTTCCCTCTTCTCCTATAATTTTCTTTCAAGTTCAAGTTCATTTCTTGATTTGTCCCCACCTATATTCATCCAAATTGTTTTTCAACTCCCGTATTATACATATACTGTAATTTTATGATTCTAATGGGATATTATATCACCACACCCCCTTTCCCTCTTCGTTTTATATTATTAAAGAGAACGTTGTTCATGAGGTGTTAATTTATCATCTTTAAAAACAACATGATATCTTCTTCCATTTCTACCTTCAGATGTGGACATGAAACCATTTTTATGGCTGAAATAGAATATTTTATTTTTATTATTTCCTATTTAATGTTATGGAACTGACTTATGAACATATTACTAAGTGATAAGTTAAAACAAGTTCGTTGTGATCCAAAAAAACCGCTCAAATTGACCCAAATAATCATCATTTAATTATTATCAAATGATTCATCCACATGGATCTAATATAATTAATTATAAGATCATTAAAACTCCAGTAATATCATTAATGACATGTAATATCATTTCTATATGTTTACTCATGTTCTACCCAAACTTCAATTTAAGAATACAAGTGAACCACCCAAGAAAAACCATAAAAATGAACATCCCCGAACAATGTTTTTAAACTCTATAAGTCATCCAAAGGTACATAATATGACATAATGAAAGCAGAATAAACCCTATTAATGTACACATGGTTTTGGATTTCAAATTAATGAATATAATTTCATTATACAGGACATCAAAGAGAAGGAAGCATTCAGATACAAGGTAAGGACAAATTCTCGAACCCAACTTTCATCCTTCGGGTTCTACCTCTTTCACTCCATTTTTGATATGGTCACTCCTTAAATATCATTTGGTCATCATTTTCTTTCCTTTTCGGGTATATACATGTTTTATAATTATTTTTTTGTCAATCCAAATGTTTTCCAAAAGAACTCTTCTTTTAAGAACTCAACTTTTACCTCTCATTCATGGTTGATGGTTCTTGTATCAAGTATGTTGTTCCCTCTTTCTTTTGGGAACCCAAAGTTTATGAATGTGTTCTTATGAGATTAAACCCATTCCTTTTCATGGGTTAGTTATGTTCATGTTATATATTCATTGTGACATGTGTGATAAATGATAATGTTATGATGTGACGGGTGCGCCCGGAATTATATAGTGCAATATGAATGTTTAAATGTGACGGGTGCGCCCGGAATTATATAGCACTCCAATGAATTTGGTAAAGTGATGAATCTCATGAGTAAATGTGAAATGATGTATGAACAATATTATAGCTTGGTTCACAAGTATGTGTGGTAGTTAACCACTAAGACATGATGTTACATTTGTATGCATTGCCACATTTCAAGTCTTTTATTTATGCTCCTCTCATGTTCATGATCTTTTGCCTATGTTATGATTATGCTCACCCCATGATATATTTTTCTCATATATCCTCTTACTTGGCTTCTAGATCACCCCTTTTTATGTATATCCTTAGGTTGTTACATGTACTAAGGATAGGACAAGTTCCAATAAGAAGCTAGAGAAGAATAAATAAAAAAATGTTTATGCTTGATGTTGTATTTGTTATGTGTGGTCCTAGTTTTCCCAAGACACTAATCCTTTGGATCCTCTATGTGTAATACTATTATGTTGTTTATCTTTGAAATTATGTAATAGTAATGTAAGAAAAGACCGGGTCGCTATAGTTGGTATCAGAGGCAAGGTTTAGTTAATTTGGGAATTAGGATTAGTGAACCCTAGAGAAAACCTCTAGTATGAGACTGAGTACACATATATACACAAGAATATTTACTTATGGATCACATATGTTATGTTTTCGGTATAAATTGTTTAAATGAATAAGTTATTCATGACTTGTTTACTTATGTTATGTTCTAATCTTTTCTATTTTATAAAATGGTGGGTACCAGGAGAAATCAGGCCAACAACTCATGTGAGGACCAATGCAACGATTTCCCGAACGACATCCCCAATAATTTGGGAGGTGGAGTTCAAAACTTCATGGTGATGGTTACCCAATTATCCCAGGTTATAAATAATAACCATAATAATGGGTAACACCCTCCTTCACCAAAGAGGGAGAAACTAGCTATTGAATGTTTTATGCGACAACGACCACCGATGTTTAGTGGATCATCTGATCCACTAGTTGCAGAACAGTGGGTCAACTCCATGGAGAAGATCTTTTCTGTTCTTCACTGTTCTGAGATGGAGAAGGTTACCCTAGACATTTATCATCTAGATGTAGAATCCGATAAATGGTGGTCTTTGATTAAGAACACCAAGCCATGAGAGGAAATTGAAGAGATAGAATGGGAAGACTTTAAAATAATGTTTCTTAATAAGTATTTCCCATGAACACTTCGTACGAAGATGGAGAGAGAGTTTATAGAGATCAAGAAAAAATAAGGAGAATCTTTCACAACCTATGAAGCGAATTTCACAAGGCTCGCAAGGTATGCTTCGGGTTTTGTTATCAATAATGATAGCAAAATTGATAGATTCTTTAGTGGATTAAAACCACACCTTAGAAAGTATCTTGTAATTCGAGACTTTGGGAGTTATGAAGAAGTTGTTTGGTGTGCTCTCAAAGTCAATATGGAGTTTGGATAATGGTCCCATGGCTATGGGGATAAGAAACGAAAGATGGAGTTTCAAGCCGGTGGATATAGTGACAAAGGTGGGAAGAAAAATCGACGACCCACATGCCAAAAATGTGGGAAGTTGCACAATGGGAACTGCCTCAAAGGGATGGGTAAATGCTTCAAGTGTGGGAAAGAAGGACACCATGCTCAAGAGTGTCGAAAAGACACGAAGAGGAAGGATAATGTAGCTAATGAAAGGAGAGAACCACTCGTGGTTCAATGATACAACTGTAAGGAGCTAGGGAACTATGCAAACCATTGCACTAAACCTCGAGTTCTCGAGGGTAATCAGTGTCAGTAACCACCAAAGCCAAAGGAACAAGGGATGGCTTATTCCATCACTACTGTAGATGTGGAGCATGATAATGAAGTCGTAAAAGGTACACTTCCTATTCACTCAAGAATGGAAAAAGTCTTATTTGATTATAGTTCTACGCATTCCTTTATATCTTGAAAGTTTGCTAGAACTGTAGAATCGAATCCCTGAAACCTTGAAGTAGAGATATCTATAAAAACACCAAGTGGTGCAATAATTGAAACCCAAGTGTTTGACTCTTCTCCTGTTGGCGTATGTGGAAAGATTATTCCAGCAAATCTCGTAATACTTCCCTTGGTAGAATTTGATGCTATAATGGGAATGGACTGGAGCTCATTATAAAGAGTGCATATCAACTATCGGGAAAAGGAAATATCTTTTCATATTTCTAACCATCCCATGATCCTTTACAAATGCAAGGAATATGATGAATCTTCTTTGAAAAATCCTTTAATGGTGTGGGTGTTGATTTCCTATGAAGAAGCATACCTCGCCCAAATGGTTGAGTCGAAGGAAAGTTCCAAACTTGAGGAAATTCCCATCATGGGGGAATACGGCGCTGTATTTCCTGAAGAATTACCCGGAATTCCCCCGGATTGTGAGGTAGAGTTCTCAATTGAACTCATACCCGGAGCTACTCTTATCTCAAAGTGTCCCTATAGGATGGATCCTATAAAACTGGAGGAGTTAAAGAAGCAGCTGCAAGAGCATCTAGAGAAAGGGTTCATACGCCCTAGTGCATCACCTTGGGGTGCACCAGTGCTCTTTGTGAAGAAGAAGGATGGAACCATGCGGCTGTGTATCAATTATCGGGAACTCAAAAAGATCACCATAAAGAACAAGTATCCTCTCCCAAGGATTTATGACTTGTTTGATTAGTTAATAGGATCTCAATACTTCTCAAAGGTGGATCTTTGTTCTGGATATCATCAGGTAAAGGTGAAGAAGGAAGAAATTCAAAAGACTGCCTTCCAAAAAAGGTATGGGAACTATGAGTTTTTGGTGATGCCCTTAGGACTTACTAATGCCCATGAAATCTTCATGGATTTGATGAATAGAGTCTTTATACATTACCTCGACAAATTTGTGGTAGTGTTTATCGATGATATTCTCATATACTCTAAGAGCAAGGAGGAACATAGAGAACATATAAGACTTGTGTTGGTGACATTAAGAAAGGAGAAGTTGTATGCCAAGTTTAGCAAGTGTGACTTTTGGATGAATCAAGTCACTTTCTTGGGACATGTGATCACAAGTGAGGGAATTTTTGTGGATCCTTCAAAGACAAAGGTGATTGAGGAATGTCCTAGGCCCTCTAGTGTCACAAAAATCCATAGTTTTATTGGATTAGCTGGGTACTACCGATGTTTTGTGAGAAACTTCTCACGATTGTCAATCCCGCTAACTAAGTTAAAAAGCAAAGGGGTAAAGTATGTCTGGATGGAAGAATGTGAGGGAAGCTTCAAGGAGCTAAAGCTAAGGCTAATCACTGCACCTGTACTCTCACTACCAAAAAGTAGAGAAAGTTTTGTGATATACAGCGATGCTTCAAAGAAAGGCTTGGGTTGTGTACTCATGAAAAATGATAATGTGATAGCCTACGCCTCATGACAGTTGAAGATAAATGAGAAAAACTACCCGACTCATGATCTAGAGGTGGAAGCCATGAATTTTGCCGTGAAAATATGGTGGCACTACCATTATGGCGAGAAGTGTGACATATACACCGACCACAAGAGCCTAAAGTATATATTCACACAAAAGAATATCAACATGCGTCAAAGGAGATGGTTAGAGCTAATCAAGGATTACGATTGCTCTATTCACTATCATCCTAGAAAGGTGAACAATGTAGCCGATGCTCTAAGCAGAAAAGAACTTGCTACTCTATCCATGTTGCGGATTGAGAAAAACCCTATCTTCATGGATATGCAATGAATGGATTTGAGAATCATAAGGGCAGGGGATACATCTTACCTTGCCCAAATGATTGCGCAACCATCCATCCAAGAGAAGATTAAGAAATCCCAAAGGGGTGATGTGGAGATACAAAATAGGGTGAATGTAGTAAAGGAAGAGAAGCTGCAAGAGTTCCATATCGACGATGATGGTGTGATTCGATTTGGAATGCGACTTTGTGTGCCTTCATCACCCTAGATAAAGAAGGAGCTATTGGATAATGCACATAGCTCAACTTTATCTATCCATCCTGGGAGTACCAAGATGTATCGTGATCTCCGAGAACACTTCCGGTGGGATAACATGAAGAAGGAGATTGCAGAATACATATCAAGGTTCTTGGTATGTCAGTAAGTTAAAGATGAGCGACAAAATTCCAAAGTTATGATGCAGCCATTGCCTATACCCATGTGGAAATGGGAAAATGTTACTGTGGACTTTTTCATGGGTCTCCCAAAGACGTCAAAGGGAAATAATGTGATATGGGTTGTGGTTGATTGACTCACCAAGACTGCCCATTTTATTTCTATTCAGGAAGACCTCTCGCTTTAACAACTTGAAATGATATATGTGAAGGAAGTGGTGAGACTGCATAGTGTTCCACTCTCAACTGTCTCTGATCGTGATCCAAGGTTCACATCTAAGTTCTGGAGGAGCCTTCAACATGATTTGAGTACTGAATTAAATTTCAACACGACCTATCACCCCCAAACTGATGGCCAGTCTGAAAGGACTATTCAGACGTTTGAAGATATGCTAAGAGACTGCTCTCTAGAATTCAAAGGTGGATGGGATCAGCATCTCCCATTGGTTTAGTTCTTATACAACAATAGCTTCCACTCGAGTATTCATATGGCTCCGTATGAAGCTCTTTATGGGAAGCAATGTAGAACTCCAACCTGTTGGGATGAAGTTGGAGAAAGAAAGCTACTTGGGCCCGATCTTGTTCAAGAGATGACGGAGAAGGTTCAAGTCATCCAGAAACACATCAAATCTGCTCAAAGTTAGAAAAAGAGCTATGCTAACAATCATTGAAGGGACTTGGAGTTCGACGTTGGAGATAATGTCGTCCTTAAAATATCTCCATGGAAGAGAGTCATGCGATTCGGGAAGAAAGGTAAGCTAAGCCCAAGGTATATTGGCCCCTTTGAGATCCTTGACCGCATAGGATCTGTGGCCTGTCATCTAGAACTTCCACCGAATATGGCTCAAGTTCATGATGTGTTTCATGTATCACTACTGAGGAAGTACATACCAGACCCCTCACATGTACTAAACTCAGAAGTGGTGCAGCTGGAAGATGATCTCTCCTATGAGGAGCAGCCATTAAAGATTCTGGACCAAAGTGATAAGGTTCTACGCAACAAGACAACCCATCTTTTCAAAGTGTTTTGGAGGAACCATAAGTTTGAGGAAGCAACTTGGGAACTAGTAGAGGCAGTGAAAGAGAAGTACCCTCACCTGTTTGTGTAAAGTGAAATTTCAGGGGCAAAATTTCTTAAGGGGGGAAGAATGTAATGACCCAAAGTTTTTTAATGGAAAATTCCCTTCTTATATTTATAAAAAAACAAAATAATGAACTACTAAGTGATAAGTGACCTTTAAAAATAAGTTTGTCACTTCTATGTTTGGAATTTTTAAAATCCGACATACACGGTTGTGTTCAAGATGATTTTTGGAATCTAATGAAACAAAAATAATTTTTGGTGAATAGTAACGTACCCTTAGGAATATTAACATACCCTTATGAATAGTAATATTACCCTTATGAATATTAAATCATCCAACATAAGAGTAATATTACCTATATAAAATTTAGACATCTTATAAAGTGACAATTTGACCTTAGTAAACATTTTTGATATTTTATAAGTCATAAATAATTAATTATAATTAATTAATTAATTTAAAAGAATATTTATTTCCCTTAAATTTATTCATAAATTATTGAATCAATGTCTAATAGTTTTTAGATAATTTTATAAGACCCTACGTAATTTTTGAAAGAATTATAAAATCAGTTTTAATCTTAAAAACTGTTTTTATGTAAACTGTGATTTTCATTAAATATTAAATGAATAATATTTAGAAAATTATTTTTGGAAAATGTAATTCATTTTTGGATTCTACACGTCTAAAAATGGTTGGGGTAAATTTTTGGGATTTTTCTGAGATACTTAAATTTTTGATGAATAGTAGAATCCGATAATTCACAATAAATGCTAAATAATGTATTAATTGAGTCATCGATGATGTTATGCTGATGTAAGCCCACTTGGTTCGGGATTATATAATAAAATTACTATTCTTGGTCTTTCAAAGACTCTCTATTCCTTATCTTAGGGGAAATTAATAAACTAATGAATTTTATATTAAAGAAACCCCTCTCCCCTCCACTATAAAAGCCACCCTTCACCCCCTCTTTTCGTCACACCTCTCATGCTTCAAGACTTCTCTAAAATCTTCCCAAAAATCCTTCTATCCCCTCCACCACGTCAAAAATATGATGGTATCATCAAAATACTAATCATAGCTTCCTTAAAGAGGATCTCAAGAGGAAGATTTAAGAGGTAATTTCCTTCCCTCTTCTCCTTTAATTTCCCTTCAAGTTCAAGTTCATTTCTTGATCTCTCCCAACCTATCTTCATCCAATTTTTTTGTAACTCTAGTATTATACATATAATTTAATTTTATTATTATAATGGGATATTATATTACCCCACCCCTTTTTCCTCTTCCTTTTATTTTGTTAAAGAGAACGTTGTTCCTGAGGTGTTAATTTATCACCTTCAAAAACGACATGCTCTCTTCTTCCATTTCTACATTCAGATCTGGTCATGAAACCATTTTTATGGATGAACCAGAATATTTTATATGTATTATTTCTTATTTAATGTTTTTTAACTGACTTATGAACATATTACTAAGTGATAAGTTCAAACAAGTTCGTTGTGATCCAAAAAAACCGCTCAAATTGACCCAAATAATCATCATTTAATTCTTATCAAATGATTCATCTACATGGATATAATATAATTCATTATAAGACAATTAAAACTCATGTAATATCATTAATGACATTTAATATCATTTATGGATGTTTACTCATGTTCTACCCAAACTTCAATTTAAGAATACAAGTGAACCACCCAAGAAAAAGCATAAAAACGAACATCCCCGAACAATGTTTTTAAACTCTATAAGTCTTCCAAAGGAACATAATATGACATAATGAAACCAGAATAAACCCTATTAATGTACACATGGTTCTATATTTCTTATTAATGAATATAATTTCATTATATAGGACATTAAAGAGAAGGAAGCATTCAGATACAAGGTAAGGGGAAATTCTCGAACCCAACTTTCATCCTTGGGGTTCTACCTCTTTCACTCCATTTTTGATATGGTCACTCATTAAAGATCATTTTTTCATCATTTTATTTCTATTTATGGTATATAAGTGTTTTATAATGATTTTTGTGTCCATCATAATGTTTTCCAAAAGAACTCTTCTTTTAAGAACTCAAATTTTACCTCCCATTCATGGTTAATGGTTCTTGTATCAAGTATGGTGTTCCCTCTTTCTTTTGGGAACCCAAAGCTTATGAATGCATTCTTATGAGATGAAACCCATTACTTTTCATGGGTTAGTTAGTTTAATGTTATATATTCATTGTGTAATACGTGATAAATGATAATGTTATGATGTGACAGGTGCGCCCAGAATTATATAGTGCAATATGAATGTTTAAATGTGACGGGTGCGCCCAAAATTATATAGCACTCCAATGCATTGGGTAAAGTGATGAATATCATGAGTAAATGTGAAATGATGTGTGAACAATATTATAGCTTGGTTAACAATTATGTGTGGTATTTAACCACTAAGACATGATGTTACATTTTTATGCATTGCCACATTTCAAGTCTTTTATTTATGCTCCTCTCATGTCCATGATCTTTTGCCTATGTTATGATTATGCTCACCCCATGATATATTGTTCTCATATATCCTCTTACTGGGCTTCTAGATCACCCCTTTTGATGTATATCCTCAGGTTTCTACATGTACTAAATAGAGGACAAGTGCCAATAAGAATCTAGAGAAGAAGAAATAAAAAAAATGTTTATGTTTTATGTTGTATTTGTTATGTGCGGTCCTAGTTTTTTCAAGAAACTAATCCTTTGGATCCTATATGTGTAATACTATTATGTTGTTTATCATTGAAATGATGTAATAGTAATGTAAGAAAAGGCCGGGTCTCTATATGCTGACTAACCTTACATTTATTTCCTTATAATTTTTATCACATTAATCAATACAAAGGATCATGGATACCTTAAAAGTTAACATGGTGAATGGATTAAATATCCATGATCAATTCTATAAAAAACGTCAATAATATCCATCCAAATGAAGAAAACTAAGGATATCAGTCACAATGGTTATTCTGGGAAAATGTTTAATAAATTATTTCACTAATGGATCCACCAATATACCCTAACTTGAGATTATATGACCCAAAATGAATCATTACAAAGATAAAATTCATACTTGGTAAATTTATTCATACAATTTTTCATTCCTTAAGGCCTTTAGTACAATCCTCAAGTTATCTTTATACTCTCATCTCTTCTTTGAATATATAAGAATATTATCTTTAAAGATTAAAAACTGATCATGGTAATTTCTATATATTCTATTCATTTAATTCATAAATATAGTAGAGGAATTAGTAAGAAAAAATGACATCACTATAAATTAAAAGTTTCCATAACTCGAATGGAAGGTATTCTTCTGTATGTCTCCACTTTTTACACTTAACTTATAACATCAAGATTCAATATAATTCTTAGAAAAATATTTATCTCATCATAATTTATTAAAAAAATCATCAATATGAGGAAAATTATACTTATTCATGATTTTTATATTATTCACTTCCCAAAAATCAATGTAGAGTCGCATTGATCCATCTTTTATCGTAATAAAAAGAACAGGTGAAACCCTTGGTATTTCTCTAACCTGAATAAATATATTTCCAAAAATTGTTCTAGATTTCATTCATTAATTCCTACAAATAAATTGGTTTCATTATATATGGATTCTTTGAAATAGTTTTTTCACCATGTATGAGTTCTATTTAAAACTCAACTTCATGATTTAGTGGAAGACTAGGAAACTCTTCTAGAAATACATGAAAAAGTTTCTATACAATAGGTATATCAACAATTTTGAGTTTTTACCTAATAATTTGAGATAAAAGTACCTCATGAATGGGTATTAAGGCCCAAAAAATGGAATTAAATTCCATTGGAAATTCATTTTCATCCTCACACCAAAAGATGATCATGAGTTTGTTTGGAATATCAATTATTTATTCTCTTCCATGGAAATTGATATGGGAAATTTATAGAGAGATCCAATCCATTCCCAAAACCTTATCATATTAAACTAACGGAGATGCAAAATATTTTCAAGAAGTACATTCCCAAAAACTTCTATTAGAGTGGAGATATAAAATTTAGATGTGATCATCTGACCAATGAGATTTTTTACTTCTAACTCAATATATAATTATTTTGGATAATAATAAACATACCTAGAGACTTTTAATGATATAAAGGAATTGATATAACTAATATCAAATAAGACAATTAAATATTTGAGCATGCCTATCACCATGTCATCTTTATCATTATATTTTTAGTCACTTTATAAAACTAAAATAGTTAGTTCAAGAATAAAATATCATACCAAGTAATCATATAATCATGAATATCATTCATAGGATTTATAAATCATGACACCTTCTATTTAATATATGACACCTAGGTCATTCATGGTCATCATCCATTCAAATCCCTCATAATGGTTCATAAATAAAATGTGAGTTAACCGGAGAATATCCTAAGGGACTTAAAATCAAGTGCACAGTAAGGGCACACTCACCGTGCACCAGGATGATGGTCAAGATATACTGAACCAACTATTTTCATGGTTATTTCCCATAGATACATCTATTCCAAAACCACATCCACTTATAGTGTCTATATATGGATGTATTGTTCAAAAATACACCTAATCTATTCCTTACAAAAACATTAGGATGTTGACCTATACATAAACTTATTCCTAGGATTTCAATAAATTTTTCTAATACTAATATCCAAATATTGACTAAACCTTCTTATGATTAAAACTAAAGCAACCCATACTTTTCATACACAGATATTAAATCTTAATATATGAATATTTAATATATTTTATAAATACACACTGAAGGAACATATAGGTTTAGTGTATTTGGAGTCTAGATACACAATATTCTTATTTCATGAATTATTTTAAACATCTCCAACAAAGATCTCCCCATATATTACTCTTTTTAGACATAACCTAGTTAAAAACATTCTTAATAACATAATGATTATAAACATATTAAAGGGTCAGCTCATATGATTACTAAGGTTAAATAAGGTATATATCAATGATCACTCAAATATAATATAATAATAAGGGTATAATAATATGAGATTATCATTTGAAAATACATACCCAACATATCATTGGTTATATTCTTGAATCATGGAATAAATCTTAGTAGTTCTTAAGAAATGAATCATGACATATCCTAATATCATTATAACATATCTTAAATATACAACAATAAAAATTTATTTTCACCCAACTATACTAACTATTTGGAGGTAGAATAGTGATGATAAAAGGTTAATCACATGAAGAAAAGGGTTATCTGTATTCAATATCTTCAACATCAGTCATGATTAAACTAAAAATAAATGACTTAAACTAATAATTGAAGTGGTTATACTAGCTCAAAAAGATATAAATAATTATTAAGGGATGTGAGTTGATATCATTGTTGTTTTTTCTTAAATTCATTATCAATGAGATTTCTTAAAGTAATTGGTGCTTCTTTTAAACCTCCACTAAAACTACCTAAAATGTATGGATCCTCTTTCAAAGATTCCTATAACTATTTTAGATGCATGATGTGTAATATCATAATGTAATGAGAAGTTATGGTCAAATATCACTCTCCCACTTCCCTTTATCACCATGAAGTTCATCCTCTAAATTTCATTACTGTCACAATGTATTTAGAGGATATGATAAGATTTAATTTAAAATAATGATAATTAAGATAGTGGTACTCATTGTATTTTATCAACTCACCTTTCCATAAATTATTTGTTTTTTATGTATATTCTCCCAATTATCATGGTTACTTTGAATTTGAGGGGAAGGATTGGATTGTTAGTTTTAAACAAAAGGTGCCCTAAAAAATGAAAACACAAGTAAATTAATTTTTCACTTAAATATATACTCAAAATTATGTAGTTAAAATAAAAACATAAAATAAAAGTCCTAAATTATGAAGTATCATGGTTGATGAAAAACAACTTCATCCACTCTCGCTTTGGGTGCTGGATTGAGATCTTCCACCTTACCTCATATGTTAGTAGTAGAACCTCTTCTCAAGTTTGTGAAGTTATGCAATGGGTTCCCCATTGAATCTGGGATCCTCTTGTACATAATCAATGTAACTATTTATAGAGATAAATCTTTAGTGAAATCTCCTAAAGAAGTATCTCTTAGTTTAATTTTTAATTATTTCTTCTCCCCCTATATTTTTCTAATTGACTCATTCTTCGCTTATTTCTCTATTTGGACCAGTGATGGTTTGTCTGAAACATCGATGAAAAATTATCCCTTGTTTTGTGGAATATTAAAAACTCCCCCTTTCTTAGCAGGGCTCCTATGTGGTATTCTTTTTAAATATTCCCTCGAGATATCCTATAAAATCGCATGTAAAGCCAAATATATCGGGATTTTGAATCTTTTGAACCAAGTCCAATATAGTGTAGGTTGGTATGCCTATATCATAGCTCATTCATGGACTTCATGTCTATGGAGAAATGTTTTGATCGATTTCTATAGTAGTATCTTCTTCATTTTTCTCTCCAACCCACAATTCTTTTATACGAGGAACCTCCATGGTGTAGTGGAAATGACTATAGTGGAACACCTTATCAATATTCTCTATATGGTGACCCAAAACATAGTTTACACCCCATGGCACAAATCTTTTAATCAATATAGGCTTATGGTGGAAAGATTTCAACATTTTATCCACGGTGCATCCCTTTACAATCGTCTCTAGCTCCCTATCCTACTATGATGAAAAGGTGAATCCTGCAGCATAGTAGTTCTCAGGTATCCAGTGGTGTTGAAATTCTGTATCATTATCCAGGGTAGTGTTTTGGTGTAGTGGGGGAGGACAACAACATATTTTTCTTGGAGTAAATGTATTAGGATGATGACATAGAGCGCATGGTGAAATAGTGGCATTGTGGTAAGGGAATAGTAACCTGGCTTGAGCACGTGCCCCACATCAAAATAGTTCATAAGTGGCCTATGATATTTTAATTAATACATTCCCTTAGGTATCCAAAATGTTTTATGGAGTCTAGAGGACCCTTTGTACCACTGTGCACTACCCTGTGTTAGTGAGTCTCTCCTCCCACCACCATGTGGACCCATTCACCACACGCTGGTGTGCTCTTGTTCCCATATTTTTCTAGCTATTATATTCTCTAGTTCCACCCATGAAGGCCTTACAAAGGTAGGGTGTGGACTTAAGGCCCTTTTGGGAATTTTAGTTGGCTTTATTTTCCTTTTTTGAGAGCTAGAATGGATCGGCCCATTTTTTTGGGAAAGTCTTCCTTTGAAATTTGTCTTACACAACAAAATAATAATAATAATAATAAAACAATATAAAACACAGTATTTTTATTGTTTTTATTTCCCTTTTCAAAATTTCATTTTAAAATAAAAAATACCAAAAAATGATATTTAACAATTAAAAAATGGGTGTTAAGAATTAAAAGATGACATAAATTAATTAATATTTTGAAATTGTATACACAATATGAACTCATAAAATCCAACACACCTAAATCATTATTTACCTCAAGAATAAATTTCTACTATGATTTTAAAAGGATATCCCCATTCTACCAATATATAAAATTTAAAATAAATGAAATAAAATAATTATTAAGGGAGGAAATGAATTTTATAAACGCCGCATTGAGAAAGTGATTTCAATTCATTACTAGATACAATGAATTTGAAATTAAAAAGTAAAAAATATGGAACATCACATCTCTTATATTATAGTTTATTAATTCATTATTATTAGCATTACAAGTTGTGATATACCTCACCAATGTTTTTATTATCTCCTAACTCAAGGTAAAAAATAAATATAGATATTCCCTTATACATTGAGTACACGTACCACAACCACGAATTTAAAAATAATATAAATTTTCCACTTGGTAGAGAAAAATAACAATAAAAATAAAAAGGACCTTGAAACCTGGTATCCAATGATTATGAGGTTATGGGATGGTAGTAAACTGATGAATAAAACATGTAAATCTCAAATAGGAGGTTAACCTATTTGTATTAAGTATGATAAAAAAACTAAATCCAATGGTATTCTCCTCTTCATAATGTGATGTCTCCCCCACCCAATTCTCATGATCAAGTAAATAAAGTATTAAAATAAACACAATGAATGAATTACCCCAATATTGTTTTTAGTTTTCTCAATTTTTTAAAAATTTAATATGGAAAAGAATCACATTCATCACCCAACCCCAAATGATAAAAAACATTGGTCAAGTGATGGTGATTTTTGACTCTCCATAACTCAACACACATTTTTATTTACCTTATTAATTCTTTTTCTAGAGGGGTTAATAATAAAAAAAGTGAAAGGTAATAGAAACTTTTTCCCAAAAATATAATGAGACAAACAAGAAACATTATCTCAAAAAATCATACCCCCTTTCCTTTAAATCCATATTACCCCCACACTTGAACTTTGAACATCACTCCCAACATTATAGTAAGGGTAAGAATGCATAAATCATCCTGTAATGTGTTTATTCCTATAAAAGGTCTTTCATGGACTCTATGTAATAAAAGGAGGATAAATTTTAGGTAGGTCTCAAGGATAATTTATAAATCAAACCAAATTAATTAATCATATTTTATTTGAATTTTTACAATCATCATTTTTAAAAGTTCAAAATAAAATCATAATATGTAACATTTCCAAAGTTACATTTAAAAATTGACATATATATTAGAAATATTAGCTTAGAAACCTCTTTGGAATAAGATCATTTAATTTAAAACAATCACTCAAGGAATGTGTCCTAGAAAAAAAATACATCAATAATAATTTTTGAAATTCAAAGCATGACAGATGGAAGGTAATTTTTAATAGCATGTGACTAAAAATAGAAATCATGATTCATTGAATTCAAGTTCCTATGGTTTACTTTAAACATCCAATCTCCCCATCTTACTTATTCAATTCATAAATTTTTTAAAATAAAAACCTGTCATCATGGAGTTTCTAAAAATTATAATTATCATTGAACAAGAATTAAGAACTATTCTAAGTGTGGGCATGCATATTTTACCATTTAAACTCTTGAAATGTTTTGAAAAATATAGGAGCATGAAAAAGAGTATTGAAAAATAATTCTTACTACCCATTCACTTTGAATCTCTTATTTGGTTGTAGCCTACTACCTTTTCCCTTGTTCCAAGGATCTTCATGGATGAGAAAAATTTAAACAGTGAATATCCAATCACTTTGTAATTATTGTTAACGAATGATGGTGGAGGTAAGTTCCACTATAACCTAAAATAAAATATTAATGTATTAAATCAAGTAAATAAAACTCATGTTTACTCCCACATAGAACTTTTATTATGGTAATTAAGATCCACATTACCTCTTTAATCACATAATCGGGATATGCTATAGATCCAACCATATCATATAGAACCTGTCATGTCTTTGATGGAAGTCTGGTGAAGCTTTTATACTCATCCTCCTCCTGGAAAGACCATTTTCTTACTACTGAGTGAAATATCAAGTATTATAAAACCCTAATGCTTAGAAAAAATATCCGAGGATATATAAATAGGGTACCACTCCAATTTTACTTCTTTTTGTGGATTTGTTTCTTCAAATTATTCATTCTTATTTAAAATTTCAGCATCAAATTGTTTTGTCATAAGTTTGATATTCCATGAGTTCCAATATATCATTCCAAATGTTTGTTTCCCCAATATCTTCAACCTCCATTTGGTAATTTATTTTCTTAGTGGAGGTTTCATCTCTTTAATATTTTCCTAAAATAAGGGATAACCAAAATTCCAACAATAGAAAATTCCTATAAAATATTATTTGGTCTATCCAGTATTGGTTCCCCTCCACTTTTTCTTCTTATTCTTTTTTTCAAAAGCTGGGTCTGAAGCCTCTTATTAAACCAAAGAAAAGACAATATTATTTTTCATGGGAAGAGGGAACCCACTTACATAACCATGCAAGTCCAATGGGGGACTGAATCCCATAACAATTGACCAAATCCCACCTAAGCAACCCATCACAAGAGCTTCTCCCTATTGTAGTTGTCACTAGATGGCATCCCACCGCGACTTGCATGACAGCGTCGCTGCCTCCAATTCCAACGCATGTTTCTTCCATCGAAGAATGTCGTAATGACCCTCCCTGTATCCAATCATAACCTCCCACCCCACTTCTCGCCTCTATCACTGACCCTTTTCACATCAGCTGTCTCATCCTGCTAGCATCCCACAACCCTGCTGTCTGGTCCCCCCTTCATCCCTTATTCTTTTTTGGGATACAATAAAGTTTATTTTAGAGTTTATTCTTATTCAATAGGTTATATTTGTTACCAAAACATGTCAAGAATGTTATCCAAAACATTAGTAGCTTCAGTCTCCTTTTATTCTTCTTCTTTTAGTAGGACTTATTACTTTTCCTCATTACCCTCCTCAGGCATTAGTGTAAGTGTGTACTAACTGGAAAATTAAAAATTATCATGAGGATCATATCTTAACTATTGTACTTAATAAACTTTTTTTTATTATATCTAGAAGTTACAACCCATTATTGAACTATAATTTCATGATTTGGAGGGATTTTCCATATTTGGCTATTGTTGCAGTTCTCATGGGTTACCTTGGAGCTCACATCCTTGGATTTGAATATTCCTCTTCAATTATTCATTTTTTTTGTGGGATGGTTGAATGTTGGATTTCCAAATGTATGCATGACATCATCCCTTATTATTCCTAATACTAAAAACTAAAAACACTCAGTGTGTAACAATAATAAAAATAGAAAGTGCCTAATATAAAATCATAAAATAGAAAAGGGTGGGTGAAAAGGCTTATCTAACTATTGAATTTTATAAATTCTTAGTTCCGAAAAACGATGCCAATTTTTACATCACCTAATAGCATTGTTACTTCTATCCAGGATATCAAAATACTAATTCATAGTCACCTTGCTATACTAACTACTAGGATATAGAATAGTGTCCAGTTAAGGTTGATCCCATAAGTAAAAGGGTTATAAGTATTCAATAGCTTCAAAATTTTCCATGATGAAACTAAAACTAAATTATATAAACTATTGAGTGATGTGGTTGAACTGAATCAAAAATATAAAAATAAGGATGAATGAAAGTGATTTGATATCAAAAATGGGTTTTATTAAATTCATTATTAGTGATATTTCTTAATTTAACTAGTGTTTCTTTTCAAACTCCACTAAAATTACATAAATTAGTCAGCTCATCTTTCAAGGTTTTCCATAAGCATTTTAGATTCATGATGATTAATCTTAGAATGGAAGGATACATTAAGGTTGACACTCACTCTCCCACTTCCCTTTATCAGGTTGAGGTTCTTCCTCTAAATTTAATTGATTTCTCTAGGTATTTATTATATATTATTGGATTTAATTCAATGTAATACTAATTAAAAAAGTGGTACTCATCATCTTTTATCAACTCACATTTCTCTAAAATTATTAGTTTTTCATGGCTAATATCTCAATTAAATGATTACTATGTTTTTTATGGGAAAGAGTATAGTGTTAGTTTTAAAATAAAGGAGTTATGTAAAAGGTGAAAACTGATGAAAATTAATTTCTCAACAAAATATATACTTAGAATTACATAGTGAAAAGACAACGAAAAATAATAGTCAAAAATTATGTAGTATCAAAGTTGATAACAAACATCTTCCTCCAATATCACTTCATATGGTGGGTGGAGATATTCTACCTTACCTACTACGTTAGCAACAGAAGCTCCTACTAGTTATGTGACGTTATATGATGGGTTCCCCTATGGGTTACAACATCGGTGTATTTATTTTTAGAGATAATTATCCAATGAATTTCCCTCAATAAGTCACTCTAATTTTCCTTTTAAATTATCTCTTTTATTGATGTATCTTTTTACTTGAATCATTCTTCTATATTATCCCTCTCCCATCCAATGTAGTTTTGGATAAATCATCAATGTAAAATTCTTTTTTATTTAGTATATTATTTAAAACTCTATCTTGTTTGGTGGGGTTCCCATGTGGTATTATTTTTAAATATCCCCCAAGATAGAATGTACAATTGGGTTGAAATCCCAAAGATATTAGGCTTTATAAACTATTGAACCTCCCACACTATGATGTAGGAGGGTATGGCTACGACCCATGTCATGTATGGGATGCATGGACATAGTGAAGGGTAGTCATCCATGGTTGAAATAGTATCTTCATTATTTATCTCTCCAAAATACGATTATGTCATATGAGGCATCTCCATGGTGCAATGGAAATGGCTATAACATAGTACCTTCTCCATCTTCTGCCTATAGTGATCCAGAACATAGTGGAAACCCCACAATGTAGTTCATTTCATCAATATTTGGGACTATAGTGTAAATAAAGCCACATATAGTCCATTTTATTTTCTTCTACAATCATATTGAGCTTTCTATCCCAATACAATGCAATGGAAGAATCATGTAGCATAGTAGTGATCAAGTACCTAGTAGCATTGCTATTCTCTCTCTCTGGATAAGGAAGTGATGTAGGATAGTAGAGGAGGTTGGTGGCATAGTTTTTCAAGAGTAAATGTATGAGGATGATGACATATAGTGAAAGGTGAAATAGTGGAATTTTGGAAAGTGCACAATACCCCAGTTTGAGTGCATGTTCCATAGAAAAATATTTCATGGGTGTTCTCTTCTATTTTAGTAAGCATGATACCATAGCTCTCTAAAAAGTTAGATGGTGGCCAAAGGATTCCCTACACCATTTTGCATCACCCTATGCTATCTAGTCTCTCCCCCATCTCTTTGTGGACCTATTACTCACACACAAGTGCTCTACTATTACCAAGTTTATCTAGCTATGATATAATTCTATGTCACCCATGAATGCCTTCCCAAGACTGGGATTGGCTGGAAGGCCCTTGTTGGTCCAACTAAGTGTCTTGCTCGGCCTTGGATGAGGGATATCACGGGTTGACGCATATTTGGGTAAATCTTCCTTTGAAATTCCTTCAAAAACACACAAAAATACTAATAAAAATAAAACAATAGTAAACAAAATATTTTAATATTTTAATTTCCTTTTTCAAAATGTCATTCCAAATTAAAAAATACCAAAAAATGATATTTAACAATTAAAACATGGTAGTTAATAATTAAAAACAATGACATAAATTAATTAAAATTTAAAAAAAAAATCATAATATGAACTCATCAAATCATAAATGAATAAAAAACATGAAACATGAGAGAATAAGATTGGAATAAGACATAAGTTTGTGGAATAAACATAAGCATATAAAAAATTTCCTTATTCACGTCTCACAACCAAGACCATTAGTTTGGATTACATTCATTCCTCATTCCATCATATCCTTAGTCAAGGTTCTGTTGTAATAGTGGGTTCCCTAGACCTAGCTGAAATAGTACTTTTCGATTACCATATCATGTATATAGTGACTTAAGCATAATGTAAACTTAATATATTAGTTTTTATATTTATTCATCCATTATATAAATGGTAATGTATATATGTTATTTTTCATATCCAAAGGTTTTAGCAGTTCCTAGGATGTAATGAGATCTTCAAGACACTATGACATTAATATTAAACTTATTTTATATGGTCTAGATACATCATACGGACTGGTCACATATGACTTCTGACCATCAGTTGTTGGGGGATCATAAGCATTGATACTTATTCTCATGATGTTTGAAATCAGTGATCTCAATTAGATGTTATCACAAGGATTGACCTTCGAAAAGGAACGCAACTTGTTTCAAGTTTCATTGGTTGTTTCTTTCTATGAACATGTGTAATGGTCTCTTGAGTTAATATTATTATTAGTGTATACTATTTGATCATGTACTTTGATGTGATATGAAAACAATAACATTATATTCACAGATAGTTATCTTGTGTTGGGTGAGTTATTAGTGTTATGATATGGATTGAATAATCAGGATTGAATTTTTCTCTTCTGAAAGGAAGTTATATCTCAGACCTAGTTGATCAGGATGGTAGTAAATTCACTAAATCCTTGGCCATGTTAGAAGAAGGTAAGTCCATCTTGTTGGGTTAATGAATAATAAATCAAGAAACGATGATGACACGAAGTGTATGTCCTACTTTATGAGATATCACGAGAAAAAGTGATTATATTACATGATGTGTGTTCATAGGAAAGGTTGTCATTATTATAAATTTTCCATATCTTTATAGGTTCCTTTATGGGTTGCTAGAATCCACCCCTGATCCATGAATAAAATTCACTTATATCAAGATAAGGGCCTAGAAGTTCACACACTTAGCCCATTCAATAGTCTAGCCAATTCTACTAAATAGGTGAATGGTACATGGTGGGTGCCACTAAGGGGTCGAGGATATGTATGAGAATATATGATCACCAAGTAAAAAATATATTTATATTATTAAAGTTAATAATAATTGGTATTGAATTTATTTATTAAATGTATTAATAAGATATTAATCGAATACATGGAAAAGTTTTATAAAAATTAATATTATTTTAATATTCAAAGTTCATTAAATATATTATAGAATTACTAGTAAATTTAATGGATTTATTTTATCATGCACCATATTTATCATATTATAAGTAAGTGATAAAAATTATATATGATATTTATGACTCTTTAAATCGTTTATACAATGTTGTTTATAGCATATTTAAATGTGGAAAAAATATCCATGGGTCTGGGAGCCGTTTTTGTGTATTTTGAGCCTCATTATATTAATAGGAGGTTTATCTCTTGTGATGCACTATTCACTATAATATTTTGAGGGATCTTCTCTACTCCCTTTGGTATCCTAGATTGATAAATGTATATTTAAAAAAATTAATTGAATATCTCTTTCACAGATCGATTAAATGAGATAACTACGATCATTGAGACATAGAAGGAATCATCAGATCTTGACATTTGAACTCAGATTTTGACAATAGATATTCCCAAATACATTCAAATCATTTTTTGATCTATAGGGATCCAACTTTGGTTCCTTTAATAAATAATTACCAACAATGAGAAATTGATGAATGCATCTTCTGATCGAACAAGGTAAATTTTTCATCTTATTTTAATGCTTAAAACTATAACATAAGATACTAGGATTCCATACCATGTTGCGTATCACTAGATATGATGCAGTTATGTCATTAAGCTGAGTAAAAGTTTAATTATCTAGAACATCAACTTCTGTTGTGTGCCCCAATTCTATTAATTTGTATCAGAGAGAGAATAGATTTTTAAGCTGATGAAAATTTAAATTTGTAATAAATTCACATAGAGTGCATCGTAATGGTCCTATGATCATAGATGGTGATCCAATTCAATATTGGATGGCTAGGAAATGGCCATCCAAAAATTGAAATTTAGATAACAACAAATTTCTCCAGGATTAATTTTTTAGAACACACACAAATATATATATATATATATATATATATATATATATATATATATATATATATATATATGGGTAATTTTAACCCGCAAGACGTCATCGATAGTGCCTTTTTGGGGATCTTGAACTCAGATAAAAATTCTAGTGGCCAGAATAGGTTTAAATGACCAGAGTAAATTCCACACAGTTTTGAATTTTTATAAAAAAATAAATAGCCTAATATCAAAGGTTTTAGAAAATTTGGAAAAAGAATATTTTATAAAATTTATAAAAATTTTGGGGGGAGGTTTGTTGTGAAACATCCATTTAAAAAATGGGAAAACATAAAATCGGGTGGGGTGATACCCTTCTAATGAATTATAAAAATGGGGTCAAAGGGTGGGGGTTGTTTCATATTAAAAAAACAAAAACAAAATAAAATATGGAACTTCCATCACCATTCTTCTTAGGAAACCTACCAGTTAACCCTCCACCACTACCAGTTTTTCACTATCGGCCACATTTGGCCACCTTTGTTGCACTTTGTCGGCTGCCCATCCATCCTACTTTATATCATCACAAATACAACTATGACACCACTCAAATTCCTTTAAAATAGCCCAAATTTTCAAGAATCACCCATCTAGATAAATCCAACATCACACTATCATCCGCCTCCTCTATTGGAACCACCCTCCGTTGTGTTGTCGCCATCGAACAAACCCTTGGCCACCCTACATTATCTCCATCAAATGACACTGATGCTGATTAGATCTACATGTAAAACTCCTCCCACCTCACTGTAGCTCAATAACCCATGATCAGACTCCCACATCCAGCACCTTCCATGCCCCATCATCCTCCTTATGTGCATTGACCTCCCCCAACACTGGATTATTCCATGCATAGTCTCTATCAGCTGACCCGGGTTGGGATGGTTGGGACCCTTTCCAACTTTCCCATCCCATTATAGATCTAGAATAGTCCTAGAACCTTTTTTGGGGTTTTTTAAGAACTTTCGGATCTAGGAAATAATTTTATATTTTGAAAATAATTTCATTTTTTTAGAATAAAAAATAGTAAATTTAATTGGGACCATGTGAAATAATTTACATGAATAAAAAATAATTCATTCAATTCCCCTAGACATTAATCTTACACGTCTTTAATTTTACTAGAAATTAAATTGAAGTTTTGACTAATCATAATAATTGACGGACCAATTTTTATCTAATATATTATTTAAGGAATTAATTATTATAATTGCATGCGATTAATGTAATAGTAAATTCATTTTTGAAGGGCTACACATTTTTTTCATCTCAT
The DNA here is from genome assembly GCA_963277665.1 of Viscum album. Lineage (NCBI taxonomy): Eukaryota > Viridiplantae > Streptophyta > Magnoliopsida > Santalales > Viscaceae > Viscum > Viscum album. The sequence goes on along the minus strand of OY728162.1, from coordinate 190,710,841 downwards.
AATATTTATAAGGTCCTACACATCTATTAGTATAATTCTGTATATATTTTTTTACTTCTAGAGTCCCCTTAATTTGTGTTGCAATATTTATGTATGATGATAATGATGTGATATAATGTGGACCATACCAAGACAAGGAAATATTCTTGATGTGATGTAGAAATATAATACTCGGGTGTGAGCTATGATATGAATCAAAAAAAACTCAGGTATTTTACACCTAAGGTCACAGTTGATCCATTGAGAATAAATGGGTCATCTAATGAAAAATTATCAAGATTAGTCACCCTGTTTAATTATTTTATTAACTGTTTATTATTATTTTGTGAATATGATTGTTTTCATGATTACAATAAATAATAAAATAAAATGCATAGATTAAGTCAAATCTAGATGTGATTCATTTTTTATATTTATTGCATTGTCAAGTTGAGAGAATGATCACATAAAGTGTACATATCAGATAGAAAATGATTTCATTCATTGAGAAATAATAAAAAACCTCAAAGTAATATTAAGTTGTAAAGCCTTCCATTGTTTGAATTTAAACCAAACTGGGTGTATAGGGTGCTCGTTTTCCATTGTTGAGGGTGACTCCTATTACTAGGGAGTTATTATGAAAGTGATGGGTTTAATATACTAAATATGAAATCAAATAAGTATTCATACTGATATTATTGAGTCTTTAGAGTTAAAGCATTGAGTTAATTGAATATATGATTAATAAAATCTAGGACTTCACTCAATAGTTTTAGAAGCCATGAGTTAAAAAAGTTGTCCAGTAAAATTCCTACCTTGAAACTCTCTGAGTAGTGGAATAACAATATCATGGACTGTGAAGAGATTTTTTAGGGATCCTTGACACTAGATTAATCAAGTGGTTGGGTATTATGAATCTAATAGTGAGGGATACTAGGGTTTGAAAAAATAGTGAGATATATTTAATGATTTAATTAATCAAGTAAATACTAATAAATAATCATGATAAAATTACTAATCCACTTGTGTTTATTTTTTTTAAAAATGGCATGTAATACCAGAAATACACTATAATATCTATTGGACAAAGAACTTTTCCTCACCAGAACAAATTTCCAAGAGTGGTAAAAGTTCTTGCACATAGTTCTATAATATGAAAGGAAACATAATTTTTTGGAATTCACACTACCTGATTGTCCTCGTTAGGAAGTGAGTGAGAATAATAAATATGCTTATAGGAGACTCATGAATGAATCATTTTATGTTTATATAATAATTCAAACATCAATTTCCCAAGAGTTTTAATTAAAACATGAGTACATCGATAGATATACCATGTTATATCATCTCTAAGAGGTTTTTAAGGATAATGTGAAGAAAAAAAATAAATTAGATAATGATAAAAATTATCACTTATAGATTTATTATTAGAACTCAACCTGGTAATCATGTAATCTGGATGATAAAGTACATTATATGACATAAATAATTTGTATTCAAGTTATATCAGGGAATGTTAGTTAATATCATTATTTCTTCCACACCACCAATTTTCTTTAGTTTTTTTGTGAGTTATCAAATGAAAAGTTTGGAGAAAAAACTTCTATATATTTTGAGATAAGTTCACAAAAAATATAAAAATTTAAAGGAAGTTAACTATTTAATTCTTAAGGTGAAAAATAATAAAGATAATGAAAAAAAGATAATTATAAGTACAATATTAAACGAACCTACCCAACTAATTTCAAATAAATGAAAGATAAAGAGGGAGAGCACTGAACAAGTGGTTTTTTCTTCATGTGGAAAGGTAGGTCATTGGAAGAGAAAATTCAATGAATTAAAGAACACTAACTAACATGATACTACTTTAGGTATATTCATCATTAAATTTAATTTTTCATTTATGATCATTAGGTATTTGATACAATATTTCTATACATATTTGTTTCTAAATATAGGAACCAAGGAAGTTAATAAATAATATTATAAGTCATGATGTGTTATCCAAGTGAATGAGGAATGGAGATACCTGCATCAATGAGGAGAAGAACATGATTATATTTCCTAGTTATTGGTTCTTGTAAAACTATAACTATTTTTTAAATAATATAAAAAAATACAAATTAATGTTGATTATGTTACTCCATAAACTAAAAATATTTTAGTAATACATGAATCATTATCTATACACGATGAATATAAAATGTAAGACACTTTTATACCTAGTTGTGGAAAGATAATTTTTTTTCTAGTAAAACTAAGTTGTTTTCAAGGATATACCCAATATGGTTTTTATACTCTTTGGAGTAAAATACCATTTTTTATTATTGACAAGTTTACTTTTTTATTTTTTTAAAACTATTATAAATAAATATAATCCAAAATAAATTAATAATTAGTTTAGTTTGAGAGTCAGAATTATTCTGTGGTTAGGATAGTGGTAAATATACTTCATAATATTCCATTAATTGCTTTAAGGAAAGTAAAATTGATGTATGAAATATGCATTGTTAGAAGATAAGAGTTTCTTCAGGACTCTGTGTCAAATAATATCTTGAACAATAATTCACTGATCATTATAATATAGCATGAAGTAATTCATAAATTCACATTTATTTATACACATCAAAGATATCATGTTAATATAGAGGATTGATGATGAGTATTACATGAAAAAATCTCTCATTTAAAATGTAGCATGGATTAACTCCTAAATTAAAATTTCATTATACACATCAAAGTAATGATGTATGTAAAAGGTGAACCAATGTTGAGACTCAAATTCATCGCATAAACTTCCATTATTTTTTAAGACATGATTTACATGTAGAAGTGTTATACCATAACCATAAGCCTACTATAATGAAATATAGATATCATATGAGTTATAATATGATATAAATAAATTATTTTATAACAACACATGTTTATATGAAAATAGTTTTTTATGGATATAAATAAACTTGAATCAACAAAAATAGAAAGTGAATCTCTATTAGTATTATGAAGTTCATATAATATATTATATAAACCCTTATAACAGAAAATTTATAGTTAAATAATATACTATATTACTATAAAAGGTTGAACATATCTATTTTATATAGTTTGATAAATATAGAATTAGATTTAGTCAATTTCAGAGATGAACAATTAATTGGAATAGGAAAAAGATCCACACCTTTTTTTGGGAAAAGAATGTTATAGAGGCACATAATGCATAGGAAGGATAAAACCATAGTAATGGTTTTACATTCACCATGGATAGTGATTCATTTTCACTTATTATAATGAATCCTATAAGAAATTAGTACATTTAAATAAGCTAATATTGAAAAGTCCACTTTAAATTTAATACAGGATCTAAGTATCAAACAACACGCGTTTTTTATTTTTAATGTTTCAAATATTGATACCGAGGTGGGTATTCAAGTGAGACTATAAATGGGTGGTACAAGCATGGTTCCAAAAAGGATAAATTGGTTATACCAATACATTATATCTAAATCCATTAGATTTACAATTTTTATAGCTATTTTCTATGATCATTATATTGGGCATTGGATGTCAAGACCATCTTTTCATTAAAAATTTTTATACAATACAACGAAAACGTATTGTCGAAATAAGGGGTTAAAGTTACTAAAATCCATTTTTGGATAGCAGTATTCATTTGGAATTAATCTTTTCCATATTTTGACAAAAGGTTAGTAGTAGAATCATAATTTTACAAAGAAAATATGATTGATAACATATAGAAAAAATCAATTGGCCTTCAATTTAGTTAATAACAAAATGAAATTAACTCTCCAAATATTTAATTAAAGTAGAAACCTATGTTTTAGGAAAAAATATCTAATGAGGTAGATATAATAGGTTTCCTAAACCAATTCAAGGTACATATACTAACATAGAATTGAAAAATAAAAGTTAGAATAGTTTGAGAGATAATTGTTACCAATGTCACATGGAATAAATCTCTCTAGAAAGACATGTATGAACATAAGAGGAGACTAATGAATTAATAAGAATTCCATATTCTTCTATGATGGATCAATCACGTATTCCTTGACATATATAAGATACTATATTTCTAAACTATAATTTATAGTGGGAAAATGTCAATTATATCCCAGATAACTACATAAGAAGTAGTCTGTACAATCCAATTTGACTTGATAGAGTACAAGAGATATGTTCATGGTACATAGAGAGGAAGGAAAACTATCTATAGAGGGATAAAAAATTGTATTCCTTTGGATCAATTTGTTCTAATATCACCTTTGAGATAAGGTAATGATAAATAGAAGATCATTTAAGATAGTGTTCGACATATCTATAAATAATGAGTGTGCTATGGCTTCTGAGGTAGATGAATAAGCAGTGTATAATATGAAATGATTTGTTCTAGTTCTTGGAATATCAATTAGTAAATAAAGTTTTATTATAATATAGATTATGGTAATCCTACAATTGGTATTATCATGGAGGTAATGTTTTGATATTGGAAAAAATGAATATACTCAAGGATATAATCTCTTTATGAGTCTTACTCGCGGAGGTAAAGTCATAGATTGCGGAGTTGCCACACATAAGATATATGGTAAGTTGAACAAATAATGTTATAACTCAGTAGAAAAATGATCTTATCATGTGAGATATAAAAATTAATGTTATCAAGTTATCTCTAGTGAAAGTGGGAGTATTGTAATAGTGTGTTCCACAGAACCATCTTAAACAGTGCTTTTCAATTACCACATCATATATATAGTGAGTTATGAAATATGTAAACTTACTATAATAGTGTTGATATTTCAGTATCTACTATTTAAATGGAAATGTAAAATTATTATTTATCACATAAAATGTATATAGCAGTTCCCAGGATAAAATGATAACCTTAAGATATTATGAAATTAATCATAAACATATAGAATATGGTAAACATATATCATAATGACTATATGCAGATGATGTCATCCCATTTGGTGATGGGGGATCATAAGAATTGATAATTCTTCACATGATGTTCAAACTTGGTGATATTGAGTAGATGAGATCATGATAAATTAACCACCAATAGGATCACTACATGTTTTAAGTTTCATTAGTTGTTTTTATCTGTGAACACATGTATGGTTTCTTAAATTGATATTATTATCATTGTATACTATTTTATTGCATACTTTAATGTGAGATGAAACTATAAAATTAATTTCATAGTGAGTTTGCTTATATTGGGTGAATCATTGGTGGTATGTCATCGATTTAATAATAAAGATATAATTTTTTCCTTTTAAAAGGAATTCACTATCGTAAAATGGACCTATATCCACGGTTTTCCCAAAACCATTGGTATAGGCATAGTATGGGATCATACACCCACTGTTTTCCAAAATCATGGGTATAGGCCCCTCTTATAATAATGGTTCTAGGAGTCCCGTGGGTATAGGTTTTTTTCAAGACCTATACCCTCAGTTTGGCCTAAACAGTGGGTATAGGGTTGTTTCTCAAGACCTATACCCCTAGTTTTTGTAAAATAGTGGGTATAATGTTGTTTTTTGAGGACATATACCCACAGTTTTCCAAAAATGTGGGTATATATTTCCCATGTTATGGTGGGTAAAAAACTTTCACGGGACCCAAATTTTTTTTCACGAGAACACATATTCCCATGGTTTTCTACCTACAGCCATGATTTATATAAATATGTATAATTATATATATATATATACTAGTATTATAATTATGGTAGTGGTAAGGCACCATAAGAGTAAAGGGGCGGTCTAGGGATCGAATCCTGGGGTTGCGTATTTTGTCAGAGATATACCCACGATTTTACAAACCATGGGTATAGGTTAATGACATAGTGGAGTGGAACTATACCCAAAGTTTAAAAAATCGTGGTTATAGGTTGAGGCTATATCGACTCCTATGTTTCCCATGGTTTCAAAGGCTATACCCATAGTTTCAAACTGTGGGTATAGAAAAATTTTCAAGTATTCATTGATATGTCAGGCCTGGTTGATCTGAATGGCAGTGTATTAAAAAATAATTTGACATGGTAGAAGAAGGTAAGTCTATCCATAATGGTCAAATAATAATAAATCAGTAAAGGATGATGACTCAAAGTATGCATTCTAAATTATGAGATATCATTGTTGTACATCTCGTTCCCCTCGTTGTTTGATTTTCATGATCACAATCACCTTTCTTATTTATCTAACATTGTGTTTTAAGTGTTTTTGTTGATAGGCAATTGATTGCCAAAGGATTGGCCCAAGAAAGCTGGAAAAATGGACTGAATTGCAGTCCACCGGCCAACCGGTGTGATAGCACCGGCCAGCCGGTGGACCTGGCAGAGGTATTGCCCACTGCCAGGCTCCACCGGTCAGCCGGTGGCTCTGTCACTGGCCAGCCGGTGGCACCTAGGTGCAACAGTGTTTGCTACTGTCTCCACACCGGCCAGCCGGTGGCTCTGGCACCGGTCAGCCGGTGGAACCTGGACCAGAATTCTCCTCCTCTGCCAAGGCACCGGCCAGCCGGTGGCCCTGTACCGGCCAGCCGGTAGCCCAGTCAAACTAGCCGTTGGCTTTGACCAGTCAACTCCTTTTTGGCCTCCAACGGCTCCGAGGCCTTTTCCAACGGCTCCAAAGCCCTCCAACGGATACTTGAAGTTTCCTAGCCTATAAATAAAGGCCTAGGAAGCCCCGGAACTTTACTCAAGCCACCGGACACATTGTTGATCATTTTTGGCGAACCTCCTGCGGATTTCCTCAAGGAACCCAACGTGCTCCAATCCAATTCCACATCCAAGAGCACCTCCAAAGAAGCTTGGAAGCGGCCTTAAACATCTCCATCCAATCAAAGGCGCCCAAGGCTTCTCAAAATACGGTTTTCATTGTTTATTTATTTTGAGCTTTAAATTTGGGTTTGTGCCTACAAACCCCAAACTCTTTTCTCATCTCCCTTTCTTTGGGTTCTCACACCACCACTAAGGTGTGAAGATGTTTCTTCAAGCCTTTCCTTTTAAAAGGCTTGTGTCACGGTGAGCTAGCCTTCACCCGTTAAAAAGGCTAGTGGGTTCTTGCTATTCCATTGAAAGCAAGTGGGTTCTTGCTAAACCACAAAAAGCAAGCTGTAATAGGTCCTAGTGCTACCTCAAAGCCTAGTGGGTTTCTTGCTAAAACCATTGAAAAGCAAGCGGTAGGAATCTCTCAACGGTTGAGTTGGGAGCGGAGACGTAGGCCGGGTTTTGGCCGAACTCCGTTATCAATTTCTTGTGTGATTGCCTTCTTTATTTCCGCTGCATTCTTTACTTTGATTTTAATTTGTTAATCATTTTTTAAAAGGCAATTCACCCCCCTCTTGCCATCATTCCCGTTTTTCTCCGACCTAACAATTGGTATCAGAGGGAACTTTGAGTAATACCCTAACCCGGTTTCAAATTTAAGATCCATTTAGATGGCATCAACCTCTTTCGCCCCCGAGGGCTACTCTTTGGGTCGGGCTCCATTTTTTGATGGGACCGACTATAATTATTGGAAAACCCGCATGACTACTTTTTTAAGAAGCATAGGATATCCCATTTATAAAATTGTCATGAAAGGTTATTCTTTGTCTTCCCCCGATGAATCCAAATGGACCCCCGCTGATATTAGAAATTTCGAGCTTGATGGCAAAGCCATGAATGCTCTACATTGCGGCCTTGACCGAAATGAATTCAATCGAGTTTCCACATGCACCTCCTCACATGAAATCTAGAAACTTTTGGAGGTTACCCATGAGGGGACCAACAAAGTAAAAGATACTCGATTGGATATGTATCGTCAGGATTTTGAGTCTTTTTCTATGCACCCTAATGAATCAATTTCTGAAATGTTTACACGCTTCACTGACGTTTGCAATGGTAGAAAATCTCTTGGTGATGATGTTTCAGCCGAGACGATGGTCAAGAAGATCTTATGGGTCCTTCCGAGCTCATGGGCACCAAAGGTGACGGCGATCCAAGAAGCTAAGGACGTCAAAAATATGCCGGTAGAGGAGCTCATCGGATCCCTAATGACGTACGAGATCACGATGAGGAGGCAAGCTCAAAAGGAGGGCACACCAATCAAGACACCTAAGAACATTGCCCTCAAGGTACAAAAAGAAGTAAGCTCCTCGTCATCCTCATCTTCCTCATCTAATTCATCTTCAAGCGGCGACTCGGAAATGGAGAATCTCGCCTGCCAAATGCACAAGTTTATGAAGAAGCACAAGAAGAATAAATCCCGCAAGCATCGAAAGCAAGAACCCGACAAAAGATCGGAGCCCAAGGTAAAATGCTACGGGTGCGGCGAAAAGGGCCATTACAAGCCCGATTGCCCACTCAACACAAAACGGGCCACGCAAAAGGAAAAAGGAAAGAAAAAGGTCCTCAAGGCGACATGGAGTGACACCTCATCATCCTCCTCCTCCTCCTCCTCGAGCGACAACGGTACGAAATGCCTAATGGCATGTCATGAGGTAACATCTTCCGACTCCTCATCCTCTTGTTCTTCAAATTCAAATTCTTTAAATCATCTTTCTTATGAGGATCTCCAATACGCTAGAGATCGATTGGAGGAAGGTTTTCATGAGCTTTCTTCAAAATTCGTTGCTTTGAAAAAGAATTTCAAAAAACTCTCTTCCGAAAAAGAACAACTTCTTAAAGAGAAGGAAGAGTTGACCCTTAAAATCCAAAATTTTCCAAATGTTGATTCTTTGGAATCAACCATTAAAGACCTAAGAGAATCCCTAGCCAAATTCACCCAAGGGGAACAAAATTTGAACAATCTCCTAGGTTCCCAAAGGGTTTCAAGAACCACCAATGGACTTGGCTATACCAACCAAGCCTCCTCCTCCCATGCACCCACTGTTTTTGTAAGGGGGAGCTCTAGTTATAAATTTTGTAATTATTGTAAAAAACCCGGGCACCTCATTTATGAGTGTAATTGCAAAAATGCCCGGTACGGCCAACCCAAGTCTATTTTCTTTTCCGACGAATTCTATAGGAGAAGACCCGCCATGAGACAAGTTTGGATTGAAAAATCCCTTCTTGCGAGTCTCTCCGGGCCAAAATTTATTTCCTCTCCCCGGTGATTCATTGTTTTTATTTAGGGGGAGTTAGGATCTTTTAAGCTTTTTTGTGTATTCAAAGTTTTCATTTCAAACTCAACTCTTGGTTTCAAAACTCTCAATTCAAAATTTTCTATCAAAATTTCATTTCTAAATTTCCAACAGTTGATATCGAATTTCTTTTTGATTCAAAACTTTCAATTCAAACTGTTATTCAATTTTTGATTCTCAATTTCAAAAATTTCATTTGGTTTCAAATTTCGAATTTCAATTGGTTTTTGATTCAAAACTTTCGATTCAAACTGTTATTCAAATTTTTCAATTCAATTTTTCATTTCAAAATTTTCAACAATTAGTATCATTTTCTTTTAAAATCTCTTTTCCCTCAATCAAGTTTCATGCCCCACTCTATTTTGATAATCACAAAGGGGGAGAATTTTCTTGATTGATTGGGGGAGAATCCTTTTTGATCATGCTTAGCATTTAATTTCTTTATCCTTTAAGCATGTCTTTCTTTTAAGTTTCTACATTAATTGTTTTGGTGATTGTGATCATCAAAATAGGGGGAGATTGTTGTACATCTCGTTCCCCTCGTTGTTTGATTTTCATGATCACAATCACCTTTCTTATTTATCTAACATTGTGTTTTAAGTGTTTTTGTTGATAAGCAATTGATTGCCAAAGGATTGGCCCAAGAAAGCTGGCAAAATGGACTGAATTGCAGTCCACCGGCCAACCGGTGTGATAGCACCGGCCAGCCGGTGGACCTGGCAGAGGTATTGCCCACTGCCAGGCTCCACCGGTCAGCCGGTGGCTCTGTCACCGGCCAGCCGGTGGCACCTAGGTGCAACAGTGTTTGCTACTGTCTCCACACCGGCCAGCCGGTGGCTCTGGCACCGGTCAGCCGGTGGAACCTGGACCAGAATTCTCCTCCTCTGCCAAGGCACCGGCCAGCCGGTGGCCCTGTACCGGCCAGCCGGTAGCCCAGTCAAACTAGCCGTTGGCTTTGACCAGTCAACTCCTTTTTGGCCTCCAACGGCTCCGAGGCCTTTTCCAACGGCTCCAAAGCCCTCCAACGGATACTTGAAGGTTCCTAGCCTATAAATAAAGGCCTAGGAAGCCCTGGAACTTTACTCAAGCCACCGGACACATTGTTGATCATTTTTGGCGAACCTCCGGCGGATTTCCTCAAGGAACCCAACGTGCTCCAATCCAATTCCATATCCAAGAGCACCTCCAAAGAAGCTTGGAAGCGGCCTTCAACATCTCCATCCAATCAAAGGCGCCCAAGGCTTCTCAAAATACGGTTTTCATTGTTTATTTATTTTGAGCTTTAAATTTGGGTTTGTGCCTACAAACCCCAAACTCTTTTCTCATCTCCCTTTCTTTGGGTTCTCACACCACCACTAAGGTGTGAAGAGGTTTCTTCAAGCCTTTCCTTTTAAAAGGCTTGTGTCACGGTGAGCTAGCCTTCACTCGTTAAAAAGGCTAGTGGGTTCTTGCTATTCCATTGAAAGCAAGTGGGTTCTTGCTAAACCACAAAAAGCAAGCTGTAATAGGTCCTAGTGCTACCTCAAAGCCTAGTGGGTTTCTTGCTAAAACCATTGAAAAGCAAGCGGTAGGAATCTCTCAACGGTTGAGTTGGGAGCGGAGACGTAGGCCGGGTTTTGGCCGAACTCCGTTATCAATTTCTTGTGTGATTGCCTTCTTTATTTCCGCTGCATTCTTTACTTTGATTTTAATTTTTTAATCATTTTTTAAAAGGCAATTCACCCCCCTCTTGCCATCATTCCCATTTTTCTCCGACCTAACAATCATGAGAAAAAGATATTATAATACTTGGTGTGAGTTCATATGAAAGGTTGTCATTACTTTGACTTTTCCTTATCTATTTAGGGATATTGATGGGTTGCTAGACTCCTCTCTTGGTTTGAGAATAGTATTTAATGTTTACAAGATAAGTTCTTATAGGTTCACACACTAAGAATATTAAAAAATCTAGCATATTTACTGAATAGAAGGATAAGACATGGTGGGCCCCGCTATGAGGTCTAGGATATGTTCGAGAATATAAATCACCATGTAATAAATAAATTCATGTTATTGAAGTTAATAATAATTTGAATTGAATTTAATTATTAAAATTATTCACAAGATATTAAGTGAATACATGGGAAAATATTATACAAATGAATATTATTTTAATATTCAAGGTTCATTTAATATATATGAGAATTATGAGTCGAGTTAACATCTTAACTTTATCTTGTAATATATTTAATATATTATAAGTAATTGAAAAAAATATAAATGATATTTATGACTTAATAAATCAGTCTTACGATGATGTTTATAGCTACCAAAGGGTCGAAGAGCCGTTTCCAGGTATTTTGAGCCTCACTGTATAACGAGGAGGAGGACTCCGTGTGAGGTACTATTCAATACATGATTTTGAGATCTCATATACCCTAACATTTAAACCAAAGATATATAATTTCCTAGTCAAAGTAATTGATCAAAGATCTCCTTTACAGTTTGATGGAATGGCATAGCGGTGATCATCGGGACATCAAAGGCATCATTAGACTTCCAAGAACTTATATTTCAACGATCGATGTTCCTATAAACATTTTAAGTACATGTGGATGATATAGAGGGATCGTAATTCAGTCCCTTTGATATATTGTTTTTTATTATGAGACGGTGTGGAAGGAAACTGTAGAGACACGTATCCTGACGTACATGGACATTACATTACATTTGCGGAATACTTAGTACATAACAAAAACACACACATAAGGATCGTATTAGTTTAGTGTCTTTGGAAACTCGGAACATAATCTTCTAATCCTGGTGAAAGATCTTCAATATCTCCCATAAAGATCTTCCATTTTTTTTTACCTAAAACATTTCTTTATATCCTGGGGAAATGAAAACATAAAAGGGTGAGCTCAAATGCTCAGTAAGGGTAAACAAAAGAAATATCAATCACATCATATATATAAGCACATAACTTTTGGAAATCTTAACCTGCAAAAGAGAACATAATTTCATAACATGGGATAAATCATGGCAGTGAAATGTAATCACAATAATCATAACATAAAACATGAAACATTGTGGCATTCACACATAATCATAGATAATCATTTCTTGTTAGTCAAGACTCATTTCCAAGACTATCTTAGTGGACAAAGTCCCTTTCTGAATCGAGTAACCCTCGTTTCAGTCCTGTTTCACTGAACCGGTATAACCTACCATTCCAGCCATGTCTATCTCATGAGATATAAAATCTTTACCCAATGCATTGGAGGGAGATATAGGTCCCACCCATCTTATAATGAATCCTTTCTTATGTGTGCCACATAATCATAAAACATACATCATCGCATAACAAATGTAACAAAATGGGATTCTTGAAACATCATGACATCATAAATCAATTCATATAAGTTAAAGGAATTCATAAAAATAATTCCATCACAACATGATCAAATAAATTTAATAATAGGGATAAAAACAGAACCCTTTATTATCTTAGATGGAAAATAATTTTGATAAAACACTTGAACTCCATTCTTGAGGAAAATATCCTTTCTTCTTCAAAAACATTTTTCCTTTCATAACATGTCATACAACTTTAAAATAAAAGAAGTTGATTAAAAATAAACTTGAAAACTTGTAAAGGAAGCTTCTTGGAAATAATGTTTTAAAAATCCATTCATGCCGTATAAGTAAAAAAAAACATTCTTCGTACTTTTGTCAGAAAAGTCAAAAAGTACCTCGTACGAAAAACGGCAAAAGATTCATTTCATACATATTACTAAAAACTCACCGAAGGGTAAAAATGGATTTAAAAAATTGTAGGTGGATGTAAATAATATGACATATTGATGAAACATGGATGTGGATGATAAAATACACCCCAGTAAATACTTACGAATAAACAATCTCGGATAAAAATGAGATTGTGATATTTCCCTTACCTTAGGTCCAACTTGCTTTGTAAGTGTCCGAACCTCCTGTATAATGATTTAAATCATGTTATTGACTTATTCCAGAATCATATTCATTGTTATGATATCATATATGGTTCACTTATGACATTATATTACCCGTTCTTTTGTAAATTCCATGTTAAAGAAGCATTTTGGGTAAAATCGTTTCATTTATCGTAGGTGTTTTGACTTTTTGTTCTTATATCATGATTTAATTACTTCCAGAATATAAAATATGATTTATATATCATATATATTCAGTATATATATATATAATAGATAGATAAATAAAATGAAAAACACCGTTCATGGAGACGGTAGTCCGTACGTACGCATGAAAGCTGTTTTACTTTCCTTATTGTCTTGAAATGGAAGTAAGTAGATGACATACATATATATATATACATAAATCCAGTAGCTTTATAATGTCATATATTTCATTATTATTTCTTATATATACTTTATAATCATTCTTAAATGGTTAACATGGAGAATGAATCTCATCGCATCGTGGAGACGGTAGTCCGTACGTACGCACGAGCGATGATATCATTTCCATAAATATTGAACTGAATTGGAGTGGATTATACAATATATAAAAATCAATATGATGTTGTAATAACTATGTATAGTTATTCTTTACACCATTATACCCATCCATGTAAGGTGGTGGTGGAAAATAGATTACACCACGGCGTGGAGACGGTATTCCGTACGTACGCACGCGCGGTGATTTCTTTTTCCGTAGGATGGATAGATGGTGAAATAAGGTTGTTTCATACTTATAATAACATATCAGTATATGAGTGATACTGATGTTATTACTTCATAATGAAACAACCTAAGAAGAAGAAGTGGAAGAAGAAATAAAGATGAAAGAATTGGTAACGGTAATTACCTCTTCTTTGAAGCGCCTCTTTCAGACCTCCTCTTAGGGCACTAAAATTGGTCTTTGAGGAAGACCAGAACCTCTAGGATGTTTCTAGGGAAGTGGAGAAGAGATTTTGGCAGGGTTTGTCCGAGCTTGAGTGCTCAAATTGGTGTGAGGAGGAGGGGGAGGAGGTGTCCTTTTATAAGGGAGGAGAGGGGCACTTTAGGAATATCTCAAAATATTATTTTATATTAAAGTCAAAATAGGTTTATAATGGTTCCAAAGGGTCTTATTTCGAAGCTAAAGTGGGGATGGGTCGAAATCCTATCAACCAATAGGATTTAGACAAGTTTAGGGTATTATTTTAACCTTATCAATTAGATTTAACTCTAAGTTAAATAATTTAACTTTTACCGTGTCTTTTTGTTTTCTTACACTATATGGTTAATAAACTTACTATAACATGCCAAACTAACCCCAAATTGTTTATTATTAGTATATATATCCTTATCTAAGTCATTCGGACAAATCGTAGATTTTTAGGAATAAAATAACAATTAATAATATAATATTTGATTTAAAAACTATTTTGTGTCAATTTTGACACTATTTGATATATGATTTTTGTGAAAGTCATAACAGAATTATATGTTCGAACCAAGTTGATTAAATCAACACTAATATATCATAGTAACCTATAAAATTAGTGTAATTCATAAAAAGTCTCAAATTACATTCATTTGAGCATTTATAACATCAATTATGTTAATATTTCCTTAAAAGGGTAATTACTGCATCATCGTTGTGTCATAAATAAATTAATTTATTTAAAGTCTAAAAATTATAAATAAAATATCATTATGTAGGAAATAGTTTTAGCTTTCTAATGAATATTTATAGTCGAATTTATCTTATGTATAACCCCATATAAAAATTTTTTTAGTTATTGAACTTTGATTTTAACTATTTTAACTATTCATTAAATAAAATAATATTAAATGTCATAATCTAATCCAAGTGGACCTAAATGGTCATATTATATTCATAAGGTTGTTTTTGTTCGAATTACACTTATCCAATAGAATTAGGACATGTGTTAGGGTAATAGTAATATCATATTTACCCTTAGATACCCTATTTACTATTAACCGTGGTAAAAAAAAGTAAAAAGTTACTATTCACCAAAAATTATTTTCATCTCATTGAACCAAATTTTAGTCCTTGATATTAACCATGTCTGTCGGATTTTCGAAATTCTATTCACAGAAGCGGTAAAATTAAGTTTTATGCAAAATTCAGTTTTTAACCTACCACTTAGTGGTTTCACTATTCATCAAAAATTGAAAGTTTTCAGAAAAATGCCAAAATTTCATCCTAAGCTATATTTCATATTCCGAATTCAAAAAATGAAGTCTATTTTACCAAATTCATAACATAGAAATTGCATTAATTAATTTTATAATTAAATCCCGCTGTTAAAACAAATAGTGTGTTTTTAAGAAACAATATCCATCAAAAGATTGACACTTGATTATGTTTGGTTTAAATGTGAAATTACAACCAATGACCAACATTGTATTAAATTGTAAAAATATATTCTAAATATACTTTAAAAACACTCAAATTAATAATTTATCACTATTAATTATTTCGATTAAAAAAGTTGTTTTTAATTATAATTTAGTAATCTTCACTATTTATCAGAATATGAAAGTTATCCGAAAAGTACCAAAATTTCACCTTAGGCTAAATTCGATACTCCGAATCCAAAAATGAAGTTCATTTTGAAAAATAAGATTTACAGAGTTTTAAAAAGTGGTTATTACTATTCATAACGGCTAGTTTTAATAATATTTTAATAGCATATCGTTGTTTAGTGAAACTCGGTATTGCGTATTACACACGCTATCGAGGAAGGTCGCGATTGCGTGTAATGTAAGGCAAGTCAAGGATGCGTGTTGTGCAAGCTCCTTTTGGTGTAGCGTATAACACAAGACTTTAATAAAATTAAAAGGAATATTTTTTTATAAAATCTTGGGCTGTTACATTCTACCCCCCTTAAAATGAATTTCGCCCTCGAAATTCGTCGAGGTTATAAATGGTTTACTATTTGAAAGTTTCTTTGATAGAAACCCACATCGTAAAAAGGAATACCAAAACAAATCTTTAAAAACAAAAGTATGAAACGTAACGGTTACCCAAATAAACTAATCACTGGGTTTCCACATAGGTGAAAATATGGATATGGAAGAGAAATCTAACAATCATGTTCTGATGGAGAGTGGTAGAGAACATGGCTATGGAAAAGCTAGCAATCACAAAGCCATAAATTTGTGACGATCTAAGGTACCATCCGATTCATCAGATATAAGATCACTAGGACAACATTTTTGGTTTTCAATATCATTTCCCTAAAGTTGAAAAATTTGAATTAGAAGAAATACTTACTTGATTTTGGTATAATCTCACTGTTGTTCGTGAATTGAACAATTTACACTTCTTCCCTTAAAGAAATGAAGTTGAATTTGTTATTCGTGATGTGTTAGCAGATCATGTGATAGAATGACAGGTCATTCCATCTGTCTCAAACAAAAGGTTAGCAAAACTTATATACATAAGTCGATCTATAGTGAGATTAATCATATATGGTTCCTAAAATGGACTTATACTTCATATATCATACTGCTTAATATAATAAAACTAGTTTCTACTAAACAGGGACTTCCTGTAGGTCAGTGGTAGGCGATAAAGGCCAGTCGCACTTCGGTTTTGGGTTCGATTCCCACAGCCTTGTCCGAAGCGATGGGATGTCGCCCGTCCTGCAGGTTGTCCTTTTTCTAAAACTACATTACTATAACATCACATAAATAATATCAAAAGAAGTTCTATACTTAAACAATACTAACTTATGGTTAACATAATCTATTACAATCTTTAGGCTTATCTAAAATACTTCGGTCCAAGCTCATAGTAAAAAGAAAATGATTACTTGAAATGTCGTCAACCAAGCATGTGAATACCATCATTTATCCCCCATATATCTTGTTGGTCACATTCCAAACATTCAAAGTCCTTAATCATGTATTCTCTTGAATACCCATTGAACCTTGGTGAAAACATGAATGCAGTTAAACGTTAACACTTTCCACATACCAAAATCCTCAAAATTCTTTATAATCAAACCATGATATCACTTAGTCCTTATATCAATCATGAGCTCATGAATATAATCAAACATATCATTATCTTCTTATCCTTTAATTATGCACTTATAATCTACTTTCCAAAATAACATTTCATGGTTACTGGTACCATTCATCATACACTTTCAAAACTTAAGAAAATACAACAGTGTAACAATCCTTAGATGTCTCTTTATTCCATAGTACCATGAGATTACTTATACAACATTACACATGATAAACATGTAATCATTCCACTACATTCATAAACCATTAACCGAGCTTCAACAATTCTTTCATCTCACATATCATTGGTAGTCTCTTCATCATCATCCACATAAATACTACCCATACGGCCATACTGATTCTCTTCATGAGTCTTTCCCTTAGGACATTGGTTTGCATAATGCCCATACATTCCACATTTAAAACACTTAACCATTTTTGATGTCGTAGCAATACCATTATCCTCATCCATGGTGTTAACTGAACCTTTTCCTTTGCACTTACTTGCTTTGTGTCCTTCTTTTCCACACCCAAAGCATCTTCCAGTTCCTTTGAAACATTCTCCTTGATGCCTCTTCCCACATGATTTACATAGGGGGAATTGAACTTTCTTTCCTCTATGATCATCATGAAACTCCATCTTTCTCTTATTAGCTGAGTCAGGAAACTTACCAAATTTTACTTTATTGATCATATTATGAGATTGCTGATTCGGCATAATAATGATCTTTGGACTTCCAAATCCCATTTCATTTGGTTGCTCATGAAGAATATCATTCCATTGTCCATCATATCCTCCATTATCGTGAATCATCTTGTTTCCAGCCATTTTCTAAAACCCAAAATGAATAGTGTGAGAGGCAAAAATCATGCTAGGGAAAACAACATAATAAAGGGGGAGTACCTTCAATATCTAACATCTTAGGTTTAATTCTATGATCGTTAGCGTAGTTCTATTACTATAACCTATACGTATACTTAACCTTAGAGACATCCCTAGACATACCTTAGAAATTTCTCTAGGGATCTCACTAACGTTTTCGCATCCTAGTTTCCAAAGGTTGACTAAACCTTTCCTCTGATACCAACTGTAGAGACCCGTATCCTGACATACATGGACATTACATTACATTTGAGGAATACTTAGTACATAACAAAAACACACACACAAGGATCGTATTAGTTTAGTGTCTTTGGAAACTCGGAACATAATCTTCTAATTCTAGTGAAAGATCTTAAATATCTCCCATAAAGATCTTCCATTTTTTTTACCTAAAACCTTTCTTTATATCCTGGGGAAAAGAAAACATAAAAGGGTGAGCTCAAATGCTCAGTAAGGGTAAACAAAAGAAATATCAATCACATCATATACATAAGCACATAACTTTTGGAAATCTTAACCTGCAAAAGAGATCATAATTTCATAACATGGGATAAATCATGGCAGTGAAATGTAATCACAATAGTCATAACATAAAACATGAAACTTTGTGGCATTCACACATAATCATAGATAATCATTTCTTGTTAGTCAAGACTCATTGCCAAGACTATCTTAGTGGACAAAGTCCCTTTCTGAATCGAGTAACCCTCGTTTCAGTCCTGTTTCACTGAACCGGTATAACCTACCATTCCAGCCATGTCTATCTCATGAGTTATAAAATCTTTACCCAATGCATTGGAGGGAGATATAGGTCCCACCCATCCTATAATGAATCCTTTCTTATGTAAAGACCCGTAAAATTCAAGGGAAATTTTTTCTTAATTTTCTTTAGAATTTTACAAGAGCGCGGTTTCAGACGGCACCTGATTCCGAGGCCCGGAGTGCCCGGAATTAATTTCCGAAGTTTGGCTCGGGTACGTTCAGTGAACGAACGAGCGGGAATTCCTAACTTTTGATCCGGTGCTCGGAATTGAAATCTGAGGGCACCGATGAACTCGCAGCGCCGATATTCGCTTAAAGAGACCTTTTCGGGAGTTGCGTTTGTTGCGGGTTGAAAGTTAAGTTTTGGAATTTTTTAGTTTGAGTTAAATAAAATTGTGAAGAACAATTTTATTTTTACTTGTTAAAACCTTTCAAAGGAGGTTGGAAGTGGGACCCACACCCACTTAACCTCCCTTGGGAGGATTAAGTGTGGTGGGGCCCACACGAACCCCTAATTCTTTTCAAATTCCCTAGCCCCTCTAAACCCCCTCTTAATTACGTAACTCTTCCCTACTTTATTTCTTGCCAACCTATCTCTTCATTTAATTTTGTCAACTCTAGATTTAATTAATGAATTGAATTCAACTTTTGAATTTTGAAAGGTTGGCAAAGTGAAAATAAAATAAGGTGTAGCTTATTTTATTTTGGGTTGATCGTTTGTCTTCTTGAGAGGTGGAGAGCTCTTCTTCTTCTTCAAACTCAACGAAGAACGCGAAGAACGTCGTTCTTCAACGAAGAACTTCTCCGCCGAAGAACACGGTTCATCCGCGACACCGTATCCGCGACGCGACGTACTTCTTCCGCGTCATCTCTTCCGCGACAGTTTTCCGCGACGAACGCCATCGACAACGACTCTTCCTCCGCGACACCGATATTTCACGACTACGTCAACGTGCGACTATCGAGGTAGAGGTTCTTGAGTTCGTTGTTTTCTTTATTATTTGACTTTCCTCAAGACTTGACGAGGAACGCTCTTTTTCCGACGAAGAACGCCGCACCTCCTTTCTTCGTTCACCGTGTCAACGAAGGGGACGCCACCTCTTCTTCGGACAACCTTCGTCGGCGTGCAAGTTTCGCCAACGACGTGTCTCTTCGAACGCAACCCTTCGTCATCGGATTTGACGAACGGCTACCGCGACGCCCGACTTCCACGACGCCGTCTTCCGCGGAACGTAGATGAATCTTCGAACCTTATACCAAGGTAGGGGTTGTTGATTCCTTATTTATTTATTCCATTTCTTGAACGTGGATCTCGCATGTCTAACTTGAACCCTGAATGTTTAAGTTGAGTTGTTTATTTTAACGTGAGGGGGGCCGGACCGCATGAACACGGCCGAACCCCCCTCCATCGTTCATTTTATTCATGCGGGTGGAAGCAAGTGGCATGGTGCCGTCGCACCACGCGGGTGATCGTGCAAATATTTTACGCGGCGCCGTCGCGCTACGTCAAGGAAAAATCTTCAAGAACGCGACGCCGTCGCGCCGCGTTGAAAAGAATCATGGCACGGCGAAAGGGGCGCGGTGTCGTCGCACCGCGCCGGACGACGAACACCGCGGCCGGTTCCGGGCCGCGGCGGGACGAGGAGACCGCGGCCGGATCCGGGCCGCGGCGGGATGTGAAGACCGGCGGCCGGGCCGCCGGCGTCGGAAGTCGAAGGCGGGACCGGAATTCCCGGTCCCGTTGGTAAAAACCGGCCGGCCAGCTGGCCGGCCGGATGACATAAAACCGGGGGAATAAATCCCCCGGCCGGTTCAACAAAACCCCCCTCTTAATGAGGGGGGCGGTTCTTTGAAGGAGGGGGGCAGCCGGCCCCCTCGGTTCCGCACCAGCAGGCCCCCCACGTGGGGGGGGGGGCTTCTTTAAAAAAATGGGCGCGGCCCTTTGTGCCGCGCCGCCCCTCAAAAACCGCGGGGCTTAGCCCCCGCGTGCGTGCGGCCTCCCCGCAGGCGACAGCCGCCGCGGTTTCCCGCGGCTCCCCGTGACGTCGCGCCGCCGCGCCGCCGCGCCGCCCCAGGGGGGGGTCGGGCCGGGTCGGCCCGGACCCGGACCCCCCCGTTTCGAACCAGATTTGGTTTTTGGCCCATAACTTGAGCCTCGGACCTCCGAACGACGAACCGTCAGCGGCAACGCGATCCTTGGATTGAGACGGTCGTTTCGGTATATCGCACTCAAGGTTTCGGTTTACTTTGAGTTCGGCCGGGTTGGTTCGTTCACGAAACCAACCGGGCCTTCGGAGCGGAAACGCTCATATCTTGAGCTACGGACGTCCGATTGACGTGCCGTCAGTCGCGTAGTGTTCCTCTTAGTGATACGGATCTTTTGGCATACTCCGCCCGAGGTTTGGACGCAGGTGGAGTACGGTCGGGTTGGTTTTGCCTTAAAAACCAACCGGGCCCCGGAGACGAAAATGCCAATAACTCTCAGACCGGGCGTCCGATCGACGCGTCGTCTGTTGCGTTGAGTTCCTGTTGACGATACGGAACTTTTGGATACATCAACTTCGGTCTTCGTGACAGTTGATGTATCAGCCTCTCGGCTCGTGGAGCGGACCCTCCGTACGAGCTTGCTGTGTGCGGGAACCCTAGTGTTGGCTGCGACTGTTCTACTGCTACGACTGCTACTGTGACTTCGACGACGACAGTACAAAGATCCTGTGTAGATTCGACGACGACAGTACAGAGATCCTGTGTGGATTCGACGACGACGACTACAGCACTCAGCGATCCTTCGTGGATCAGTGCTACAGGTCCTGTGTGGGCCCGATCCTGTGTGGGTCCTTGCGCTCAGCGGTTCTGTGTGAGCCAGCGCCTACAGGTCCTGTGTGGGCCCGATCCTGTGTGGGTCTTTGCGGGGGTTAGTTACCTATCGATCCTTCGTGGGTCCGACGACTTAGATGGATCAGTGATCATCTTTATCGTCCTTGAAGAAGTATACCTGTGTGAGCTGAATCCTGTTGCTTTCCTGTGTGGATTGTGTTGTGCAATCCTGTGTGGATTATGTTTTGCTTTCCTATGTGGAATACGTATACTTTCCTGCGTGGACTGAGTTGTACTTGGGCTCGGAGGTTGGAGCGTATTTTTAATTGATGACTTAGGTATATGTATGGGCATATACCTAAGCAGTGTCGGTTGTTTCTTCGTGATTGTACCTTTCT
The DNA here is from genome assembly GCA_963277665.1 of Viscum album. Classification (NCBI taxonomy): domain Eukaryota; kingdom Viridiplantae; phylum Streptophyta; class Magnoliopsida; order Santalales; family Viscaceae; genus Viscum; species Viscum album. The sequence goes on along the minus strand of OY728162.1, from coordinate 190,688,846 downwards.
TCGTGGTTTATCCTTTGTGGATTTTGAGAGACCTTCAGGGGTCTCGGGGTCCCTACTGAGTAGCTTATACTCACCCCTGCACGGGTTTTGCCCGCACTACGTTGTGTTGGTTGCAGACGACGGACAGCGTTGACCTTAGCTGAGACTTGCACAGCGGGACGGTACCCGGAGGTGGACCACTGGGCGGGACGTGCACGGAGCAGACGGCGGGACCCGTGGAGCAGAGGAGCTATCTGTACCCACCCTTCAGGTGGGATTTCCAGTGGACAACTCGGAGTAGTGGCTTTTACTTTTCAGTTGCTGTTTTTCCCTTTTCGAGTTGTACTTTACTTTCAGTTTGGGTTTGTATACTGGCCCATTTACTTTTCCGCACTTTCAGTTGTACTCTGCTTTGTTTAGTGTTTACTTTCCGCTTGCTTACTCTGTGGTGATGTTTACTTTTCAAAGGCAATGCCTTCCCAATTTACTGGGATTTACGCCTTGGTGCTAGTCGCCAGCCCCTGGCCTATGGAAGGCGTGCTTGGGGTAGTCACGGCACGGACCCCGAGGGCGGGTCGTGACAAATTGGTATCAGAGGAGTTCGGTTCTACCGTGAACTCTGATCTTTTCTATGTGAAGCAATAATGTTTAGCGTATTGAGTGTGGATATCAGTCCAGGGAGTCCAGTGTTGGTGCGGCGGCCGACGTATCCGTACACCAGGACCCTGACTTCTGATTTCCGACTTAATGCACGAAAACATTGATTGCGTGTGTGTTTCAAAGTTTTCTTTGTGATTACTTATATCAGCTCACCAGGTATACTGTTCTGACCGTGGCGCACCTGTTTCCTTTTCAGGATGGCCCCACGACGGCAGCCAGCTAGGGTTCCGAGAGTCGAGCGAGACGACAGCCCACCGAGCGACGAGGCTTCGGTGCAGGGCCCTTTGCCAGTAGTGGCACCGGCGGTAGCTTTACCCGCCGATCCCCCGATGCTTCCAGCAGCAGCCGCTGACGATGCACGTCGCCTCAGCGCACTGCATGAGTTTCAGCGCCAGCATCCGCCCAGGTTTCACGGGGAGACGGATCCCCAGGCAGCAGAGGACTGGCTGGAGGCAGTAGTTCAAGTGTTTAGGCTAGTGAGGACACCAACAGACCTCATGGTGATCCTCGCTGCGAGCCTACTACACGCAGCAGCAGGACGATGGTGGAGCTTGATGCTCCAGGTGCACGATGAGGCATCTCTACTTTGGACGGACTTTGAGAGCCTATTCCCCTCGGAGTTCTTCCCAGCCACCCTTCGTGCGGTGCGTATCCAGGAGCTTCTACAGTTGCGGCAGGGCAGCATGACGGTCGCTCAGTACTCGGCGAGATTTACCGATCTCTCGCGCTACTCGACCGACATGGTACGGGACCCATTCTTCCGGGCCCGGACCTTCGAGCAGGGTTTGAGACACGAGATCAGGGCATCACTGATCTCCCTCAGCATACCGACTCAGACAGGAGTACTGGAGCGGGCTCTTCTAATCGAGAGCTTCCTTGCTGAGTCTACACCAGCACAGCGACCCACCGCAGGGCGGCACATGGCAGAGTCATTTGCAGCAGTCAGTTGATGGAACACCGAGGCAGAGGCAGAGGGTCGACCGTGGCGGTCCGCAGGGAGGAGGCGGACGGGGCAGAGGAGCTGGACGAGCAGCTGGTGGTGGCCGACGCTTTGAGGCTCTACCACCACCACCACCAGGAGGTCCACCCCGACCACAGGGAGCTGGCGGGCAGCGACAGGCACAACTTCAGGCAGCAGAGGCCTACGACCACGGCGCACCCGAGATGATTCGAGGTACTATCTGTGTCTATTCCACCCTTGCTGCAGTTCTTTTAGACACAGGAGCGAGTCATTCTTTCATAGCCGCTGCCCTTGTTCGGAGCTCGGAGATTCCGACAGAGCCGTTGGCTCGATCCTTACGGCTAGAGACTCCTACGGGAGCAGACTCGACGATTACGCACTGGTGCCGGCAGTGTGAGCTTACTCTAGGAGGCGAGAGCTTCGGCTGGGATCTTCTTGTAGCAGCGTCGAGGCCTTACGACGTCATCTTGGGCATGGATTGGCTGTCTACGGTCCATGCACAGATTGACTGTTTTAGGCGCAAGGTGCGATGTGTACGCACCGACGGGAGCAGGTTCACCTTCACCGGCGAGAAGGGAGCCTTAGCAGCACAGGATGGACTTTCGCAGAGGAGAGGACATCCCATCACTCATCAGTTGGCCAGCCTTATCCTTGGATCAGTTGAGGTGCGGAGTCCTGGTTTTCCTGCAGTGGTGGATCAGTTTGCGGACGTTTTCCCCGACGACGTTCCAGGGCTACCTCCTCGCAGGGAGGTAGACTTTTATATTGACTTGTACCCCGGGACAGCCCCGATATCCACTCCAGCATATCGGATGGCCCCCGCCGAGCATCGAGAGCTACGGGTACAGTTGGAGGACTTGCAGGGCAAGGGGTTCATCCGACCCAGTGTTTCACCCTGGGCTTCCCCGATATTGTTCGCCAAGAAGGCGGACGGGAGCTTGCGACTTTGTGTTGACTATCGTCGCCTGAACCAGGTGATAGTGAGGAACAAGTATCCGCTACCGAGGATTGATGACCTCTTTGATCAGCTCAAGGGAGCACGGTGGTTCTCGAAGATAGACCTCAGGTCAGGCTATCATCAGCTCAGAGTCAGAGACGAGGATGTGCAGAAGACGGCCTTCAGATGTCGGTATGGCCACTATGAGTTCTTGGTTATGCCTTTCGGTGTAACCAATGCTCCAGCAGTGTTCATGGCTCTCATGAACAGGATCTTTCAGCCATACCTCGATCGGTTTGTTGTGGTTTTCATCGACGACATTCTGATTTACTCTACGACAGAGGAGGAGCACGCCTATCACTTGAGAGTTGTTCTTGACACACTCCGAGAGCACCAGCTTTATGGTAAGCTCTCGAAGTGCCAGTTCTGGATACGTGAGGTCCACTTTTTGGGACACGTTATCTCTGAGGCGGGAGTTGCAGTGGATCCCGCGAAGATTGAGGCTGTGTTAGCATGGGAGCCACCCAAGAGCGTGACTGAGGTTCGGAGTTTCTTGGGACTAGCTGGATACTATCGGAGATTCGTTCCAGACTTCTCTAGAGTTGCAGCATCACTCACAGCTTTGACGAAGAAGGGGAAACCCTTCGTGTGGTCAGACAGATGTCAGCAGAGCTTCCAGGAGCTGAGACAGAGATTGACTAGCGCACCTATCTTAAGGTTGCCTGAGGAGGGAGTAGGGTACGTAGTCTACTGCGATGCATCAGGGACCGGACTCGGATGTGTTCTGATGCAGGAGCGGGCAGTGATCGCCTATGGATCACGACAGTTGAGGCCGCATGAGCAGAACTATGCTACCCATGACCTGGAGTTAGCAGCAGTGGTCTTCGCTCTGAAGACATGGCGACACTATCTGATGGGCGAGCGCTTTACAGTCTTTTCCGATCATCAGAGTCTCAGGTATATCTTCTCGCAGAAGGACCTGAACCTGAGACAGCGTCGATGGCTCGAGTTCCTCCAGGACTATGACTTTGAGATAGTCTATACTCCTGGGAAGGGGAACGTAGTAGCTGATGCCCTCAGTAGGAGGACGGGCATTCAGCTACTTGAGGAGGCGACGGAGCAGCTAGCCTCTTTGCAGATATCCTTCGTGGATAGAGATGGAGCAGCCTTTCTTCAGTCTCTCACAGTCACCCCTCCACTACTGCAGCGAGTCAGGGAGGCACAGCGTGGGGACGCTGACTGTGAGACACGGCGTGCACAGATATCCTCGGGACAGGCACCTGATGGTTTCTCCCTTGGAGCAGAGCACGACATCCTTTTTAGAGGACGTACCCTGGTACCAGTCGCATTGCGAGAGGAAGTACTGAGAGAGTTTCACACTTCTCCTTTAGCGGTACATCCTGGAGTGGCGAAGATGTACCAGGACCTCAGACGACAGCACTGGTGGTCGGGCATGAAGAAGGCTGTAGCAGAGTTCGTTTCTCGATGCCTCACCTATCAGCAGGTGAAGGCAGAGCATCAGGTACCAGCAGGCTTGGTACAGCCCTTGGAGGTTCCGGAGTGGAAGTGGGACGGCATATCTATGGACTTCGTGACTGGACTTCCACGCACTTCCAGAGGTCATGACTCCATCTGGGTGATTGTTGACCGACTCACCAAGTCGGCACACTACTTACCCATCAGAGAGCAGGGCTCAGTAGAGAGCTTGGGACGTCTCTACGTTCAGGAGATTGTGCGGCTCCACGGCGTGCCATCATCTATCGTCTCCGATCGAGATGCCCACTTTACTTCCCGGCTTTGGAAGGGGTTACAGGAAGCGTTCGGGACGCAGCTACGTCTTAGCACAGCTTTTCACCCTCAGACGGATGGTCAGACGGAGAGGACCATTCAGACACTCGAGGACATGCTCCGCGCATGTGTCCTCGACTTTGGTCATAGCTGGGAGGAACACCTACCCTTGGTGGAGTTCGCTTACAACAACAGCTACCACTCCACCATCGGGATGGCACCGTACGAGGCGTTGTACGGTCGACCATGTAGATCTCCTTTGTGCTGGACAGACCCTGGGGAGTCAGCACTGGTGGGACCGGAGATGGTCCAGGCCACGACAGAGAAGGTCCAGGTCATCCAGGAGCGGATGAGGACAGCTCAGAGCCGGCAGAAGTCATATGCTGACAGGAGGCAGAGGCCACTAGAGTTTGAGGATGGCGACCACGTCTTCTTGCGGGTCTCACCTCGACGTGGTATTCGGAGATTTGGCCGAGGCGGCAAGTTATCTCCGCGCTTCATCGGACCCTTCCAGATTCTCAGCAGGATTGGTAAGGTGGCTTATCGCCTGGCTCTACCACCTCAGTTGCACCGGGTGCACGACGTCTTCCACGTATCCCAGCTGAGGAGATACGTGCACGACCCGACGCACATCATTGATCATGGGGAGCTTGACGTTGACGATGGGGCGACTTTTACGGAGGTCCCTGTGGAGATAGAGGATCGACAGGAGCGGGTCCTGCGTGGGCGATCGATTCCTCTTGTGCGCATCAGATGGCAGCACGGGAATCTCCAGGAGAGCACATGGGAGCGGGAGGCTCAGATGCGTGCTCAGTACCCTCATTTGTTTCCCTAGTTTTTGTTGTATCTTTACGGGGACGTAAAGCCCTGAGGTGGGAGTAATGTAAAGACCCGTAAAATTCAAGGGAAATTTTTTCTTAATTTTCTTTAGAATTTTACAAGAGCGCGGTTTCAGACGGCACCTGATTCCGAGGCCCGGAGTGCCCGGAATTAATTTCCGAAGTTTGGCTCGGGTACGTTCAGTGAACGAACGAGCGGGAATTCCTAACTTTTGATCCGGTGTTCGGAATTGAAATCCGAGGGCACCGATGAACTCGCAGCGCCGATATTCGCTTAAAGATACCTTTTCGGGAGTTGCGTTTGTTGCGGGTTGAAAGTTAAGTTTTGGAATTTTTTAGTTTGAGTTAAATAAAATTGTGAAGAACAATTTTATTTTTACTTGTTAAAACCTTTCAAAGGAGGTTGGAAGTGGGACCCACACCCACTTAACCTCCCTTGGGAGGATTAAGTGTGGTGGGGCCCACACGAACCCCTAATTCTTTTCAAATTTCCTAACCCCTCTAAACCCCCTCTTAATTACGTAACTCTTCCCTACTTTATTTCTTGCCAACCTATCTCTTCATTTAATTTTGTCAACTCTAGATTTAATTAATGAATTGAATTCAACTTTTGAATTTTGAAAGGTTGGCAAAGTGAAAATAAAATAAGGTGTAGCTTATTTTATTTTGGGTTGATCGTTTGTCTTCTTGAGAGGTGGAGAGCTCTTCTTCTTCTTCAAACTCAACGAAGAACGCGAAGAACGTCGTTCTTCAATGAAGAACTTCTCCGCCGAAGAACACGGTTCATCCGCAACACCGTATCCGCGACGCGACGTACTTCTTCCGCGTCATCTCTTCCGCGACGGTTTTCCGCGACGAACGCCATCGACAACGACTCTTCCTCCGCGACACCGATATTTCACGACTACGTCAACGTGCGACTATCGAGGTAGAGGTTCTTGAGTTCGTTGTTTTCTTTATTATTTGACTTTCCTCAAGACTTGACGAGGAACGCTCTTTTTCCGACGAAGAACGCCGCACCTCCTTTCTTCGTTCACCGTGTCAACGAAGGGGACGCCACCTCTTCTTCGGACAACCTTCGTCGGCGTGCAAGTTTCGCCAACGACGTGTCTCTTCGAACGCAACCCTTCGTCATCGGATTTGACGAACGGCTACCGCGACGCCCGACTTCCGCGACGCCGTCTTCCGTGCAACGTAGACGAATCTTCGAACCTTATACCAAGGTAGGGGTTGTTGATTCATTATTTATTTATTCCATTTCTTGAACGTGGATCTCGCATGTCTAACTTGAACCCTGAATGTTTAAGTTGAGTTGTTTATTTTAACGTGAGGGGGGCCGGACCGCATGAACACGGCCGAACCCCCCTCCATCGTTCATGTTTATTCATGCGGGTGGAAGCAAGTGGCGTGGTGCCGTCGCACCACGCGGGTGATCGTGAAAATATTTTACGCGGCGCCATCGCGCTACGTCAAGGAAAAATCTTCAAGAACGCGACGCCGTCGCGCCGCGTTGAAAAGAATCATGGCACGGCGAAAGGGGCGCGGTGCCGTCGCACCGCGCCGGACGACGAACACCGCGGCCGGTTCTGAGCCGCGGCGGGACGAGGAGACCGCGGCCGGATCCGGGCCGCGGCGGGATGTGAAGACCGGCGGTCGGGCCGCCGGCGTCGGAAGTCAAAGGCGGGACCAGAATTCCCGGTCCCGTTGGTAAAAACCGGCCGGCCAGCTGGCCGGCCGGATGACATAAAACCGGGGGAATAAATCCCCCGGCTGGTTCAACAAAACCCCCCTCTTAATGAGGGGGGCGGTTCTTTGAAGGAGGGGGGCAGCCGGCCCCCTCGGTTCCGCACCAGCAGGCCCCCCACGTGGGGGGGGGGGGGCTTCTTTAAAAAAAAGGGCGCGACCCTTTGTGCCGCGCCGCCCCTCAAAAACCGCGGGGCTTAGCCCCCGCGTGCGTGCGGCCTCCCCGCAGGCGACAGCCGCCGCGGTTTCCCGCGGCTCCCCGCGACGCCGCGCCGCCGCGCCGCCGCCCGCCGCCGCCGCCGCGCCGCCCCAGGGGGGGGTCGGGCCGGGTCGGCCCGGACCCGGACCCCCCCGTTTCGAACCAGATTTGGTTTTTGGCCCATAACTTGAGCCTCGGACCTCCGAACAACGAACTGTCAGCGGCAACGCGGTCCTTGGATCGAGACGGTCGTTTCGGTATATCGCACTCAAGGTTTCGGTTTACTTTGAGTTCGGCCGGGTTGGTTCGTTCACGAAACCAACCGGGCCTTCGGAGCGGAAACGCTCATATCTTGAGCTACGGACGTCCGATTGACGTGTCGTCAGTCGCGTAGTGTTCCTCTTAGTGAGACGGATCTTTTGGCATACTCCGCCCGAGGTTTGGACACAAGTGGAGTACGGTCGGGTTGGTTTTGCCTTAAAAACCAACCGGGCCCCGGAGACGAAAATGCCAATAACTCTCAGACTGGGCGTCCGATCGACGCGCCGTCTGTTGCGTTGAGTTCCTGTTGACGATACGGAACTTTTGGATACATCAACTTCGGTCTTCATGACAGTTGATGTATCAGCCTCTCGGCTCGTGAAGCGGACCCTCCATACGAGCTTGCTGTGTGCGGGAACCCTAGTGCTGGCTGCGACTGTTCTACTGCTACGACTGCTACTGTGACTTCGACGACGACAGTACAGAGATCCTGTGTGGATTCGACGACGACAGTACAGAGATCCTGTGTGGATTCGACGACGATGACTACAGCACTCAGCGATCCTTCGTGGATCAGTGCTACAGGTCCTGTGTGGGCCCGATCCTGTGTGGGTCCTTGCGCTCAGCGGTTCTGTGTGAGCCAGCGCCTACAGGTCCTGTGTGGGCCCGATCCTGTGTGGGTCTTTGCGGGGGTTAGTTACCTATCGATCCTTCGTGGGTCCGACGACTTAGATGGATCAGTGATCATCTTTATCGTCCTTGAAGAAGTATACCTGTGTGAGCTGAATCCTGTTGCTTTCCTGTGTGGATTGTGTTGTGCAATCCTATGTGGATTATGTTTTGCTTTCCTATGTGGAATACGTATACTTTCCTGCGTGGACTGAGTTGTACTTGGGCTCGGAGGTTGGAGCGTATTTTTAATTGATGACTTAGGTATATGTATGGGCATATACCTAAGCAGTGTCGGTTGTTGCTTCATGATTGTACCTTTTTTCGTGGTTTATCCTTTGTGGATTTTGAGAGACCTTCAGAGGTCTCGGGGTCCCTACTGAGTAGCTTATACTCACCCCTGTACGGGCTTTGCCCGCACTACGTTGTGTTGGTTGCAGACGACGGACAGCGTTGACCTTAGCTGAGGCTTGCACAGCGGGACGGTACCCGGAGGTGGACCACTGGGCGGGACGTGCACGGAGCAGACGGCGGGACCCGTGGAGCAGAGGAGCTATCTGTACCCACCCTTCAGGTGGGATTTCCAGTGGACAACTCGGAGTAGCGGCTTTTACTTTTCAGTTGATGTTTTTCCCTTTTCGAGTTGTACTTTACTTTCAGTTTGGGTTTGTATACTGGCCCATTTACTTTTCCGCACTTTCAGTTGTACTCTGCTTTGTTTAGTGTTTACTTTCCGCTTGCTTACTCTGTGGTGATGTTTACTTTTCAAAGGCAATGCCTTCCCAATTTACTGGGATTTACGCCTTGGTGCTAGTCGCCAGCCCCTGGCCTATGGAAGGCGGGCTTGGGGTAGTCACGGCACGGACCCCGAGGGCGGGTCGTGACATCTTATGTGTGCCACATAATCATAAAACATACATCATCGCATAACACATGTAACAAAATGGGATTCTTGAAACATCATGACATCATAAATCAATTCATATAAGTTAAAGGAATTCATAAAAATAATTCCATCACAACATGATCAAATCAATTTAATAATAGGGATAAAAACAGAACCCTTTATTATCTTAGATGGAAAATAATTTTGATAAAACACTTGAACTCCATTCTTGAGGAAAATATCCTTTCTTCTTCAAAAACATTTTTCCTTTCATAACATGTCATACAACTTTAAAATAAAAGAAGTTGATTAAAAATAAACTTGAAAACTTGTAAAGAAAGGTTCTTGGAAATAATGTTTTAAAAATCCATTCATGCCGTATAAGTAAAAAAAAACATTCTTCGTACTTTTGTCGGAAAAGTCAAAAAGTACCTCGTACGAAAAATGACAAAAGATTCATTTCATACATATTACTAAAAACTCACCGAAGGGTAAAAATGGATTTAAACAATTGTAGGTGGATGGAAATAATATGACATATTGATGAAACATGGATGTGGATGATAAAATACACCCCAGTAAATACTTACGAATAAACAATCTCGGATAAAAATGAGATTGTGATATTTCCCTTACCTTAGGTCCAACTTGCTTTGTAAGTGTCCGAACCTCCTGTATAATGATTTAAATCATGTTATTGACTTATTCCAGAATCATATTCATTGTTATGATATCATATATGGTTCACTTATGACATTATATTACCCGTTCTTTTGTAAATTCCATGTTAAAGAAGAATTTTGGGTAAAATCGTTTCATTTATCGTAGGTGTTTTGACTTGTTGTTCTTATATCATGATTTACTTACTTCAAGAATATAAAATATGATTTATATATCATATATATTCAGTATATATATATATATAATAGATAGATAAATAAAATGAAAAACACCGTTCATGGAGACGGTAGTCCGTACGTACGCATGAACGCTGTTTTACTTTCCTTATTGTCTTGAAATGGAAGTAAGTAGATGACATACATATATATATATACATAAATCCAGTAGCTTTATAATGTCATATATTTCATTATTATTTCTTATATATACTTTATAATCATTCTTAAATGGTTAACATGGAGAATGAATCTCATCGCGTCGTGGAGACGGTAGTCCGTACGTACGCACGAGCGATGATATCATTTCCATAAATATTGAACTGAATTGGAGTGGATTATACAATATATCAGAATCAATATGATGTTGTAATAACTATGTATAGTTATTCTTTACACCATTATACCCATCCATGTAAGGTGGTGGTGGAAAATAGATTACACCACGGCGTGGAGACGGTATTCCGTACGTACGCACGCGCGGTGATTTCTTTTTCCGTAGGATGGATAGATGGTGAAATAAGGTTGTTTCATACTTATAATAACATATCAGTATATGAGTGATACTGATGTTATTACTTCATAATGAAACAACCTAAGAAGAAGAAGTGGAAGAAGAAATAAAGATGAAAGAATTGGTAACAGTAATTACCTCTTCTTTGAAGCGCCTCTTTGAGACCTCCTCTTAGGGCACTAAAATTGGTCTTTGAGGAAGACCAGAACCTCTAGGATGTTTCTAGGGAAGTGGAGAAGAGATTTTGGCAGGGGTTGGCCGAGCGTGAGTGCTCAAATTGGTGTGAGGAGGAGGGGGAGGAGGTGTCCTTTTATAAGGGAGGAGAGGGGCACTTTAGGAATATCTCAAAATATTATTTTATATTAAAGTCAAAATCGGTTTATAATGGTTCCAAAGGGTCTTATTTCGAAGCTAAAGTGGGGATGGGTCGAAATCCTATCAACCAATAGGATTTATACAAGTTTAGGGTATTATTTTAACCTTATCAATTAGATTTAACTCTAAGTTAAATAATTTAACTTTTACCGTGTCTTTTTGTTTTCTTACACTATATGGTTAATAAACTTACTATAACATGCCAAACTAACCCCAAATTGTTTATTATTAGTATATATATCCTTATCTAAGTCATTTGGCCGAACCTTAGATTTTTAGGAATAAAATAACAATTAATAATATAATATTTGATTTAAAAACTATTTTGTGTCAATTTTGACACTATTTGATATATGATTTTTGTGAAAGTCATAACAGAATTATATGTTCGAACCCAGTTGATTAAATCAACACTAATATATCATAGTAACCTAGAAAATTAGTGTAATTCATAAAAAGTCTCAAATTACATTCATTTGAGCATTTATAACATCAATTATGTTACTATTTCCTTAAAAGGGTAATTACTGCATCATCGTTGTGTCATAAATAAATTAATTTATTTAAAGTATAAAAATTATAAATAAAATATCATTATGTAGGAAATCGTTTTAGCTTTATAATGAATATTTATAGTCGAATTTAGCTTATTTAAAACCCCATATTAAAAATTTTTTAGTTATTGAACTTTGATTTTAACTATTTTAACTATTCATTAAATAAAATAATATTAAATGTCATAATCTAATCCAAGTGGACCTAAATGGTCATATTATATTCATAAGGTTGTTTTTGGTCGAATTACACTTATACAATAGAATTAGGACATGTGTTAGGGTAATAGTAATATCATATTTACCCTTAGATACCCTATTTACTATTAACCGTGGTAAAAAAAAGTAAAAAGTTACTATTCACCAAAAATTATTTTCATCTCATTGAACCACATTTTAGTCCTTGATATTAACCGTGTCTGTCGGATTTTCGAAATTCTATTCACAGAAGCGGTAAAATTAAGTTTTATGAAAAATTCAGTTTTTAACCTACCACTTAGTGGTTTCACTATTCATCAAAAATTGAAAGTTTTCAGAAAAATGCCAAAATTTCATCCTAAGCTATATTTCATATTCCGAATTCAAAAAATGAAGTCTATTTTACCAAATTCATAACATAGAAATTGCATTAATTAATTTTATAATTAAATCCCGCTGTTAAAACAAATAGCGTGTTTTTAATAAACAATATACATCAAAAGATTGACACTTGATTATGTTTGGTTTAAATGTGAAATTACAACCAATGACCAACATTGTATTAAATTGTAAAAATATATTCTAAATATACTTTAAAAACACTCAAATTAATAATTTATCACTATTAATTATTTCGATTAAAAAAGTTGTTTTTAATTATAATTTAGTAATCTTCACTATTCATCAGAATATGAAAGTTATCCGAAAAGTACCAAAATTTCACCTTAGGCTAAATTCGATACTCCGAATCCAAAAATGAAGTTCATTTTGAAAAATAAGATTTACAGAGTTTTAAAAAGTGGTTATTACTATTCATAACGGCTAGTTTTAATAATATTTTAATAGCATATCGTTGTTTAGTGAAACTCGGTATTGCGTATTACACACGCTATCGAGGAAGGTCGCGATTGCGTGTAATGTAAGGCAAGTCAAGGATGCGTGTTGTGCAAGCTCCTTTTGGTGTAGCGTATAACACAAGACTTTAATAAAATTAAAAGGAATATTTTTTTATAAAATCTTGGGCTGTTACAGAATCTTCAGATCAAATGAGGTAAATTGTCTGTTTTATTTTGCTGATTTAATATTTCATAAAGGATCCCTAGCTTAAATATCAGGTCGTTCATCACTAAATACAACATAGTTACATCAATATAGTGATGGAAATTTAAATTCTCCTATCCATTTTCTTCCATTTCATGCCATGATACCTTTAGGTTCACTCGCAAGACTATCATAATGGACATAGTCATTTACTGAATAGGGTTTACTATTCATTATAGTCCTTATTATCTCATGGTATATCCATCTTTAACCAATGTATTTGGAGGATATATATATCTTTGGGCCCACCCATAATATAATCTCAATCCATTAATATGTGTTATAAAATATTAAAAACATTCATCATATATCATAACCTTTAGAAAAAACATGTTGCATAAATATTTTAATTATTCATCATAGCATAACCCATGGAAAATTAATGGGGTTTATAAACATCTCATCATCATAATCATAAGACTTATAATTAAATAATAAGTTTGGTATCCTTATATTAAATCCCTATTAAATCCTAATTAACACCAAATGATGTTATCATATATGAAAAAATTCCTTTAAAACATCACTTGGAATATTTCTTGATAGAAATACCCTTTTAATTTTGGAATCACCTCTTCAAAATAAAAAAATATAAAAAATATTATAGTTTTTTTTAAAATAATTATGGAAAATTTTGAAGTATTATTCAAATAATTGATTGGTTGTGATGGTTTGAAATTTTATTTATAGTGTGTAAGTTAAAACAAAGTTTCCTTTCAAATTTTTGGTAAAAATTCAATAGTACCTCATTCAGAAATTGATAATAACATTACTTTTAATTTTTTTTATAAAAAGTAAAAAAAATATGAAATTTAATTTAAAAATAACTGAATAATAGACTAAAATATTATTGAATTTTTTTAGAAAACAAAAATCTAGAATAAATTTTTTTTCCAATCGAAAGAGGAGAAATAATATCATTTTTATTTTTAAGAACACAATTTGAACCATTTAGAGTACTGAAGAGAGGAAAATATTATGAAAACACATAATTTATAGAAATAAATATATGAGAATAAAAATTAAATGGGTTTATCATATAATTATCATCTAATTTCCTCAATGTAAATTCAATTATAATAAATCTCGATTATAATGGGATTTAAACATAAATCCCTTACCTCAAGTCTCATCTTAAATCATATGTGTATGAAAGTCATGTATAATAAATATAAATATATAATAATTATATAATATAATCATTTAAATACATATAATATCACATATTATCCAATTATAGCACTTCAACACCCATTTATTTATAATTCTTTATTAAAATCATCATTTTTGGGTGCTACCTTTTTCATTTTTCATGAGAGTTTCATTTCAGTAGTTCTGGTCCTTGAACATTGATTTTGGTTCCATGATATAAATAATGTTAATAATTATTAAAATATAATACATATTCATTATATAAATATTTATTATCATCTATAAAATGTGTAGATAGAAAAATGATTTACACTATTCATGGTGACCACAGGTCATAAATACGCATGAACACTATTTTCATTTTTTAAGAAAAATATTGAAGGAGATATAAATAATGTTTTATAATTAAAAAATAATTATCATCTCCTAAATATTATAAATAAGAATTATTTTCATATTTATGACCATCCAGGTAAAATGGTGATTAAAAATTAATTACATCTCTATGTGGAGGTGGTAAGCCGCATTTACGCATGAGTAATGTTTTCATTTTTCAAAGGATGTAAAGGAGGTGGATAATGGTTGTTACTTAAATATAATAAAAATTAAGTATATTAATTATAATATTTATAGTATTTTATAATCTATATCATATATTTATATGAAGTATATGAAGAAATAAAATTTAAGGTACTTGGTTAAAAGATATACAACTTTTTTGAGAAACCACTGTTGGGTTACACCTTAACCCTTGAAAGGATGGTATTTTAGAAATCAAATAAGATCCAGGAAATTGGGAAGGAATGTATGAATGTATCATGGTATGTATTTTCCAATTTAAAAGGATCATGAATTATGGAGAAGAGATGAGTGGTGGTATCCTTTTATAGGGGAGGGAAAGAACACACATGAACTTACTTAAAAGATTAAATAATATATATATATATATATCATAATAATATCAATTGGATACAAGGCACACAACATTTTAAGATAATATGTCTTATGTATAAATATATTAAAAAATCACATTTTAAAATGTTTTGTATACATTTAATTAATTATCTCTGAGTTAACCAATTTCAAACTCATTTTAACCATAACTCCGATAACTCAACTTTTTTACCATGATAACATAATTATATGACCCAAATAAAAGGGGAATTATAATTTTTTAGACACAATGATTCCCATTTTTTAAAACATTTTATCATATTTAATTTATATCTATGGTAGAAATTACTTTTATTATAAGAACACAAAATGAAATATTTTTTTAGTAAAATACTCAATTTAAGAGTAAACTTCATTTTACCATGAAATATAGTAATAAATTGGTTTCCATGAATTTTTTGGTTAAATAAATAATAAATATTTTTATATTTTTGTATAAATCCAAAACTGAATGGATTCATCCATCCATGCCATTAAATGAAAAGACTAAAAAATAGTTTTTAATCTGAATAAAATATAATTTACCGTTAAAAAAGTCAAGATATTGTATCAAAATTGAAGAAATGATTTAAAATACATTATTTAAGTCTTTATGAATATATTTTGTCATAAAAACTCATATAATAGTATAAATTTATGTTTTAGAATTATTAAAATGTTTTACCCCATGGTTTAACATAATTTTACCACTTTAATAGTGGTGAAAAATATTTATTATGATTACTATTCATAAGGGACAAAAATTAAGATTAACTTATTAAATTATATTAATGATAATAATTATAAATACGCAATCCATTTTATCAAAATTAATCGTTATGAGTGGAATAATTTAATTTTCAATTAAACTAGAAAAACGTGATGAAATGTAGTTTTCTAAAAAAATGTTATCTTATGTATTAATGGTTTGTATACAAAAATCCAGCATAAAATTAATTCCAATAACCGTAATTGGGCTATTAATAATATAAATGAAATAATTTTACGTTATAAAAATTTTTCAAAAAATAAATCTTTGTTAATTATTTAAATTAAAAGGTAATTTTCAATAATAATCAGTATTTTTCACTATTCACTGTAAAATCAACATTTTTAGAAAAACCCAAAATTTTACCATAAAATGATTTTTTATTTGATGATTTAAAAAAATGATATTACTTTTATCAAATATAATTTCTAAAAGTTTTATAAATTAATTATAATATTTTCTTATAAAAATTTATAATAACCATTATTGAAGAAAATGTATTTTTTAAGTATAAAAGGATTTTACTGAAAATTGAGTAATTATTTATCAATACATTATAATTATATTAAACCTTTATAAATATTTTTAATAATTTTTTATTCATATTCATAAAACCAATTGTAATTTCTAGGTTATAATATTGACATTTAAATAATATTTTTTATATTGTGGTTCGTTTAAATCTTGTTTTGCGTGTAAAGTAAGATACCAACGAAATTAATTTTATTTATTGTGAAATATATCATTAAATATAAGGGTGTTACATATAAAAATGAATGAAATACCAATTTTAAAACCATATTTTTTGAGTTTCATTGGTAGTTTCTTATCCACAAACACTTGTATTAGTCTACTGAATTGAGACTATTATCACTATAATTAATTTGATTGTGTACTTTGATTTAATTCAGAAAATATGGAATTTATGTTGTGGATAGATATATTGTTTTGGGTGTGTCATTAGTGCTATGAAATTTATTAAATGGTCAAGATATAATTTTTTACTTTCAAAAGGAAGAGATATATTGAGCCTAGTTGACTAGGATGGTAATACATTTATTGAATCTATGGACATGAAAGTAGAAGGTAAGTTTGTACAGTAATGTCAACGGATAAAAAATAATGAATTTGTGATGATTTTTTACATCATTTATATTTAAATTCTGGATTATTTTAATTAATTAATTTTATAACATTAATTTAATGTATTAATTAAATTCATCAATTTAATACATACATGAATTGTTGTTTCAGCATCATATTCATGAATTAATGTATTGATGCTTTGTATTCAACACATTTATGGATATTAAATATATTTTTAATTAAGTGATTCAGGATGGAATTGATCATTTATTATAATAAATTAAAGGTCCATATTCTCATCTAGTATTTTCTCTTTTAATAGTTTCTTCATCCAACAATTCATGTATTGTGTGTGTGTGTGAAACTTTCTAGAAGGCTTACTAGAAAGAGATTAATACACCTTCATTTGTACATATTTTATTTATTTTTATATTAGTTTTAAAGAAATAATCACTATGGATTTGACACTATATATATTTATATAAAGTCTTAAATAAACCATTGAAGTATTGGAGATGTGGATCCAACACACAAATAGAAGATAGACACCATTATTATTATGTAGTATTTTTATTCTATAACAAATCATAATATTTTATTTTAACCCTTTTTAAACTAGGTATAATCCTTAGTTCAATATTTCTATCTATTTGTATCGAAGATATTAAATATTCACATATAAGTTAGGACTATTTTTATTTGTTTTTATTCTTCTAATTTTGTTGAACAATTTTTTTTATCTTATTTTGTTCAAAAATCATGATTATCGCCACAGTTGAATGAATTTTTTAATCCTTTAAACATATGATATGATTTGTGAGATATCATGTAGTCAAAGTGACACACACACACACAGATATATATATATATATATATATTATTTCAAAACTTTGTGATATTGATGAAAATCATGAATTGTATTTTTTTTTTGTGAAAATTCATGATGTGTATTATAAAAATCAGTTTTTAGATATATAGATATTGTCCGGACTATTTCATTTCATATGAGAATAAGTATTATAAAATTTTATTATCCATATATTCTTTATTGAAGTAAATAATCCATCATTTGTATTATTTTCATAATATAGTTTTTTTATAATGATACATGAATCAAGAAGTTTTTCACTTTTATGAAAATTTATATTTTGTGATTCATGGATTTAGAAACATATTCAAATTTTAGTGAATTTAATTGTTTAGTTATCCAAAATATATGGGCATAAGAAATTTGAAATATTTTATTCATTTAAAATATATTCAGTATAATTTTAATTTTTATATATGGTATACTTATCCATATTTGTATACATATAATTTTATGATATATTTTATTTAATTATGAACTCACCTATCATGGGAATAAATATGAAAAAGATTGTATGAAAATAATTGGTATCTATAAGATCATAGTTTTCGTACATGGTATATATCTTCTTGTTTTATGTTTAAATTCTTGTTTGTGGCCTAATGTAAATACCCTTTGAGGTTATGGAGGTAACAGGGGTGTCCATGTCTTGTTTGGAGCCCAAAACCCAACTTTTTTGAAAAATAGGGAGTTCTCACGGTTAGTAGAAATCGTGAAGGTCAATTTTCAAAGTTACTACTAACTGTGTGAGGATGGAAAATTGGATTCTATAGGCTACATGGTTTGAGGAAACCATGAGAATTGGGGTGCAGACTTGTGTGAGGCACCTGTAATTTTTGGCAGATTCGAATCACACGATTTGAGCAGGGTTTCAAATACGGTAAAAGATACCCCTCCTAATAGTAGTGGGCACACAGTTAGCACATGGTTTAGCTAACTATACAGCCAAACCATGTGGCCCAATATTTTGGGTGAAATTACAAAATTTAACATAAAAATATTTTTTAAACCTAAATCTTTATTCATTATTCTTTCACATTGGATAACACATTTCCTGGGAGATATTTTTGAAGCCAGTCTTAGGCCTTTACACTATTTCTTCATCTAATATTAGAATCAAGCTTCATCGGTCCTGTTAGATCCACATCAGTGAGTACTGAATTACTTTTGTTCCACTATTTATTCTTCTTGGTATCATCTGTACTATTTCAGTGCAAGAAAATTTTCCATATTTTCATAATTTGTTCCCATTATTTATTTTTCTCCTGATTAGAGTCAAACTATGATTTGATACTAGATGAACACTCTACTACAGACCTACGGTAGGTGGTCTATACTTGTACTGAGTGGTTTGATGCTTTATTGCTCTAGTTTCCATTATGCCTCCCTTTGAACTCTCCATAACGACCCCAAAAAATTACTTGATTAATTAAATTAAATAGAATAGAACCTATTTGGGATTCCCTTTAGTTTATTTTGTATGATCTAGAGGTTTTTTACCCAACCAATGCCACCCATGGGGTGTTCCATGTAAATTTTCAGTTTCTATTATTTGTTAAACCACCCATGGGGTGAGTTAGTGCTTTACAATTTAGAGGAAGCCTAATAATAAATAAATTGAAATGAAATGGTTGAATAAGAGATGGTTTTATTACCTTTCCTTGTGTTAACATAATATTGATTGATTTAATTTCTTGAATAGTTTATTTAGAAATTGTGTACATGACATGTTAAACTCATGGAATGGATTTGAATGTGTATTGTGATATAAGTGGGTATACTCATGGAAGTTGAATACGAATTGATGAATTGTTACATAGGATGCCATGTGTGTGATACACCATGGGTAATGGAAATGATAGATAATTACTTGGACCTATAAACTCTTTTGATTTTTATTTCCCAGGATTCCTTGGGCGTTGCGACCCCTTGGATATAGTTTGGTTAGGCTCACAATGTACATGGTTGGTTGACATGCTTCTTGGAACCCAAATAAAGCCTAATCATGTTTCTATTGAGATGATCTTGGGACTCAATAATGATTCCTTATTCCCTATACCTTGGTTCTGGCCCTAAGGGGTGTGACACTTGATTATATGGCATTATAATTGTAAATTTTATATTCTTGATTACATGGCTCAACCGTGGTTGTTTCGACACTTCTAGTTATACAACAAAGTTGTGGTTGAATTGATATGTATGAATGTACAGTGAGGCTTTGTTTTTTATTTTTTTCTTTTTTTCTTTCCTTTTTATAGGTTCTTGGACTTATTTTGTATGGATCCTTGTTGGGCTATACAATATCACATGTTTTTTATCATATAATCCATGGTATCTTTACTTTTATTTACTGCTTACATGGGATATAAATTCCATGTTCCATTGGATTGTTATATTGAACATCCAGTATTTTATATATACCATTTGGTGGTCACATACTGGGATTTTATCTCATACCCTATTCAAGTCAACATTGGGTACATGGAAATACTATTTGGATGAATGTTGGGACTGGGGAAAGCACCCACAATTTGATTCATGAATTTGTGCCATGCTTAGGAGTATGGGATCATGGGGCTTATATGAGTTTCATGATGCTATCTAGAGATAGTGATTTTTGATATTTTTGATATTTTTGTACATGTATTGTATTGTACTATTGTGTACCTATTTTGGGTACTTTATATAAAAATTACATGATCATCATTATATATGAGATACTTATGGAATTTTTCATATACTACTATTATTTACCTATTATATGACTATTATACTACTTTCTCTATTTATTGTTATTAATATTATACTATGCTACACTTTGGAAAGAGTGAATAGTCTCTCCAACAACACACCCTAGTTCATCACTACTAGTTAGTAGACTTTGGCATTTGGGAGACTCACTTGATTCCATGTAGCCAACCAGGCTCAGGGAATGGGTGAGTGGCATCCTAGCCCGGGACATTACAATGTGTTATAAAAGCTTATATTTTTGGTTTATTATTTGGAAACAATAGACAGAGATAGGATGGAATTAGAATTTGGAAATGCGTTGTGCCTGGACTTAGGTAAGGCATATATAAAAATGACAAAAATGCCTTGAATGGAGATTTTTGTTTTTTGGATTTCAACTATTAAAATTGATTTGATTCCACCTTTGGGTAATACACTTGAATTATGATGTTATTATTGATATGATAGTGGGTTAAATTTGTTTCTCATCCCAATGAGATACAGGTATTACATCCCATGCATAATTTTAGGCACCTTACAGGATTCACATGCCTTACCATATAAAATGCATTTCCTATTTTCATGATGTTGTGATAGGTGCCCTGATAGATATACCTACTGTTGTGATAGAATTTTGTGTAGGAAATTGATAGACATAGTTCATACTCATAGTGTCTTCCATAACCGAAGTAGTTTCTTCATAATTAGGTTACTATAGACACTATAAGAATCTAATTATAACACGTTGGTCATGGACCATTATTCACATGGACTGGAAAATGTTATGGTATGGATTAGGTGGCTGGTATATTTCAGATCTATAGGATTATAGGACCTTATGGATCAAGAGTTAAGAACCCTTTGGTTTAACCATTTAAAATGGATTGTGAAATGAATATTAACTCAAATTAATGAAAACTAAAATGGTAAATAGAGAACTCGACTGATGTACCCAATTTGTGTATACATTTCCACATAATTCATTGAAAATAAGAACATTTTATCATAAAATACCTACTACTTAGTGGAAAAAACTATGATTTTGGTGATCTTTTTCATTTTTAGGTGATTTTTGGCCAAACACCCAAATTAGGGGAAAACTGAGTAAAATCTATAACTACACGACATGTACATATATAAACGCCATGTACATTCAGACTCAAACATGATTTGGCTAGGAAAAGTACATAACCGAGTTACCAAAAGCATGTACACGCCATGTACAGAGGATAAATGTGAAGCCCCAACCCTTTTTCTCACGTAATAATAATATTATTGTTTTATTATGTTTAATTTTCATGATATCCAAACAAAACATGCAAACTAAACAGAAGGAATTTTATTTAATCAAACACCAAAGTGTTTACTTTACAACAAGATCAAAGGAAAACCATACTACCCAAAAATAACTATTAAAATACCTATTAGAATTCTAGGGATACCCCCCAATACAACAAAAACCTCAAGAAGATAGTAAGGGTCCTTCAGATCCGTCATAATAAACATCAGTATGGCTAGAGCTACTGCAGTCGCACTGAGCATCAGTGGAATGATATGCACCATCTTCGCCAAGAAGTTTTGAATATGGAACACCCTATTTCATGTTTATATGAGGCCCAATTCAATTGTTTCCCCTTAGGTTACGATTGAGTTTCTAATGGCTATAATTATTGTCGTTGGTATTTCTATTGGTTTAATTTAAAATATCTATGTATAATTATTTTTCCAAAATATTTATGTTAAGTATTGAAATTATAACTTTAAACATATAAACACTTTTTATAAACTTTTAAAAGGATAACAATTTAATGATTTCAAAATGAGGTTTGGATTTCAAATTTCCTTTGAAATATTTCAAATGCATTGAAGAGATTTTATAAATTTTTTCATTATTTATATGTAAACCAAGATTTTATCTAAACTATGTCTTTGATTTTTATGATACTAGTATAAGATTTTCTTAATAATGTATTGAAAACTTATTTATCAATTTATATTTTAAAACATTAGCATTTATAAAACCAAGGAAAATAAATAGTTATAGTAGAGGATTAATTTTTTCAAACCTATATATGTATATGAAAATTTATTTTTATATTTAACAAAAAATAAACATTTACGTTGTTAAAATTTTAGGTGAGTACCCCACCTAGCCGAGGGCCACCTTGTGGTAGGCCCTCAAAGCCTTAATACACATCTCTCCCACATCCTCCTAGTAATGGCCAAGGGATGTGCACACGTAGGGTGCATAATAAGTCATTCACACAAAGGGGGTATAGCTACTCTTAAGGGCGCACATGGGTGCGTGTGCAAGGATCAGAGCATGCCACCATGTCGGGTGGCACGATGGCGTAGGTGGGTACAAGAGCACGCCCGCAGAGAAACCCAATAATGGGAGGTACTAGGAGGGGAGGGGGATTAATCTTAGTGATGGATCAGAGTCCCAGGCTTATAAAGAAGCCACAGAGGCCCTCCTGTATCGATGTGGGACATGGTTTTTAAGGAAAAATGGGATTTGGACAGTCAGATCTTGTCATGCACGATCAGAGCTGTTCATTTCCGTTCAGCCTTCGATCCCTAGCAACCATGGATTTCTCTCAGTGTTTTTACCCTCTGTCTGATCGGTCACTATCTAATCGTTTCCTTTTAAGTTTTTTTAATACTCGACATCGTGCCAGAGCCATCTGATCAAGTCTAGATTTAATCTCGACTGATCATTCTTTTTAAATCTCATGGACGCACCCCAACTGTCAGATCAAGGAAAGATCTAATATTGTTCGTCCGTTTTTTTCCGGATTATTCTCATATGTGACAAATTCTTCCTCCTGCATGTGCTGAACCAGTGTCTTTTTTCACACCCACTTACACCATTTTTTCATGCCCGTGACCTCAGTTAGTCCCTCCTCGCTCTCATCCTTCACAAGACCCACACCTTAGGTCAAATTATAAACCGAGTAGGCATCGGTTTTCTAGTAAGTAGAATTTAAATATTCAATATATTATGTATAATATAGTTTATATACAACCTTTTTCACTACCTTCCTTCTAGTTCTTTCTCTTCTCAAGCCTCCTTCGAGCCTTCCCCAAGCCTGTCCTCCTCAAACCAGGTAAGGATTCTATGTTTCCTTGCTTTAATTAGGTTTTTGTTATTTATATATATATACATATTGATGTATATACTTTCATATATATATATATAGTTGGGTATAAGGCCAACTGATTCCTTCTAATATGGTGAGATATTAATATTACATGAAGTTTTTAATTCGTTATATACAAGGGAGGTGTGATGTTTTGATATTCTTAATAAATTGAAATAAATACATAAGAATATATATATATGTATAAATATTTCATAAACAAAACTTTCTTTATTTAGTGGAACATTTTGAAAATTAATGAACCCTTTTTTTGCTAATGTTCTTCATAAATCAAAATGTGTAAAGGTCATTAAATGTTTGTTGTAATATTCTTATATAAACCATGTATATTGAGTTATACATTTATATATATATATTTATTTATTATAAACAACCTATTATATTTTATGGAACGATTTTCATTTTATACACCCTTGAATAACTAATAATCCTAATGGGTTTAAAAACATTCAATTTTTATTAAACATTTGATTTAAGAACCTTCATATACACTCTATATAATTAGTTATATATTTATATCTATATATATATATTCATACAGGTTTAGATAAACATCTATTATACTCAAAATTAGGAGTCTAAATTATTGGGTTTCAAAGTATAAGTAGTTTTTTAAAATGTAAAGAATTATATTTTTGTACAGAACTCTTATATATGTATGTACTACTATATGAATATGTACCTTTGGGGTTTAATCATAAACTAATTAGGTTTTTATAAAAAACAATTTTTGGTGATTTGATTATGTGTGTGGGGTGTATAATGTTCATAATAATTTATTAAACCATGGGTTGGTTGAGAAAATATTGAGTATATAATTTTTATATAAAGTTCATATAATTTTAACCCACATTTATACAAGAACAATAGTTACCCTAGTGTATTCCCTCTTAATATTTTTAGAAAAATAAAATAATCTGAGAACTTGAATCTCCCGTAATAAATGTTTTTCAATCATTATGTTCTATTTTGTTAAATATTCCCATTTATCAGCATGTGTTTTAAATATGAATGACAATTATCTTAATTTTTGAATTGTGCATTCTGAAATATAAAATGTTTAAATTCATAATAAGTTTTTATGGATTTTCATTATATGTGACAAACTTGTGTTTAATGTGCTTTATTAATGGACACATGTGTTGCCTACCATACTTGTCATTCATTGTCATGCATTGATAGTATTTTTATTAAAACATATAAGCATGGATTTAATTTTATATATAAATGATAAATAATGTAATTAAAACTCTTATGAACTTTTAGGGAATTAAGAACTAAATTATTTAAAGTGGTATGGGACACATTGAATAATATAAAATGGGAAATTAAATATTCAAAGTGGTATGAGACACTTTGAATATACGACCTTACTTGGATATGAGGAATGTATTGGAATCATAATGAAATGGGTTGGGGAATGGTTAATGAAATCCATATAGGTTGGAGACTTGTTAATAAAAGTCCTATGGGTTGGGGACCAGTTAATGAAAACCCTATGATGCATCGGTAGTTCTAATGAGACAAATCAGGTTATGGAACGAGGCCTTCATAGAGTCTGGCATTAAACTTTTCCCTCATTATTTTTATGATAATTAATTAACCAAGTGGATGTGCGACTTGTAGAATATCCATGGTTAAGATCATGTGCTTACGAGTATAAGAAGAAGTAAACGCTTTAGGCATAATGTTTATTCAGCATTTAGAGATTTATTTGCGAGTTTATGCCTTATAGTTAGTATTGAATGAATTGAAGTTTTCACATGCGACACTCTGGTCATGTATTACTTTCATTTATTAATTATGTACTTGCACATTCACATGTCACACTTAATAAAGTTCAATTGACTCTTACTTTATATGTTTCACACAATATAATTTGTATGAGCATGATTATGATTGGAACATGTTTTATTATAAACCTATTAATATTACTTGAATTATGCTCTTATAATTCTTTGTCTAAATTCTATGTTATGATACATGTGTTACATCATTCCTTAAGAAAATGTTTTAGTAATAATTTTAAAATAATGTTTTCAAAAGGGTTTTAATTGGTATTTTATGTTATTTTAATACCCCTTCCTGGGCATTAGTATGCTCACCCTACATTTTTAAATAAAAAATTTTAGGTATTAGTTTTTAGCCGAAGAAGCATGTCAGAAGTGGCTGGTTTCCCAGAAACTGAACCGTAACGATCCTCTGTATGGGACATAATGTGTAAAATATCAATGCATGTTTTTGTAAATAAATTACACATCATGTTTTTAGGCACTGACTCTAGGTATTCTGGAGTGATGCTATGAAAGTTGGTATCAGAGGTTCGGTTTAGATAACTCTGGAAAACCAGAACTGAACCAAAACAAATACTTAAACATTACTAAGTATGATCTTTTCTTAATTTTCGGATGTAAAATGAAAATAGTAGTCTTTTGTCTCTTCCTATTGAGGCTCTATAAACCATAGTTTCCATAACCATCCATGACAACTTTGTAAACTATGCACACATTCTTACGACATTCAAACACCTCTACGACGTGTCAAACTCTCCCCGTGTACTTCAACTCCACCTAGGAGCAGTTTTAGACTACCTATTTATGATAAAAATCCAATTTACATCCTAAAAACCTCAGGGAATGTACTTTGAGGGTCTTTTTGTATGCTTCACCGTAGTAGAAGGCATCTCGTCCCTCATGGATTTCTAAGAATCTGCAGCAGTGGGTGACCTCCGCACAACATATATGTGCCAAATCTTGTCCTATGGGAATTATGGTCAAGTAATGGACATTGAAATACTTGAAATTGAGGGCTTCCATTCGTTGTACAGACATCAAGTACATAATTATGTCTCTCAGCTTTACACCCCTCATGTCTCACTCTAGATACACCATAAGTTTACCCATGAGATTGAACCAGACTCCTTGGGTTGCATTTGGTTCAGGAAGATTGAGAGCTTCAAAATTGTTTTGGGATTCATGTAATCGAGAACTTGCGAAACCATTATTCTTGGGTGTTGTGTACCAGTTGTTTTATGAAAATACAACTTGTTGTTTCTTATTTCTCTTTCCTTTTTAGTGTTTTTTCTTTTGGATGAGTTTCACTGATTTGACTTTCATAAAAAAATTATTTTCAAATGGAAGGAAAAACCCATATCTTATCTTTTCCCATTGAGGTACTAGAGGCCATTATAGTTAGAACCTGAGTGGAAGAATACCTTCCCTTCGCAAACCTATGAAGAACATGCAAACATATTTATGAGGTATTGAACATTCCATACATTCTATGCTTCATCCAAGGGAATGCCTATATCTACCACCGCATAGCCACTATTCAAGTTGTTGAGTGTAGGAGAAGGGGAAAGTACCATGAAGGTATTTTCATATGCTTCACTCTATCCCGCATCTTCGCGGTCAGGTCAAGGTTTCAAGAGGATTCCTTGGAAGGGAACCTTCATGCATCCTACATGCACCAAATTCTGAGCATCATTTGGATGACCACGTCTATGAAATTAACATTCTCAGACAAGAGATAGTCCGACAAGTTCTTAGAGAGTTTGTCTATTCAGACATCTCTGAACTTTATACCATTTGATCCTTCCACTGGAAGCTCGAGTGTGAAATAAAAGAGTTTAACCCTTACTGTCCGAGGTGTGTCTAGGATAGGGAAGTGGAAGATTTGAACACCAATTTAGGTATTCAGATGACCGCACCTAAGGATCCTCCACGATGGGGGATGTTGTGAAGAACATCAGAGAGTCTTTTTAGCATGGTTATATGAAATCAATTACGAGGACGCAATTCATTGAAGGGGGGATAATGTTATGCCCCAAACCTTTTTCTCATGTAATAATAATATTATGGTTTTATTCTGTTTAATTTTCATGATATCTGAACAAAACCTGAAAACTAAACACAAGGCATTTTATTTAATTAAATACCGAAGTGTTTACTTTACAACAAGATCAAAGGAAAACCATAATACCCAAAAATAACTGTTAAAGGACCTATTAGAATTATAGGGAGACCACCCAATACATCAAAAACCCCAAGAAGATAGTAAGGGTCCTTCAGATCCATCACAATAAACATTAGTATGTATAGATCTACTGCAGCCGCACTGAGCATCTGTGGAATGATGTGCACCATCTTCACTAAGACCTTTTGAATATGGAACACCCTATTTCATGTTTATATAAGTCCCCAATTCGACTGTTGTCCCTTAGGTGACTGTTGAGTTTCTAATGACTATAATTATAGTTGTTGGTCTTTCTGTTGGTTTAATTTAAAATATCTAAGTATAATTAGTTTTCCAAAATATTTAAGTTATTTATTGAAATTATTTATTTAAACATATAAACTCTTTTTATAAACTTTAAAAAGGATAATGATTTAATTATTTCAAAATGAGGTTTGGATTTCAAATGATTTTCAAAAATTTCAAATGTATTTAAGAGATTTTATAAGTTTTTTCATTCTTGATGTGTAAACCATGGTTTTAACTAAACTATATCTTTGATTTTTATGATTATAGTATATGATTTTTTTAATAATGTATTGAACCTTGATTTATCAATTTATGTTTTAAAACATTTCCAATTATAAAACTAAGTAAAATAAATAGTTCTAGTAGATGATTCATTTTTTTGAACCTATGTATGTACATAAAAACTTTGTTTTATATTTAACAAAAAATAAACATTTACTTTGTTAAAATTTTAGGTGAGTTCCCCACCTAGCCGAGGGACACCTTGTGGGAGGCCCTCAAAGGCATGATGGGCATCTCACCCACAACCCCTGGAAGTGGCCAATAGAAGTGCGCACGTAGGGTACATGCTAAGTCACAAACACAGAGGGGGAATAGATACCCCTATGGATGCCCACGTGTGTGTGTGTGTGTGCAAGGATCAGAGCGCGCCACTGTATGGGATGGCACGATGGCGTGGGTGGGCACATGAGCACGCTCGCAGAGGAACCCCGTATAGGGAGGTACCAAGAGGAAAGGGGGAGTAATATGAGTGATGGCTCAGAGTCTCGATCTTATAAAGAAGCTATGGAGGCCCTCCCGTTTCGATGTGGGACAAGGTTTTTAAGGTGAAATAGGATTTGGACCATTATATCTTGTTGCACACAATCATATCCGTCCATTTTGGTTCAACCTTAGATCCCCAATAGCGATGGATTTCTCTCTGTGTTTTTACCCACCATCTGATCGATCATGTTCTAATCGTGACCGTTTAAGTTTTTCTAAATCTCGACATCACACTATAGTCATCCGATCGAGTTGAGATTTAATATCGACCAATCATTCTTTTTAAATCTCGTAGATTCACCCTGATCGTCAGATCAATTCAAGATTTAATCTTGGTCGTCTGTTTGTTTTGCGGATTTTTCTCATCCACGGTGTCTTCATACTTCTACTTGTGTTGAACCAGTGCCTTTTTCCACACCCACTACACCTTGTTTCCTTGACTGTGACCTTGGTTTCTCCCTCCTCACTCTCATCTTCCACAAGACCCACACCTTAGGTTGTTTTATAAACCAATTAGGCCTTGGTTTTCCAGCAATTAGCATTAAAATATTCTATAGATTATGTATAATATAGTTTATATAAAACACGTTGCACATTATTCATTCCAGTTCTTCCGCTTCTCAAGCCCCCTTCGAGCCTTCCTCGAGCCTCTCCTCTTTAAACCAGGTAAGGATTCTATGTTTCCTTGCTTTGCTTCTATTTTGGTTTGTTATATATATATATATACATATAGATGTATATACTTGTATATATATATATATATTTGGGTATAAGGACAATCAATTCCTTATAATATGGTGAGCTCTTAATATTACATGAAGTTCTTAATTCGTTATATACAAGGGTGGTGTGATGTTTTGAGATTCTTAATAAATTAAAATAAATACATAATAATATATGTATATGTATACATATTTCATAAAAAAAATCAATATTTAGTGGCAAGTTTTGAAAATTAATGAATCCCTGTTTTACTAATGTTCCTCATTAACTCAAAACGTGTAAAGGTCATTAAATGTTTGGTGTAAGAATTTTATATACACCAAGTATATTCGGTTATACACTTATATATATATATATATTTATTATAAAAAACCTATTCTGTTATATGGCATGATTTTTCTTTTATACACCCTTGAATAACTAATAATTCTAATGGGTTTAAAAACATGCAAGTGTCGTTAAACATTTGATTTAAGAACCATTCTATAAAATTTCTATAATTAGTAATATATATATATATATATATATTCATACAGGTTTAGATAAACCTCTATTAAACTCAAAATTAAGACTCTTAATTATTGAGTTTCAAAGTTTAAGTAGTTTTTTAAAATTTAAAGAATTATATTTTTTAAAAAAACTCTTAAATATGTATGTATAGCTATATGCATATTTACCTTTGGGATTTAATCATAAAATAATTAGGATTTAATAAAAACCAATTTTGGTGATTTAATTATGTATGTGGGATGTATAATGTTCATAATAATTTATTAAACAATGGGTTAATTGAGTAAATATTGTGTATACACTTTTTATATATAGTTAATATAACTTTAACCTACATTTATACAAGAACAATAGTTACCCTAGTGTATGCCCTCCTAATATTTTTAAAAAAATGAAATAATCTAAGTACTTGAATCTGCCGCAATAAATGTTTTTCAATCATTAAAT
The DNA here is from genome assembly GCA_963277665.1 of Viscum album. Lineage (NCBI taxonomy): Eukaryota > Viridiplantae > Streptophyta > Magnoliopsida > Santalales > Viscaceae > Viscum > Viscum album. The sequence goes on along the minus strand of OY728162.1, from coordinate 190,658,879 downwards.
TATGTTTTGTTAAATATTCCCATTTATCAGCATGTGTTTTAAATATGAATGACAATTATAAAAATTTTATAATTGTGAATTCTGAAATATAAAATGATTAAATTCATAATATGGATTTTAGGTATTGTCATTTTATATGATAAACTTGTGTTTAATGTCCTTTAGTTATGGAAACATGTGTTTCCTATCATAATTTTCATTCATTTTCATGCATTGATAGTATTGTTATTAACACTTATAAGCATGAATTACTTTGTATATATAAATGATAAAGAATGTAATTAAAACTCTTATGACCTTTTATGGAATTAAGAACTAAATTATTCAAAGTGGTAGGGGACACCTTGAATAATATGAAATGAGAAATTAAATATTCAAAGTGGTATGGGAGACTTTGAATATATGACCTTTCTTGGAATATGAGGAATGTGTTGGACTCAGTATGAAATGGGTTGGTGACTGGTTAATGAAAGCCCTATGGGTTGGGGACTGGTTAATGAAATCCTTATGGGTTGGGTACCGGTGAATGAAATCCCTACGATGCATCTGTAATTCTCATGAGACAAATCAGGTCATGGCACAAGGCCTTGACACAGTCTGGCATTATACATTTCCCTAATTATGTTTATGATAATTAATTAACCAAGTGGATGTGCGACTAGTATAATATTCATGGTTAAGAGCATGTACTTATTAGTATAAGAAGAAGTAAATGATTTAGTAATAATGTTTATTAATCATTTAGAGATTTATTTTCCAGTTTATGTCTTATAGTTAGTATTGAATGAATTGAAGTTTTCATATGTGACACTCTGATCATGTATTACTTTCATTTATTAATTATGTACTTGCGCATTCACATGTCAATATTATTAAAGTTCGATTGACTCTTAATTTATATGTTGCACACCATATAATCTGTATGAGCATGCTTATGATTGGAACATGTTTCATTATAAACCTGTTAATATTACCTGAATTGTACACTTATAAATCTTAGTCTAAATGCTATATTAGGATACATGTGTTACATCATTCCTTAAGAAAATGTTTTAGTAATAATTTTAAAAGAATGTTTTAAAAATGGTTTTAATTGGTATATTATGTTATTTTAAAACCCCTTCATGAGAATTCGTATGCTCACCATACATTTTTAAATAAAAAATTTCAGGTATCATTTTTTAGCTGAAGAATCATGTTAGAAGTTGCTGGTTTCCCAAAAACTGAACCGTAACGATCTTCTGTATGGGACATGATATGTAAAATATCAATGCATGTTTTTGTAATGAAATTACACATCATGTTTTTAGGCACCGACTCCAGGTATTCTAGAGTCATGTTGTGAAAGTTGGTATCAGTGGTTCGGTTTAGATAACTCTGGAAAACCAGAACTAAACCAAAAAAAATACTTAAACATTTCTAAGTATGATTTTTTCTTAATTTTCAGATGGAAAATGTAAATATAAGTCTTTTGCCTCTTCCTATTGAGGATCTATAAACCATAGTTTCTAGAACCATCCACGACAACTTTGTAACTATGTACACATTCTTACGACATGAAAACACCTCTACGACGTGTCAAACTCTCCCTGTGTACTTCAACTCCACCGAGGAGCGGGTTTAGACTACCTATTTATGATGAAAATCCAATTTCTATCCTACACATGTCGGGGAATGTACTTTGAGGGTCTTTTTGGATGCTTCACCGCAGTAGAATGCATCTCGTCCCTCACGGATTTCCATGAATCTACAGCAGCGGGTGACCTCCACGCAGCATATATGTTCCAAATCTTGTCCTATGGGAATTATGGTCAAGTAATGTACATTGAAATACTTGAAATTGAGGCCTTCTGTTATTTGTACAGACATCAAGTACATACTGATGTCTCTCAGCTTTAAACCCCTCATGTCTCACTCTAGAGACACTATAAGTTTACCCATGAGATTGAAATAGACTCCTTGGGTTTGCATTTGGTTCAGGGAGATTGAGAGCATAGAAATTGTTTTGGGGATTTGGGTAATTGAGAACTGGGGAAACCATTAATATTGGGTGTTGTGTACCAGTTGTTTTATGAAAATACAACTTGTTGTTTCTTATTTCTCCTTCCTTTTCAGTGTTTATTCTTTTGGATGAGTTTCACTAATTAGACTTTCATAAAAAAAATATTTTCAAATGGAAGGAAAAACCCATATCTTATCCTTTCCTGTTGAGGTACTAGAGGCCAATATAGTTAGAACCTATGTGGAAGAATACCTTCCCTTCGAAATCCTACGAAGAACATGCAAACATATTTATGAGGTATCAAACAGTCCATACATTCTATGCTTCTGCCAAGGGGATGCTTATATCTACCACTGCATAGCCACTGTTCAACTTACTGAGTATAAGAGAAGGGGAAAGTACCGTGAATGTATTTTCCTATGCTTCACTCTATCCCACAACTTCATGGCTAGGGATATGTTTTAAGAGGATTCCTTGGAAGGGAACCTTCATGCAGCCTAAATGAACCAAATCCTAAGTTTCATTTGTATGACCACATCTACGACATTAACATTCTCAGACAAGAGACAGTCCGAAGAGTTCATAGATAGTTTTTCTATTCGGACATCTCTGACCTTTGTACCATTCGATCCTTCCACTTGAAGCTCGAGTGTGAAATGAAAGAGTTTAACCCTTACTATCCGAGGTGTGTCTAGGCTAGGGAAGTGTAAGATTTGAACACCAATTTGGGTATTCAGATAACCGCACCTGAGGATCCTCCACGATGGGGGATGTTATTGTAACGACCTGAATCTGGAGCCCCTCCACTGGTTCCTCGTACCTGGTTCTCCACGTGACCTCAAGAGAATTTCCCCAAACGTCAGAGGTTGCTGACTAGCAGTGAGGGCCTTGGTGAGTTGGTTGGGAAACTATGCCCTAATTCAGTGAAGTATACCGTAGAAGAACAACCAGACACAATAACAGAAACAGTAAACAACATAAAACAACTGAACTGAATAGAGGAAGCAATGTATAAAATAATGATCATGCAATATGGTACATATGTTTATGGAAAGTAGTAAACAAACCAACATGCTGAAGTACAACTGAAAAAAAAAGTGCAAAGAAAATAAAGTAAACTCCTCATCATCGCAATCCTTAGGTCGGTCCCTTGCTCTCCAGCTCCAAGCAATCACGTACTGGAAGTCGAAGGGCGCTTGCCCTTATCTATTCCTGCAACAAAAAAGTCTGCTTGGGCCCAAAAGCATGGCCCAAATAGGGTGTGAGATAAAATCTCAATAGGCAATCACCCAACGATCTGTGCCTAACAGTCAATGAATACCAGGAAAGTAAAAGTGTAGGAAGCAGTAAACAGAAAAGCACACAACAGCTAAAATCCACAATTCTAGAATATAAGGTATAGAATTAACAACAACAGCAAGAAGAAAATAGGTAACCCTCTAGGTAGCTCTCATAGCCTAACCCCTATAGTTCAACCTAGAAGTATAGCAACCCTCTAGGAGGCACACACAGTCTCACCCCTCTGGTTCAGCTAAGAATATAATCTTTGGGAAATAACTCACCGTCAATTCCCCCTATAGTTTCGTATCGTGCTAAAGGATCTCTGGGGAAGCACTCAATGTCTCATTCCCTCTGTGGCCCGTGTCAAGGAACTACAGATTCTATGAGGAAGCACTGATTGTCAATTCCCCCTGTGGTCTCGCATTGTATTAAAAGACACTCTGGAAAAGCCCTTACGTCCATTCTCCCTATGGTCTACTACAATAGGTTCTCACAGTCCTTTGTGAAATAAACATGCTCTGTGTGCATGCAACGTCCAAGTAAACCTCAAGAACTACTTGGATATCAATCTAAGGCTCAACAGCATAAAATAGCAACAGTTCCACTGTCCTAAAACTAGGCATGGCAATTGGAAAAATGGAAAACAAGGAAAACAAGCATAAAAAACCTCTAGAATACAGTAAAAACGACCATATTCACAATCAATTACATCTACTCTAGCAATCAAGCAAATAAGGCTAAATAAAAAGGGAAAAACTGGAACACGCAATACCCCGTTCAAGGGTATTCGTGGAAATTTCACAAAATACTCATCGAATTTCTACATAATGGCATAAACCCCCTACCTCGATGCTAGGAGAACGATATAATTTAACCACGATGACTGATTCTCCCTATAATGTCGTAGATCTGAGAAAATGTACAAAACGTTCAATGCTTAGATAACTTGAGAAGGAGGAAGAACCATGGAACAAGGATAAATAAGAAGAGAGATCTTACCGAGGTGATGCCAATGCAATCAACGGCGGCTGGAATAGAGATCGGATGGTGGAACGGGGGCTTGGGGAAGATCCGGTTGTACGGGTTACTCTCAGACGAAGAACCTAGAGAAGGGGTGTGTTCTGTCCGTCAGGTGCGACCCCGATGTGTTTAGTGAAAAAAAGAAAAGTACATGGCGTGAACTTTTAGAGTACATGAAATTTACTAGGTTTTTCCATACTCGGCCAAAAATGGCCTCCACATCACCCCGACACACCGTGTGTGTGGCCCGAGCACGGCTAACACATGACTTCGAGTCGGAGAAGAGTACACGACATGTACTCATAAAGTACACGGCGTGTACTTCAAAATTTTCCAAAAAATACATATTTTTTTAAAAAACTCCAGAAAATGGAAAGGAATACCTGAAATGAAGATCCGGGTTCTTACAAAATTCCCCCCTTATAGAAATTCATCACCGAATTTCCCGAACGAGGCGTAGAAGAAGAAACCCCAAGCAGCTCCGGCCACTGCGATCGTACATCAACCTCCCTCTCCCAGGTCTCGTCCTGTACTCGCCCATGATGCCATAGAACTCATACAAGAGGAACATAACGCCCATGGAGAACCTTCATACTGTGATCGACAATCCGGATAGGATGCTCCTCGAATGATGCATCTTCTTCGAACTCAACCCCCTCGGGCTGGATGACATGAGACAGGTCTGAAAAGTAACTTCGGAGCTGAGAGACGTGGAAGACTTCGTGCATGGCCCAGTACCTCTGGGGTAGCTGCAATCGATAGGCAACCAGACCAACTCTCTCCAATACCTCAAACGATCTGACGTACCGTGATGAAAGCTTACCCTGTCTTTGAATCCTCTTGTGACCCAGCCTCGGTGCGACATGCAGGAAAACCTAATTCCCGACCTCGAACTCTAGAGGTCATCTCCACTGATCAACATAAGACTTCTGCTGAGACTGTGTTGTATCCATCCTATTCTGAATCAGTTCTATCTACTCTAAAGTCTCCTGAACAAGACAAGGTCCCAGCAAGGCTACCTCTCCTGCCTCCAGCCTGCATAAGGGTGATCGACATGGCCTACCGTACAAAGCCTTGTATGGTACCATCTGAATGGTCGCCTGGAAACTATTATTGTAGGTGAACTCCACTAGAGTAATATGCTTCTCCCAAAAACTGCCAAAGTCTAGGATACAAGCTCGGAGCATATCCTCAAGCACCTGGATCGTGTGCTTGGACTAACCATCTGTCTGGAGATGGTTTGTTGTACTCAAAAGTACCTGTGTACCCAAGGCCTTCTGAAGTCCATGCCCAAATCGAGAGGTAAAGCGTGAATCCATGTATGAAATAATAGAGCGTGGAACTCCATGCAGACGAACGATCTCTCTGATGTAAAGTCATCCCAGATCATTGACAGTGAAAGTCTCCTTTATCGGCAAGAAGTGAGAAACCTTTGTGAGCCTGTCGACGACAACCCAAACAACATTGTTCCCTCGAGGTGACCTCAGAAACCCTTTCATGAAGTCCATCACAACATTATTCCACTTCCACTCTAGAATGGGTAACTTATGTAAAATCCCTGCTTGTCGTTGATGCTCTGATTTCACCTACTGACAAGTAGAACACCACAAGACGAAACTAGCAACATCTTTCTTCATACCTGGCCACCAGTACTGTCGATGAAGATCCTGATACATCTTGGTGACACCAAGATGAACTGCCCAAACTGAGGAATGAAAATCCCGCATCAGCTCCTCGCGTATGTATGCTGGCACCCATACGTGTCCTTGGAAACGTAAGATCTCATCCTCACCAACTGTCCATCCAGGAAGAGGGTCCTATCCTGACACGCTCTCCCGCAGGACTAAGCCTTCTGAGTCTGATAGCTACCTCATCTATACATGATCAAGTAGTGTTGATGTAATATCTAAAGAATATAGGAAATTCTGTCTCTGTCTATCGTGCACCTCTAGATGCATCTCAAAGAATAGAGCCATAAGCTGCCACTCACTGCTGGCCTCCTGAACTGCCTGAATCTAAGTTCTCCTAATCAATGCATCTGCCATTATGTTGCCCTTTCCCGGCATATAGGCAAGATCAAAATCAATAGACTAAAGATACTCGAGCCACCTACACTGTCTCAGATTCAGATCACGCTGAGTGAAGATATACTTGAGACTCTTGTGGTCGGTAAAGACGACAAAGTGCTCTCCCAAAAGATAGTGTCTCCAACAACGTATGGCATGAACAACAGCTGCCAACTCCAGATCATGCATAGGGTAGTTCCTCTCATGTGACCTCAACTGTCGAGACCCGTACGCAATGACTCCATCTCTCTGCATAAGAACAACTCCCAGCCCGATACCTCAATCATCACAATAGACTGTATTGATCTTTCCTGGCTCTGTCAAGACTAGTATCAGTGCTGATGTCAAACTTCCCTTTAGCTTCTAAAAGGATGACTCACAAGAATCTGACCATAAGAACTTCTCCCCCTTCTTGGTCAGACCTGTCAAAGGTGCTGCTAGGCGTGAAAATTCCTGAATGAAGCTTCTGTAGTATCTAGCCAGCTATAGGAAACTCTATACCTCAAAAACATTCTTCAGCTGCTCCCAGGAAACTATAACTCTAAATTTATCTTGGTCCACAGATACTCCTACCTCTAAGATGACATGACCCAAGAAGTGAATCTCTTCCATCCAATAGTGTCACTTCGAGAGTTTAGCATAAAGCTGATGCTCTCTCAGTGTACTCAGAACGATCTCACGATGTATGTCATGGTCGTGTTGTATGTAAGAGTACACCAAGATATCGTCCACGAAGACCACGAAAAAGGAGTCCATATAAGGATGGAACACTCGGTTCATCAGTGCCATGAAAACTACAAGTGCATTCGTGAGACCGAATGGCATGACTATATACTCGTATAGACCATACCTGATCCTAAAGGATTTCAGAGGTATATATAATGGTCTAACGTGCAACTGATGATAAAAGAACCTCTAGTCAATCTTCAAGAACACCCAGGCTCCTCAAAGCTGATCAAAGAGGTCATATATCCTCGGCAAGGGATATCAGTTCTTGACCGTCAACTGGTTCAGCTTCCGGTAATCCACGCAAAGCTAAAGGGTACCATCTACCTTCTTCGCAAACAGGACAGGAGAACCCCAAGGAGAAGTACAGGGTTGGATGAAACCCTTTTCCTGCAACTCCTCCAACTACTTCTTGAGCTCATGCAACTCAAGTGTAGCCATCCTATAAGGAGGAATGGACACCGGTGCTGCTCCTGGAACGAGCTCAATAGAAAAGTCTACCTCACGCTCCGGAGGAAAATCCGAAAAGTCTTCTGGAAATATGTACTTGAAATGATCCACCACTAGAGGAAATTCCAACTTCGAAGTCCCCTGATTATCCAGATAAAGACTATCAATCTGGGTTGTCACCCTTCCTAGCCTGTGATGCTCGAGTCCTGCTCGACTTGCCTGAACATCCCATTCGCCTCTATGAAGAAAATATTCAACCTCTTGTGAAATGAAACTCAATATGCGGTGATAACAGTCGATGACTATCTGGAAGGGAACCAACCAGTCCATCCCGAGGATGACATCATAGCATGTCATCTCTAGGACATAGAGATCCCATAAGAAACGATACCCTGCAACCTCAAGAGAGAACTCTCTACACTGACGTACACTAGATTTCCTCATCCCCAAAGGTGTGTCTAGTGTCAACGAGTCTGTAGAAGAAAAGACACAGAGCCCAATTCTCTCCACAGCAGCAACAGAGATAAAACTATGCGTAACAACAGTATAGAAAAGAGCTGAAGATAAAACTGAGGATACTAAAATTGTACCTCGAACTGTAGAAGGGCAGGGATCCTTCTCCTGATAGGTCTGCTCCATGGTGAAAGACTGGCCTGCACCCTGGCCCTGTGCCCCTGGCTGACCACTCTGAGTTGAACCTCACTGCTGGTGCTGAGGGACTGGTGGTTGACCGCCATGGCCTCGACCTCCACCTCAGCCCGAACAGTCTAAATAACTCCAGTTCCACAACTGGTGAAAAACTTGTGTTGTTGCTCCTGAACGAGGAGTCATGGAAGAACCCCAGTCACCAGCTTCTGGTGAGAAAACCTGGCAGAAACACTGAAGGTGACCCATCTTGCCGCAAGATCGTCACTCCACGGGGTTTCTCTGGCACTGCGGCCTCGTGAGCCCTGACTGGCCACACTGGTAGCATACCACCTGGCTGCCTGACAATGCATCTCTCTTCCTCAGATCACCGCGCGTATAATCCCTATAGATCTTCATGCTGTCATCTGAAGGAAAACTAGCTCTGGAAGCAGAACCGCCCTGGATCGCAGCTCTAGAGTGTCTCAGATTGCCCTCCGTAATCAGTGCCTAGTTGACGATGGAAGTGATGGAATTCAACTGGAAGATATTCACCTACGAGCGGATCTCTAGCCTGATACCATCCTCTAACTTCCTTGCTAAGAACACCCCACTCTCATCCCGGAGGGGTGTGAAACGTTGCAGCTCAGTGAAATGAGAGGAATAATCCATGAGAGACATAGTACCCTACTCTAAGCCCATGAACTCCCAGGCTCGGTCGGCCCTCAGGGTCTCCGGGTAGAAGAAGTCATAAAAGACACGCTGAAACTCCTCCCAAGCCATAACCTGCAGATGACCCGCCTGTGAGATCACGTCCCACTAACTCTTGGTGGAGTCTCGAAGAATGTAGGTAGAGATCTTGACCCGCCTCTCTAGAGGTGTCTCCAGATGCTCAAAGATGGTCAACATGGCTTCCATACATGACTCTGCAGCATGTGGTCCTCCTTCTCCCAAGAACGTGGGAGGATGCTGCTGCTGAAAAACCCACGTCAGGTCTTCCATAGTCGATGCAGGAGGCAGTTCTCCCTGAAAGGTCTGCATCATCCTCAAGAAACCTTCACTGAATTGCGCATCAGCGCCTGTGACTGGTATGACAGCCGGTGCCAAGGCTGGCCTGACTGGAGGTTCGGCGGGAAGTCCGTGATTAGCCATATCTAGCATCTGATCACTGCCTGATGACAGACGTAAAACTGGAGGAAGTCTCAGAGGTATAGCTCTAAAAGATCAAAAGAACACCTTATATTAGAATTAACAAGGACAGAGAACACAAGAGTACAAAACGGGAACAGGGGAAAGAAAACACACAAGTTTACAAAACACCACTACACAGCGTGTATAAAAACTACACAGCGTGTCTTCTTAAGCCACTGACATGGGCGTGTACTCTAGACCTGCAATTCGTGTAACACCTCAAACTACACGGCGTGTTGACCCAACACACAGCCTGTACTTGAAACCTATTCCCCTACCCGAGTTTCTTTACACGGCTAACCCACATGGTCCGACTTAACCCGAGACTACACGACGTGTTCAAAATAAAACACGGCGTATACTAGACAAGGCTTCGACGGTCTGTGTTGTTAAAATACACGGTCTTCTACACGGATGGACATTACACGGTGTGTTACGAACAAAAACATTGTATATAGGTGAAGGTGACACCGTCCCGTGTTGTTCGTGACATGGACGGGTACCTGAAGAAGACTACACAGCATGTTCTGAAAACAATACGGCGTGTCTAAGAGAAGGTAACGCCGACCCGTTTTGTTTGTGACATAGTCGGTTACCTGGACAAGACTACACGGCATGTTCCTTTACAACCTGGCGTGTTTTACTCGAGCTTCCCCGACCCGTGTTGTTCGAGACATGGCTAGGCACACGGCTCTGAACTACACGGCGTGTGCCAACCGTACACGGTGTGTTCCTAATGTTACTCTCACAACACCATGTTTTTACTCACACGGTCAATGAAATGGCCTAAAAACTACACAGCGTGTATCCAAAAAGTACACACAGTGTATTCTGGGTTTTTCTGGGTAGTAGCTCAGAAACTACACAGAAGCCCAGAAACACTGAAAACAAGGTAAGGAGGTTCAAAATTCCGATCCGTGAGGGCCCATACTCCTCGCGAATCAAAGCTTGGCATCTCCTACAGTCATAGAAAAGAGAAAACAGGATCATGATCCACCAATTTCCAATTCGAGAGGGCCCATAACACCCCAAGAATCAAAATTTGGCATTCATTTAAGCAATGCAGGAATAAATCAACCATCTGATAGGGCAGCAAAGATTCTATCAAGCATCTATCACAACATCATGCATAATCTACACAAAGTCTATCACAACAACATGAAATCGCTAATGCACCCTAGATGGCTTGGCAAGAATGCATGACATGTGATTTATACAAGTGTCTATATGATGCATGAGATGGCATACCCTCATCTCATCAGGTTGCGACAGAAATAGAACTGAAATCGTCAAGAAAATAACAACACAAAGCATGTGAATCACTCTAGGTGAAATCATATCAACCGTAAAATCTCAAAACCAGCAAACTTCAATTAACGAGGTAGTATTGCTTTTCCCTGTACATGAGTTAGCTACTCCCGAGCACAGCTTAATACCAAGTACTGAATCTGTCTTATCCCGAGTTAATGTCTCTAAACAATAAAGCAAGAGAAAAGAACTCACCTGATACAACTTTGTAATGACCCGAATCTGGAGCCCCTCCACTAGTGCCCCATACCCGGTTTTCCACATGACCTCAAGCGCGTTTCCACAAACTCTAGAGGTTTCTGACTAGCTGCGAGGTCCTTGGTGAGTCGGTGGGGAAACTATGCCCTCATTCGGTAAAGTATACAGCAGAAGAACAACCAGAAACAATAACGGAAACAGTAAACAGCATACACCAACTAAACTGAACAACAGAAGCAATGTATAAAATAATGATGATGCAACATGGTACATATGTCTATAGAAAGTAGTAAACAAACCAAAGTGCTGAAGTACAACTGAAAAACAAAGTGCAAAGAAAACAAAGTAAACTCCTCAGCATCACAAACCTAAGATCGGTCCCTTGCTCTCCAGCTCCAATCAATCACGTACCGGAAGTCGAAGGGTGCTTACCCTTATCTATTCCTGTAACAAAAAATATGGCTTGGTCCCAAAAGCATGGACCAAAAAGGGTGTGAGATACAATATCAGTAGGCAATCACCCAAATATCTATGCCTAATAGTCAATGAATACAAGGTAAGTAAAAGTGAAGGAAGTAGTAAACAGAAAAGCACACAATAGCTACAATCCACAATTCTAGCATATAAGGTACACTAGTAACAACAACAGCAAGAAGAAAACAGGTAACCCTCTGGGTAGCTATCATAGCCTAACCCCTATGGTTCAACCTACAAGTACTAGAAACCCTCTAGGAGGAACACACAGTCTCACCCCTCTGGTTCAGCTAGGAATAAACTCTCTAAGGAAGCACTCACCGTCAATTCACCCTATAGTCTCGTATTGTGTTAAAGCATCTCTGGGGAAGCACTAAATGTCTCATTCCCCCTCTGGCCCGCGTCGAGGAACTACAGACTCTCTCAGGAAGCACTCATCATCAATTCCCCCTGTGGTCTCGCATCATATTAAAAGACACTCTGGAGAATCCCTTACGTCCATTCTCCCTATGGTCTACTACACTACGTTCTCACAGTCTTGCGTGAAATAAACATGCTCAGTTTGCGTGCAACGTCCAAGTAAACCTTATGAACTACTTGGCTATCAATCTAAGGCTCAACAGCATAACATAGGAACAGTTCCACTATCCTAAAACTAGGCATGGAAACCGAGAAAATGCCAAACAAGAAAAAAAGCATAGAAAACATCCAGAATACAATAAAAACAACCATATTCATAGGAAATTACATCTACTCTAGCAATCAAGCAAAGAAGGAAAAACAACAAGGGAAAAAAAGTAACACGCAATACCCCGTTCATGGATATTGGTGGAAATTGCACAAAATACTCATCAAATTTCTACAGAAAGGCACAAACCCCCTACCTCGATGCTAGGAGAATGATATACTTGAACCACGATGACTGATTCTCCCTAAAATGTCATAGATATGAGAAAATGTACAAAACGTTCAATACTTAGATAACTTGAGAAGGAGGAAGAACCATGGAACAAGGATAATGAAGAAGAGAGAGCTTACTGAGGCAATCCCAATGCAATCAACGGTGGCTGGAATGGAGATCGGATGGAGGCACGTGGGTTCGGGGAAGATTCGGCCATACAGGTTGCTCTCAGATGAAGAACCTGGAGAAGGGGTGTGTTCTGTCCGTCAGGCGTGACCCCGGTGCGTTTAGTAAAAAAAAAGAAAAGTACACGGCATGTACTTTTAGAGTACACGGTGTGTACTATGTTTTTCTGTACTCCACCAAAAACGGCCTCCACGTCACCCCTACACATCGTGTGTGTGGCTCGGGTATGACAAACACACGGCTTCGAGTCAGAGAAGAGTACACGGTGTGTACTTCAAAATTTTCCAGAAACTCCATTTTTCTTAAAAACTCCAGAAAAAGGAAAGGCGTACCTAAAACGAAGATCTAGGTTCTTACAGTTATGAAGATCATCAGAGAGTCTTTTTAGCATGGTTATATGAAATGAATTGTGAGGATGCAATTGATTAAAGGGGGGATAATGTGATGCCCCAAACCTTTTTCTCATGTAATAATAATATTATGGTTTTATCCTGTTTAATTTTTATGATATCTGAACAAAACCGGAAAACTAAACACAAGGAATTTTATTTAATTAAATATCGAAGTGTTTACTTTACAAAAAGATCAAAGGAAAACCATACTACCCAAAAATACATATTAAAAGACTTATTAGAATTATAGGGAGACCACCCAATACAACAAAAACCCCAAGAAGATAGTAAGGGTCCATCAGATCCATCACAATAAATATTAGTATGGTCAGAGCTACTACAGCCGCACTAAGCATGAGTGGAATGATGTGCACCATCTTTACTAAGATGTTTTGAATATGGAACTCCCTATTTCATGTTTATATAAGTCCCCAATTTGACTGTTGTCCCTTAGGTGACTGTTAAGTTTCTAATGGTTATAATTATAGTCGTTGGTCTTTCTATTGTTTTAATTTAAAATATCTAAGTATAATTAGTTTTTCCAAATATTTAAGTTATTTATTGAAATTATAGATTTAAAAATAATCTCTTTTTATAAACTTTAAAAAGGAAAATGATTTAAAGATTTCAAAAAGAGGTTTGGATTTCAAATGATTTTCAAATATTTAAAATTTATTGAAGAGATTTTATAAAAAAATCATTCTTGATGTGTAAACCATGGTTTTAACTAAACTATGTATTTGATTTTTATGATTCTAGTATAATATTTTCTTAATAATGTATTGAACCGTGATTTATAATAATATGTTTTAAAACTTTAGCAATTATAAAACTAAGGAAAATAAGTAGTTATAGTAGATGATTCAATTTTGTGAACCTATATATGTATATGAAAACTTATTTTTATATTTAACAAAAAATAAACATTTACTTTGGTAAAATTTTAGGTGAGTTCCCCACCTAGCCGAGGACCACCTTGTGGGAGGCCCTCAAAGGCTTGATGGGCATCTCACCCACAACCCCCCTAGTAGTGGCCAAGGTAAGTGCGCACATAGGGTATGTGCTAAGTCACATACATATAGGGGGAATAGATACCCCTACGGATGCACATGTGTGTGTGCAACGATCATAGCACACTACTGTGCGGGACGACACGATGGTGTGGGTGGGCACATGAGCGTGCTCGTAGAGGAACCTAGTATAGGGCAGTACCAGGAGGAAAGGGGGAGTAATCTGAGTGATGGATCAAAGTCTCGAGCTTATAAAGAAGTTGTGGAGGCCCTCCCATTTCAATGTGGGACAAGGTTTTTAAGGTAAAATAGGATCTAGACCATTAGATCCCATTGTGTGTAATCAGATCCATCCATTTCGGTTCATCCTTCGATCCCCAGTAGCCTTGGATTTCTCTCTGTGTTTTTACCCACCATCCGATCGATCGTGATCTAATCGTGAAGGTTTAAGTTTTTCTAAATCTTTTCATCACGCCATAGCCATTCAATCGAGTTGAGATTTAATATCTACCGATCATTCTTTTTAAATCTCGTAGATGCACCCTGACTGTCATATCCAGTAAAGATTTAATCTTGGTCTTCTATTTGTTTTCCAGATTTTTCTCATCCACAGTGTCTTCATCCTCCTGGTTGTGCTGAACTAGTGCCTTTTTCCACACCCACTTGCACCTTTTTTCCTTGACTGTGACCTCGGTTTCTCCCTCCTCACTCTCATCTTCCTCAAGACCCACACCATAGGTCATTTTATAAACTGAGTAGGCCTTGGTTTTCCATCAAGTATCATTAAAATATTCTATATAATATGTATAATATATTTTACATAAAACACGTTGCACTTCCTTCCTTCCAGTTCTTCCTCTTCTCAAGCCCCCTTTTGAGCCTTCCTCGAGCCTCTCCTATTTAAACCAGGTAAGGATTCTATGTTGCCTTGATTTGCTTCTATTTTGGTTTGTTATATATATATATACATATAGATGTATATACTTATATAGATATATATATTTGGGTATAAGGCCAATCGATTTCTTCTAATATGGTGAGCTCTTAATATTACATGAAGTTCTTAATTCGTTATATACAAGGGATGTGTGATGTTTTGAGATTCTTCATAAATTAAAATAAATACATAAGAATATATGTATATGTATACATACTTCATAAAAAATTAAATATTTAGTGGCATGTTTTGAAAATTAATGAACCCCAGTTTTACTAATGTTCGTCATTAACTCAAAACGTGTAAAGGTAATTAAATTTTTGGTGTAAAACTTTTATATACACCATGTATATTAGGTTATACATTTATATATATATATATATTATAAACAACCTATTCTATTATATGGAATGATTTTCATTTTATACACCCTTGAATAACTAATAATTCTAATGGGTTTAAAAACATGCAAGTGTCATTAAACATTTGATTTAAGAACCTTTATATAAAAATTCTACAATTAGTTATATATATATATATATATTCATACAAGTTTAGATAAACCTCTATTAAACTAAAAATTAAGACTCTTAATCATTGAGTTTCAATGTTTATGTAGTTTTTTAAAATGTAAATAATTATATTTTTGTAAAAAACTCTTATATATGTATTGTTAGCTATATGAATATGTACCGTTGGGTTTTAATCATAAACTAATTAGGCTTTCATAAAAACCAATTTTGGTGATTTAATTATGTATGTGGGGTGTATAATGTTCATAATAATTTATTAAACAATGGGTTAATTGAGTAAATATTTTGTATACACTTTTTATATATAGTTCATATAATTTTAACCTACATTTATACAAGAACAATTGTTACCATACTGTATTCCCTCCTAATATTTTTAGAAAAATTAAATAATCTAAGTACATGAATCTGCCGCAATAAATGTTTTTCAATCATTAAGTTATGTTGTCTTAAATATTACCATTTATCAGCATGTGTTTTAAATATGAATGGCAATTATACAAATTTTAGAATTTTTAATTCTGAAATATAAAATGTTTAAATTCATAATATGGATTTTAGGGATTGTCATTTTATGTGATAAAATTGTGTTTAATGTCTTTTAGTTATGGACACATGTGTTGCCTACCATACCTGTCATTCATTTTCATGCATTGATAGTATTGTTATTAACACTTATAAGCATGAATTACTTTGAATATATAAATGATAAATAATGTAGTTAAAACTCTTATGACCTTTTATGGAATTAAGAACTAAATTATTCAAAGGGGTAGGGGACACCTTGAATAATATAAAATGAGAAATTAAATATTCAAGGTGGTATGGGACACTTTGAATATATGACCTTTCTTGGAATATGAGGAATGTGTTGGACTTTGTATGAAACGGGTTGGGGAACAGTTAATGAAAGCCCTATGGGTTGGGGACTGGTTAATGAAATCCCTATGGGTTGGGGACTGGTTAATGATATCCCTACGATGCATCAGTAGTTCTCATGAGAAAAATCAGGTCATGGCACGAGGCCTTGACACAATCTGGCGTTATACATTTCCCTCATTATGTTTATGATAATTAATTAACCAAGTGGATATTCGACTAGTAGAATATCCCTGGTTAAGGGCATGTACTTATAAGTTTCATAATAAGTAAATTCTTAAGGAATAATTCTTATTCATCATTCAAAGATTTATTTTCTAGTTTATGTCTTACTATTAGTAATGAAATAAATTAAGTTATCATATGCGTCACTCTGATCGTGTGTTACTTTCATTTATTAATTATGTAATTTCACATTCCCATGTCACACTGATTAAATTTTGATTGACTCTTACATTATATTCGTCACACCATATAACCTGTATGATCATGCTTATAATTAGAACATGTTTCATTATAACCCTGTTAATATTCCCTGAAATTTTCTCTTATAATTATTAGTCTAAATGTTATTTTATGATACATGTGTTACAACATTCCTTAAGAAAATTTTTTATGAATAATTTTAAAATAATGTTTTCAAAATGGTTCTAATTGGTATGTTATGTTATTTTAAAACCCCTTACTGGGCATTTGTATGATCTCCCTACATTTTTAAATAAATATTTTCATGTATTAGTTTTTAGTTGATGGAGCACGTCAGAAGTGGCTAGTTTCCCAGAACCTGAACCGTAACGATTCTCTATATGGGAATTGATGTGTAAAATATTAATGCATGTTTTTGTAAAACAAAATCACATATTTTCTTATGGAATTGACTTTTGGTATTTTGGAGTTGGGTTGTTACAATATATGCCATGTATAGTCTTCTAGAAGTGGTCGGTGGATGCGAAGAAGTATACACGCCCATGTGGCCGACTGACGCTTACACGCCATGTACATCATCTATACGCCTTGTCTCCCCTTATAGAAGTAGTTGGTGGCTGATAGAAGAGTGAACACATCGTGTATGGTGGCTCTACATGCCATGTATCTCCACATACCAGGCAGTGCCATGTTCCAAGTCAAAGACAATGTGTTAGGCCACCCACCGGTGGTGAAAAAGATGAATGATGGGTGTTTACAAGACTACACAGCATGTACTTTTATTTTCTATAAATAGAGGCCTTAGCCTCCTTTTCAGAAAGGGAGGAGTGATGATCTAAAGGAAAGAGGTTCCACTTACCTGTTGTCCTATTGTCGTGCTACCATCATTCCACTACTCCACTATTCTACTATTCTACCATAGAACTCATCTCTCCTCGAAGTTTCTGCGATGACCACATCAGGTATTGAGGGTTATGTTTTCAAATTTTTCTCTATGTGTAACTAAAAACACAACATGTTGGGGATGTGGGTTATGAAAGATTTGTAAATTTTACTAGTTGTTATGATTGTTTTTGTTCTGTTTAACTCATCTTATTCTTCTTTAATCACTTCATTATTTCACTGAAAATTCTGAGCCAGACTAAGGGTAGAATTTTCAGGGAATCAAAATAAGTGTAATGATGAATAATTTCATGATCATTAGGAGTATTCACCGACTCAAAATGGACTAATATAAATAAATAACTATGAAACATTTACTAACAGCCCAAGGTGTCAGTTTTCTCATCTCTAGACATAAGTTTACTGGACCAAGGAAACCTTGTTACAATTAAAACTCAGATTGTTGGGTTATCATGTGTTAGGTCCACTAGGTTAGATACCCTGAGGGGGGGGGGGGGTTAATCAGGGTATGAAAGATTAAAATAACTACCCCTATTGATCTTGTTTCATTGTTAGGAAAAACTATTTTCTCTCTATTTCTCGTAGAGAAGTATAGACAGAAATTAAATCATGCATGGGACACAACGATTTTTACTTGGTTCACCCTCACTGGGCTACGTCAAAGGAGCATACACCAGCAATGTGCCAATGTACCAAATCCACCATAAGCACACTGCTATTTACAAGTTCTAAGCAGACTCACTATCCCTCAAGCTCACTACTCTCTCAACTGAAGTGTGTCCACTGCTTCTTCAGAAGATCCACTCATAGTTTATAGACCTGTAAGTCTCTTCATTATCACTAGTGAATTATACATCTTTAACTGTTGATAGATGCCCTATTGATGTTCAACTTTTACCCACAGATGAATCTCACGTTGCACCGGATATACCGGACAACCCCAATTTTTAGGTGCAACCCTTAAGACACCTTGCGCGTAATTCCGTTGACTTGCAAAAAATACAATTTTCACGCAACACCTCTTTCACACGCCACCACCAAATTTTTCCCACAACCTAAACACTGCCTTGCACATAATTTTCTACTTTCATGATAAATCCACTTATCGTGAAACACCCCTTTTATGCACATAATCTCTTTTACGCGAAACAAATTATTTTCCACGCAACAGATTTTACGCGTAAGCTTGTTGTTTTCATGCAACTCCCTTGTGCACTCCAATTTCACTCACCAGAGATCGAATACTCTCTTTGTATTGAGATCTACTAAATGAGGGGGGGGGGTCACTTCATATTTATAGGAAAAATTGACCCCACGTGAAAAACCCTCCTTGAGCGCGTAATTCACTTTGACCACGAAAAACACATCTTCCGTGCAACATCATTTTTCGTGCACTGCTCCAATTTTTCGCACACCTCATGCCTTTGCCAATGTTCGAGATTCTAATCTTGAAACACCTCTTGCGTGAAAAATACCAATCCTCTATTTTGCGCAAAACGCTGATATTACATGCACCCGTCTCTTTTTTTCACACTGTGCTAATATTTCGCACAACATTTTATTTTTCCGCGCACCGCACTGATATTTTGCGCAACCCGCTGATTTTTCGCGCGCCACTATATTTTTTTGTGCACCACACTAATTTTTCCCACCCCACATTATTTTTTACACCCCACTCCAATTTTCGTGCACCTCCCTTTTCCAAAAATGCATCTCTCCATTTTCCGATTTTCAGACCCAAAAAATTGGCAAACACTAGAAAATAGTACCACCTTGTATCTGCTCTTTTTGTACCACCTCCAGATCATCCATTCCTTTGTTGGGGTTCTTCAATCAATCATGGATAGTTGAAAGCATACCTTGAACCCAAAAAATCACCATTTAATCCCCCTTTGTCAACACACTCATACACCATGGTCTGCTTTTTCAACAAACAAAACATGGAGGCCCACTTTTTCAACAAACACAATCACCTCAAAAATGAATCAATGATGCCTTGAGGGATTTTAGCCCAACATCATGACCAACATACCCTCATAAGCAATTTGATTCAATAAAAAACCTCCTAAAAATCCAAAACCCCGACACATTTCCCACCATATTGACATCAAAACCAAATTTACATGTTTTTCTTCATCCCTAATGTATTTTGTTAAGAAATTACAATCTAATAACTTCTTCATCAAAAAATTAAAAATTGACTCTAAATTCAGTACACTTCAATAAGTCAAATACAAACTAGATAAGAAAGAAAAATATATTTTCTTTTCTCTAGGGATCGACCCCTTACTGGTACTATACTCATTAGGGTAAAACAATTTGGGACACCAATAACATACCTTCAGTGAAACAACGAATTTTTTTTTGTGTCGTTGCTAGGGAACTAAAAAGTTAAATTTTTCCTTGTTTTAATTAAGTTTGTGTCAAATTTTAGTGGAAATAAGAACCATTAATTCCTAGAAATATGTTTTTAATCTCATTTCTGTTTTTATTACTTCTTCCTAAATTACTCTTGGTGTGTTTAGTATCATGAAGGTCCATAGGTGTATGAGTGGGTACCTCACTCGTTCTAAGAATGCTGAGTCATTGGGGTTTCTCCCAATTGACCAAGAAATCAAATGGACACTTTTGAGGTGACAACGATCACTCATCGATGAGAACAACCCAAAAAATCTCATTGTATAGAACGAAGAAGGAAATCCAACCGCTTTCCAAGGAGATGGACAACCGTTTGGTCCGAATGATAACCAAAATCAGCAAGCTCCACTTGCTCTAGAGTGTGGACCACAGTTGCTCCAATAGTTCCAACTAGAGTGGATGCCATTTTTATAGCCAGGTTAGGGGCCATACTTCATCCCTCAGGAACAACAATACATGCTGTCTCCACTCCCTCAATATCCACCTCCACGTCGTATTGTCATGGAGTATGGCCTGTCGTTTATTCACGAAGCTGACATAGGCATCATCCGTCCACCGGTGAAGTCCCAACACTTTGAGATCAAGCTTTCCATAATTCATCAGATCCAAAACACCGTTCAGTTATGTAGCCTTCCTAGTGAGGACCCCAATGCCCATCCCTCCAATTTTCTAAAGGTATGTGATACGTTTCGCTACCACTAAGTGTCCACAGATGCCATTTGTCTTCACTTATTCCCCTTCTCTCTAAGGGATAAAGATAAATAATGCATTAAAGTTTTTATGTATCAATCTATACTCACCTAGGAGAAGATATCCAATGCATTATAGTCCAAATACTTCCCACCCTCAAAGACGGTGACTTTGTGGAATGAAATACACAACTTCCAATAGCACAACTCGGAGTCATTGTAGGAATCATGGGAGAACTTCAAGGATATGCTGCGCAAATTCACACACCACAGACTCCCACTTTGGATGAAGTTACAAACCTTCTACAGAGGAATGATGACAAATACAAATTTCATGGTGGATACTGCTGCTGGGGACATAATTATGAGGAATTCCCCTGAAGAGATTTTTGAACTACTGGAAGAAATGTCTGCCAACAGCTTCCAGTGGAATTCCGAATGAGGAAAACAAAAACGAGGTATGCATAATATCGATGCCACTGCTATTCTAGCTGCCCAGTTGGATGTTGTGTCCAAAAAGATCAATGCACTGAATCTAAAGGGTGTGTCCCAAGTATATGAAGCAAACCATATTGTGTGCAGTGAATGTGGTTATAACCACATCATGGGAAAATTCCTGGGATGTATAGGAGGCCCTTCGACGAGTGAGGTGAGCTATGTTTCTCAAAATAGAGGGCCAAATTAGTACCAGAAATACCAAAACCCATCATGGCGTGATCAACAGAACACAGGTCGGGGCCAACAATAACAGAATCCTCTACCCTAGCAACCGCCCGACTACGTTTAGCCTCAGTATTAGGGCCAGTACCCAAGACAACATTAGCCCTAGCAGGGATCTTATAAGAAACAAGGGTATCAAAACCCTTGCCAGTAGAAACTGTGATAGCCATTGCCTCCACCAGCTACACAACCACCTCAGTAAGAGAATATCTCAAGGTTAGAAGATCCCATGTACAAGTTAATATCTACTATGGAGAACAGATTCCAAAATTAAGAGGCTTCTATTCAAGGCCTAGAGAATAAAATTGGTCAGCTAAAAAACCAACTCTTGGGAAGGTAGACCGGTACACTACCGGGTAACACTGAGAAGAACCTGAGGGAGGAGGCCCATGCCATCACACTACGGAGTGGAAGGGAGCTACAACCGAAGAAACCATCACAGTTAGGTGCACTTACACACCCTACTGATGAAGAAGGTACAATTACAGACCCCTCATCATCCAAGGGCCCACTGAAGGAGGCTTCCCCAAGTAAAGGAAATAAGGTTGTCAAACCCTTTGAGTCTACCTTACCATTCCTGGAGAGAATGAAGTGGAGAAAGCTGGACCACCAGTTTAGCAAGTTGATGGAAATATTCAAGAAGTTGTGCATCAATATTCCTTTTGAAGAGGGACTAATTCATATACCCACGTATGCGAAATTTATGAAGAATATCCTCTCCAATAAAAGAAAGATGGAGGATCTGTGCACTATTTCCCTAACCAAGGAGTGATCACCTGTCATAAAACATTCCATTCCTCCCAAGCTCTAGGATCTAGGTAGCTTCACTATCCCATGAACTATTGGACCGTGTGACTTTGGGAAGGCCCTATGTTACTTAGGGGCCAGTGTCAACCTCATGCCCCTTAGAGTTTTTAAGAAGCTAGGGCTCAACGACCTAAAACCTACCTGAGTATCCCTTCATCTTGATGACCGATCCATAAAATATCTGAAGGGGCTATTAGAGGACATTCTGGTCAAGGTAGTTAGGATAATCCTCCCCGAAGATTCCATCATCCTCAACATGGAGGAAGACCAGGAGGTTCCCCTCAATCTGGGACAAACTTTCCTAGCCACTAAGAAGCTACTGATTGTTGTACACTAATGGGAGCTAATTTTTAGAGTAATAGATGAAAGGTATCCTACAATGTCCTCAAAGCTATTAACCAAGCATCATTATCAGGGCATGAGTATTGTTATACTGTGACCATCATGGATGATCACTTGATTAGAGAAGGAGATGATATGGTATGTTCTTTCACCTCATATGACTTAGTTTTTTCAAAAATTATAGTTGATGAAGCACTAGAGGACCTGCAATTCCTAGAAGTCCAGGGCAACCACTACTAGTAATGTGTTGTTATACCCAATATTCTGGAGCAAGAAAAGGTGAAACCACTTGTACCTTAGATTCTAAAGGCGCCTAAACTAGAAATGAAGCCTCTTCCATCTTCTTTGAAGTACGAGTATTTGGGAAACCATCAAACATTTCCTGTCATACATAGTGCATAACTATCATAGTAGTAGAAGGATGCACTTTTGCAGGTTTTGAAACCACAGAATCATGCTATTGGGTGGATAGTTGCAGATTTGAATGGCATCAGCCCTACCATTTGCACCCACAAGGTGCTGCTTGAAAAATGAACGAAGCAATCTCGACAACCATAGTGAAACCTAACCCCCCCATGAAGGAAGTTGTAAAGGAAGAGGTAATCATGTTGCTGGATGCAGGCATCATATACCCCATCTCAGATAGTTCGTGGGTAAGTCCCCTACAAGTGGTACCCAAAAAGGGTGGTATCAGTTTGATTTCAAATGAGAAGAATGAGCTCATCCCTACAGGCATTGTCATGGGTTGTAGAGTCTGTGTGGACTACAAAAATTTGAATGACGCCATGAGGAAGGATCATTTCCCCCTTGCCCTTCATGGATCAGATGCTAGAGATACTAGAGGGGCACAAATTTTATTTCTTCCTTGATGGATATTCCGGCTACAATTAGATTTACATTGCTCCATAGGATCAAGAGAAGAACACATTTACTTGCCACTACGGTACGTTTTATTACCGAAATATATCCTTTGGAATGTGAAATGTTCCCACCACCTTCTATAATTGCATGCTGGCTATCTTTAATTACATGGTGGAACAGATCCTGTAGGTATTCATGGATGATTTTTCCATTTATGGAAAATCATTCACCACTTGGTTGTTACACATGGAGCTAGTTCTGGGAAGATGTGAGAACACTAAACTGGTTTTGAACTTGGAAAAGTGTCATTTCATGGTGTAGAGTGGCATCGTACTTGGCCACAGAATCTCAGAAAAAGGGATAGAGGTGGACCTGGAAATAATAGAAGAAATTTCATGACTTCCTATTCTGACTCCAGTTAGATCCATCCACAACTTCCTGGGGCATCCGGGTTTCTACAAGTGGGTTTTCCACAACTTATAGAAGATATCTAAACCCCTCACCATCCTTTTTATCAAGGGTGATATTTTTTTGTTCGATGAGCCATGAACAACAACTTTTGAGCACCTGAAACAGTACCTGGTTGATGCTCCAATGATGATTGCTCCCAACTGGAAGGAACAATTTGAGTGATGTGTGATGCCAGCAACTACGCAGTGGGAGTAGTCTTGGGCCAGTGACTTGAAAAAATTTTATGACCCATATATTATGCCAGAATGATTCTCAATGAGGTATAAATGAACTACACCACCACAGAAAAGGAGATTTTGGTAGCGGTGTTCGTGTTTGACAGGTTCCATTATTACTTAGTGCTATCTAAAGTTATTTTTTATACTGACTATGCACCACTAAAGTACCTGATTAACAAAAAATATGTGAAGCCACGACTGATCTGATGGGTACTCCTCCTACATGAATTTTATCGAGAAATTTGAGATAAGAAAGGGAGTGAGAAAATTGTTGTTGATCATCTCTCCCACCTAGAGCTACCTCATTTGGAGAAGGGGAAGATCGATAGATCTGGTAGTATTTCCCTGATGAGGACCTATTTTAAGTCAAATAAACACCTAGACCTTGGTATGATGATATTGTTAATTTTCTTATTATAGGTGTTGTTCACCCCGACCTCTCCTTTATAAGAGGAAGAGGTTTCTCTCTGATGTCAAGAGGTACTTTTGGAAAGATCATATTCTTTTCTGATCCTGTGGGTATGGGGTGATCTGACTTTGCATCTCGGAAATGGAATTTCACAGAGTCTTGGATTTCTGTCACGCCTCTCCAGTTGGGGGACGTCATGGGCCTGACCATACCATAGAAAAGATCTTGCAGTCTGGGTTATTTTGTCCCACCATGCATAGAGATGTTGGATATTTTGTTTCCCATTTTGATCGATGTAGAAAATAGGTAATGTGGGATGTAGTGATGAGATGCCCCAACACCCCATCCGAGAGGTCGAGATCTTCGACATCTGGGGAATATATTTCATGGAAACATTCCCCCATCTTTTGGGAACACTTACATTCTGGTCTACCTTTACTACGTCTCCAAATGGGTGGAATCCACTGATATAACACACGACATGACCAAGGTAGTTGTGGGATTTTTAAAGAAATGCATTTTTAGTAGGTTTTTCATTCCTCGTGTACTAATCAGTGATATAGGGACCCACTTAAACAACACATTGATGAAATGAGTACTGTTTAAGTGCGAAGTGAAGCATCATACGAGGATGCCATATCATCCCTAGTTCACTGGACAAGTGGAGCTCTCCAACTATGAGCTCAAGAAGATTCTAGAGAAAACAGCCACACTTCAAGGAAAGACAAGTCCAAGATGCTAGATGATTCTTTGTGGGAATATCAGACCGCTTTAAAAAACCAACTGGGGATATCCTCATTCCACCTTATCTATGGAAAGCTATGCCATCTGCCAATAGAGTTGGAGTACAAATCCTCCTGGGTCGTCAAGGCCCTGAATTATGATCTGAAGGCAGCTGAAGAGAAGCATAAGTTCCAACTGTCAGAACATGGTGAAATATGATTAGAGGCGTATGAGAACACCAAACCATACAATGAGAAGATGAGAGTAATTCATGACCGAATTATTTCAAGAAAGTATTTCCAACCCTGTGATTAGGTACTTATTTTTAACTTCTTTCTTTGATTATTCGCAGGGAAGTTAAACTCAAGATGGTCGGGACCATTCTGAGTCATACAAGTATTCCATCATTGAGCGGTGGATATTTCTAGATAGAATGGTCAACCATTCAAAGTTAACATACAATGGTTGAATATTTACCATCACATGGAAGATATGGTGGGAATGTTATCCCCCATACATCTCAAGTAATAAGAGGTAAGTCGGTCGAGCCAACGACCTAAAACAAAGGCCTTTCCTGGGAGGCAACCTATTGGATACACACTGTGTACCACCTATATACATGGCATGTATGTATTCCTTATCTTTTATCTTCTAACTATTATAAATATATATATTAACTATGTAATAAAACAGTGATGATGTTGGTGCCGATGGTAAGGTCATTGGATTGTATCTGAGCTGTCACCAGTTCGAATCCCCCCCAACCTACCTTCAGTACAGGGTTCCTCCTTTTTATTCTCATGTTTTCCTACATGGCGTGTGTAGTATTTTTCATATTACACATATATATATTCTTATAAAAAATCCATGATGGTGATGGATTTCTTGGCCAGTGTCATGACCCGGTTCCCAAAAGACCCACGTTCGAATCCTGACAACTGCCCCATTTCCATCATTTTGTCTTTCTGTAATAAAACCACCTAGTGTGTCTTTCGATATATGTTGTGTGTTCCATGTTTTCATTAATAAACTAAAAAAATTTCTAAATAAATAAATACATGTGGGTGAAGTTGGAATATTGGCAGAGTTTCGGTCCTGGATCCAAAAGACCAGGGTTCGAACTCAGTTAATCTCCCTACTTCATCCCTTTTGGTCTAATTAAAAACCAAAAGTCATGAATTTCCTTCCTCCCATGTAGTATAGGCCTTTAACATTATATATATATATATATATGTAATATATAGGAGAAGTAGTAAAAACTTTACTCTAGTGGTTGAGGGATTCTGTTCGGAATGGACGATCGTCGGTTTAAACCACGCCCTAAGCATCAGAACAATGGTTGTACTTCTCTTTTTCTAATTTTAAAACACACAATGTGAATTTCCTAATATATTACATGAATAGTTTTATTTTTAATAACATATTTATATATATATATTTTATTTGAATTATTAATATTAATTATTATATAGTTTACTATAATAATTATATATATATTTGTGTTAAAAAAAGAAAAAAACAATATATATATATAGTGGTACAATTAATGTATACCATTGATACATGCCATGTACTATGGCTATAAAGGCCACGGCGCACCCGGCTTGAGCCCGTATCGCACGGACCCCCCCCCCCGTTTTTCCCCCATGCATTGTCTGGCCACTCGATTACAAATCCGAGGATTTCTTACATTTTAGGTCCAGATTTCTTCCCCATTACGATCATCATACCAGGTATTCCATTCAAAATCATTTATTTCAAGATTTCATAGGCGTTTAGGTTGACTTTCAAATCAACCGACCATTCAGCTTCCACGGTACACGGGCATGATACCAAGAACACACGTCGTGTACTCTTGTACACGACCACACACTGGTTCATTTGAAATTTGATACTTCATGCTATGTATGTTCGGTGCACTCTGTGTACCATCAAGAATACTTCATGTGTACCTTCTTCACACAGCCACTCACACACCATGTCTGTGTACATGAAATGTATGTTTGGTACACGCCGTGTATACCATTTCTCTATGCCATTATGTGTCCAGCACTCCACATGATCATATGAACTCTATTCTTACACGCACCATGTTGTATCGTCACACAGTGTGTACTGCATTTTTTGATCAACTCAGATGGTGGCCATGTCTTTCAAAACAAACGACCATGAGCACTTTTCACGTACATGGCGTGTATGTTTTGTACATGCTGAGTATCCTTCCCTGGTCTATTCCCTTCCCACTTGGTGTGTCTATCCAGAGAACATGGGATGCTAACCTTCTTCCACTTCATGCCGTGTAATTTTGATATACAAAATGTGTTCTTTTCCTTTTTTGATTTTTCTCACACTTTATTTTTCTTTTTCTTTTTCTTTTTTTCTTTTGTTTTGTTTTCCTTTCATTTTCAGGATATGGCTGACAGAGACACATCATGTGGGAAGTGGCCCGCCTCCGTTACTGAGGGAAAAAGGCCCACTTTTCACAAGATATGACTTCGTCCCGCAGTGACACCAACTCTAGAATTCTTGGAGTACCAGCCTCCTTCGCTAGCCATCATGCCACCACCCACTGCCTTAGTAGAGGCTGGTCCCAGTGTCACACCTTATGATCCCTCATCATTTGTAGTTGATCCATCATCGGCCGCCACATCCCGTGGGCCTTTGTCTACTGCGGATGATCCGCCCCCAGTGCCATCCCTTACTGTTGTACCACCTGAGCCGGCCCCTGCGGGTATTCCCCATCCGTGCATGGTGTTCTCGAACCCATAATTGGAACACGATATTTCTGGTGATTCTCTTGTCGACTGATCCCATTGATCGATCGTTATCTTGACAACAATGTACCTTACCAGCTGGGTATTTGGAGAGAGTTGGAAGATCTACTCGGGCACACACCGTTATTCACGATCTTCTAGATCAGCAATCCTATTTTTAGAGATTTATTTGTAGAGTTTTCTGCTTCCTTCGAGTTCGATGAGTCCAAGTACTGGGAGAGGTCTGGAAATGTGGTCCCAGTGGTCCGATTTCAGCTAGGTGGTCAAACTTTCTCCCTTACTGTGATTGAGTTTGGACAAGGGTGCAGTGTATATCCTCATCCCGTCACCCCACCCCCTATCTCCACCTGGACCATGCCCGAGCATTCCGAGATCATTTCCATGTGGCGAGATATTTATAGGCATGACCACCTCTATACCCCCACTTACCAAAAGAGTACCCTCATCGCGGAACCTACCCTCCGATTCACCCACCGGTGCTTTAGCGCCATCCTTTTTCCCTTCCATGAGGATATGGAGGTTGTGACCGGTCGTGACATGGAGCTCCTCACCTATGTCATCTAGTAGAACTACCCATACCTCCCTTACCTTGACATCTCCCATTTCCATGCCATGTTTAGAGGCCGTCAGGGAAACCTGAACGATGAGTTTTACATCACTTTCTTTTTGCACCACCTCGGTGTTTTTGAGGCTTCACTTCCTCACGACCAATTAGGTTCCCTCCAGTGGATGGAATTTCTCATGCTTATTCGCATGGGATTGTTCTGGAAGCAGGGGCACTTATGTCCTTTCCCAGGCCCCACCACCACCCCCTACCGACCCTCCTGCCCCTGAGGCTACCCCTACCCCTCCATCCCTACCCCACCCCTTCTTCTGACCTTCCTTCCTCTTCCTCCATCCCTTATTCTTCCATTCTTTTTACCACCCCACCTCCCTCCGCACCCTCGGTCAATCTTTCATTTACCCTCTACCTAGCCAAGCTAGAGTGCCGCCAAGATACTATGGATCAGAATCTTAGTTGTCTCGAGAAGATGTTGGGGCTTCTTCTTCAGCATCATGGTATCCCACTACCACTAGGTCCTACTCCTCCTTCAGCTCTTATACCTTATTCAGTGGCTCCACTTTCATTTATCACCTAGGCCATAGATTCAGTTCTCCTCTCTACTACTGGCCCTACTACTCCAACACTTTTTCCCAGTCCGGAGATTGCTTTTGTGCCTTCTATCCTGAGTCCTGATCCTACAGCTCTAGCTACTACAGCTTCTCTTCCGAGGGAAACTTCCAATCCTCCCTCTTCTACGGCTGCTGAT
The DNA here is from genome assembly GCA_963277665.1 of Viscum album. Lineage (NCBI taxonomy): Eukaryota > Viridiplantae > Streptophyta > Magnoliopsida > Santalales > Viscaceae > Viscum > Viscum album. The sequence goes on along the minus strand of OY728162.1, from coordinate 190,629,630 downwards.
ACTTCTGTGTCGGCTTCTTCTATATAAGATAATTCCTCTTCTGAGGCAACCCCCTGACTAGTTTTTGGGCACATTTCTTCTATTATCTATTTAAATATTTTTTGATATCTTGTGCATGTACTATACTCTATATGCTTTCAATTTTCTCTCTCCACGACTGTCATAGTTACTACAGAACACTATGGGTTTTACTTCTCTGCCAATTACCATATTTCTTTCCCTAGACATGAGGGGAGTATTGTTTTTTAGTTTTTTGTTGTTATCTTTTTCTTTCATGTTTTCCTTCTTCCATTACTTCCCATCACCCTGGTCTACTGTTCTATCCCCACATTACATTCTCCCCCTTTCTGTGGTACTTGGGGGACTATGTTCCCTATTCAGTGTGGGGGAGTTTCTCTAACATAAACTAATCATTTTCCCTAGAAATAATCTAGGAGATATCATTAATAGATAAAATATTTGTAAATTGTGGAAATTTTTTGGTTAATTATAATTGTAAATAATTTTAGAATTTACATGCTTATTTTAAAATTTTGAAAAATTATTTTAAAATTATTGCTAATATAGTTGATTTTCCGACTTGAATTATTGGCTATCTACATTTATTAAACTATTCATTTTTATTCAGTCCATGACTTGATTGACCCTTTTTCTTTTTCCTCATTCCTTAGAGGTATTCTAAACCTTTATAACATATTATTTCTTATATACCTTCTTTCTTGAGAGATTCTTAGGATATACATGACTACCAGAATTTGCAAGTTTTCTTTTTGAAACATGAAGAATTATTGAATAACATTAAAATAATTGAGGAAATATATTATTTCAACCTTTCTTTTTAAATCCCCTAGAAACCATGAACAACCCTGATAAGAAGCTATATTACAAGCCTATTTTCCCCTCCTACTCTAATTATATTATAATTTTTCATGATTATTCACTTGAGCTTAAAAGAGGGAATTGGTAGTATATGGAAATTTTTTGTGAATCAGTGTGAAATTAAGTATGGGGGAGATCCTTTTTTCATTTAGGGCATAAAAGGTTCCAAACCCCATATTTTTGGAAATTATAAGTGGCCTCCTTTGTTTAAAAAAATGATGCAGACAAAGGGACCTAATAGTCAACTGTTAGTTTGGGAACCCTACCTAACTAAGGGAAATGGTGGTGATAAGATCATTTGACAGAGCTTGTTGAGGATGTTTTTTTCATTGAGCTTTAATATTTGAATATCATGAAATGTTGTTTAAGAATTTATCCTCCCTTTTCAAGCCTCTGAGATTATTTTTCACATTATTTCCTACCAACCCTTAGCCTTAGAAACATTTCAACCTTGATGAAAGACCTTATGATTTTTGTGATTTAAAATTTCTAAAGTAGAGAATGAGAACACTTGAAAACCTATGGATAGAGTTCATACACATAATATTTAGAAAAAATCTGATAAAATTATCTTGAGTGATGAGATTATTATTTTCTGGTGAGGTAAATCATCAAGTGGAATGTGTAATTGTGAAATGTTAAGTAATGTGCATAAAATAAAAAGGAGGTTTCACGATTAAACTACATACTAGGCATGATTAGAATATTATTTAAAATTGAAATATGTTTTTACACCTTTATAAAATCCTTTGCTATGCCTATAGTATTTATAAGTATAATTTAAGTTGCATGCTTCCTTTTTTGGAATATGGATACTACTAATTATATGTTGAGATTTTTCTTGAGGACAAGAAAATGACAAAGTGTGGGGGAGTTTGTTGTACCCAATTTGTGTATAAATTTCCACATAATTTATTGAAAATAAGAACATGTTTTTATGAAATACCTACTACTTAGTGGAAAAAACTTTGATTTTGGTGATCTTGTTCATTTTCAGGTGATTTCTAGAAAAACACAGAAACCGGGGGAAAACTGAGAAAAAATCTATAACTACATGGTGTGTACATATATACACGCCCTATACATTCAGACTAAGACATGATTTGGATATGAAATGTACATTCCCAAGTTACCAGAATCATATACATGCCATGTACAGAGGATATACGCTATGTATAGTCTTCTAGAAGTGGTTTGTGGATGAGAAGAAGTCTACACACACCTGTGGATGACTGATGTTTACATGTCATGTACGTCATCTATATGACATGTCACCCCTTATAGAAGCGGTTGGTGGCTGATAAATGAGATTACACACTATGTATGGAAGAGCTACACATCTTTTATATCCATCTACCAGGTGGCGCCATGTTCCAAGTAAATAACGGCGTGTTCAGCCACCCACTGACGGAGAAAAATATAATAGATGCACATTGAAAAGTCTACACAGCATGTACTTTTCCCACATGCCATGTACTTTTATTTTTTATAAATAGAGGCCTTGGACTCTGGTTTAAAATGGGAGGAGTAAAGATCCAAAGGAAAGAGGTTCTATTACCCTACTTTCCTGCTAACGTGCTACCATCATTCCACTACTCTACCATTCCACCATTCTACCACATAACTCATCTCTCCTCAAAGTTTCTAAGATGACCACATCAGGTATCGAGGGTATAGTTTTCATATTTTCTTCTATGTGTAACTAAACACCCAATGTTTTGGGGTTTTGGGTGATGAATGATTTGTAATTTGGACTAGTTGTTATGATTGCGTTTGTTCTGCTTAAATCTTCTTATTCTTCTTTAATCACATCATTATATCACTGAACATTATGAGCCAGACCAAGGGAATAATTTTCAAGGACTCTAAAGAAGAATAATGATGAATAATTTCATGATCATTGGGAGTATTAACTATCTAAAAAATGGACTAATGTAAATAAATAACTGTGAAACACTAACTACCGTACAACTGAGTTAGTTTCCTCAGTTATAGACATAAGTTTATCAGACAAAGGAACCCTTGTTAAAATTGAAACCCAAAGTTTTGGGTTTTCATGAACAACACAATATCATAATCAATTTGATTTAATAAAAAACCTCTTTAAAATCCACATCCCCGACACATTTCCCTCCATATTTACATCAAAACCAAATTTTCATGTTTTTATTTATTATTAATTTATTTTGTTAAGAAATTACAATCCAATCACTTCTTCATCAAAACATTAAAAATCGACTCTAAATTCAGTACACTTCATTAAGTTAAATACAAACTAGATAAGAAAGACAGAAATAATTTCTTTTCTCTGTGGATTGACCCCTTAATGGTACTATACTCATTAGGGTAAAATAATTTTGGACACTGATAACATACCATTGGTGAAACAACGACCATCGACCTAGAACCGACTTTTGAGCTGACAAGACGTAGTGTCTCTATTGACGTTTATAGTTATTCTTTTACCAATACTAGATTTAATAGAGGTATGTATGGTAGGACCTATTTATAGGAAGGTTTTTACCTCTCTAGTTCTTTTCAGTTTGGATCTTTGATATTGTACTTTTCTATGGCTTGTGTTTGGAATTGTAGAGGAATGCCACTGTGATGACCTCTAGTCATACGCCAGGAGGGTGGAGATGAACACTATCAAGAGGTGGTGGGATATGGGCTACTAGTGGATACTACTTTAGTTCTAGCTATGGTACCATTTACTGTACTAGAAACAGGTATGGAGGCACAGTTCCATGAGGGGTTTTACTACTTTATATAGAATTTTCAGGGAGCACCGTAACCTTATTTGTCTATGGATGAGAGGATGTCTGTGTCCCAACAGCAGTATCCTCTCATGTTTTGGGGGTTATAGAAGACTTCAGGATGATAAAACATGTATTTAGAATATGCTATAAATCTTTGATAAACTAGAGACGCCTTTTGATAGGAGACTAAACCTTGTAACTTATATGCTTTGAGGAGAAAAAAGGACTGGTGGGATGTTCTGAACCGGTCTGACAGGATGCGAGTTATGGTGTAGAAGGATTTTCAAACTAGGTTCTATGACTACTTTTACCTCAAGACTCTAAGGGAGGAGCAATCTAGTGAGTTCATGCTTCTAGAAAAGGGTGCTATGATAGTTGTGGAGTAATTGACACTCTCTATAGAGATGTAGTGTTTTGCATTGACATACATCACTGATGAGTTATCGAGGAAGAAAAGCTTCGAGGAAGGTTTCTAAGATTAATTTTAATCTTAGGTCAAAAATTTTATGTTGAATATGATTACTGATATAGTAAACCATGTGCTAATTAATGAATAGAACCTAAGAGAAGATGGGGGTACAGTGCAGAGCATTGCAGTATCTCGATCCATTAGTTCAACTTCAAGTGGAATGAATCACCATTTTGAGGATTCCCATGAGATGAGTACCAACCAAGATATAAGTGATGGAAGTTCAGTTTTCTATCATTAGTGTAGTAGATGAAGAAACATGAGGAATTAGTTAGATCATGACCCAATCAAGTACCGAGCTTGCGATAGGTTGGGCCGCGTAAAACATTTCTGTAGGACCTACCCACCTATAGTGAGTGGTAAGGGGTTAGATCCTACACCATGTTTGGGAGTAGGTTTTATAGCTCAATGTTAGGTTATGATCTAGACTAGTACTATTTGATCAGGATGAGGTTTTGGTGGTTGTGGCTGGGGTAGTGAGATGTTGGTTACATCGATACATCAGAGAAGGCATACTCCAAGTAGTTTTGTTGTGTCACAGGGATACGGTTCATGAAAAATCTATTCTGTACAAAATTTCCCCAAGGAATATGGAACTAGACTGTCTATGATGAGAGGAACAATCTTAGTAGCCTCAACTCTTGTATCTTTTCTTTTTTTACACATGTGCATCACATATTTTCATATCTATACATGTTTTGAAGAGACTGAGCCTCATGATTCAGTTTTCTAAGGGAATTATGTTGCTTGAAACTCAGTTGGGGATCAGGACAGAGGATGTATGTTAGGGAAGGGAGATCCCCATCCAGGTTGGTCAATGTCTCTTCATATGGAATCATTTTTCTCCTCTAGATGATAGGGTTTGATGTCATACTTATAATGGGTTGTCTAGTTTATTTTCATGGATTTTTCGATTTTTATCACCATTGGGTGATGTTAACATCACCATAGGGAATAATTTATACTCACAAGGGTGAATGGGATGTCTAGGTGAGTTGATATTGACTAGAGAATCATGGTCTAGGCGACATGACAAACTAGATCACTAGTGTGTTTCTTGATGATTAGTGAGTGTGTCAGAATAATTTTACTCTAGTGGTTGATCGTTTTTGGTAAATTTTCTCATATAACTTTTCCTATTTTCCAATTGAGAGAAAGGTGTATTTATCCATTAAGCTAGTGTCAAGAGATTCATCACATTCCACCTTACCAGATGACTACTATAGAGTTGAAGGCGCTCAAGAGGAAGCTATAGGTTTTGGAGTAAAAAAAATTTATTCAACCCGGTACTTCTCTATGAGGTTCACAAGTCCTTTTTGCAAAAAAGGCAGATGGTACCCTTAGACTATGAATGGATTACTAAAAATTTAACCAGATGATGATTAATAAATAATATCCATCTCCACGGATAGATGACATGTTGTTCATCTTTGAGGAGATCAGGTGTTCTCAAAAATTGATTTAAGATCCAGATATCATCAGGAGCATGTTTGGACTGCAGACATACCTCATACAACTTTTCATAGTAATTATGGTCTATATGAGTATCTAGTTATTTCATTCGGTCTCTCAAACATGCTAGTGGTTTTGATGAAACTAACGAACCAAGTCTTCCATGCTTATCTGGATTCTTCTGTGGTGGTTTTCATGGATGATATATTATTTTATTCTAATAATTGACATGACCATTTCAAATATGTTGTGATCATTTTGGATACATGGATTTATAATTGTTTATATTCTATGCTCACAAATTGATTCTTCTATGTGGATAAAATTCCCTTATTATGTCATATTATCTCTAAGAAAGTCGTATTAGTTGACTTCTAGAAGGTATTAGCTGTAGTTTCCTTAGAGAAACCCAAAAATGTATTTTAAAAATGAAGTTTCTTAGGGATTTCTGAATACTATAGGTATTTCATACAGGACTTCTCATGCTTATCAATGCCACTCAAATTCATGAATAAGAGGTGTGTGAATTTTGTGTGGTCAGATACATGTGAGACAACCTTTGAGGAGTTTGAAGGGATATTAACTTTTTCACCAGTCTGGATTCTTCCATATAAGGGTAGGATCTTCAATGTATTTTATGATGCATCAGGTATTTTTCTTGGACCAATTCTTATACATGGATATAGAGTTTCAGTGTATGGGTCTTGACAGTTGAGGCCACAGAAGAGGAATTACCTGACACATGATCTTGAGATAGTTGTAGTTGTTCATGCTTTGTGTTATGGGAGTCATTACTTACTGAGAGATAATTTTGTGGTGTACACAAACCAAAAAATCCTCAAATATAAATGTATATAGTGTGAACTAAATATGATGTTTTGAAGGTGGGTTGAGTGCCTACAGTCTTTTGACTTTGAGCTTTCCTACACACCTGGTAAAGGAAATTCAATGGATGCTGAACTAAGAAAGAGGACTCATATGCAGAAAGTTTAAGAGGCTAATAGAAAGTAAAAAAATATGGATTTTTTCTCTGAAATACACTTAGAGGTGTAGGATAGTTAGGGGATGACATTTCTTTCATCCTTCTCTGTGACCTCTACTTGATTGGATAGAGTGTGGAGGAGGAATCTATAAGATTCAGACTGCCTAGTCCTATGGAAAAGTGTGAATGGTGAGGACCCAACTCTTTGTTGGACTATAGGTAAGGATTAGATTCTACGTATCCATGGTCATGTGTGGGTTCCAATGGACATATGTGAGGAGATGATGTTGAAGTATCATTCCTCAGTTTTGTAAGTGTATCTCGGTGTTACCAAGATGTACCGTGACTTATTCCATCAGTACTGGTGGTCGGGTATAAAGTGAGAGGTAGCTGGTGTTTTCATGAGGTGTTCCACCTGTTAATAAGTGAAGGTAGAAAATCAGTGACCATCCTAACTTTTATACAAGTACCTATTTTGAGAGGAAATGGGATGATTTCGTGATGGATTTCATGACCGGTTTTCCAAGTTCTCATCAAGGGAGCGATATTGTGTGGGTTGTTATTGATAGTATCACAAAAGATGCACATTTCCTGCCGATTAAGGATAAATTCTATGTGGATGAGATTGGGAAGTTTTAAATCCTTGAGATAGTATGAATTTATGGGTTCCCACACACTATCATTTCAAATAGAGATTCTGGGTTTACATATCATTTCTAGAAAATATTATAGAGGGGTCTGGGTACATAGGTTATTTTGAGAACAATAGACCACCCTAAGACTGATGTTCGGTTAGATCATACAATATAGGTTCTTGAGGAATTTTTTGAGCATGTGTCCTAAATTTTGAGATCATTTGGGAGAGGAATATACCCCCTTTTGAGTTTTATTAGAATAATAGTTTTCATGAGATGATACAGACAGACCTTATGAGGGTATTGTAGGCCTTGTTGATCTCCCCTATTCTATTTAGAGGAAGGTGGGGCAACATTCCTAGGACCACATCTCATACAGGAGACTTCCGAGAAGGTTCATTTGACTAGAAAGAGGATGGATACTATAGAGTCTTGATAGAAATATTACATCGATCACCGCAGACTACCTCTATAGGCCGAGGTTGGGGATCTGGCCTTTTTAATTATTTCATAGATTATGGGACACAGATGGATCTGGAGACAGAGTTAACTTACACTATGATATATCAGACCATTTGAGATTCTAGAGAATGTTGATCTGGTATCCTATCAATTGTAGTGACCTCTTAGGAACCGAGAAATACATGATATATTCAACATATATCATCTTTACCATTATCATTCATACCCATCTCAATATTTTCATCTCAAGGTGGTTGATTTATAGGTATATGAATCCATTTAGGAGGATCTAATTCATATAGTTGATAAGAGCATGAAGGTTATCTTATGATGACCAGTTCTTCTAGTATGGGTGTTATGGAAGCATGGCCAATTATAGTATGACACTTGGGAGTGGGAGGCTGAAGTACATGCTCAGTGGATGGAGTTATTCTCAGACAAATCTTGACCACCATTGAGAGGTAAATTTGGGGATAAGTTTCTTTAATGGGGGAATACTGTAAGATATCAGGTTTTCATATGAGTTATGGGTCTTATTATTTTTAATTTAAATGATTTTTTATGACCTAATGTGAATAACCTTTGAGGTTTGGGGGGTAATAGGGGCTTCCAGGTCTTGTTCGTATCTTAGAACCTAGCTTTTGGGAAAAATAGGCAGGCCGCGTGGTTAGTAAAAACCATATGAGGATAATCTCACAATTAGTGCTAATCATGTGAGGCTGGATAGTGGGGTCCTAAAGGATGCATGGTTTCAAGAAACTGTACATATTGAGGTTCACACCCATATGAAGCACCTACAATTTTTAGCAGATCCAAACCACATGGTTTCCAAATGATTTGGAAAACCATGTGCACAATCCATGTGAGATGACCCTCTATACAACAATGGGTGGCTGATAGGTGCACATTTTGGCCAACCATGCGGCCAAACTATACAACCTAGTATTTTCGGTGAAAATTATAACATTTCCCAAAAAAATCCTTTTAAATGTAAATATTTTTTCATTCTTCTTTCATATTGGACAACACCTTTGTTGAGAGATCTTTTTGAATCCAATCATAGGGGTTTCCACCATTTCTTCATCTAATATCAAAATTGAGTTTCGTCAATCTCATTGCATCCATGTCGGTGAGTCATCAATTCCTTTTGTGCCATTATCATTTCTTCTTGGTTTCAGATGATCTATTTAGGTGAAATATAATTTCATCTATTTTCAATATTTTCATTCATTCTTCATTTTTCTCAATCTCTGAGTTAAAACAGAAGTTTACACTGGATGATCACTCTTCTATGGTCCTACAGTAGGTGGTATATAATTTTATCGAGTGGTTTGGTGCTTTATAAGTCTAGTTTTCATTGTTCCACCCACCATAAATTTCGACATGACTCCAAAAATTAATGGATTAACTAAATTTAATGAAATGGAACATGTTAGGGATTTCCTTTAGTTCATCTGGGAAGTGTTAGAGGTTGTTTCCCCAACCAAGGCCACCCATGGGGTGTTCTATGTAAATTTCCTATTCTTATGCTTTTTTAAACCATTCAAGGGGTGATTTAGTACTTTTATAGTAAGATGAATACTGTTAATAAATTAATTGAATTGATCTGGTTGAATAAGATATGGTTTTCCTCCATTTCCATGTGTTAACATGATGTTGTTTAATTGAATTGCTTGAATGGTTTATTTATAAATTGTTTATATGAGTGGGTAAAATCAAGGAATGGAATTAAATGTGAATTGTGATACAAGTGGTTATACTCATGGAACATAAATGGGATTTGATGAATGATTACATAGGATAACATGTGTGTGCTACACCGTGGGTCATGGAAATGGTAAATAATGACTTGGACCTGTACACTCCTTAGATTATGATTCTGTAAGATGCCTTAGTCTTTTCTTCCCCTTAGATTCAGTTTGGTTGGGCTCACAGTGGATGTAGTTGGTAGACATGCTCCTTGGACCCCAATTCAAGCCTAACTTGAGTTTCCATAAAGATGATCCTAGAACTCGATGATAATTCCTTGGCCCACTATACCTTGGATATGGACCTGAGGGGTATGACACTTGATTATACAACATAATCACAGTAAATGTGATATGCTTGATTACACATCTCAGTCTTGGATATTCTAATAGTTCTTGTTATATAGAAAGGTCATGGTTAACATGATATGTATAGATTTACAGTGAGGTATTTTTGTTCATTTATGTATTATTATAGCTACATTGTTATATGGGATTAACCATATTTTTATGTGATCCTTGTTGGGATATACAATATCACACTTTTTATATAATACAATCCATGGTAGATTAACTTTTATTTACAAATTACTTGTGATATAAATTGCATTATTCTTTATCTTGTTATATTTCATAGCTAGGATTTTCTATAGACCTTTGGGTGGTAACCTACTAGGATTGTATCACACACCCAGTTAAAGCCACTATTGGGTACCCAAAAATACTATTTAGATGAAATAAGGGATCGATCCAAGCACACATAGTTTGAGGCTTGACTTTGTGACATGCTTAGGAGCAGGGGAGCACATGACCGATATGTGGCTCATGATTCTATCAAGAGATAGTTATTTTTGATCTTTTTGGAATTTTGTTACATGTAATGAATTGTAACACTATAGACCTATTTTGGATTCTTTATTGACACATGACATAATCAACATTATATATGATTTACTTATGGTATTTTTAATCTATTACTATTATTTACCTATTTTTTAACTATTATACTACTCCCATTATTGACTATTATTGATATTCCATTGTGTTATAGTCTGGTAAGAGGGCATATTCTCCCCACCGACTCACTCTAGGCCCTTGCTTTTAGTCGTCATCCTCAGGCATTTGGAAAGATGAACTTGAGGCCATGTAGCCAACTAGGCTCGAGGAAATATTGAGTGGAATCTGGGTCTGAGACATTAAAATAGTTTTTATGATTTAATTAATCATATTTTGTTATTTTATAATGTATATTCAGTATAATTCTGTTCTCACCAATAGTGGGAACTATTACGTAAAATTTTTCATATGATTCTTTTTTATAACTATATTTCATTAATAATTAATATATCATATTGATTTAATATTTTTTGTGTAATTTTTTTTATTGATATGATGTATTTGTGTTGTAAATTTATTTAGTTTTTCATTAAAAACACCATTGGTGTTAAATTTTGTGTGACATGATTTTTACATATTATCATTATTATTTTATAATATTATTGGGACCCTTAATATTACTTGTTTTTATTTTTTTATAATTTATTTCTATATCAAAATTTCTTATCAATATTTTATTTTTTCTGACATAAAATTCATACATCATAATATTATAATTTTATTTTTATGTGGGACCTTATTATTATTATGTTTTTTATACTTTATAATTTATGCTAATTTCAAATACCCATCAATGTTAGATTTTATATGGCATAAAATTAATACATCATAATATTGGAATTTATTTATTATGACATGAGATCATTTTCATTATGATAATGGTGTATATATGTTTTATAATTTATGTTGATATAAAATACTTTATCATTATTTGATTTTTGGTGGAATAAATATCATACATCATCACATTATAATATTAAGATCTGATACCCTTATGAAGGATCACAATAAATAAAATTTTCCCAAAACATGTATTATTTGAGCATTTATAATCATTTATTTTATCTTCATTAATTTTTATCCATATTAAATGATTCTATTATTAATTAAATGTGACATTATCCCTGTATATTTCAGTTAAAATATCAACTAAGATTTTTTTTGAAGACTGTAAATAATCCTTGGATATTAGTTTGACATTAAAGATAATTTATTATATTGGTTTATATGTTTTAAAACTAGTGGGAGTAACATCATAATTATTATTTGGTATGTTTTTGAAATAATTTTTGCAAATAGTGGTGTTAAACTTTTTAATGAGGAAAATGAAATTTAATTACCACTTTCATATAAAAGACCTTTGGGATGTTTCTTTAGGCATCTGAATTCATCTAATTGGTCATGTGGTATTATTGGTTTTCCTCAAAGAGGATATATTGTAAAGATCATATAGTATATTAACATAATTTCTTGCTCAACTTTTACTATACAATTTTTTTAAAATATAAGTTATTTAAAAAAACATGTTGTAGGCTTCCATTTTTGGTAGTTTTTTCTATACTCATGTTTCTGCTTATAAAAATATTTTCATTGTTAATTATTTGTGGTGATACATGAATTATATAATATTTATTCAATTAAAACTCATAAAGGGTATCAAAATATTCACAAGGAACTAAGGATTATATATTTACATTTAATAATTTCGATCAACTTTAGGTCATTAGTTACGTTGACTCTAATTTTAGTGTGATCACTAGAGATAAAAATTCTGATTTTGAATTTATTTTGTGATGTTGGAAATGAATACTTATTGTTGGTGTGTGAAATGGATACTAAGAGTCACTTATCCCTTAAATATAGATTATGTCACTAGTTATGAAGATAAACATGGTGAAGTCTTATAAATCCCGCTTGTGATATATTGTGACAACAATGATTTAATAAAATTATCTCAAAAAACAGGGGTAATTCTTGTTTGAAGTATTTTGAAATAAAATATCATTTTTATTAGATAGATAGTTATATATACATACGCGAATTTCGAATCTTCACATAGAGAGTATGTTGGTCAACCCACTAACCAGAGAGTTAACCATTTGCGTTTATCATGGCCATTTTATGAATATGGGTTTGGTTATGTTCTTTTGATTTATTGGGTTAGTTGGAGTTTGAAACTCTCTATAAATTCATAGTTTATTTAAGAGATATTTTGAAATGAAGTCATTTGAATATTATATCTCTTAATGAATTTTATAATGTTTAGACCGTTATTAGAATTATATATTTTGTTTAATTTAATTATGTAAAAAGAAATCTATTTTTTGTATGATTATTAAAATTTGTATGAATAATTTACATATCAGATATTATTTCTACAGTTTTAATATGTCATACATTAGACTATAATGTGATTTTTTAATTGATACACTTGTTAGTTTTTAATTAATCAATGAAATCCTTGTGGTGGAATGCTATAAATAAATTTTGGGTTTTATTAATTAATGAATTTGATAATAATAATTTAATGTATCAATTAAATTCATCAATTTAATACATACATGAATTGATGTTTTCGATTCTACGTATTCATTAATTAATGTATTGATTATTTTTATTTAGAAAATTTATTGATATTGAATATTATTTTTTTAATTAAGTGATTTATGATAGATTGGATCATTTGTTATAATAAATTAAAGGTCCCTATTATCATCTAGTACTACCTATTTAAATAATTTCTCTTTCCCAAAGTTCATGCATTGTGGAATGTGTGTGACTTTATAGAAGGATTACTAGGAAGAGGTTAGTATACATTTATTCATATGTATCTTATTTATTTTTCTATTATTTTTAAAGAAAAAAGTGTCATGAATTTTACAATAGAGACCTTATACAATGTATTCAATAAACCATTGAATTATTATTGACATGGATACAACATAAAAATTACATGTACACACCATTATTATTGTGAATTATTTTTATTCAATAACATATAATAATATTATATTTTTATCATTTTTAAGTTAGGGATAACCCTTAATTCAAATTTGCGAATACATACAATATTAGGATATATCTCTTGAAAAAGATATTATATTACATGAAATGTATTCATAGGAGGTTTTAATTTCTATTACAAAACATATCTCTTTATGGGACTTGATTGGTTTCTAAACCCCAATCATGGTTTGTGAGTAGTACTCACTACTCTCAAGATAAGAACTAGGATGGTCATACACAAAGCATATTCTTATGCTTGACAAATTATGTAGAATTCGAGTTTTAGGACATTACGAGCCTCATGTATAGGGTTGGGTATTTTCTAGGTTTAACCATCACATAGAAATAAATAAATTCAATATAATTCATGTTTGGAATAATATAAATTGAAATAATTACTTATTATATTCATGAGTTAGTTAGGTAATATTAAGAAAAATATTTTTAGAATGAATTTTAAATATAAAATACTCAAGGTTTGTTAAATATTTATACGGGAGAAATAATCCAAGTTAATGGCTTCTATTTTATCACATAACATTTTTTTTGAAGTTACAAGTGATAAAATATTTAGGATGTTTATGACATGTTAACTATATCATAGGTGGTAAATGTAGTTTAATTTAAATGATTTCATTTATAAATGGACTAAAGTTATTTTTTGGAAAATAAAACCCCCCTCTTTAAGAATTTTGAAGTCGCAATCCCACATGATATTTCTCCAATGAATTTGAGAGCATACCTATCCTCTCCCTCATGTTCTAGATAAAGAAAATATTAAGGCACCCCAATCCTTGTTTTACCACCTAGACCGAAGAGTTAATGATCACAAGGTTGTTTTATCATCAAAAGCACCTTCAATTATCTATAATAACACCTTGATATAATAGAATGATGATTGAGAAAACATATAGAGTGTGTGTGGATGATCTAGAGAAAGCTGAATTTAGTTCCTTTGAGCGATGATCTCTAATGATGAGTTTAATTCATTTCCAATAATAATCAAAATAGGTATGATTTAAATTTTATTTTTGTGCTTCAATTAAATTACGAAATATCCTCAAGCTATAATTGGGCTTCAGTTATTCCTGAAATGACATCATAACTTCGACTACAAGTTCTAAATATTTTGTTCTTCCCCTACATGCCCGATGCTAATAATTGGAATCAGAGTGACCAAGTATTATTTATGGTTATTAAAATATAATTTTCATTAAATTTTGAAGAGAAGGTTATTATGATCCCATTTCCACATATTTCAATTTAATACGACATCGAATGACTGATATACGACCATTAGAAGAACGATAGATGAATGATTGGGCTGATTTAGAAAGTTCTTTATTTTCACTCAAAAGGGGTTCTAATAAATGTTTCTAGAAATTCGTGGTTTTCGGGCCAGGTTAAGGTGGCTGGGACAATTTTTTCTAGGAATTCCTTTAATTCTACCGTTTTTTGGAATTCAAAAAACAACAATTTGTTTTTATGAAGCCTAAAATTAGGAATTGAAAAAATTATAGATTTTTTTTAAAAAAAAATACAATGAAAACCCAGAAGTAAAAGAGAAAAAGTTTTGGAAAGGAGAAACCTAGCTAAGTAGTGGAAAAGAAAATTCAATAAAAGAATCAAAATTAGAGTTGGGGGGGGGGACTGTGGTTTGTTCAATAGAAAAAAATTAGAAAAAGTAAAATATGGGATTCTTTAGCTACCCATAAATGGGATCTTGCATGGAAAAAACCACCCACCTATGTTGAGTATCAATGTTTTATAATAAAAAATTAATTTTTTTTGCATAGTGAGGTGCTCACCACTCCTCCCCTCTCCCCAAACACAGCTGCACGAGGCTTCTACCACTGGCTAGTCGAGTGACTAAATTGGTTTGGCTCAACCAGGATTGGCCTAGGTAAAACCCTACATGACCCCTTATCTTTATATGGGCCCACAAATGACCTGGAACACCTTTTGAAGGGTTTCTAGGCCTCAAAAGGGCCGAAAAAATTAAAAAACCTCAAAAATTAAATTTCAATTTTGGAAATGGTCGATTTTGTTTTAGGACCCTATGATGTATATTATGAGAATTATAATGAGTTCAATTTATTTTAATTCATATTTAATTCCCTGGAGTTGAATTTATTACAAATTTAATTTTAGTACAAATTTATTTTCATGTCGAATGATTATGTATAGGGACTAGCCATCGTATGTTTGGATTTTATTTATTTATTTATACATTGCATGGAGTTTATCTTTGCAGTAATTAATTAATTAATTAGGTGGGTTGTGTATCCTCTTCCTTCTTCATTAAATGTGTAATGGTTTTTGTGTCCATGAGAGTTTTATTGCATGTGTTTTATGAATTCTCTAGATCCCCTCACCTGTGTGCTAGTATTTATTTGTCACAGCAAGGGAAAATGAATACGTTAAATGTGCCGACATAAGGAGAAGTTCTAGAAAATATGTAAATACATTAAAGGGGGTGATAATTGAGATATGAGTCAGAAAAAACTTAGGTAATTACCCCTAGGGTCATGGTTGGTCTATTTATACACCATAGATCAACCAATAATAAATGATCATGGTCATTCATTTATTTTATTTATTTATTCATGATTTATTATTATTTTGTGAATGTGAATATGTACATGATCACATAGAATAATAAACAAGCATGCATAGATACAATGAACAAGAACAATGAGTTTTTTTCTAGTTATATCATTGTAAGGAAGTGAGAACAGTCACATAGAACAATCAAGTGAAAATATTAATGGATTATATTTTCTATGAAAAAGGAAAAAATATTGAAGATATATTACGTCATTAATGCATTCAAGAACATAAATTTTGACAAAACTAATTTTATGAGGTGATCTTTAACCCTAGTTGAGGGTGCCTCATATTACCGAGGTGTTATTATAATAGTTATGATTCAAGTTAACTAAAATTTACATTAGTTAATTATCCACATCTAGCATAATGAATTTTATAGAGGAAAGAATTGAGCAATTCAAGGTAATCCTTTTCAGGAGATGATATCCTACTAAACAGATTAAAGAGTCATGCGTTAATGTAGTTGGATAAATATAATCCTACTTTAAGAATCTCTAAGTTGAGGTATAACTATAACTTGGACTATGAAGAGAGGTTTTGAGGATACTTTACGATAGAATAATCAAGTGAATGACCATTCTAAAACATGTAATTGGGGGATACAAGGGTTAAATAACATATTAAGAAACATTTAAGATAAAAAATCTAATATTTTTAATAATTCAGTAATAAATATAAAAGTACAATATTCTTATGTTTTATTTTTTAGAAAATGGAATGTAATCCAAAAAATTCACTATGATAAATCATGGACAAAGAACACGTCCTTACTAACATAAATTTTCTATAGTGGTACATGAATGTAATGAACCATCATATATCAACCTAAAATTCACTTGATATGGATCTTCATAAGTCCTTATAAACACCTCCTTTAATTCAAGATGATTCTAACTAGTGGAGAGGGTATAATAAATATATTGGAGAGACTATACCCTTTGTATAAAGTGAAATAATAATGGAAAATTACTAAAATCATACATAAGGGTAATCATCAGAGCATGCATAATAAATAAAATGAAATAGAAGCTTGTTACAATAAATGAAATGTGATATACTATCATATAGACTCATAGACATAACAATCATACAACAGCCAATCTCCCACTAGGATAAACACAGATTCAAAATAAAAAATAAATAAATACAATAGTCGCTATTACCAAAAATTATCCAACCCACATACCAGGTCTATATGATGCTCGAGCTTCACCAGCCTGATCCAGAGACACCACACAAGCGACTCCACTCGATTAAGAAATATTGGGCATCCAATCGATCCACTACGTAAACTATTCTCTAACATGAAATCATACATCAAGTCTTCACATACCCCAAGGTTTATATATAGAGGTCAGAAATTAATCTCAATAGGCTACCCCCAATGGTGAACCTGTAAACTGATATCATAACAAGTGCATGAAGACATTATTTTCCTAGCCTAGCCAAATACTAATATTAGCTAGTGTAAAAGAAAAAACTTCATAAAAGAAAAGGGGGAAAACAAAGAAAACAACTAACCATAGGTTTTATCCTGGCACTCAAGGTAAATCTACCCCCTCTCTAGCCCACTCCAGAGGATTTTTAACATATGGACCACCCATCCACACAACATCACAGGCATCTTCCAAATATAAATCGGAGCTCTAAAGTGTATAAATGAAATTTTCATGAAATCTAGTCCCCAATTAATAGCCATTGGAATCCACAAGAAAATTCACATCAACTAGGCCCTAGGACTCCAATAGCATAATCTGAATTTGTGATAGGAAAATCTAGGTTGACATAATTAGAGAACCTATAAGTCCTTAAAGTTTTGTAGAATAAATTAGGATCCATCTATATAACCAAAAATAGGTGTAATCCAAACATAAATTGGGAATTATCAACATCCATGGGATCAAGATCACTACAACATCCATGCTAACAAAACTATTCTCTGGGAGCCTTGACACCTCACGGGCCTAGAGCTACTCTATCCAGGGAAAACACTCAACTATAGGGGGGGGTTCACTCATAAATATATTCCATTATCTTTATATGCCCACATATCCATAACTAGCCAATAGAGGATAGAATTAGATCAATAATCAGAGTTGATGCCCAATCCAATATATCCTTAGGGTATCCCCCTCAAACCAATTTCCTAAGAAGAAACTACCTTAAACATCAAAACTGAAGGCCACCATAACATGGGTAGATCCAATTCTAGAACCCAAAATCCAAACATCTGAACTAGCAGTGCTAGTCAAATATCTTCCAACAAAGCATCAGGCCTCCCTAATTCCCTTTGTATCTCATCATCCAACAAACATTCACTACATGTTCTTAACAATCCACCTCAGGGAAAAACTGAACTCGGGGCTCCCATAGTCCTCGAGGCCACTGCATGAAGTGATTCCCAACTAGAGACTCACCTAATACACCGAAGATATCAAGCCACACCAATCCAAACGATTCCTAGTCAGACCAAATGACACAATAAGAGGACATATAATGAGGAGTTACTCAAGATAATCCAAACATATAGGTCACACCTAGTTCTGAAACATCTCAAACGACCCTCAGTGGACTCCAACTAATCCTCAATAAAAAACTCACCCATAAGGGAATCCAAAAGAAAAGAACACTGACCAGGGAATTCACAATGGTCTTCATTAACACATGAAAATCCATATAGTATAAGGGCTCCTCAACACAATCCAAAACATGCCACATAGGCATTCTCAACCATCTAATTTTACATCCACCAATCACTCAATCAATAAATATCCCCCAATAAAATCATCAGGAGTCCCTTAAGAACATATCAACATCACAATAACACTCATCCATAACCACCATCCCATGGTTCCAAACCAACCTAAAGGTTCCAACAACTCTAGTTCTGAACCCGAAGAGATAACCCTCAACTACCCTAACCACACGAAAATAGTCCGATCAACCAAGGACAAGCCAAGATCTCCTCATATATATAACTCAATCTTACCTTTTTGGATGCTTTAGAAATAACCTAGAATAAAACCATCCTAACACCCACAATACATGCCAACTAATGAGCTCACGACCCTCGACTGGGGCTCAAAAATCAAAACCAAAACCACAAGAGGATTTTGAATCCAAGCCTCAAAGAAATACACTTTCAAAAAATTGTCTAAAACACCAGCTATATGGAAAATAAATTACAAAAGGATTCCAAGGGTGAAAAATAGGAAAAACAAGCCAAGGTAGGAAAAATTACATGATGTGTACTTTGGATACAAAACATGTACCCCTAGAGGTCCTCCCTAGACATGTTTTACTAGCCACTCAGCATATACTTTTCTAAATTACATGGTGTGTTCCACCCAATACATGGTGTATAACCCCACATGGGGTACCTTCCCATGTACCTGAATCCCAGTTGGGGTGTATAATGCCAAAATACATAACATGTACTACCCCATAAATGCCATGTACCCCAAATAGGGATTCCAACTTTGTAACTATAAATGTAAACCCATAAGGATCTGGCCAAGCACAATACATAGCCACTATCTATGTACCTCACAATGGATTTATACATGTACCATGCATGACCATGTTCTCGCAATATACCCCAAGTATCTACTATATGGTGTGTACCCAAATTATATGACATGTAGTCCAAAAAAAACCCATCTACCACAAATAGTATGAACACACAACATGTTTTCTCTAAACTACACGTCTTATACATGTGTTTTCCTAAACATAAAACCCAACAAACATTCCAAAAGCCATGATTCTCCCTGATTAATCCTAGATCAACCCCCAAGGGGTCTCATAAAACCCTTCTAAGGATCTGAAACTTAAATAAAATAAGCTATTAGAATTTATTACAAAACATTAAAAGTGGTTCTACAATACGGAATAAACCACTAAAGCTTCACACTGGATCCATGTCACATTCCCATCATGTCAGATCTCACAGAATCCCCACAAGAAATGCTTATGACCCCCAAGAAGCCTTGATAGTCAATCGACGACCAATATCCCACTTAATAACTTGAACATATAATGCTATCACAACCATCCAATGATCAGTCATACAACATCCATAACTCTCTCCCTAAACAAGATACATTCAATTGAGAATAATCTCATTCTCCCCACCACATGATTATCATTATCATCCACCCACTACCCAAATGGAAAACCAAATAAACTACACTACATATTACACAAAATTCAATGTGTAGAAGTGCTCAAACATCAACAAAAAAATTCCATTCCCAACTCACCAAGAACAATACCCTATATTCTAAAAAACCAATTAAATAAAGTTTAATGAACCCCAACATCCTACAATGAACTCCCCTCCATAATTATTTCCCTAAAAGACTCCCAAAAATCACCAAGACTCATGATCATGTGGGCCATGTTCAGAAGAAAACTAGGCTAACACACCATAAACCCTTGATCATACTTCTCATGGAGGTCAGTTCAAACAAATCAGAGCACCCTCGACAACCCTCTATTTAAAATTAAGGGATATATCTAATGAAAAGATCAACCAAATGACCACCATCCACTCAGGTGATGATCGAAATCCACAAGTATCATACCACTTTTTCATTATTCCACCCAAAATTGCAACAAAAATGGGAAGTAATAGGGGTCAAACCAAACCTAACCTCTCAAACTAGCCATGAGACAAGTAGAACTCAAAGTTATCTACTTATCAAAAACTATGAATCATTATGACTAACCTAATCCTATTGATAGTATACCTGAATCACCCAACCAAGATAAAACTTACAAGCCATCCTAAATGATTGGTGATAGTAGGCACATAGGCCCCACTGTAAAACCCAGCAGACAACACGTATAAAGAGTAAATCCCTCATAGGAAAAATAAACCTGGAACATTAGGGGAATCACCACCTTAGGGAAAATCGATCCCAATCCAAATATCTCTTAAGAATCCTTTCCCACATCAAGACACCAATAGAGAACTTATATCCCATTACCTACCTACAAGGGTCTGTATGTATCCCTTGATGAAAGAAATTTATCTCCATCACAGATAAACCACTCAGCATAGGATCCAAATTTCCTATCATCAGAAGAAAATATATACATATGGTTTAGTAGAGTAGAATGAAACTAAGTTTATATATGTGATACACAATATAGTTCTTTCTATACACTTTAGGAAACTAACCTTCATCACCAGGGAATAAACAATTGATAGTCATATGTCATGTGAATCTAATTCTCTAATAATGATACATGAACAATGTATTATTTCCCAAGGTCCAAGAGTATAAAAACAGAATAAACTAAAAATCCAAAAATAAAAGTGCATCATGATAGGTGAAATCACACAACTATAAAACCAGAATCCAAAAATAGTAATCCCATGAACATGAAACTTGGGATTCTGATTGACAAGGGTGTCCACAACACACTAGTCTGATATCCATTACAAGTTCCAACATCTTCCAAGACCACCAATCTACCAACACCACAAATCATAAAACCAAACTACTGTAATATCAATTTGTAACAAACCATCCTGGTTCGACCTAACATGTCACCCGATCTGGCATGCCACAAGACCTCAATAATGCCTCCCCTAATTCTAGAGGCTAATGACCATCGACAAGGTTATGATAGATAATGTGAGGGATACTATACCCTATGGTTAGATTGAAATAATTGTGGAAAATAATCAAAGTCATACAAAAGGTTAATCATCATAGTATGCATAATAAGTAAACTAAAAATGAAGCATGCAATAATAAATTAAATGTGGCATACATTCATATAGGGTCATAAGAAAGAATAACATACAACCATCAGTCTCCCACTGGGTTGACCACATATAAAATATAAACAATTGAAAATAAATACAACAGGATCTACTACCAATGCAAATCCAACACACATAATTGGTATCCATAGTGATTGATCTACACCAACCCTATCATGAGATTCCACAAGAGAGGGTTCTATCAATCAAGAGACATTAGGCCTCCACCATCCAACATAAAATCAGACATCAATTATCCATGTAGGCCAAGGTGAACATATTGGGGGTGAGAAATAAATCTCAGAAGGCCACCCTAAATGGTGAACCTATAAAATACTATTATAACAAGTGCATGAATGCATAATATTCACATCCCAACCAAAGAGTAAAAAAATAGGAATAAAAGAAACAAATTCATAAAAGATAATGGGTGAAAGAGAAACAAAATAAAATATCCAACTGAAGGTTCAATCCTGACACCTTTGGTAAATCTACCCTCACTTTGGTCCATGCCAGATGATTTATAACACGTTTCTCACCCAACCAAAAGAAATTAGGCACTTATGCAAAATATACACAGGATATCTAAGACATCTAAAGAAAACATGAAAAACTTTCACACCCCAAGGCATAACCATATGCATAGACATGACAATGAGAATATATTAGGATCTATGACTCCAATAGAACATTTTTAACTGGCGACAAGAACATATATGTTGAAAAAACTAGATAACCAATTATCCCCAAAATTACTGCAAAATGAATCAGGCACTGAATATAGACCTAAAAATAGGTTGGATCTATACATAACCCACAAGTAAAAAATATCCATGGGACCAAAGGAGCCAAAACATATATGGAAAAAACACCCTATTAATTCCTCAAAACCACATGAGATTGAATCCACTTTATCTAAAGAAAACACTCAACTAGTTGGGGTTTTCACTCTTCTTGATTTCCAATTAGCAACATAAAATCAGAGAACCATATCCATCCAATGGAGGATAGAACTAGATCTAAAATCAATTCCAAAACTCCATCCTAGATATCCTAAGTGTCTCCACCAAAATCCAAATTCCTAAGTTGAAACTTACTCAAACATTACAACCAAAGGACACCTTAATGTGGTTCGTCCCAACTCTCAATCCCACTATCCAAAAAGATTAACTAGTAGTGAAGATAAAATCTATAAAAACAAAGAAAATGACCTCTCTAGATCCTTATGGACCTCATCATTCAAATAATATTCATCACGATCTCTTAATAACCCACCTAAAGGCCAAACCAAACTCAGGGTTCCCACAATCCCTGAGGCCACATATTAATGTGACGTTCAAATAGAGACTGCCCTTATGCACCCAAGATCTTGGACCATGCCCACACAAAAGATATTTAAATGTTCCAATGGAAATAAAAATAGAAGAACACCCTATGAGGGGTTCCTCTAGATAATCCAAAAGAATAGTTCATGTCCGGTGTAGAAACATCCCAAATGGACCTTGGTGGCCTCAAAATGATCCTTGATCGACAACACAGCCATAAGGGAATCCAAAAGTATAACACACCAACAATGGTATTTATAACGGTCCTTTTGAAAACTTGAAAATTAGGACCCTACAAGGTCTCTCCATCACTATCCATACTATGCCACATGGACATTCTCAAACACCAACTACAGAAAGCATTGATCACGGGATAAAAAATCATTCCATAAGAGAATCCTCAAGATTCCATCATACACATCTCAATAGAACAATTCAACCTGGCTATAAATTCCATATCATGGTTTCAACCTAGAAAAATGGATCAAATAAATTGACTCCTTAAACATAATATCTAACCCTCAACTACTCTAACCTTGAGAAAAAAATCATAAAAACCAAGTAAAAACCAATATATCCTCATTGATACTTCTCGATCCCTCCTTTTGAGACCATTACAAAATAACCTAGAATAAAATTGTCTTGGAACCCAAAATCTATGCTAACTACAAGCACACAACCCCAACCTGAGGATTGAAGATCACAATCAAGCTCACCAGAGGATTCTTATACCAAACATCAAGGAAATACTCATAAAAAATCTCATCTAAAACACCATTAAAATATCTTTTAAACACTTAAAGGATTCTAAAATCCCAAACTATGTGAAAAAACACTTAGAATGGACTACTCACAAGTCCAATTATGACTCTAAGGGGAGAAAAATAGGGAAAACAATCCAATGTACGAAAAATTACATGGAATTTTCTTAGGGTACATGATGTATAATTCAGAGATCCTCCATGAACACCTTTCACTAGCCACATAGTGTGTAATTTTGCAAATTACATGGCATGTGCCTCCTAGTACATGATATGTAACCTTACATGGGGGACTTTCCCATGTACCTCAACCCCACTAAGAACGTAAAATACCATAATACACAGCGTGTACCACCCCATACATGGATATTACCCCTCACAGGGTTCCAATCCATGTACCTAGACATGAACCCCCCCCCCATAGGTTATGTCCAAGCACAATACATGGATACTGGCTGGGAACCTCGCATAGGATATGGTCGTGTACCCTACATGACCATGTTCCCCCAACACACCTTGAGTCACCACTACACAGTGTGTACCCACAGTACATGGAATGTAGTCCCAAAAACCCATATTACTTAAATAGTAATAACACAAAGTATGTTTTATCTAAACAACACACCATGTACATGGAGTTTCCATAATTAAAACCCACAAAATGGAATGAAACCCTCAGTTATCCTAGATTAAGCCTATATGAACCCCTATAGGGTCCCTAGAAAATTATATAAGGGTTTAAAAATTGAAAAAAATTAAAATATATAAATTTATAGAAAAAAATTAAAAACTGGCCAAAATTTTGTTGGAAACCACTGAGGTTTCACACTGTATTCGATCCACGCACCTACTGAGCCTCGATCTACCTTTGGAAAAAAACCCTATGTGGTGCCTCACCCTCCTCCATATTCTATCCCTATACCTATATCTAAGATGAAATACCCAAAGGGAAAGATCCCATGAGGGTGTACATAATAAGTCAAATTAAATAGTGGAAAAAAAGAAAAAAATGAAAAAAAATAAAAAAATAAATAAATGAAACTAAAGTAGCTTGGCCCTAACCCTAGTGCCCATGATGGGTTTATACCATGCTTAAAGAAAAAATCCATATTCCAAACTCAAACATGTAGACATAATATAAATACAATTCCCCTTTTAAAATATATCATCGAATAAACATGTTTCAATAAATTAACATCTAATTAAATAAATATTAAACATTCTTTGAAAATTTGAACAGATCATATTTCCACAAAAACTTTGTCCTAGGGTAAAAAACTATTTAAAGACCAAGAAATTTGTCAAAAAAATATGATAGATCATATTATAATATAAAATTAAATTTTTCCACGGAAACACCTTCGGGAAATAAATTAAATTTCTCCCAATTTTCACAACATGTGATGACCTAAGGTGTAATAGGGTTATTGCATATAGTACTACAATATAAAAGAAAATTATATTTGATGTATTCTACACTACTCGATCCTCCTCCTCAATAAAAAGTTAGGATGAGAAATAATCTTATAGTTTACTCATTAATGATGCATTTTATTTCTATATCATAATGGTAATTTCAATGTATAAAGAATTTAAAATGAAAGATGAGGAAATTGATGATTATTCCATGTCATCTCACCTCTAAGAAGTCTGAAAGGAGAAAGTGAAGGAATAAATCAATGATATTATGATAAAAAGATCACATATAGATTAAAATATGTAACTAAAGATTGTCATCATGTACTCAGGATGATAGAGTACATTGATGAACTAAAATAATTGAGATTCATGATGAATCAAGAACATTCATTTTTTTCAATATCTTATCCTCCCCATCTAGTTTATACATTTTTGTTAATTTTATCAAATTAATATTTTAGAGAAACCACTTAGGTATTTATTTGGATAGTTTTTATAAGTATATAAAAATTTAAATAAAGTTAAATGTTTAATTATTAAAGTGAATAATAAGAATGAAAAGGTCAAAAGGCCAGCTGTAAGTACACCACCAAAGCCACATTCACAACTTATTTCCATGAAACCAAAGATAAAGTGGGAGATAACTAAATAGGATGCTATTTTATTTTCATATGTAAATATATATCATTGGAAGAGAAATTTTAATGAATTGAGAAAGAAGCATGCAAGATATTATACTTCACGTATATTCATCATTAAATATAAAATTTCATTTATAATCCTTGGGTATTAGATATATTATGTCCTTAAATATTTGTTTTTAAATATAGGAACCAAGGAAGTCAAAAAAACATTACTATAATACAAGTTATCTTCTCTAAGAGGATGATAAAGGATGATACCTACATATATGGAGAGTAGCACATGATTTTATTGCAGAGTGAATAGATCACGTGAAACTATAATTGTGTGTTGAATACTACTAGAACATTTAATTCCAATTTTACTTATGGAATTCCATACACAAATAATTTTTCAATAATAAATGAATTATTAGCAATATATAATGAATAAAAAATGTAAGGCCTTAATACCCAGTTCTGACAATATAATTCTATGTTTGGTTAAACCAAAGTAGTTATCAAAGATATACCCAGTGTTGTATTTATACACTTTGGATCTCAATAACTTATCTATTATCAACACATTTACATATCTATTTTTAGATAAATAAACATTTAGAAATAAATGCAATCTAAAAATATTATATAATTAGTTTAACTAGAGAGAGTGAACTATTTCATGGATAAGCTAGAGGTAAATTATTATAATTATGATATTATTTTAATAGTTTCAAGGAATTCAATGAGAAAGTAAGGAACATGCATGGTTAGAATATATGAGTTTCTTTTGGTCCATGAAATGAAAAATATCACAACAAACCATTCATCGATCATTGAAAATATAAACTGGAGTAATTTCCAAACACACATTTACTTATACACATCAAATCTATGATGTTAGTAAAAAAAGATCAACGATGGGTCTTACATGGATATATTGATGATCAAAATAAAAATTGGATTTATTCCTAAACTCAAATTTCCTTATACACATCATAGTCATTATATTAGTATAATGTGTGTTAATAACATGACTCATATGCATTGTAGAATATTTCAATTGTTTTTGAGACATGATTTAAAAATAGAAATATTTTCCCATAAATAAATGGTAATTATAATGAAAAAAGTATATCATATGAGTTACAATATAAAATAAATTCATAATGTCATCATAAATTGTGTTTAAAAAATTGTTTTTTAAGTCAATAAAAAAAATTGCCTCATGTTAAACATATAGTTCATTTCTATTATTATCCTAAATTTCATATAGTATATTATATAAATCCCAAAGATGAAAAATAATAGTCAAGATATATAATATATTTCAATAAAATAGAGCACATATTTATTTGATATATTGGAAGAAATATTAAATTGGGCTAAGTCAATTCCATATATGAACAAGTGGTTGGCATTGGAACAAGTTCCACAAGAGCTTTTAGAAAAGGAATGTTCTAGAGACACATATTATGTAGGATGGTTAAAACTAATTTGGTGGTTCTTTATTTACTGCATTGGGTGATATGTTATTCTATAAGAATAATGGATCTTATAAGAAAGTATTAAATGGAAATCATCTATGATTTAAATGTTTATATGAAGTAAGAAAATTAATTCCATATGCCAAAATCGAGTCTGTATTTTGGTAGTTTATTTAATTTATATAAATTAAACAGTGGTTATTCAAGAGTGACCATACATGTGAGATACAAACAAATTATAATGGAGTAACCCGATCTTTTTCTGATGAAGTTGGGTTGAATTCTAGGGGACCATACTACACACTAGACTAGTGACCCCAACAACGAAGTGTAGTAGTTTAGAATTACTGTAACATCATGTGACATGTCATTGTATCTCTATGAAATTCTATCCACCGATCACTATAGCTCAGTGGACTTCATTCCACTCACAAAGTAGTAGTTTGGACTTGGGTGGTTGTGACACTGTAGAAGTTTGAACTCTCTATGCGGTTTGTGGAATAACATCATCATCTTACTTTAATATCTCATTATATCTATGTTTTCTATGTGCTTAAAACTCTATTTTATATATGTAATTTTGTTCCCAAATTAGTTAAGTTATTCCACCTCTCCATGGACATAGGTATTTTTTTCGAACCATGTATATCGTTGTGTTCATGTTCATCATCAATTTTTTATATATTTTATTCATTTGAAAACCTATCTATCAATGGGAATCCTAGTGTTTTCCAACAAATAGTTTTAGTGGTTGAGTTCATATTTCTCTAATTGAATAATGACTATGGATTAGTAAAGGTAGATATTAACTACTTCGACGGAACCATCTTCATTTACTATAGGATATTGATTCAAGACTACCATTACAATAAAAAAAATCCATTTTCCACTTTTGGGTTTAAATACAATAGATATAGAGAACCCATATTGAGATCTACTAGAATGATAGGTTCTTGGTGTTTTGCAACTTATGTTGGAAAAAACATGGAATTAAACATCACAAAGGAGAAGTTGATGGATGCACTAAAGAAATATCTGGTGAATATGCATGAGAATAACTTTTCGTCAAAGTTTTCTTAATGAGAATATTGTTTAATATGAAAATGATTGAAGGGGGGATTTTGAATATCAAATCAATGAATTAAACAACACCATAAGTCATTTATAATCACTTAGAATTTTGCTTGATGATAATTTGAACTAGTTTTAATATATTTATTACTTACAAATTGGGAACTGGCTATAATTTCAATGTGTAGTTATTCATGGAATAAAAAGATAGTTTTAAAGAATAATAATGACCAAATTCATAGTGAGGATATTCTGAGGAAATAATTGGGTAGATTCTCATGTTCTTCTCTAAACAGGGAAGGAAGAGGAAGATATGCACAGTGAGATAATCATAGAGGATAACCAAAATTAATGGGAAAGAGTCAAGATAAGGAATATGGGATTGATCCTACCAATCGGATTTGTGGGATGAAAGGATACATTAAGAATGATTGCAAACAAAAATTAAAGGCACCTAAAACCAATACAGAAAACACAGAGGCTGAAGGAACTGATGATGTGTTGTTTTATAGTGTGGATATCCATATTGAGTCTTGTATTTTAGACCCATGGGAATTTTTATATTCCATGTTAGATAAGGGTTTCCTAAACCATTATATTTAAGGAAAATTTTTCAAGGTATATCTTGCGGATGATAAACCCTTGTAGATAGTGAGAAAGGGTGATGCATGTGTAAGTCCTGGAATTTTTGTATAATTTTTTTATTATATAGAATTATTTTGAGACTGTGAAATATGATGGTGCGTGATTCTGAGGATCGGAGTGCCTAGAATGATCTGGCGGAAAATGTTATGTTTAATAAATAACGCGCAAGTGGTTTTCCTAAAAAATTAGAATAACTCTTAAACATATACCTGGATAAAAAATACAAGGGCACTATTGCATTCAAGATGGAAGGTTTACCCTAGGCATGACATAATTTTAGTCGGCGTAGGCCCCCAGTGGGAAAACCCAAAAATGGCATAATCGTATATAAAATAATTAAATAAAATTATTTTATTTTATTTTTCAAATGATTATAACTCATGAATGGTAACTCAGATTGAAAATATGAGACCATCGATAAACTCATGAGGGTATTCTTTCCTTAGGCTGATACTAACATTAGCCAGCATGGGCCACAAGTGAATGTTAGTTTTTGGCAATAAATAAAATAATTAAGTGATAATTATTTTATTGTAAATTCCATTAATTCTATACGGTAACTCAGATTGAAAATATGAGAGTACCATTGAGCTCATGAGGGAGTGTTCTCATTAGGCAGAGCCTAACCTCGACTGGTGCAAGTCGACAATGAATGTCAATAATTTTCTGAACTTTTTTTCGGGTACATTTAGTAAATGCGCGGGCAGCGTTTCTTAACTTTTGAACCAGTGCTCAGATTAAAAATCTGAGGGCACTGTTGAATCCGCAATGCCAGGATTTTCTTAAGGGAGGCTTCACTTTGACCGAAGTATTTCTGGAGAAAAAGTTAGATTTTGGGACTTTTAAAAGAATAATAAAATAAATTAGTTATTTTATTTCTCTCATTTTTATTTCTCCAATGGACAAGTGGCAGTGGCGGGACCAATGACGTGTCAAACCATTAAATGGATTGACTCCTAAAATCCTTTGTAAAAACATTGTTGGAATTAGGAAGGTTCCTATTAAATGAACCCCCATTAATTACATGGGCGTTACTCACTCTCCACGTCTCCTATTTATATGGAGCTTGGGGAGAGGTGTTGGCACGACTTCATCAAGCGACACAGTTATGATAATGTATCGCAAAACCAATCACTTGGAGTATGGAGCAGGCTCTGGAGAGCGGTGATGAGCGACATCGAATCTTGAACCGAAGAATGATGATTGAGCGATATCGTTGGTGGCTTATTACGAGGACAAGGAACACCGACTCTTCCTCAATCACGAGTGCTCTCCATAGATCTTAATTTAGGGTTTTGTCTCGTTTATTTTCAAGATATTGTTGAATCGTATATCCTCTTTATTTATAAGATAATAACGCAGAGGGTGTGGGCCAAAAAAAAGGACTGGTCCCTCTACCATTTCTTTTACCTTTGCATTCTCTGTGGAAGACCGCCGACACGACACTGGTGACCAAAACCGGAAAATGGTGGTGGTGGCTAGCCCCGATAGGCTACAATAGAGGTGGTTCACCATTGCACGCCATATGAGGAGGTCACGACACTATGATTTGGTGGTCAAGAGAGCGGTTGGCACCAATCGACCACAGAGGTGATTGGGTGCGCCATCGCGCGCCGCCGGTAGAGAAGGGCGCGACTTCTCAGTCGCAGTGGTCGAGCAGGGCGGCTGACACCGGCTGACCGTGGAAGGAGGAGGTAGAGCAGTTCCCTGTCACGCAACGCTAGAGGAGGCCACGACTCAAAGCCACTGCAGGTGGAGAGCAGCGTGCCCCTTGCGCTGCGCTGAATTGGCGGACCCCCCCCCCCCTAGTCGGCCATAACGACTAACCGTTACGCGGTGGGGCTGTGCCCCACCGGCTGGCTGAAACGACCCCGCACCTATGAGGATGACTAGGAAGACTGGTTTTCCTTCTGGAGAGCTAGGCCAGATGTGGTCCGGGCCCATCCAGCAGACCAGACCCGCCAAACGGGCCGGGTCGAACCCGCGACCCGGTGGGCTAATGTGTGTGGGCCAACCCCCACCCGACAGGACGAGCCAACCGCGGCCCAGGCCCGTGGACCAAACTAGGATGACCCTTAGTTGGCTAGACCATAGCGGGGTCAGGTGGGCCCCAGTACCCGTTGCGTCAGCCCGGTCTGACCAAGTCAGACCGGGCCCAGACCTGACCAGTCCCGGGATAAAGAAATGCCCGTAAATGACAAACCGAGTGTCTGTTCGACACGCTGTCAGTGGCATTGGGATCCCTTTTTAGAACTTTTCCCTTTGATGTATTCTAGTGGGCCCAACCGAGCCGATTCAGACCAAAGTGTGATCACCCCTGTTATTCGAAAGTGGTGTAACTAACAAACTATGCGTCCATTTGACGAACCATCTGTGGCGCCAGAACACTTAGGATGAGGTGGTCCTTTTGGTATACTCCACTTGAGTTTTGGAGAAAGTTGGAGTGCGGCCAAGTTAGATCGAACTTGAATCCAACTGGGCCCTCAGAACTAAAACCCTTATAAGTCATAGACCGGGCATTCGATTGACACACCGTTTATCACATTGGAGCCCTTACAACATAACTACCCTTTGGGATACTTCTTCTTGGAGCTTTGTGGAAGTTAAGGTATGACCTGTGGGCTGAGGATATTTCTCTCTAAATAAACTGTACTATGAGCAGAAATACAATGGCTAGCAGTGAGGCGGAGGTTAGAGACAGATCATACAGAGGTTAGTACCAAGCAATCCTATGTGGGTCTGCACCGACTCTATGTGGGTCAGATCTTATGTGGGTCAATGCTCAATGATCTTGTGTGGGTCAGTTCATATCGATCCTGTGTGGGTTAGATCTTGTTTGGGTCAGTTCTCAACGATCCTGTGTGGGTCACCGCATACCAATCCTCTGTAGGTCAGATCCTCTGTGGGTCATTGTGGGGGTTAGTACCTATCAACTCTGGGTGGTTCTAATCCTATGTGGATCATTGCGGGGGTTAGTACCTATTGATCCTATGTGGGTCAGACTCCGTATGGTCAGCAGTAGTGCCTCTCAACAAAATATGATGATCTAACTTTGCGACTGATCATCTGTACTTCTATACTTCACTAATACCTGTGTAAGATGAGTCTTTTACCTTCGTGGTGATACTTGTGAGGTACTTTTACCTTTTTGGTGATATCTTCATTGTGATACATGTGTGATACTTTTACCTTCTTGGTGATATCTTCACAGTGATACCTCTGTGGTACTTTTACCTTCAGGGTGATATCTTTGTGGTGTTACTTATGTTGTACTTTTACCTTCGTGGTGTTATCTTCATGGTGTTACCTGTGTGGTTCCTTTACCTTCATGGTGTTACCTTTGTTATATTCTTCATTCATGTATGAAATTAGTAGATCTTGATAACATAGGTATATGTACGGTCATATACATAAGTAGAGTTGATGACTGCTTCAATCTTTTTGATTGCAGTATTTCATTGTGGTTTTTCATTTGTGGAACTCTAGGATACCATAGAGGGTCTCAGGATCCCTACTAAGTATTGTTATACTCACCCTTCACGGGCTTCGCCTACACCTTGTTGTGTCTTGTGCAGACGACGGACAACGTTGATCGAGGATGAGAGAGCTGGGACTAGATGGTGTTCATAGGTGGACCATTTGACATGGCACGACACTGGACTACTGATCATGAGCTCTCCCTACCCTTCATGTAGGATCCTCGGTGGACAATCCAAGATCTATTTTTCTCTTTTTAGTTTTACTTTTACTTTTTATTTGGGCTTGTATACTAGACTCTTAACTTTTATAACACTTTTTTTCTACATCAGTTTACTTCGTGGTTGCCTCTTGTTGTGCTATTGGATTTGTGTGTTTTTACAGGTTTAAAGGGAATGCCTTCCCATTAAGGGATCCACTTTTCTAGTGATAATCGCCTGCTCCTGACCTATGGTAGGTGGTCTTGGGGTAGTCATGGCATGATCCCCTGGGGACGGATCATGACAAAGTGGTATCAGAGGAGTTGGTTCTACTTAAGAACAAAGACATTGATATTTTCTATGTGGAAATAGAGTCAAGTGTTATGGGTGTGGTTTTTAGTTCAGGGAGTCCATTTTTGGTGTGGCGGCCGACGTTTCCATACACGAGGACCCCGAATTCTGATTCCTGACACGGTTCATTAAAACATTGATTGTGTGTGTTTTTGGGAAAAATATTCCTTGGTTAATTTGTAGTTATCTCACCAGGTATAAGTTAATGATAGTGGAACACCTGTTCCTTATCAGGATGCTACCACATAGATAGCTAGCTAGGATTCCCAAGAGAGTACACAATTATGGACTACCGAGCGACGAGGCTCTGGTGTAGGGCCCTCTTACTATGTTGGCACCATCAAGTGGTGTACCAGCAACACCACCACCTGTTGGGAAGCAGTTACCACCAGCCACACTAGTGGACAGTGCACGACGACTGAGTGTGTTGCATGAGTTTCTATGGTAGATGCCTATGAGGTTTCGAGGCAAGACAGATCCCTAGGAAATTGAGGATTGGTTGGTGGTTGTGGCTAGAGTTTTCTACCGAGTTGGGACACCAGTAGATCATATGGGGATCCTAGATGCTAGTCTTTATCAGTACATGACCATGAGGATGGTATGCATGCTGGTGAGGCTTCAATACTTGGACCATTGCTTGATATTGTACCTACGGATAGTGTTCCATCTATATCATTTCCCATTGGTCAGCAGTTACAATCGGCGGTACCGGTAGAGGACACACGTAGGTTTAGTGCCTTACACCTGTTTCAGTGTCAGATAGCCTTTAGTTTCTGAGGCGAGCGTAACTCACAGGCATCCAAGGACTAGCTTGAGGAGGTGGCTGAGTTTCCATCTAGCCAGTTCACCATTTGATCAAATGGAAGTCATAGTAGATAACCTTCTACGTGTCTTAGTAGGATGATGACAAGGTTTAGATTACCCTGATCTTGCGAAGAGGTGACTTTTTTGTGGATAATCATGAAACCCTTACTCAAATAAGGGGGTGTCTTACCATAAGAGATAAGGGATGAGAGTTCCCTGGAGCTTATAGATCTTCAACAGGATGACATGTCGGTAGATGTTTATTCATCAAGGAATACTGACTATCCCAGGTACTCGATGAATACAGTACGACCAATGTTTCAGGGCATGAACCTCCGAGCGAGGTGTGTTTAGGGACATCCAAGAAAACTCTATTCCTCTATGCATTCCTACATATATTACGGTGATAGAGATAACCTTTGTGGTTTAATTTTCTTTAGATGAGTGGATACAGCCAGTGAATGTTAGTAGTGGGAAAGCAGGAAACGGACGCCAGTCTCACAGAATTGGGCATGTAAATTGTTTTGGGAAGAGGAAGTGATAGGGACATATGAATTTGTAGGGCTGTAGATATGGAAGTGAAGCTAGGAGAGTAGGATGAGGTGGTATACATTTCAACATGTTACAACCACCCCCCAATGTGGTCCCCACCAGGCATAGGGAGCTGGAGGGAAGGGGAAGGGAGTAGCTGTAAGCTGCCAAGGAGTGTGACCCAAGGTATCCAAGAATGATTCGAGGTATGGTATGTGTCTACTATTAGCTACCATATTAATAGACATCGGTACCAATCATTAATTCTTACCACAAATATTGTTCGAGACCTAGAGTTTACAGTTAAACTGATGACTTGACCCTTACGTCTGGAGATACCTTTGGGAGGAGACTCGATAATCACACTCATGATGATGGTGTGATATGACCCTTAAGGTGAGAGTTTCAGTTGGAACCTCTTGGTGGCAGCGTTGATGCCTTAAGATTTTAGTTTGGGTATGGACTGGACATCCACAATTCGTACTCATATTTATTGTATTAGGAAAATTGGTTGTGGTTTATCTACAACGTTGAAATGGGGTCTTACTTGGTCGAAGAAAAAGGAATCCCATGCAGAAAAGGATAAAATCAGGAATATGGGGTGTAGCCAATCACTTTGTAGTTTTCCAGCCTTACCCTTGTGGCAGCAAGAGTTTTGAGTTCTCAGTCCCCAATAGTAGTGGCAGAGTGTGGGGACATCTTAATAAGAGATGTTTCCATGATTACCTCTCCAAAGGGAGAGGGACTTCTGCTTTGGCTGGGTACTACTGGAGATTTTTACCAGACTTTTCTAGGGAAACGAAACCCTTTTCAGCTTTGACAATGAAGGGGGAACCTTTCCAACGGATGAATAAGTGTTAGAAGAGCTTTCAAAAGCTGAGATAGAGACTGACGAGTGCCCCCATATTGAGGCCACCAGAAGAGGGTGTTGGGTATTTATTCTACTGCAATGTATCAGGGACCAGAAAAGGTTGTTTCCTAATGCATGAGAGGGTAGTGATATCCTACTTCTCATGGTAGTTGAGACAACACGAGAAGAACTATGCTACGCATAACTTGTAATTAGAAATAGTGGTCTTTGCGCAAAAGATGTGGCATCACTACTTGATAGGTGAATGGTTTACTATTTACTCTGATCACAAGAGTCTCAGGTATATCTTTATGCAGACGTACCTGAACCTGAGAGAGTGACAATGGATAGAGTTCTTCCAGGACTATGACTTTGAGATATTCTATACTCCTGGGAAGGGGAACATGGTAGCAAAGGAACACAGCAGGCGGTCTGGTCTACAAATGTCGAGTCAGGCATCAGAGCATCTAGTCACACTGTGGATATCCTTCATGGATAATGATGGAGTAGCTTACCTCCAGTCTATGATTTCACTCCCCCAATTCATCAGTGAGTTTGGGAGGCACAACTTGGGACGTTGACTACGAGGCCGAACATGCTTAGATATCTTCAGGATGGTCTCCTGAAGGATTTTATGAAGTTGGGGAGCATTTCATTCTCTTCAGAGGACGCACCATGGTACCAGTGATTCTTCGGGAGGAGGTGTTGAGGGAGTTCCATACATCCCCTTAAAAGGTACATCATAGAGTGGAAAAGGTGTACCAGGACCTCTAGCATTAGTACTGGTGGCCAGGGATAAAGGAAGCAGTGGAAGATTTTGTATCACGATGCCTCACTTGTTAGAAAGTGAAGACTACACAGATCTGGCAAAGTCT
Organism: Viscum album; assembly: GCA_963277665.1. NCBI lineage: Eukaryota > Viridiplantae > Streptophyta > Magnoliopsida > Santalales > Viscaceae > Viscum > Viscum album. The sequence goes on along the minus strand of OY728162.1, from coordinate 190,593,539 downwards.
TATGCCAACAAGAGATGGAGACCCTTGAAGTCTGAGGAGGGAGACCATGTCTTCCTATGGGTCTCACCCTCATGATAATTATGAAGGTTTGGCCAGGGCAACAAAATTTCTCTGAGGTTCATCGGGCCTTTCCATATTTTTCAAAAGAGTTGGCGAGGTGGTGTACCATATAACTCTTCCCCCATAAAGGCACCAGGTGCATAATGTTTCTCATGTGCCACAACTGAGGAGATATTTGCAGAATCTGTCAAACATTATCGAATGGGGAGAGTTGGACTTGAGGATGGGGTGACTTTTACAGAGTTCCCGGTAGAGATAGAGGATCAATAAGAGTGAGTATTTCATGGATGGTGGATCCCTCTGGTGCGATTTCGGTAGCATCATGGGCACTTCCAAGAGAGCACATGGGAGTGGGAGGCTCAGATTTGTGCTCAGTACCCTCTTTTTTTTGTTTTCCCTTTGTTTTGGCTTTTGGGGATGTAAAGCGCTAAGGTGGAGAGAATGTAATGTCCTGGAATTTATATATAATTTTTTTATTATATGGAATTATTTTGAGACTAAAAAATCTGATGGCATGTGATTTCGAGGCCCGGAGTGCCCGGAATGATCCGACAAAAAATGTTAATTTTTAAAAATAGTGCGCGAGTTGTTTTCCTGAAAAATTGTAATAACTCTTAAATGGGTGTTTGAATTGAAAATATGTGGGCATCGTTAAGTTTAGGATGGCGGGTTTACCTTAGGCGCGACGTAAGTTTAGTTGGTGTAGGCCTCCAGTGGGAAAACCTAAAAATGGAATAACTGTAAATAAAATTATTTTATTTTTCAAATCCTTATAACTAACGAACGGTAACTCGGATTGAAAATCCGAGAACACCACTAAACTCATGAGGGTATGCTTTCCTGAGGCTGATACTAAAATTGTCTGGTGTCGGCCACCAGGGAATGTTAGTTTTTGGCCATAAATAAAATAATTAAGTGACAATTATTTTATTTTAAAAAACATAACTTCTAAACGGTAACTCATATTGAAAATATGAGAGTATCGTTGATCTCGTGAGGGTGTTTTCTCCTTAGGAAATGCCTAACCTCGACCTGTGCGAGTCGAGGGTGACTGTTAATAATTTTATGAACTTTTTTTCAGGTTCATTTAGTAAACGTGCGGGCGACATTTTCTAACTTTTGAACCGGTACTTGGATTAAAAATCTGAGGGCACTGTAAAATCCATAGAACCTGGATTCAATTAAGGGAGGCTTCACTTTGACCATAGCAGGTTTGGAGGAAAATTTATATTTTGGGACTTTTAAAAGAATAATTAAATAACTTAGTTATTTCATTTCTCTTGTTTCTATTCCTACAACGGACAAGCGGCAGTGGCCAGACCAATGACGTGTCAATCCATTAAATGTATCGACTCCTCAAATCCTTTGTAACCATGCCATTTTAATTAGGATGGTTCCTATTAAATGAACCCCCATTAATTCCACAAGCATTACTCACTCTCCTCATCTCTTATTTATATAGATCTTGGGGAGAGGTGTTGGCACGACTTTGATAATGTGGCACGATGACAATCACTTGGAGGATGGAGGAGGTTCTGGTGAGTGGTGACGAGGGACCCCGAACCCCAAACTGAAGAACGACAATTGAGCGGCATCGTTGGCAGCTTTTTGCGAGGACGACGAACACTGACTCTTCCTCAATCATGAGAGATCTCCATCGATCTTGAGGTAGGGTTTTGTCTCATTTATTTTTAAGATATTGTGGAATCATATATCATATTTCTTGATAAGATAATAACGTGGAAGACATGGGTCAAAAGAACAAGGCCCGATCCCTTTTCCATTTTTTTTACCTTTTCGTTCTCCGTGGAATACTGCCAGTGCCACACTAGCAACCAGCACTGGAAGATGATGGTGGCTGCCGGCACTAGCCAACCACAATGGAGGTGGCATGATGTCGCGTTCCACAAGAGGAGGTCGTGATGCTATGTTGTGTTGGTCAGCAGAGCAGCCAACACCAATCGGCCATAGAGGTGATGTGGTGCGCCATCACGCGCCGTCGGTGGAGAAGGGACAAATATTTTCAACCATGGCGGTCGAGCAGAGCGGCCTCACCGGCCGGCCTTTTAAGGCAAAGGTGGAGCGGCGCGTCGTCGCGCACCGCTGGAGGAGGCCGCGACAGGTTGAGAGCGGCGCGGCCGCTGTGCAACACCGGTTGGTGGACCCCCCCTAGTCGGACAAAACGGCCGACCATTATGCGGTGGGGAAGCACCACACTGGCTGGATAAAAATAGCCCTGCACTCATGGGGCCTACTGGGAAGACCAGTCTGTCTTCTGGAGGACCGAGCTGGACGTAGGCCAGGCCAAACCCACGGCCTGATGGGCCAACGTTGGTGGGCCGAGCCCTGTCCGACGAGTCAGGCCAACCACAGCCCATGCCTAATAACCGAACCAGACTAACCCTTAGTGGGCCGGACCCATGCGGGGTCAGGTGGACCCCGGGACCCGTTGCGTCAGGACGGTCTGAGCATGTCAGACTGGGGCCAGACCCAACCTGTCCCTGGACAAAGAAACGCCTGTAACTGAAAAACCAGGTGTCTGTTCAACATGCCATCAGTGGCATATGTGTCCCTTTTGAGCAGTATTCCCTTTGACGTATTCTGGTTGGCCCGACCGAGCTGGGTCGGACCAAGGTGAGATCACCCCCATTTCATAAAAAGTGCTGTAAATAACAGACCGGTAATCTGTTTGACGAACCATCGGTGGTGCTAGAAACCTTAAAAATGAGGTTTTCCTTTTGGTATACTCTACTTGAGTATTTTAGAAAGTTGGAGTGTGGCCGGGTTGGATCGAAATCGAATCCAACCAATCCCTCAGAACAAAAAGGCTTATAAGTCACAGAACGGACGTCTGATTGACATGTCATATGTCGCGTTGGAACCCTTACAACATGATTGTACTTTGGGATACTTATTCATGGAGATTCTTGTGGGTTTAGGTAAAACCTATGGCTTGAGGAGTGGTTCTCCTGGAATCAAGCGTACTATGATCAGGAATCCAGTGGTTGGAAGTGAGGTCGAGGTTAGAGACATATCATACAGAGTTTAGTACCGAGCGATCCGGTGTGGGTCAGCACCGATCCTGTGTGGGTCAGATCCTGTGTGGGTCAGCACTCAATGATCCTATGAGGGTCAGAACATACCGATCCTATGTGGGTCAGCACTCAACGATCATGTGTGGGTCAGCGCATACTGATCCTGTATGTGAAGATCCCGTGTAGGTCATTATGTGGGTTAGTACCTATCGACTCTGTGTGGGTCAGATCCTGTGTGGATCATTGAGGGGGTTAGTACCTATCGATTCTATGTGGTTTAGACTCTATATGGTCAATAGTAGTGCCTCTTGACAGAATATGATGATCTAGCTTTGCGACTGATCATATGTACTTCTATACTTCACTAATACCTGTGTGAGATGAGTCTTTTACCTTCGTGGTGATACTTGTGCGGTACTTTTACCTTCATGGTGATATCTTCATGGTGATACCTATGTGTTAATTTTGCATTTGTAGTGATATCTTCATGGTGATACCTATGTGGTACTTTTACCATCGTGGTGATATCTTCGTGATGTTACCTGTGTGGTACTTTTACCTTCATGGTGTTACCTTTGTAGTTTTACCTATGTGTCACCTTTACCTTTGGGGTGTTACCTTCATGGTGTTACCTTTGAGATATTCTTCCCTCATGTATGTGATGAGTATATCTTGATAACTTAGGTATATGTATGGGAATATACCTTAGTAGAGTTGATGAATGCTTCGTACTTTGTGATTGAGGTGTTGCTTTGTGGTTTTTCCTTTGTGGAACTCTGGGAGACCTTCACGGGTCTCAGGATCCCTACTGAGTGTTGTTATACTTACATCTGCATGGGCTTCGCCCGCACCTTGTTGTGTCTTGTGCAGACGATAGATAGTGTTGATCTAGTCCGAGGGAGCTGGGACTGAATGGTGTTCAAATGTGAACCATTTTACGTGGTGCGACGCATGACTAATGATCATGAGTTGTACCTACCATTCATGTAGGATCCTCGGTGGACGATCCAGGAGCTGTTTTTCTCATTTCAGTGGTAATTGTAGTTTCCAGTTGGGCTTTTATTCCATCCCTTTTACTTTCAGCACACTTTTTTACTATAGCAATTTACTTTGTGGTTACCTCTTATTGTGCTATTTGATTTGTGTGTTTGTACAGATTTAAAGGAAATGTCTTCCCATTAAGGGATACACCTTTCTGGTGCTATTTGTGAGCCCCTGGCCTATGTAATGTGAGATTGGGGTAGTCACTACATGGTCCCTGGGGGATGGGTCGTGACAACATGGATCAAGACCAACAGTGGGATTTTTTTGGTTCTATACAATGTGAGACATATCTTTGGTTTATGATGAAATATTATTTCTAATAGACAGCTTGATGATGCATGTTTTAGTACCATATTCACAGATGGTTCATAGAAGATCACCAAAGGATATATGGTTGTATATTTAGGATAAAATAATGGTACCCTATAAAACCTGATAGAAATATTCATGTACATTGTTTCATAAATACTTTTTTGGAGATTCAAAAATATGGCACTATAAGATATTCCACATGAGTGATACGGGGATGATGGTTCTAGAAACAAAAATAATTCTACCGGAGTTATTGTCAGTGGATATTTTCCCGTGTGAATATTATATCATCAGAAAGTAGAAGAAGGTGTCTTTTAGGAAAGGAGGATGAACACTGAAGGCTGGGAAGCTATACCTAGAGCACCCTCATGTTTGGGGGCTGTCACTAGTACATTCCCTTGGAGGTTTATAATATTATGTGACATTTATCGATTAATAAACAAGAAAGGTATTGGTTTAATTTTTTAAAATAAAATATGATGTGTTTAAGGTGATTCATAAGTTGAATACCAAGATGGATACTGAGTTGGGAACAAATTTTAAATGTTTGAGTTCGGAAAATTCTGGAGAGTAGGAAATTAATGGGTTTAGAGAATTATATTAGTAATATAATTTGATGGGAGAATATAATTCTAGGAAAAAATAGTAGAATAGTGTAGATAAAAGGATGAATTGCACACTAAATGAATGTTCTATGAGAATGAGGCTACACTCAAGGTTACCCAAGGCATTCTGGGATGATACAATGGACATAGAAGCATATCTCATAAACAAATATCTATATGTACCAAAGGAAGAATTTTTACTGAAGAATCTATCATCTGTTAAGGAGGTCATACTCTACCATTTATGAGTCTTTGGATTTTTAGAATATGTAAATATTGTTGCTAGAGTAAGGGAAAATTCTGATGCTATGTCAAAATTATATTTCTTTACTATCTACGATGTTGGGGAGTATGGTTATTACTTTTGGGATGATCAGAATGAGATGATCATTAAAATCAAGGACCAAATATTTAATTAAGGTGTCACATACAAGGACCATCATGTATCTAAATGTGATAGTGGGATTAAATAATCATAGTACCATAAAAAATTTCATCTTGAAGGTGTACCTATTCCTATGGAACTAGACCCCATGGAGCCTAATCCTATAGTGGAGTTTAGGAGATCAAAAATAGTGAGAATTCCTATATAGTGGTATTCTCTATCCTTACTTTATCTATTATTGGCTGATGGGGGATAACAACAATATTTTTATTAGGAAATAAAATTGAATGAGTTAATAAGGTGGGATATGGACTTGAAGGAGGTTATTTCTTCATTACATGACAATAATACATGGGAGTTAACACCTCTACTAGAAGGAAAGAATGAACTTCAAAACAAATGGGTTTATCAGGTCAAGGAATAACTTGATAGAAATAGGAGATACAAGGAAAGGCTGGTTTTTAAATTATTTCAACATAAGGAAGGTGTGTAATTCAATTAAACTTTATCAATTGTAGAGAAGCTTTCCACTATTTGGGTGGTTCATAGAATTTTTGCATTGGAAGACTTATAACTTGAAAAAATTAATGTCAGGACTAATTTTATTCATGGATATCTAAAGAGGAAAATCTATATGAAGTAGCCATAGGAATACATTTATTCAAGGAAGGAAGACCTAGTGTGCAAACTATAAAAGAGATTATATGGGTCAAAAAAGGTGCCCAGGCAGTGTAAATTTTTTTTGATGTATTTATGACTAAAAATTTATACAAATCGTGTGTCATGCATCAATTCTACGACAATAAGTTTTTTTGTGATGATTAAATCGCATTTAATTAATTTTTGGATGATGTGATCATTGTAGGATCATGTTTTTAGAGGAATGATGATCTAAAAGTGTCGTTGGATGTTGATTTTGAGATGAAAGATCTTAGAGAAGTTGGAAATATTTTGGAGAAGAAGATCATGAGAGACCATGTAGAAAGAACCATGATGTTATCATAGGATGGCTACATTGAAATGTTTTTGAGGAGATTCGGTATGATGAAAGAAAATTCATTATATTTTTCTTTATAAATATATTTTAAATTATCAAATGATTGATCATTAAAGACAAAAAAAGAGGTTGATTATAAGGAAATTGTTGCATAACCATCAGCTGGTGGGTGATTTATGTATTCCATGGTCTGTACCCAACCTGATATTTCTCATACAATAGGAGTTTTTAGTAGGTATATGGGTAACCCAAGAAAGAAACACTGGGAAGATGTGAAGTAGATAATGAGATAATTAAAGGGAAGGAAAAATAGCCTCAACCCAGTTGGTGGGGACTCAACAAGTGCATCCAAGAGACCGAAGTTAAAAAACGAAGTGGAGAAAAAATTTCTTGGGTACTACAGCAATACTGTATTAGTACTATAGTAGGAACTCTAGCAGTAACTATTTGGTACTGTATCAATCGTAACTATTCATCCATTTGGGATTTCAAGCCACCGGTTTGGGCCTCAGGTCTTCTAAGGCCATCAGTCCAATAAGGATTTCAGACCACCTCAAGGACTTTGGACCACCTCATGGCCTTCGGTCAACCTCAAAGGCCTTCGGGCCACCTGAAATTGTGCTTAATGACTAGAAAAACTCTACAAGGAGAAGACTCCAAATGAGGATTTAGAGTAGGAAAATTCACCAGAGTAGAAGATAAGATGATTTTTTAGAAAGAGAGGGTATGGCGTTTCCATTGGGACCAGACTTTGCATGCTCAGGACGCCTAGCTGAAAAATCCATGAAAAGGTGGAGATCTATCATAACGATGAAAAAGACGGGGAGGAGAAGTTCCATGTAGTTATAGTATGTATATTTCCCTAAGACCTACGGGTCATGTAATATCTAATCCTGGGGGCCTTGTAAGGGTTCCCCCTCATCCCTTGAAAGGGGGGGGGGTTATCAAAAATCAATAAAAAGAAAGGCCTTTGGGCCATTTGGGTAGATACTTAAAGGGAATAAAGAAAGTGTCTCTATGATTTGGGAAATGAAATTTATTATAGGGGTATGTGGATACTGAACATGGAGGTGATTTTGATAGAAAAAGGAGTAACATAAGTTATGTACTTACCTGTATAATAACTAAAATGAGATGGATATATAAATTGATAAATATGGTGGATTTATCCACTATAGAGGTAGAATACATTGTAGTAATAGAATCTAGTAATTATATTGTTTGGATGAAGAACTTCTTGGATGAGTTGGGTAGAAATCAAGAAGAAAATGAAATGTGATAGTAAGAGTTCCATACATCTTCCAAACAACCCATAATTTCATGACATGATGAAGTATATTCAATTGAAGTGCCATTTTTTCAGAGGCTTGATACAGGATGGGTTGCTGAAATTTTAGAAAATTTAGGGAACAAAAAATTCCTCAGACATGTTGATGAAGCCTATAGTAATATAGAATTTAGGTACCTTTGTGCCACTATTTTTTATCCACTAAGGAATTGAGGATGAGAGATATAATATGGGAGAACATTATTAGGGTAAAAAAGGGAATAGAAGTGCTATTTCATGAATTTTCAGCTTGAAATAAAAGAGGTGAATGGATGTAGACACTGGTGAGAGAAGAAGAGGAGGATATCATATTAAGTAAATTCTGTATGTTTTTACCATCGGATCAAGTCAACATAGTAGATAAAGATCCAAGTAGAATATTGTTAGAATGGTGTAGCCTGATCCTTCTTTTTGAATTTGGGATAAATTATTGATTCCTAGACTATACACCATATTGAAGACCTCGACAAGGAACTTTATTGGTTTGTACTTACTATAAAACCATGACATATGTCATTGTATACCCACATAATTATTTCCACTGATCAGTATATCCCTATAGACATATTACCAATAATGTTGTTGTAGTTTTCGGATAGGTTGATATGTCACTGTAGTAGTACATACATTATATGTGGTTCATTGAACAACTCCACAATGTTCCTTTATGAGCCAATTCATTCTAGGTTTTCTGAGTTATCAAAACTTTGTATCCTCCCTATAATTTTTCTTGTGATTTAATGATGTTATTTTTACTCTATGTGGATTTATTTATTTTTTTCACACCCACATAAATCATTATGTCTATGTTCATCATCATCTTCTCATTTTTTAATGTATTTTTTTCATTTGCAAACCTATCTATCAATGTGATTCTTGGAGTTTCCTCAAAGAAGCATGGTACCAATAAGGGTTTATTGGTTATAACAAGTCATTATTCCTAAATCCATTAGAATTATAAATGTTATAACAAAAATAAATGATCAAAATATTGTGAATTATATTTCACAACAACCTTTCTTGGAAGGATTATGTATAATTCTACTGGGAAGGGTTAATGAACCCAAATAATTCAAATAATAAATCCATGTTTTAGAGTCCCATTTATTGATTAATGAAAACATTTTGATCATGGGAAATTAATTTGGAATGAATATATGCCAAGTGTCTATAATATGTTAGTGTGAGAACCATTGTTTTCATGTAAAATACATTGATTACATATTGAAAATAGATATTTGTCTTATAGTTAGTTAACAATAGAATGTAAGTAACTCTTCAAATATTGAATTAAAGTAGTGACCCATGTTCTAGGGAATAGGATTTAATGTGGTAGATATATGGGTTGTTTGGATGAAGTAAATATATATATATATACTAATAATATATTAGAACAATTCAATAAAGAATTGTTTCCAATGTCACATGAAATAAATCTCTCCAAGAATACATGTATGAGGCATAAGAGGATATTAAATTGTGAGTATAATTCCATAAAAATATTCAAGGGATCTATCATATTTTAGATGTTTTGTACAAGATATTTCCAACATATAATTTATGGTAGGAAAATATCAGTTAAATATAAGGGAACTACAGAAGAAGTAGTTAGAACTATCCAATTATACTTGAGAAAGTTCAAAGGATATGTACATGGTACTTATAGAGGAAGGAACAATAGTTTTAGGGGGACACAAACAAAACTTCATTTAGATAAATATGATATAATATCATAGTTAGGATAAGGTAATGAGAAAGAGTAGATCATTGAAGATAGTGGTTCCCATATCTATAAATACTGAGTATGTTGTGACTTTTAATGTAGCTAAAAAATCATAAAATATATAATAATTTTTTCCTATTATTTTAATCATCCCAAAGGTACTATCCAAGATATCAATATTATTAAAGTGTAAAAAGGAAACATTATTTGTAATATCATATATTGGGAAGATTTACTCAAGGAAGTGAAGTCATAGATAGCTGAGTAGCCATGTAAGAAAATGTGATAGGCCCAACCACTAAATTCATAACTTAATAGAAGCATAATCTTATCATGTGTTTATTAACAATGATAGTTAGCAAGTTAGATCTAGTGCAGGTGAGAGGGTTGAAAAAGTTAGTTCCCTTAATCCAACATGAATATTACTTTTTGATTGCCTTTTCATGTATATAATGAATTGTGGATGATGTATTCTTACCATAATAGTGTTTATATTTCAATATCTATTATTTTCATTAAATGGTACATAAATTATTTTTCATATCAACAACTTATAGGAGTTATTATCTATAAATAGATCATCATGATACTATGACATTAATCTTAAACACATGTCATACAGTGTCGATTAATCATACTGACTATACATAGATGATGTATGATTATTAGGTGATGGGGGATCATAATCATTGAGAGTTCTTCTCTAGAATTTCACACATGGTGATCTCATGTAGATGAGATCATGAGGACTGTCTGACCAATAGGAACACCACATGTTTTAGGTTTCATTAGTAGTTCCAATTTTTTTTTAAGGTTGGAGATGAAGCCTCAATTTATTATTGAAGCAGATAAAAGTCCTTTTTAAACTGGGTAGAGGGATCCCCATTACATAGCCTAAAGGTCCAATGGTAATATAGCCCATTACATGGCCCATAGGCCCAATGTTTTTGGGCCAAATCCCATTCTATGAATAGTAATACTACAGTACCATCTGCTATAGTACCCTCATAATACTCACCACTGATATAGTGTCCTATATCTGCTACAATATCTTGTCACTGCTACATTGCAGTTGTCACTACAGTGTCGCCTCTACTACAGTACCGCTACATTACTGCTATAGTAACCTGCGCCCAATGGGTTTTGAACCCCTATTTTTGAACACTTGTATTAGTCTCCAAACTCAATACTATTATCATTGTATACTATAACACCCCAAGCTTCCCCGGTACACTTCTCTTTGAATAATACAATAGTGTGTGTTGTACACAACTTTGAATCTAACACACCACAACCAATCAAACTAGCCGTTATGAATAGTAATACCCAGTTTTTAAAATTTTATAAATTTTATCTTTCAAAATAGACTTAATTTTTGGATTCAAGATATGGAAATTAGTTTAGGGTGAATTTTTGGTATTTTTTTGAAAACTTTTAATTTTTGATGAATAGTGAAAAACACTGTGTTATAGTTTAAAAAATAATTTTTATTTAAATAATTTTTATTTTATTTTATTTTTTAGTTCAAAATAGATTCATAAAACCTATATAAGTTCAATGTAATTCATTGGAGTCAGTTTATAATAATTTTAGATATATAAAAATTTTATTGAACTTTTTACCATCTTTTACGCACCTCCTAGGAGAATTTGCAAATTTACATAAAACATAATTTTACCGCTTCTGTGAGTTGAATTTAAAAAATTAAAGAGAAATGGTTGATATAAATAAGTAAAATTTGGTTCAATAAGATGAAAATAATTTTTGATGAACAATAACTTTTTAGTTTTATTTACCACGGTTAAAAGTTAATACGGTAATTAAGGGTAAAAATGATATTATTACCCTAACACTGGTCCAAATTGTATTGGATAAGTATAATTACACCAAAAAAACCTTAGAAATAAAATATGAACCTATTTGGACCACATTAATTAGATTAGGGCATTTATTATTATTTAATTCAAAGAAGAGTTAAAAGAGTTAAAATCAATGTTACATAACTAAAACATTTTTAATATAGGGTTAAACTTAAGATAAATTAGACTATAAATATTCATTAGTAAGATAAAAATATTTAATACATAATAGTATTTTATTTATATTTTTAGACATTAAATAATTTAATTTATTTATGACACAATGATGATGTAGTAATTACCTAATTAATAAAATATTAAAATAATTGATATTATAAATATTCAAATAAATGTAATTTGAAATTTTTTATGAATTCCACTAATTTTCTAGGTTAATATGACATATTAGGGATGCTTAGATGAATTTGTTTAAGTAATAATTCTGTTGTAAATTTAGCAAAAACAAAATTCCAAATAGTGTCAAAATTGACATAAAAGAGTTTTTAAAAAAACATTATATTATTAATTGATATTCTATTCTGAAAATATAGGGTTCGGAAAAAAGTCTTATTTAATGATAGGAGTATCATTAATTAACCACTTGGGGTTAATTGGATGTATATTGTATGTTTATTAACCAAATAATATAAAAATACAAAGAGACATGGTAAATGTAAAATTATTTAACTAAGAGTTAAATCTAAAGGATAAGGTTAATATAGTGACCCAAACCTGTCTAAAACATATTGGTTGAGTGGTTTTTGACCCATCCCCAACTTATAATTTAAATAATCTATTTTGGAGCCATTAGAAACCGAAAATAAATTAATTATAAAATAATATTTCAAGCTTTTCTTAATGTGTCTCTCACCCCTCTTATAAAAGGGTACTCCCCCTTCTCTCTAATTCACACCTTCAAAGCCATTTGGCTCTTAGAAACCCAACCCACATATCCTCTCAACTATCCTCCCTTCTTCCTATAGGCCTTCCTTTAGTTATAAATCCTGCCTAAATAGCCCTTTTGATCAAATCAAAAGGAAGAACTTGAAGAAGAGGTAAAATATTTCATCACCCTTTTCAAGTTCCTTTCTTCTTCCACTTCCCCTTTCTTTGTTTTTTCCATTCTAAAATAATAAATGTAGTATATTATATATACTATGATGTTATTATAATTATTGTACAACCATATTCATAATTCTATCCATCCTCTGAATGACATGTCACCATACGTGTGTACGTATGACTTACCGTCTCCACGTCGTGGTGTAATTGTTATTCAATACATTATTATTTGGATGGGTATAATAATGATGTGTAATTGATTTAAATAATAAATATAACATGATAATTATTATTTATATATGATATAACATCCAATTATATATTATTTTAATATCAAAATAATGATATTGTCGCTCGTGCGTACGTACGGATTACCGTCTCCACGAACGTGATGAGATTCATTCCCCATCGTATCCATTCAAGACTAATTTTCATTAGATGATTAAAAATAATGTTTAAAGACTTAATATCATTATGAATATTAATAAGATACATCCTATCCATATCAAACATTACTTATGTAACAATGCGTATAAAGGAAAACAAATCAGTTAACACCCGAAATGACGACAATACTAAGATATCATTAACAAAGCAATATTAAAAGATCATATATGATATCATATTAATGTATATGGTTATTGTATAATTTAATAACGATTATTTTACCATTATACTGAAGTTTAACATACCCTTGACCAAGGAAAATTACAAGGTAAGGGTTAATTCTACAATGTCTTTATTATCCGTGGTTGTTTTTACATAAGTATTTACTGGGACCTATTTATCATCCACATCCATGCTTCTTAAAAATTTATTTTAAAAACTTTTTACTATTTACTAGATCATGGGTTAAAGTCCTTTATACCCTTATTTGACCTTATATGTTTTTAAAGAAATCTTTCAGTCATTTTCCAAACAAGGTACTTTTTGACCTTTTTGAAAAATTTAAGGTAAGAATGTTTTTTTAACTTATACGGCGGGTGCAACTATTTTCCACCGTTATAACATCGTCAAATATTCCCATACAAGATTATAATAATATTTTCAAAAAAAAAATTTCAATATAATTATGTGACTCTTAAATAATTTCAAAATATAAAGAGATATTTATCTCAAAAAGGTTTTGATTTCATCTATGTCAACATCCTTTGATGGATTTTAAGTTTATTTGAAGTTGTTTTATTATGATACAAAACATCCATATTGTATTGAAGTTTTTGTGATATGTTCGACTGTGGATGTGCTATTTTTATACCATTCATGGTTTATGGTTAAAGTATGGACATTTCGTATGCTAGTTTTAATACGAATGTTTATGTTATATTTCAACCTTTTCATGCGAGGAATGTATTGGACTTAGTAACTGACAGGTGGAGCCCTCTATAGTTCCTAGATGCATCAGTACGTCTCATGAGGCAACTAGACGTGGAATTGGTTGAGGCCTATCCCAATTTAATATATTGTTTTGGCTGAGGCCTTAATCATTTTTAGACATCTTGGCGGAGGCCTTGACAAAATGTTTCAGAATGTCCAGCATTATACATTCCCTCATTATGAAAATAATATTGATTTCTTATGTGGTCATTCAACTAGTAGAATACCCATGATTTTGATTTATTATGGAATTATTTACTCAGATCATATTTCTACCATAAAAATATTCATGTTTATTATTGGTAAAGGCATGTGGTTTCAATTATTCACCATGCTTAATATTTATGTTATCTTCCGTTGTATTGCTTACCCTTACTGAGCATTTGAGCTCACCCCTTTCTTATGTTTCATTTTACCAGGATATGAAGAAGTTAGTTATGAGTTACTTGCAGGCATAATCTAGGAGGCTTGGATGTTTCTAATAGAATAAATTCATGTTGTATTTCATTTCAAGTTGTAAAGTTGAACTTATGTATGAATCTTATTTCCAATAATACTAAATTGATCAGTCTTTCAAGACATGATTTCCTTGTGATCATGCCAATGTTATGTAATAATTCACCGACTCTGGGTAACTGGGGTTGGGGCGTTACATATACTATTTTATTCAATAAAAAAACAATGGAATTTATGTCTTGGAAAAGTTCCTTGTGTTGGGTGTGTCATTAATGATACAAAATTATTTAAATGGTCAAGATAAAAAATTTTACTTCAGAAAGGATTATAAATATCAGGCCTTATTGACTACGATGGTAGAATCTTTATTGAATTCATGACCATTGTAGTAGAAAGTTGTTGGGCAAAAATCCCTCAAGGTAACTTTGCAGTATTTTTTGGGTTGATTGTGTTTGTTGACAAAGCAGGTTTCCATGGAGAATTGTCGAGTTCCCGAGAAGTTGTTGACATTCCATGTTGACAAAGAACTATGACAAAGGAAAGGACGATCTGGAGGCGGTATAAAAGAGCAGTACAAGGTGGCGCCGTTTTCCAGTGTTTGCCAAATTTTTGGGCCTGAAAATCGCCAATGGAAAATGGAGTGATATGTTGTTGGCAAAGGTTGAGGAGAGAGAAATGAAGGAGGTGTGCGGAAAAATCAAGCGTGGCGCGCAAATCTAGAGGGTTGCGCGAAATCTTGAAGTGTGGCGCGCAAAACAGCGGGTTGCGCGAAATTGTATTTCGCGCAAAAGATGTTTCAAGGCCGAAAGCTTGAAAATCGGTAAAGGCATGAGGCGCGCGCAATTTTGGAGGCGTGAGCGGAAAATTGAAGTGAAGCGCGAAATAGCGGATGAAGTATTTCGCGCAAGAGGTGTTACGAGGTCCGAAGCTCATAAAATGGCAAAGGCATGAGGTGCGCGAAATTATGGAGCAGTGCGCAGAAAATGTTTGTGCGCGGAAGATCAAAGTGGATTACGCGCTCAAGGAGGGTTTTTCGCGCGGGGTCGATTTTGCCTATAAATATGAAGTGACCCTCCTCCATTCAGTAGAGATCAAGACATAGAAAATACCCGAGCTCTGGTTCGCGAAATTGAAGTTAGAAAGTGTGGTGCGCGTAAACATAAAGTTTGCGCGTAAAGTCAGATTGCGCGAAAACCAAAGGCTGCGCAGAAAGTTGGTGTTGGCGCATAAAAGGAAGATTGCGCGAAAAGTGGATTTCGCGCAAAATCAGTGAATTGCGCGCAAGGCAGTTTCGAGGCTGCGCGTAATATTTGGAGGTTGCGCGAAAAAGGAATTTCGCGCAAATCATAGAAATTGCGCGCAAGGCACCGTAAGGGTTGCGCGTAAAAATTGAGGTTGCCCGGTACATCCGGTGCAAAGTGAGATTCATCTGCGGGTGAAAGTTGGACTTCAACAGAGCATCTACATACGGAGGAAGATGCATTCATTCATGAAAATGAAGAGACCTACAGGTCTATAAACTGTGAGTGAATCCCTTCCAAGAGCAGTGAGCTCAGGAAGAGGAAGAAGGTGATCCTCTCCACCGGCAGTGAGCCAGAGAGAGAGAAACAGGGAGTGACCCTTGGGAAAGCAGTGAGCTGACCCTAAACATTGTAAAGGCAGTGAGCCTGGGCATAGAAGTGATCTAGCCCGAACCTTGTAATCCACAGCTAGTGAAGATTAGTGGAATTTGGTACGACCGGCAACCTGTCGGCGTATGCTCCTTGGACGTATCCCTTAGCGGTGAACCAAGTAAAATTGTTGTGTCCTGTGCTTGCTTTACTTTCTTTTTATATCGTGCAACAGGGAAAAGAGAGAAGAGTGTTTTGCTTAACAGCGAAACAAGATCAGAACGAGCATTAATTTTTAATTAGTCATACCCTGATTCACCCCCCCCCCCTCTCAGGGTATCCAGCCTAGTGGACCTAACAAGTGGTATCAGAGGGAAAGGTTGAAAGTTGTTCTTCTCTCAATGGAGGTAACCAATCATAAAGGAATTCTGATCTTCGACGGATATAATTTTCAGATATGGAAGAATCGGATGCAACACTATTTTCGATCCTTGGGAATGGATGTGTTTTCAGCAGCTATGCATGGTATCACAGCTGATATTAATAGTGGTGCCTTATCAGAAGCTGAGCATAGAGAGTTGGATGCTGATTCCAAAGCAATCAATGCCTTAGGGGGAGCCCTTTCCAATCCCATCTACACAAAGGTGATGTCATGCAAAACGTCACATTCCATGTGGGAAAAGCTTTTGAATATATATGAAGGGGACACAAAAGTCAGAGAGGCAAAGCTGCAGGTGTTGTGGAACAAATATGAAGATCTGAAAATGAACCCGAATGAGTCTGTTGACGCATTCTTTGATAGGGTAAACATTGTTGTGGAAGATATGCGAGGTCTTGGAGAAGTCATTGAAGACATAAAGATTGTAAAGCGCATCTTGAGGAAACTTCCACCTCGGTTCAATCCGAAAGTTTCAGTACTAGAAGATAAAGATCCAAAAGAGCTGACATTGGAAAATTTGCACAGTACCTTGGTTGCATATGAAATGAGGAACGATGATAATGAGGCTGTGGAAAAGGGGAAGTCTAAAGAGGTGGCATTTAAGGCCATGAAGAAGCTCACCATTGAAGATTCTAATGAAGAAGAAGAGACAGATGAGGTGATGTCATTCCTTTCTTCGAATCTACAAAGAGGAAGAGGAAAGTTTAAAGGTAAACTTCCACTAGCATGCTTTAGATGTGGAAAGGTTGGTCATCTTGCGGCAAGATGCCCCAAGAAGTTTCAAGATGATGATGATGATGATGACGTTGAATTTACCAAAAATAAGTCTTCAGCTTTTGTAAAAGGGAAGAAACAATTCAAGAGAAATTTCTTCAAGAAAAAGAATCTTCTCTCACAAGAATTTGAAAGTTCAGATGAGTCTGAGGATGAAGAAGTTGAGGAAATAGAAAATTGCAGAGATCGTGGGGTAAATGCCTTGGTGGCAATTGTTGGTAGTTCTCAAAAGGGAGAAGAAGCTGATGCTAAAGAAGAAGAAGAAATTGAAGGGAGAATTGATATGGAAGCCGAATTGGAAGCAGCTCTTGAGGAGATAGATGTTTGGAGAGCCAAAACGAATAAAGCCAATAAAGTGGTTCGTGATTCCAAACTCTACATGCAACAACAGGATGAAGAAAAGTCTGAGCTGTTAGAAGAAATTGAAAGACTAAAATCCTCAACACCAGAGAGCTCAGAAAATATTGTTGAGTATAAGCTTAAAATTGAGGAACAAAAGAAGGAAATTGATTGTCTGACAAACACAGGAAAGGAGCAGGTTAGATGTATCACAGAGCTTGAAGAAGAAGTGGTCAGTCTGCGACAAAAACTCAAGGATCAAGAAAAACTCTTGACCCCCAATGTGATATCCGAAAAGCAGGCTATTCAGAAGACATAGAAGATGAAAGCGGAGCCTAGCAGTTCAGTAGGAAAGAAACAGCAATTGAGCTCAGATGTTAAGATCGTTTCTGGGCTTAGTCAAGAACAAAAATTGGCGACAATTGCAGTCAGACCGCAAGCACTCATCCCGAAAGTGAAGGTTGATTTGGGAACAAAACAGAATCAGAATATTCAGAGATCCCAAAGGGGAAATCACAGTGCTGAAATATCACGAGGGAATGCATCCTATATCAGGTGTTATTGCTGTGGGAAAATGGGACATTCACAGTTTGTGTGTTCCATAGCCAAGAGATACAGAAGGGAACATGAGCAGAGACGACAGCCAAACAGAGAACGGTTTTCCAGAACACATTTTGAAGGACACTGTTTTTGGTGCGGAGGATTTGGACACATGGCTAGGTATTGCACCTCAATCATTCAGAGAAATGTGTCAAAGAATAATCAAAATGTTCGCAAGCAGCAGATCAATAAACCAACAAGTGAGTTAAAAGTTCAGAACAGATTTGCAGCTCTGCAAGATGAGGGTGGTCCGTCATACTCTGAGAAAGAACAGAAGCCTCAATCCATGCCGAGTGTGAAAGAAAAAGTATGGACCAAGAAGAAGAAAAATGAGAAGGCTGTGGTGGCGCAGATTTCCCTTAAAGCATCAGATCGATCTGGTGTTTGGATCCTTGATAGTGGTTGCACATCCCACATGACGGGTAACAAGGATCTTGTTACAGGAATCAAATATGACAAAGAAGGAGTTGTCAAATTTGGAAATGATGAAGGCCTGAAAATTGTTGGCTCAAGGAAAGCCAAGTTTGGGGGAAAAGAGATGAGACGTGCTGATGTCTTGGTAGTAGAGGGTCTCAGTCATAATCTACTCAGTGTCAGTCAACTATGTGACTCTGGGCACTCTATCCAATTTACCAAGAAGATGTGTGTTGTGAAAGGAAAAGATGGAGCAGCTGTTCTGCAGGGAAAAAGGTCAAAGGGAAATCTCTATCTTGTAGGTGGGGAAGAAGATACTTGTCTTTTATCCAGAGAGGAAGAAAACCAGCTGTGGCATAAGCGACTTTGTCATCTATGCCAACAATCTATGGAGGATCTCATTAAATGTGATGCTGCTAGAGACCTTCCCAAACTATCACGTGATCGCACTCATACATGTGATGCTTGTCAGCAAGGGAAAATCATCAGAAAGACATACAGGCCAAAGGAACAGAAATCAACTAGAGTGCTCGAATTGGTGCATGCTGATGTATGTGGACCTATCTCACCACGAGCTATAAATGGGCAAAGGTACTATGTTCTTTTCATTGATGACTATAGCAGAATGGCCTGGGTATTCATCATAACCCACAAGACAGAGGTGTTCAGTTGCATAAAGCAGTACAGGAGGGAATCAGAGAAGATGCTTGGGCAGAAAATTCTGAAGTTTCGTACTGATAACGGTACAGAATTTACAAACAGTCAGGTTGAAAACTATCTCGAGAAACATGGGATAAGGCATCAAGTTTCATCAGTGAGAACTCCCCAACAGAATGGAGTAGTAGAAAGGAGGAATCGGATCATTAACAACATGGCCAGAACAATGCTTATTGATAAGGACCTACCAGAGAAATTTTGGAAGGAAGCAGTTTTGACATCGGTCTATGTTTCAAACAGGTCCCTGTTATGTCCGAATCAAGGGAAGACTCCGTATGAACTGTGGTACGGAAAGAATCCAACGTTGAAATACTTTCGAATCTTTGGAAGTAAGTGTTTCATTCTCAACAAAGAATATCATAGGAAGTTTGAGGCACGAGGAGATGAAGGGATATTCCTCGGCTATTCAGGGAAAAGCAAAGCATATAAATGCTTCAACAAGAGGCTGGGAAAAATTGTTGAGAGTAATGATGTCACTATAGTCGAAAATGAACAGACTGCTCAACGACCCAGTGAACAGTTCCTGGATGAAAGTGATGATGAGATAAGCAACCCAGGGGGAGCAGAAGTGGCAGAAGCTGACTCAGAAGAAGATATTGATGATGAAGAGGAAAGTGTCAAGTCGGTGTCTGCGAGGAAGCCAAAGAGTCGAGCTGAGATTGATAGGCAGAATATCATTGGTGATCAAACAGCTCCAGTTCAGACTCGAAGAATGAAATCATCACAGCAAGCATCGTTTTTGTCTCAAGTGGAGCCGAAATGTTTTTCTGATGCAGCTGAAGATGAAAACTGGGTTCAGGCCATGAACGAAGAGCTTGATCAGATTGAGAAGAACCAGACATGGGAGATTGTTTCGAGGCCAGTGGACAAGAATGTCATTGGGACCAAATGGGTCTATCGCAACAAGATGAATGAAGATGGCACAGTGATTCGGAACAAAGCACGACTAGTGTGCAAGGGGTACTCCCAAATCGAGGGAATTGATGTTGATGAGACATTTGCACCGGTTGCAAGGCTGGAGACAATAAGATTATTCCTAGCCATCGCAGTGCAAAGGAAGTTCAAAGTGTTCCAGATGGATGTCAAATCCGCATTCTTGAATGGGGTTCTGGAAGAGGAGGTGTATATTGAGCAGCCAGATGGTTTTCTCATTCATGAGGATGAGAACAAAGTTTGCAGGCTGAAGAAGGCATTGTATGGGCTGAAACAAGCACCAAGGGCATGGTACTCAAGGCTTGATCAGTACTTGAAGAAGCTTGGTTTTCAGCGTGGAGGAGTTGATTACAATCTCTATTTTAGTAATGACAGTAATCAAAGGATGATGGTGTTGGTTTATGTCGATGACATAATATTTGGTGGATCAGATGAAGCTCAGTGCAGACAGTTTTCCGAATTCATGAAAAATGAGTTTGAAATGTCAATGATTGGAGAGCTAACGTTTTTCCTTGGTCTACAGGTCACACAAGGAAGGAATGGAACATTCATTTCTCAATCTAAATATGCCAGGGAGGTCCTGAGAAGGTTTGGAATGGAAAATTCCAAGGAGATGAAGACTCCGGTGGCTACCCGGATGAAATTATCAAAAGATGAGGATGGCAAGGCAGTTAATATCACAGAATACAGGCAAATCATTGGAAGTATGTTGTACTTAACCGCAACAAGGCCTGATATTGTTTTCGCCACATGCCAAGCAGCGAGATATCAAAGTAATCCCAAGGAAAGTCACATGCTCGCAGTAAAAAGAATACTTCGGTATATTAAGGGCACGGTGGACTTCGGCTTGACATACAATGACAAATCTCAGACAGAGTTATTGGGGTACACTGATGCAGACTGGGCCGGTTCAGCCGATGATAGAAAATCAACGTCAGGTGGTGCATTCTATCTTGGTGGATTTTGTATTTCTTGGCTAAGCAAGAAACAAGATTGCATTTCATTGAGCACCGCAGAAGCTGAGTATATTGCGGCCACTCAAGCATGCACACAGTTATTGTGGATGAAGCAGCAGCTTGAAGATATGGGAGTTGAAGTGAAGTCTCCGATCGGAATCCAGTGTGACAACTCAAGTGCTATAAATCTTAGCAAAAATCCCGTCCATCATTCAAGGACAAAGCACATTGAGATTAAGTATCATTTTATCAAGGAGAAGGTTGAGCAGGGAATTGTAAAGTTGGAGTACGTGCCTACAGAACTACAGGTTGCAGACATTCTGACAAAGGCCTTACCCAAGGAAGCTTTTGAGAGGCATCGACTGGCTCTGGGAGTTCAGTCGATTCCCCGCACTTGAAATAGTGTGGATGTGGGTCCCCCACTCCCCCTCCCCTCTCCCCGAGGTATGGTGTGTTTTTCCCTAATGCGCTGATATGTGTTCTCTACTATGTTACAGACTACAAAGGCGTGACCTTTGGGTTCGTTGACAAAGGGGGAGAAAAGTGCTTGACAAGTGCTTGACAAAGGGGGAGAAAAGTGTTAGTTCAAGAGAGAAAATAGTGCGGAGATTTGATAAATCATAATTGATACGGGGAGAAGCTGACAGGTGGAGCAGCCAGAAAGGGGGAGCAATGAGAAAGGGGGAGTGTATGAAATCTGACGATGCTAGAAGTGATCGATCAAAGAATAGATATCACGACAGCTGAGGATCGTGATAAAAGCAGAAGAGTGGTGTTGGACAGTTTTTGGGTGTCAACAGTGGATGTCAGAGACAAAGTGATTCATTGATGAACTTTTCATACTACTCTTGTTTCTCACGCCGAGCATTGCTCATGTGGGCTTAGAGTACGTGTTAAGTGAATCCTTGAACTCTATCATAATCGCAAGAGGCGAATGGTGGTAGCAGCTGGAAGAAGACTCAGTGAGGTATCAACATGCAGAAAATAATTCTGAGCAAATTTGTGAAGAGTTGTCAACAAACCCAAAGGGGGAGATTGTTGGGCAAAAATCCCTCAAGGTAACTTTGCAGTATTTTTTGGGTTGATTGTGTTTGTTGACAAAGCAGGTTTCCATGGAGAATTGTAGAGTTCCCGAGAAGTTGTTGACATTCCATGTTGACAAAGAACTATGACAAAGGAAAGGACGATCTGGAGGCGGTATAAAAGAGCAGTACAAGGTGGCGCCGTTTTCCAGTGTTTGCCAAATTTTTGGGCCTGAAAATCGCCAATGGAAAATGGAGTGATATGTTGTTGGCAAAGGTTGAGGAGAGAGAAATGAAGGAGGTGTGTGGAAAAATCAAGCGTGGCGCGCAAATCTAGAGGGTTGCGCGAAATCTTGAAGTGTGGCGCGCAAAACAGCGGGTTGCGCGAAATTGTATTTCGCGCAAAAGATGTTTCAAGGCTGAAAGCTTGAAAATCGGTAAAGGCATGAGGCGCGCGCAATTTTGGAGGCGTGCGCGGAAAATTGAAGTGGCGCGCGAAATAGCGGATGAAGTATTTCGCGCAAGAGGTGTTACGAGGTTCGAAGCTCATAAAATGGCAAAGGCATGAGGTGCGCGAAATTATGGAGTAGTGCGCGGAAAATGTTTGTGCGCGGAAGATCAAAGTGGATTACGCGCTCAAGGAGGGTTTTTCGCGCGGGGTCGATTTTGCCTATAAATATGAAGTGACCCTCCTCCATTCAGTAGAGTTCAAGACATAGAAAATACCCGAGCTCTGGTTCGCGAAATTGAAGTTAGAAAGTGTGGTGCGCGTAAACTTAAAGTTTGCGCGTAAAGTCAGATTGCGCGAAAACCAAAGGCTGCGCAGAAAGTTGGTGTTGGCGCGTAAAAGGAAGATTGCGCGAAAAGTGGATTTCGCGCAAAATCAGTGAATTGCGCGCAAGGCAGTTTCGAGGCTGCGCGTAATATTTGGAGGTTGCGCGAAAAAGGAATTTCGCGCAAATCATAGAAATTGCGCGCAAGGCACCGTAAGGGTTGCGCGTAAAAATTGAGGTTGCCCGGTACATCCGGTGCAAAGTGAGATTCATCTGCGGGTGAAAGTTGGACTTCAACAGAGCATCTACATACGGAGGAAGATGCATTCCTTCATGAAAATGAAGAGACCTACAGGTCTATAAACTGTGAGTGAATCCCTTCCAAGAGCAGTGAGCTCAGGAAGAGGAAGAAGGTGATCCTCTCCACCGGCAGTGAGCCAGAGAGAGAGAAACAGGGAGTGACCCTTGGGAAAGCAGTGAGCTGACCCTAAACATTGTAAAGGCAGTGAGCCTGGGCATAGAAGTGATCTAGCCCGAACCTTGTAATCCACAGCTAGTGAAGATTAGTGGAATTTGGTACGACCGGCAACCTGTCGGCGTATGCTCCTTGGACGTAGCCCTTAGCGGTGAACCAAGTAAAATTACTGTGTCCTGTGCTTGCTTTACTTTCTTTTTATATCGTGCAACAGGGAAAAGAGAGAAGAGTGTTTTGCTTAACAGCGAAACAAGATCAGAACGGGCATTAATTTTTAATTAGTCATACCCTGATTCACCCCCCCCCCCTCTCAGGGTATCCAGCCTAGTGGACCTAACAAAAGTATTTCATTCAAATAAGTTCAATGGAAGATAAATCAATAAAGGATGATGACATGATGTGTGAATTCTTCTTTTTGAGATATCACTATAAAATGTAATAATATTACATGGCATGAGTTTGTGGGAGGTTGTAGTCACTATGACTATACCTTATCTCCTTAGGGGCCAGGAGGGGTTACTAGAATTTACACCATGATCTATGATTAGTACTCATTACTATCATGGTAAATACCTAGAGGGTCACAAACAAAGCATAATCAGAAGGTTGGGTAATTCTATTGAACTGATGTTTTAGTACATTGTGGGCCCCATGTTAGGGGGTGAGTAATGTAAAAGTTTTAAGATTTCATAGAAATATATAAATTAAATATTATTCATGTTTGGAATAAGATCTATTGAATTTATTTACTTATTATATTCATGAGTTATTTAGAGAAGATTAAGAAAAATATTTTTATAATGGATATTTAATATTTCACGTTCATTAAATTTTTATATGAGAGAAATTAATTGAGTTAATCACTCATATTTTATCATATAATATGATTTATATGTTATAAGTAAGTGATAAAATATTTATGTCATTTATGAAAAATTAATTACATCACGCATGATGAATGTGGTTTCATTTAAAAGCAAGATAAAGTGAAATGTGAGATTAAGAAACCTCAGTACAAGTTCTCCCACCCAGATCGAAGAGTTAACGATTTCACGATTAGTTCAACATTGACGGTGCCTTCGATTCTCCATGATGGCTCCCAATGATAAATGATCGATAATAAATAATGATTCTAGAGAGTGTTTGGATAATATAGAAGGATAATTATTTAGTTCATTCAAGTGATGACTAACGAATATTGGTGAAACACATTTACACTCAAAATAAAAAGTGTCATGGTTTTGATTTAATTTTTGTTCTTAAATTATATTACATGAGATCCTCAGGTTGTAAACATGATGAGATTATGTTGGAAAAGACATCATAATGTTGATTGCATCATAAAAAAAATTAAATTTTTTATTTTTAGGATTACTTTGAAATCCTGGTACCAACATCCATGAATGAGTAACTTGATCAAATAAAAAACAACTCCACTTGGGAGCTGGTGTCTAGTCTTGAGTACGAAAACATCATTATCACTAAGTGGTTTTTCAAAAATATTCTGAATGAGAAAGGTGAAATAACAAGGATCAAATAAAGGTTAGTTTTTAGTGGGTATTATCAGATGTGAGGAATCAAATTTGAATATACCTTTGTAACAATGACAAGACTTAAGATAATTAGGATGTTTTTAATAGTGGAAATACCATAAAAATTTCTCGATTTATCAAATGGATGTGAAATTTTCCATCCTAAATGGGGATCTTGAAGAATATTTTTTTATTGAACAACTTAAAGTTTTATTATTGATAATTATAGGGGCACAGTGTGTAGGATTATGAAAGAATTATATGGTTTAAAACATGCCCCTAGATATTGGCATGCCAAGATGTATAGATTCTTGATAATTATGTATTTCTCAAAATGGAAAGTTGACAGTAATATCTATGCCATGTAGTTTTCCATAGTGATTATTATTTTCATATTTTATGTTAATGATATAATTTTTATAGCTAACAATGATCATATTTTTGAGGGTTTTTCCAAGGGTATGCAAATAAATTTTTATATTTTTATGTTGGGTGAGATGTCATATTTTATAGGATTAAAAATCATTCTAGGGGTTGATCATTTTCTATCCCAATAAAAATACTCTATATAATGATTGAAAAATTTTTTAATAGAGGAATGAAAGGGAATATTTACTCTTATATATATTGGAACTAATTTTCTAAAAGATGAGATTAGAAATAGTGTGAATCAAGGAGATTTCAGAAAAATAATTGACAATATTATCTACCTAATAACATCCCAAACTATCATTATATTTATTGTATTTTATGCCTCATTTTAAAAGTGATCCCAAGGAATATCACATGTTGTAATAAAATATTATTCAACGATATATCAAAATTACACTGAGTCATGGTATGTTGTACATATCCAATTCAAATTTTACCTTTTAGGGTTATAAAAATGATAATTGGATGAGGGATTGTATTGAAATGAAGTCAAATTTAGGTGTCACATTCATTCTCAGTTATAATTTTGTGGCATGAAATATAAATATGAAAATTTTGGTGTAATTGAGCATAATTGAAATCTCATACATCGTAGGAACACATGTTTATCCTTAGATGTTTCAGATGAGGGTTCAACAAGAAGGCTTGAGTGTTCAGGTTGAGAAGCCACTGTACATTTATTGTGATAATAAATGTGTTATATATCTTTTCAAGAATATGTTTCAATACTCTAGATCGAAGTAAATTGATCTTAGATATCATTTCATCAAGGAAAATGTCTCCAAAGGCTATGTGAAACTTGAGTTTGTTGGCACAAAGGACCAAGTTTCTGATTAATTCACCAAATAATTTACAGTGGATCTATTATATAAATTAAAATAACCCATCATTTTTAGCCTTCTCCACTCAATTATAAATGTATGGATGGAATCTCCACTACATTTTGAATTTTTTAGTCAAGGGTGGAGAATTAAAAGTGACACAACTCTTTTCTGGTTTCTTTCCTAGGGGGATAATATTGTCAATATGAGAGTGTTCACTTATTAATTTTCTGTTGTTTTGGATATTGAAAAAAGATGAAGTTTTTGATATGTGTCAAAAGAGAAAAATATTGGAATCACCTAACCAAAACTTTCTTATCAATGAGGGATAAAATTATAATAAAAAAACTATATTATCTTTTTTTTTGTTTTAAGATTCTTTTTAATTAATATAGGATTTGTTTTAATGATTCTTCAATGATTTTTTTAAAAATTAGGGATGAGTTTTAGTAGTTTGAGAAATGTTTGAGAAATGATTGACAAAAATTCTACAAGGAAAGATTGAAGAACGCCATGGATTTGAGGGGTTCTTGAAGACTTTTTTTCATTTTTTTCAACCAAGTAATAAAAGTGTTTTTAGGTGATTTATAATCTCTAATATTTTTATAATGTTTTTTAGGTGATTATGAACTTAAATGAATTATTTTTTATTCTGTGATTTCAAGAAAAAATTGGTAAAGTTTGTCATGTGTAAGGATAATTACTTATCCTATGTAACAATCATTATTCATTATACATAAGATTCATCTATTAAGAAAATGTATTTATCATAATCACCATCTTTTCTTTCATATTAATCATCATCCTTGCATAAAAATCAGGTTGTATATTCATAATCATCAGCAACCTTGAGTAAATATCATGTCTCATCAGTGTAACCATTATTTTGACTTGCATACACATCTTCCCAGTATGCGAAAGTATGAATATATTTTCTTAGGCATGAGAACCATAAGTATCATATATTAGTTCATATGAGTAAGACTTTATCTATATAACCGTCATCCATGCTATATAACCATCATTATAGCTACATCACCATTATTTCAACGAGATAAAATTAATAGTTCCGGATTGTTTTTGATGAATAAATAAACTAAATAATTCAAGAGTTGTTAAATAATGATCAAAAGATCACATTTAAAATGTGATTTAAACTACATGTAATTTTTTTATTCCCAAATAATTATTACAAATATAGTTAACATGTACAACTAAATGAGGGAGATCTCAATTTCACCAAAATACTTTTTTTATTCTCATGAATAATGTAAATTATAGTGATGATTTATTATTCTCCAGTTCATAAATCACATTTCAATCATGTTGTGAAAAAATATGGGTTTGATAAAAATTATTATTTATTTTAAATATGAGTTTTAAAAAGTAGTTAAGTCATGATATATACTTCACACTATGAGTGATGATGATTTTTTATGTTTTAAGAAATGGAATATTATTCTGGTTGATCTTTTCTTACTGGCCATCGAAGTAGGGAAGTCCCAACTAGTTTGATTATTAGTTTATGAAAAATGGGATGTTATGGAAATTCTATTTGAAAGTTAATTATGGGAGACTAACCCATGTGAATATATTGGGGAATAATGGATGAAATGTAGAAAGTTTTGAAAAGTGGTATTTAATATTTGTTCTTTTAGAATAAGGCTAAAAAATATATTTTATTATACAAATCTGGGCATATGAAAATGAGAGGAGAAGTTAATGTGTTGGTTGTATAGGAAAATTTCTTTTTTTAAGAAAGGTATTTTTATGTTGTGAATAACAAGGTAGTTGAAAATATAAGATCAATTTTAGAATAAAATATAATTAAGATACTATAGGTAGGAGGAGAATTATAATCTAAGTTAAGATACTGAAAGAAGAATAAATGTATAAAATTATGGTTAATAAAGATATGGAAAATATCAATACGTGAGCTTTTAGAATTTATAATAGAATCAATAAAGGCTATATGAAAGAGTATATAAACTTTTGAATAGATTTTGTGACTAAGATTATAGTGTTTACTTTTTAATTGAAGAAGAAGATTCATATTCTCAAAGGTTCTGAATTCAGTGATTTGATAAGATCAATACATTAAGTATTTATTCACTAAGTAATTACTAGATTGCTTTTTCATAAAGAAGAATGAGATGTGCTTCCCAGATATTATCTTTTCATCTCAAAGGAGCAGTTCTCACAACTATTTTTGAATCATCATGTACTCTAAATAATACCTCTCTCATCTATTGATGTTGTAATTAATCATAACTGTCAGAAGACAAATGAAATTTTAGGAGGAATTGCATATTTTTAGAATCATGGGATTAGTATAATAACTTAATCAACCGCTTGTATTTATAACAAGATATTAGAGGAAAATATATAGCATGTGTTAACAACTGGAGGTAGTAAGGTGTAGGGTCACACATTATGGTGGAACCTTGTAGTTGTTTTTCATATATTAAACCTATTTACTTTCATATAATTCGGGTGAGGTTGAGTTTTATCTAATTGAATGAGTCATTTCCTAACTAACCATAGAAGTTTGGGAATTATATATCCCGATCCATTGGATGAAGTTGGGAAAATTGTAAGTGACCCATACAAGACACTGAATTATAACTCTCATAGAGCTGACTAGAAACACCAATATGGAACTATAGTAGTGTGTCTTCAACATATTTATTATAGAAATATGTGATTGGTAAAAATGATAGTGTACTGTAGATCTATAGGCTTCCCTCCACTAGTACTGTAGAATAGTAGATCAACCGCATTGTTTGGCACTGTAGCAACCCAAGTTACTTTAGAACTATATTTCTTTATGAGCTTCCATCAAGCTAGGGTTTTTATACTATGAAATTCACCCTATAATATAATCCAAAATTAGAGAAACAACTATAACTCTCCATAGATATAGCATTTATTCCCAAACCATATAAGTATCTATGTATTCTGATATTATTTTTTCCCTCCCTTTTACTATTCATTCAAAAATCAATTTCCAATGTGGATATTAATGTTTTTTTCGAGACAAATGCTTCATTTCAAGGAAAAAAATTCACGAACCAACCTAGCCACCCTTTTATACTAATACTTGAGATAGTCCTAATATTTCTTGAAGGGAATTTTCAATCCCCATAGTTTGGAGCCAAGCCCTTGATATCATATTTAATATCAAAGGTAAAGTTTTTTACTCAATAAAAAACCATTGAAACAAAATAAATAATGATAAAAGATAACCAGTTGGTAAACCAAACATTCATCAAGTAGAAAATTACTACAAGTCAAAAGATAAATATCCCAAGGTAAAACCTAACACCAAGGGAAAAAACAACATTCTACAAGACATAGCCTCCCAATCCCTATTCAACAAGTGGACCATATCTCCACTGATCACCAAAATAACTCCAGAGTCCCACAGATCATGTATACCCACCACCTCAAACTGGAGATTTCCCTTTCCTTGTATCTAGTATAATGGAATATGAAAATAGACAAAAGATAAGGTAGGGTGTGAGATAAATATCCCAGTAGGTTCTTATCATGTGATCTATAATAAATTCCATAAAAATATTTAAAGTGGGTTCCCTAGCCCAAACTTATGATGTAAGTAGATTACCACTACATGCATACCATTGGATATATTTATATATATACATGTGTTTATTTTTCCATAATAGTATTGATACTTTTTTGTCTAAGATATTTATGATGATTTCCTTAGATTATCAACCATATAAAAGGGTTATAGTAGATCCCATTCCCTAATGAGAACCAATAGATACTATGATGGTAATCTTAACATAATGTCATGTGGTCCAAATACATCATAGTTATATGACATATATGATGTGAGACTATTTGGTATTGGGGGATCATAAGCATTAAGACTTCTTCTCATGAAGTTTACACTTGGTGATCTATAGTAGTTGAGATCATGAGAATATACCCACCAATAAGAATACCACATTTTTTGGGTGTCATGGGTTGTTCCTATCTACGAACATGTGAAATGGTCTCCTGAATTGAGACCATTATCAATGGGTTCCATTTCATCACATAATTTGATGCAAGGTGAAAAACCTGAAAATGAATTCAGGGTGATGTAGTTTGGGTTGGGTAAGTTATTAGTGGTATGGCATTTATTGAGTGATAAAGATTGAATTTGTCGCTTCTAAGTTGATTAAGTGATATCTATGGCCAAGTTGATTAGGATGATAGTATAATCATAAATCCATGTCCAATGTATTTGAAGGTAAATCCATCTAGATAGATCAAAAAATAATAAATAAATAAAGGACAATGACACAAGTGTGAATCCTACTTTATGAGATATCGTATGATAAAGAGATTATATTACATAGTGCATGTTCAGAGGTTGGTTGTCGTTGCTATGAATTTTCCTTATCTCTTTAGGGGCCTTGATGGGTTTCTATAATCCTCTCTTGGATTGTGAATATTATTCATTGGTATTAAGATAAGGACATAGAGAGTCACACATAATAACACATTTGA
This sequence comes from Viscum album, assembly GCA_963277665.1. Classification (NCBI taxonomy): domain Eukaryota; kingdom Viridiplantae; phylum Streptophyta; class Magnoliopsida; order Santalales; family Viscaceae; genus Viscum; species Viscum album. Next base: position 190,562,939 of record OY728162.1, on the reverse strand, counting down.
TAATATTCCATAAGACATGTTGTGCCCTACCACGGGACCTAAGTGTTATCTAACTGTTATCAATCATCGATAAAAAAATAAATTCCTTATTACTCAAGTAAAGAATAATTGGGTTGAATTTATTTATAAAATTTATTTAAAAGTGTTCAATCAAATTAAAGGATTTATATTATATAAAAAATATTATTTTAATTTTTTGGGTTCATTTAATATTATTGGGAGTTATGCGTCTTGTTAATGACTCAGGTTTATCACATAATATATTTAATATATATTACAAGAATGTGATAAAATATAAATAATATTGATGGAACATTTATTTCATCATTAAAATTTATTTATATCACTTATTTAGTAGAGGTTTAATGCATGGGGGTTAGGGAACCCTAACCAGGTATTTTGACTTCCACAATATAAGTGGAGGTAATCCCCTTGCATGTGGACTATTCACTCAGTTCAAATTGAGTTTCTCTCTCTCTTAATGATTCCTTGAGAGGGAATCACTCCATTTTAGCATAGGATTCAAGTTTGACTTCACAAATTGAAGGTATAGGATCGTAGTGAATGTTGTATCATTGAATTGATAATCAGATCCCCGCTCTAGCTCCCAGAATCTGATGAATGACATATGTGAAAATTCAAGAAGTGTGTGTGAATGATCTAGAGGGATTCAACATCAGATCCTTCATGAAATGGTAACTGATGTATTGCAATGGATGTGTTCCCTTTGAATCAGAACAAGGTACTCATTCATTTAATTATTTGTGCTCCAATTAAACCACATGGGATCCTCATACCATATTAAGGATAGATCATCAAATATAATAAAGTTTTATCACTTCGGTGATGCAAAAATTTCAATTCCATGGCCTCTAGGCTTCCCATGTGTGTCTCTATAACAATAATTTGTATTAGAGTGATCTCATAATTTTTCAAAACCATATAAATTATTTTGTTTTAAATATTGAGTATAGGGTCTTAAAATGGTCCCAATGAATGCAACCGTGTGTCGATCCAATCTTGGACGGCCAATTTATGGCCATCATAAAAAAAATTATGTATCAAAATAACATTTTCAAATTTAATATATTTTGATATTAATTTATTTTCAAAGAACACATTATAAATATATATATATATTTTTAATGTGTTTTTGAAAGTGCTGGAATCCGGCCATGGACTGGCCAAAATCTGGCTAGCTAAGTTCCTCTAAGCGAAGGTCCAATTTCCAATGGATGAAGAATTAAAATATAATATTATATAAATGTTTTTTTAAAATAAAACTAAATGAGTATTTTTATTTTCCTTTCCTATTATCAAAAAGAAATTGGGGATTTATTTATTTTTTTTAATAGGTTGATTATTTCTACTTTGGGCCCCTGGTGGCGTGACTCCTACAAGAACCATACAAAACACTAAGGAGATAGAGATTCATCACCTTCCCACTCCTCCCACAGTCATGAACCCCCATTTTCCCGCCCTTCATGTGGATCCCCCTCTTCTCATTGGGTGAGCCAAAGTGACTGTGGTGCACCTACCTCTCCTCTCATTCGGGAAGAATAGAAGGAAACCCCCTCTCCTACTGCTGGTGAAGCAGTCACCATTCTTACATAATTTGGATGTGGGTTCCACTCTCGTGCCCGACCGGATTACCTTCGTGAGTATCCTACACCTATCCTGGGATGATCCTAGACTGAGTTCTAACCCCCTCTATAGATCTGGTTGTGTGGTGCCTTCCTCTCTCTAGTTTTATTAGATCCACTACAAAAGATCGTTCATCGACCACGTCCCCTTCAACCAGAAGCCCTCCACGCCAATCTCTAAGATGTGACATCGCAATAGGACTAATACCACCACCACCTCCATCCAAATCTATCGCTGCTATACATATCTGCCTCCACACTTCCCTTGATTTTTTTTACATTTTTTCAAAAAAAAAATTAAATATACAACGAGGTTTAAAATATTTTCTTTTTACATCCCAAAGGCAGCACACCATGTTCCGCCTTTCAGGCATTTCAGCACTAAAGAAAGGCGGCACCTAGTGTGCTTCCTTTGTCCATAATTAAAGAACAAAGGCAACACAACAGGTGCCGCCTTTGGACAAAAAAAATTAATAAAATTTTTAATATTAACTTAGTCCTTCTATCATTGTCGTAGAATTCAGATGCATTCCAACAATGAAAACCTCAACCAGCTTATGTGCTTTACACACAATAGAAACATATTTGCAATTTTGTCATGCCCCTGAGTATTAATCAACCTCAAAAGCTCTAGATAATTTTTCTTGGTAAGGTGAGATGAGAAGAGAGGTATTATACCATCAGGAAGAGAGATTCTAGAAATTTGCAATGCTATGACAAACCTTTAGATTAAATGTGTCAGTTCCCCACTATATGTGCATGTTTCTTCAAAATTTTCAGGCTGGAGATAATCCACCTTAAGTTCCACATAGCCTTATGCCTTCCATGGATTAATGTCAAACACTTTATCCCATTTTTTTTAATTTATGGGGAAGTAAAACCTCATTCTTTTGAATATACACATTACCATGAACATATAAAATCAGAATTTTGCATGAAAAACTACTAATCTCATGTTCACTGAAATACCCCTTAACGTAAGAATGATACAAATAGTGTAAGTACCCAATAGCAAGCTTTCAATCCATTTTGACTGGGCTATGTGGAATCATTATTTTTTTGATCTGATTAATAATTTAAAAGTTTCAAAACCACCTTTCTGAAACTCAAAAATGTTTCAAGTAAGTGACTTTGAATGCCTATAAAATATAAACCATAAGATCTATTGAAATGAAACTTAAAAGATGGATTAAACATATAATAAGTAATTGAAAATAAAAACCATTTCTTAAAAATTGTTGATGAAATACAATTATAAGCTTTCAATAACACTTCTTTAAACTCAAAAATATTTTAGATATGAGACTTTGAAAGCCTATAAAATATAAACTTAAAGACTCCTATAAATTAAACTTAGAACATATATTAGACATATAAGAAGTAGTAGAAAATTAATTAGTTAATTCTGGTGAGAGGGAAAACTGTTAGACCCTAGAATTGGAGGATAATGAGGATGACAAGGAAACATCAACTCCCACGCCCACCCCTTCCACCCATTCAACAAACTTCGGTAACTCCTATAGAAGTAGCTTTTCAAAAAAATGAAATGTCACACCACCACAGCTTCCTACATCCATATTAACCCCCCAATTCAGTTTCATTAAATGTGGACAACCCCCATTTTTACCAAAGTCAATGATGTACTATTAAACCACCACTTTCAACCCCCGCCTCAAAAATAAAAGATGCTTTGAGGGATGAGAAATGATTCGACACATTTCAATGTTCTAAAATGCGCCGAATCATTTCTCATACCTCAAATCATTTTGTATTATTGAGGCGGGGGTTGAAAAGTGATGGTTTAATAGTGCATCGTTGACTTTGGTAAAAATGGGGGCTGTCCACATTTAATGAAACTGAATTGGGGGGTTAATATGGATGTAGGAAGCTGTGGTGGTGTGACATTTCATTTTTTTGAAAAGATACTTCTATAGGAGTTACCGAAGTTGGTTGAATTGGTGGAAGGGGTGGGAGTGGGGGTTGATGTTTCCTTGTCATCCTCATTATCCTTCAATTCCAGGGTCTAACAGTTTTCCCCCTCACCAGAATTAACTAATTACTTTTATACTACTTCTTATATGTTTAATCTATGTTCTAAGTTTTATTTATATGAGTCTTTAAGTTTATATTTTATAGGCTTTCAAAGTCTCATATCTGAAATATTTTTGAGTTGCAAGAAGTGTTTTTGAAAGCTTATATTTGTATTTCATCAACAATTTTTAAGAAATGGTTTTTATTTTCAATTACTTATTATATGTTTAATCCATGTTTTAAGTTTCATTTAAATAGATCTTATGGTTTATATTTTATAGGCTTTCAAAGTCACTTACTGGAAACATTTTCGAGTTTCAGAAAGGTGGTTTTGAAACCTTTTAAATTATTAATCAGATGAAAACAACAATGATTCCACATAGCCCAGTCAAAATGGATTGGAATCTTGCTATTGGTTACTTACACTATTTGTATCATTCTTACGTTAAGGGGTATTTCAGTGAACATGAGATTAGTAGTTTTTCTTGCAAAATGATGATTTTATATGTTCATCGTAATGTTCATATTCAAAGGAATGAGTTTTACTTCCCCATAAAGTAAACAAATGGGATGAAGTGTTTGACATTAATCCATGGAAGGCATAAGGCTATGTGGAACTAAAGGTGGATTATCTCTACCCTGAAAATTTTGGAGCAACATGCACATCTAGTGGGGAACTGACACATTTCATCTAAATATTTTTCATAGCATTGCACATTCAAAATCACTTACTTGAAACATTTTTGAGTTTCAGGAAGGTGGTTTTGAAACCTTTTAAATAATTTATCATCAACATTTCTTAATAAATTCATTTTGTTTTCAACTATCTCCTATATGTTTAATCCATATTTTAATTTTCATTCATATCGGTATTATAGTTTATATTTTATAATCTTTCAAAGTCACATAATTGAACCATTATGAAGTTTTACATAGGTGTTTTTGAAATCTTGTAAATTATGTGTCATCGATAATTTTTAAGAAATTCTTTTAGAGTAAAAGTAATGCACTCTTTTTAATAAATAGAAAACATTTACATGAAGAAGTAATTTCAGTGTCTATGGTGAGGCTCTGTCCCACAAGGTGGTGTGCGAATGGTACGTCCATATCGAGAGCGACGTGTTCCATGCTGGGATGGAGTATGATGACCTAGAGAGGGATGATCTTCGGGCACTGGAACATCAATCACAGGATCCTCTGTCATAGTCTGCATGGAAGGAGGTGTCTGAGGGATGTCATCGTGTGCACGAGATCCTTCTCCCACTACGTAAGTAGAAGGGGCTATCATTATACCCTCGTGAAACCATATAGGCTGTGAAGGATCCAGTATGAAAGATGGCAGCATGGGAGATGACCCCTGATAAATCCCTAGAAAATAAATATCTGGCGAATACTGTGGATATCGAATCAAAAAAGATGGATCCCATGTTGCATCCTTCTGCACAAACCCAGACGAGTCAGGCTGGACTGACAGAGCACCGACCTGTGCCTCTGGAACAAGTGAGGGCTCACATGCAGTAGGACGTGGTCTCCATCGTCGTTGTCGTCGCTGGGGAATAGCACCAGCTGCTGCTTCAGGTTCCTGAGTAAGACCCTCATCTCCTGGGATAGGAGCATCATGTTCCTGAGCAGGAACATCATGTCTCTAAGGTCTAGGATGGATGATACTATCATGAATAGATTGAAAAATCGGCATCATCTCCTCCAAAGCAGCATGAATCACAGATAAACTAGCAACATTCTCCTCCTCTGGATCAGTCATGCGACGTAGTCGTTGTAGTCTGGTATGTTGTACATAGATTCAAAATGAATTATAAAATAGCGTAATAAATATATTATGTGAAATTTATTGACTTACCAGATCCTGAATCCCTCTCCTGTGCTGAGTCAGATACAATATAGACTTCATTCTATACCATGGCTCATACTCTACCTGATCTGATAGGTAGAATCGCATCGTACGTACACCTGTGATACGATTCTCTGCTCGATTTTCCTAGATGGTGACATATTGGGCATGTCGTCATCGCTAATAAACATGATGTCTCCCCGTGAGCTTCAAGCCATGAAGCGCTGGTAACTGTCGTGGTGCAGGTGGAATCAGCTGAACACAGAAAAACTAACGCATAACTCTATCGGGCTGGTGCCACTCAATAATATGAAAGTGAATGAGTGGCACTATAGCCATAACCTCATGAAGTCTAGCAGTACATAATGTAGGTAAGTCCTGAACCAGACTCCAGTATGGCATCCAATGAATCTATAACGACATGTGACATTTCATCAGAGAAATTTGTTAACAAAAAACAAAAATGATGATATATACTTACGCTGTTAGGTAGTAAATTGTCCAACATGAGACGATATGCAGCCAAATTGTGGGTCGGAGCATCGACAAAATGATGTGCCTGACTCTACCTATCAAATACAACATTGAAAGTGATAAATAATCAGAAATTAAATATAATAAATCATAATACAATCAGAAACAAATAAATATGATGGATCATACCATCGTCCACGTGGAGCATCCTGTAGCAAATATATAGGAAGCCTCTGACCAACAGTAACAGGGGCGAGGACAGGGATGTGCTCCCATGCCCACAACTGTATAAGGACGACACATCCTCTTAGATCTGTGTGATCTGAGCGGCATGTCGTACATAATGCTCTATAAGTGTAGGCCAAACATGTAGATCCCCAACTGTATCTCCCGATCCAATCAAAGTCCTCTAGTAAACTAAGATACATCATGTACACATGCACACCCGAGTGATGTGAACACAATGTACCTCCAATAAGTCGTAAGATATATGCCTGAGCATAACACATGATGGTCTGCTCATCAGCATCAGTAGGTAAATGTGCAAACTGCAAAGCAAGCCAAGGCATAAATATGGACCCACCATCGGTAGCAGTATGATCAGCCAAAATATCGACACCTAATAATCTCTCTGCCAGCTCATCCCAATCCCCACTGGTGGGTCCAATAACTGCATCTCCCTGAATAGGAAGACCGAGTAGCACTGCCACATCCTCTAAGGTGATAGTCATATCTCCCTCTGGTAAGTGGAATGTGTGAGTCTCTGGTCTCCATCTCTCAACCAAGGTAGCAAGAAGGGGATGATCAGTGTAAGTGAAATCAGAAACGGAAATTTTGTAGAAGCCAGCATGACGTAAGTATGGTATAATAGCAGCTTGAGGTTCCATGTGTCGAAAATGGTGTGCTCGCCGCACCCTAATCCGTCGAACATCCCGACCCTCTATCACATCACGAGAAACATGCCTATGCTGCTCGATGAGGAGTGGAATATCATCCATCTGGAAGCCAGAAAAGGAAATTAGTCTTCACTATAAAATATAAATATATTGTTAAATTTAATAGATTGTTATGATTGGTATAATGAACGATATGTGATGTTTTTTTTAGAAAAAGTTAAGGGAATGTCATCATATTGTGGAGAACATTTATCTATCGTGTCTTTATAAATGTTTTTACCATGAAAATTATGTTTTTTAAGATATGGTGTCATACATTTATATATATAAACATTTTATCCCAGTTATGTATGATTTATGAAGATCCTTTATGATAAATGTTTTAATAATTTTTTGTCTTCGATGACAAATAACCTTTTTTTAATAATGTTTTTGTTCTGTAAGATTACGTTTAGATTAATGGATTTAAAAGTATTGAATAAAGAGGTTCGTTATTGGAAGGAGAGAAGTTGCTTATTGGAAATGTGAAACAATTCTTAAAAAGTTCATCTCTAATATTAACAACATATAACTGACTACATGAAAAGATCATGTTGGATACAACATATCATTGTGGCTGAGTGTGTGAACTCGATCCAGCAATGTTAGGACATCGTTTTCGATTATGCCCTTCTTGATGACATAGACGACATCTCAACCTTTTCCCCTGTTCTTGAGGCCAATCCATCTCATTTCGTATCCTGTTGGTCTTCGGTCTTCCCCATGGTCGTAATCTACTGATGTCAGGAATCAGTATGGGCTGGTCTTCAGGCATGGGGAAATATAGAAACTCCCCAACAGGCGTCCATGGCGCAGCATAACAGTTAGCAATGGCGTCCAATCGGTATACTGGATCAACATAATCTTCCCATGATACATTCACAGACGCACATGTTGCGATGGCATGTACCCATGGAAACCTTAATGCCTGAAACTTTCCAAACTGACATTGTTTTGCTTCTAGAAGTACCACTAATTTTTCACCGCTATTACCTGTAATGGGGTTACAATACTCTTAAACTTCAAATGCCGAGTCTTCCTGATGGAATGGACACACTCGATAACTGGAAGCTTCTTCAATGTTCTTGTCAATATCTCATTGAAAGTTGTTTCCAAATCTTAGCCCCTATTGAATCCCATCAGAGGCTAGTTTTTGTCTATCAATGAAGTACTTGACACAACGATAAAATGTCTCCTGAACTAGGGAAGTAATTAGTAGCTTGCGAAGCCCCTTGAAGAATCCATTTATACACTCCACAATGTTTGTGGTCATGTGTCTGTACCTCTTCCCCCCGTCATAGGCCAGTGTCCATTTCACTTTTGGAATCTTCATCATATAATCATACACTTCTTGGTTAGCCTTGAGGATTTCATCGTAACGCGCCTCAAACCTTCATTGATCTGGCTCATATGCTACATAAATATGATCACAGGTCATAGAAATTATATTTTTATTTACATTAAAATAGTAAACATCAATGAGGACATTACTTACCAAGCCTCGTGATTGCATTCTTCATAGCCTCATTATGGAAGGTTTTGCGCACGTTACTAGCAATGTGTCTGATGCAGTATCTATGATGTGCATTTGAGGGCCTCCATGAATCAGGATCCGCATATATTTCCTCATTGATTGCCCTATGTTGATCTGATATCAAACAGACACCTTGAATGCGTGTTAAATGGTTGCTGATGCATGCCAAAACCAGCTCCAAGATTCATAGTTTTCCTTCTGCACTATTGCAAATGCAACTGGAAGTGGTGAACGGTTCCTATATTGGGTTGCCGCAATCAACAATACGCCCTTATACTTTCCAGATAGAAATGATCCATCAATTTGTATGAACTGTTTACTGAAACGAAATGCGGAAATACATGGGAGGAATGCCCAGAATAACCGATGAAATTGAACATGAGATTGATCCAATTGATTATCTTCAAACACATGTTCCTTCATATTTATATGGTAGAAAACTTGGTTGTTGTGGCTCATCATGGCTAATAATTGCGGAAACACCCGATACGAGTCATCCCAATCACCGTAGACCTTCACAATTGCCTTCTGTTTCACTATCCATGCCTTGTTATAAGAAATCGTATAACTGAAAGTTTGAAGTATCCTCTCTTGCACAAGGGCTATAGGAACATCTTGATAGGTCCTAATCATCTCGATGATAACAGTTGACACAAATTTGGCATCCAAAGCAGTGTGATATTGTGTCAAGTTTGGCTGAACACAAGAACGAGTTGCCTCAATCTTTGAAATTCTTCATCCACCAAATGCAATGTCTGGAATCGCCCTCAACTAAAATCTACAGTCTTCATCAAATTTATCACACCGTATAACGTATTTTTTTCAACATGATTCCTCAACTACATATCTACAATGCCTATCAATATGAAATCTCTTTAAGAAGCTCTTCAACGCATACTTACTTGGAAAATCCCTTCCATTATATAATGTTTTGTCCAACTCACTAAACCTATCCAATAAAACTCCAGGAAACTATGTTCCAGGTGTCAGAACATTTTTGTCGAATTCAGGTACATGTTCCATTGCTTCGAACCAAGATTCAAAGGGTGGTGGATGATTTAATGTTGGTCGAGAATGTTTTTGAACTACTCTATTTCGAGAAAATACTACCTTATCTTCTCCAGCTCCCTCCCCATCTCCAGATCCCTCCCCATCATCATTGTCTTCTTCGTCTATTCCATCATTATTAAATTCCTCATCTGAAGAATGATTTATATGTAAATCTGGAAGATCATCTAAGTTTTCCTCCTCCACAATAGGGCGAACATCCTCAATTTCTTGGGATGAAGCTTCTTCAACAACTATTTGTGCATGTCTATGACTTCGAACATTTTGATGTTGTTGTACATTATAAACTTCAGCATATAACTCCATCATCGCACCATCAGACCATTGGGAAAATAAAGTTCCCTCTTGGACCCAGTGCTCATCAGCAGCCAATGGACAAGCAAGATGCCATAATGTGGCAGGGAATTGAAAATGTCTATAACTAATAGACTTTATCTCTTGATGAGGACCGAGATTTAAGAAACCACGAATTCTATCTTGAAGATACGTTATGGTAACACAATCAGATATGTTAACCATAGATGTTGGTTATATACTATAAGAAGCTCCTTGCTCGGTTTGAATAACCTTTCTATAGCAGTAAACACAAGCAAACATGTCTCTCTACATGAAAAATGTTTACTGATCACTAAATATGTCAATAATGTTTTTTTACGTGTTAAATAACATTTTTTATCTTCTTATAGGTATTTTAGTACGTCATGAAGTAAATATCAATCATCTAAAGCATATCCCCCGGGAGTGTCAAACCAGGAGTGCATCAAGGCCCGTTGTCGTGTACCAGGATACCTCAAGTCAGGCCCGAAACTCCTTGTTGGGGATTTCACCCCTAGGTACAGCTGTGCCAGAGCCACATCCACTTGTATTATCCAGACATGGATTTAATTTCTTAGATAACGACATAAACATTCATGACACCAAAATTTTAAAACCTTCCTAAATTAAGCTACTAATGTTTTGTAGAACAATTTTTAACTTTCCTAAAGATATGTTCAATGATCTCTAAAAAATAAGATTCATTACAGTGCTAGTTAATCACTACTTAAGTGTCGATCACTACTTAAGTGCTGGTTAATCACTACTTAAGTGCTGGTTAATCACTACTTAAGTGCTGGTTAATCAGTTAGGTGTTGGTCATTCACCACTTAATCATCCCTTAATCTTTACTTAATGACCCCTTAGTCATCCCTTAATCGTTAGTTAATGACCCCTTAATCGTTAGTTAATGAACCCTTAATCACCCCTTAATCATCCCCTAATCATCCCTAGTTAATCACCCCTTAATCACCCATTAATCGTTAGTTAATCACCCCTTAATCACCCATTAATCGTTAGTTAATCACCCCTTAAAAATTCCTTAATTACCCCTTAATCATCCCCTAATAATTCCTTAATCGTTAGTTAATCTCCCCTTAAACATTCCTTAATTACCCCTTAATCATCACATAAACATTCCTTAATTACCCCTTAACCATCCCCTAATCATTCCTTAATCATTAGTTAATGACCCCTTAATCACCCCTTAATCGTTAGTTAATCACCCCTTAATCGTTCATTAATCACCCCTTAAACATTCCTTAATTACCCCTTAATCATCACTTAATCATTCCTTAATTACCCCTTAATCATCCCCTTAACCCCTTAATCACTCCTTAATTACCCCTCAATCACCCCCTTAATCGTTAGTTAATCACCCCTTAAACATTCTTTAATTACCCCTTAATCACCCCCTAAACATTCCTTAATTACCCCTTAATCATCACTTAATCATTCCTTAATTACCCCTTAATCATCCCCTTAACCCCTTAATCACTCTTTAATTACCCCTTCATTCCTTAATTACCCCTTAATTAGTTAATGACCCCTTAATCACCCCCTTAATCATTAGTCAATCACCCCTTAAACATTCCTTAATTACCCCTTAATCACCCCTTAAACATTCCTTAATTACCCCTTAACCATCCCCTAATCATTCCTTAATCATTAGTTAATGACAACTTAATCACCCCATAATTGTTAGTTAATAACCCCTAATCGTTACTTAATCACCCCTAAAACATTCCTTAATTACCCCTTAATCACCCCTTAATCACTCCTTAATTACCCCTTAATCATCACTTAATCATTCCTTAATTACCCCATAATCATTAGTTAATCACCCCTTAATCACTCCTTAATTACCCCTTAATCATCAATGAATAATTCCTTAATTACCTTAATGACCCCTTAATCATCCCTTAATCATCACTTAATCACCCCTTAAACATTCCTAAATTAATCATCCATGGTTAATTACCCCTTTAATCATGACTTAGTTATTCCTTAATCATCATTTAATTAGTCTATGATTATCTCTAAAATATTAATAAATTATTATTATCCCTAATTATCATTCATTAATAATATTATATTATACATACTTTAATCTAACATTAAATAATTTATCCCTCATCATCATTCATTAATAATATTAAATTACATATACCTCAATCTAACATTAAATATTAACTAATTAAAACATTAATAATATAACTATTTATTTCTTTTCTTTAAATAACTACTACTATATACTTAAATATTTAAAATTAACTAATTACAACTAAATAATTAAATAACTTTAAAATAAATAAAATACATCTAAATGAAGCTTGACACAGAAATCTTGTACTCCTTACGTCTCCGGAAGCACCACGAAGGAAAACTCAACTTAGAGAGAGGAGCTCTCAAAATTTTAGAGAGAAGAGGGGTTTGTGAGTGAGGAAGGATGGGTGGGGCGGTCCCTTTTATAGGCATATTTTTGGCAAAGGCGGCATCTGGGAAGCCTCCTTTGGCCATTTAAAACACGAAAGGCGGCTCTTCCAAAGCCGCCTTTCGCACAAAACAATCGAAAGGCGGGCACTGGTGTGCCGCCTTTTGTTTCCCCAATGGCGCAAGGCGGTTTCTGGAGAACCGCCTTTGGCCCGGCGGAAACTGAACCGAAGGCGGCACATGGTGTGCCACCTTTGGGATGTAAAAAAAATATTTTAAACTTGGTCGTATTTTAAAATTTTTTTTTTGAAAAAATGTAAAAAAAAACTCCACTTCCCTTCGTCGACTGTGCTAGGTTTAGCCTTAGTGTGCTGCACCTCTACCCGCTCAACCGTTAGCGAGCCACTATCCACCTGGATCACAAGGCCCCAACAATAGCTTGCTCACACCATACCAAAATCTGCCACCATGCCGCACTACTCTAATCCCAATCCCCCTGTGTGATACCTCTTAGATCGTGGGGTGCCTTTTATGGTTTCCATGTGTCATGCTGGACCCAATTTTCCTCACCATGGGTTGGGGAATGGCTTCTCGACCCTGAATGGGTCTGGCCATGTCTGCATTGCCCAGAATAAAACTTCCTGGGATTTTCCTGGCCTAAACGGACATGCGGTGACATAGTCCATCCTATAAAGGTCCTAAGAGAGGTTTTTGGGGCCCTGGTTAATTAAATATAATCATTATTAATTAATTTTATGAATTTAATTTTAGTTTTAAATTAAATTAATTTAAATTATGTTTTTATTTGAAATAAATTTATTAATAATTTCAAATATTAATTTAATTTTTGGAATTAAAATTAAATTAAAAATGGATCCAATTAAAATAAATTATTTCAATTTGTTAAATTTAATTAATTTATTTTAAATAACCTCGTTCTTTTAATTTTGTGTAATTGATTTTTTATCATGTGTATATTTCTTTATAATGGTTGGTCTTTATAAAATTAACTGAACCCATGTATGTCTAGATTAATTAATTATTTATTGTCTGTAATAACTGTAATAAGTTAGTAATTAAATGATGGTATGCACTTCCTTGTATTTTTATGCAATATCTATAAATCCATGTGCATCCAATGTATCTATTGTATATGAAACCCCTATACCCCCTCACTCACGCATGAGTATATTTGTACATGGATAATAATGTTTTCCGACACAGACCCTACTAAGAGGAGAAGATACACCAGATGAGATGTATATATACTGGATCAGGGGCGAGTTATGATATGATTCGGGGCTTGACTTAGGTATGAAACCCACTATGTCAATATTGATCTTTTTTTTAAAATAGACCAATCACTCAAAAAATCTCAAGGCCATTTGGGAAGATTAATTTCCATTATGGATTATTTGTTATTTTATGTGTGTGCATGTTTACTATGATGTCACGTAAAATAATAAACAAGATATAATGCATAATTATGCAACATTTTTTTTTAATAATCCATGTAAATTTGTTAGTGAGAAAACTTAATTTGAACATATTTAATAGAAATGGATTACATTCTTCAAGAAATAATAAAATACCACAAAGATATATTAGGTTGTAATGGATTCCATTGCTCACATTTGAACAAAACTAGGTTTTTCAGTGCACTTCAGCCATGATTGAGAGTGCTTCCCAGTACTAGGGAGTTCTGATGAGATTAATGGGTTGACTTAACAAAGGTTAGTAGTAAAGGATTATCCTTGGATAAATGTCTATCACTTTAGTGTATAATAGTTATAGAAATCAAGGTTATGATTCCAATAATCTCAGACTTTTCTCAATAGATCATTGGGCTTCTAGTTAAAGCAGTTGTCCATCCAAGAGCCTACCATGAAACTCCCCAAGTAATGGAATTTCCATAGATTATAGACTATGATCAGAGGATCTAATGATCGTTTCCACTATAATACTCAAGTGATAGATATTCTAAATCTAATAGTGATGACTATTGAGGTTCGATAAAATAGTGGGAGACATTAAATGAATTAATAATTAATTAATAATTTTTTTTAAAAGGTAATCAAGAAAAAGTACTAACTGCTAATTTTTTTTTATTGTAGATCAAAAATGGAAATCACTAAAACCAATGGTATGTTTTCACAACAATCAATACTGGATAAAAAATAAATTGACTGGCCATAAATTCCAGGAGTGGTACAGGTTGTTGCACATAGTCTTATGCCAAGAAATGAATCTTTATGTGCTCATGTCCTCACATCCTATTGAGATTCCCTAAGGATGAAGCTAGGAGGATAAAGAAAAGTAGAAAATAATGTAGATGATGCACAAGATGTTCAATCTATCATTTTTTCTTCTATGTCTAGTCAATTACAGAATATTCATGAGGATTAAGATTCCTACAATATGTTTACTCATCTCTAAAAATTATATTAGGAGAGTGCTAGGAAATGAAGGTATGGGATTTCTAGTATATTTTATAGTAGTAGGAGAGCATAAGGGATTCATGCAGGAACTCATGTACTCAATATGATTGGGTATTTTAAGAGGCTTTAATCCCTTAGGTTTAAGATGAACTAAGAAATAAAAACTAACCACATTCTTTTTTATTTACCATCAGTATTTTCAACTTTAATTATTAATTATAACATTAATAACCTAAAAATCCTCTCAAAGATTTTTTTCTTTAGTTATCCATGATGATAAGGATGTGAATAATTCAAATTCTTTAATCCTTATGGGGAACAATAGAAGGAATGTAAATACTAAGGGGTCTAAGGACAAGTCTAGTCCGATGACACCGATGCACTATCCTTCCAAGAAACAATATATATAGAGGTAGGGAAACGAGAATGATGTTTTCTATTTTATATGTTGCAAGAAAGGATACTGTAAAAAGAATTGTAGGGTTGGAAATAAAAATCAAAGAGCTAATTCTACTTCAGAAATTTTTTTCCTTGAATGAAATATTTTATTAGTTGGGTATTTCATATAGAATCTCACTCACACATTTGTATTGGTATAAAATTACCATGTAGATTTAATAATATTAGAAAGGTTTTAATAGATATATGAGATTAAAATGGTGTTAAACTAATAGCATTGGTAGTGGGATATTATCTTTTGAATTTTCCTAGTGGCTTGGTTCTTATATTAAATAATTTTTGTTATGTTTATTCAATTACCAAAAATATAATCTCAGTGTCAATTCTAGAAAATATGGGATTTTATTTAATGTTTTTAAATAAATTTTGTCTATTTTACAATTATAACATATGTTATGGTATGTCTCATATTAAAAATGGTTTATATATATTTGAAATTTAAAATCCGATAATAATAATCAATGAAAAAACCAAAAAACATGACTCATATAACACCCTTTTATAGAACATTTATCATAGTCATGTAAATTAAATGAGATTAAAGTAATTAAATAAAGAATGGAATTTAGGTTCAGTTTGGTTAAAATGGTTACATTAATGGGAATCTTATTGATGTGGTAAAATGAAAAGATCACCCTTTTCTGGGAAGGTAAAAAGAGCTACTAAATTATTGGAATTAATTCATACTGGTGTATATGGTCCAATTCTTGTAGAGGCAAGGGTCGAGTTTTTGAAATTTATTACATTTACAGATAAATATAGTAGGTTTGGATATATCTATGTAATGTGGTATAAGTAAGAATCTATTCATAAGCTTAAGGAATATCATTATGAAGTATACAAACAGATTAGTAAAAAGATTACGACACTTCGCTCAGACCGAGGCATGTAGTATCTTAACCAATATTTCAATGATAACTTGATGGAGTGTGGGATAGTATCCCAACATACTCCTCCATATACACTATAGTGGAATTGAGTTATTTAATGGAGGAACAAAACCTTTCTTGACATGGTTAGATCAATGAAGATTCATACAACTCTTTCATTATCTTTTTGGGATACTTCTTTTAGACAGCGACATATACCCTTAACCGAGTAACAAATAAAGATATATATGGAATTTAATATGAGCTGTGGTATGGAAAGAAATACATTCTATCATAAATACATGTATGAAGTTGTGAGGTTTTTTTCATGACTATACATAGTGAAAATTTAGAATCCCAAAGCATGAAGTGTATCTTTATAGGTTATACTAATGAAAACAAAGGATATTACCTATATAATAATTTTGTTAGAAAATAGATTTTGGAAATAAAATCAACATTTCTATAAAGGGAACACATTTCTAATGGAAATAGTGAGAGAAATATCGACTTTGTTGAATTTAATACTCTAGATGCACATGAGTTGGTACGGGAACAATCTCCATAAGAGATGGTGGGAGATGAAGATGTTCTAGAAACACAAGAACTGTATAAGTAAAATTGATAGGTTAGAGAACTATAGCGTAATGGTTTTATTATCACCGAATCAGGTGACACGTTAATCTTTAAAGATAATGAACCTTTAACATGAAAGGAAGCAGAAGAAGGCAAGGAGTCTAATAAATGGAAAGATGTTATACATTCTGAGATGGAGTCCATGTATCAAAATCAAGTTTGGATTTTAATAGACCGTCTAGGAACTATAAATCCAATTGGGTGAAATGCGTATTCTATAAAAATATGGACATGGATGGTAAGGTCAACACCTATAAAAACATTCTATTAGTGAAGGGGTTTAGGAAATTTTAAGGCATCAACTGTGAAAAAACCTTCTCACCAGTATAAGTGATGAAATCCATTAGAATATTACATGCAATAACAACCATCCAGGATTATAATATTTGGAAAATGGATTTCAAAACTACTTTTTTGAATGATAAGTTGGTTGAAGACGTCTATATGACTCGACCTAAAGGGGTTTTTAGGTCAATGAATTCCAATAAGGTCTGTAAGATGCAAAGATCCATATATGGGTTGAAGAAGGTACCATGATCATGAAATGTTCATTTTGATGATTCCATAAGAGAGTTTAGTATTTTCAATAATAAATGTGAGACATGTGTCAATAAGAAGATTTATGGGAATATCATCATTTTCCTGTTATTATATGTTGATGACATATTAATTATGGGAAATGAAGTGTGAGTCTTATAATTATTTAAAACTTGGTAAAATGAATGCTTCTCTGTTAAGGAATTAGGTGAATCATCCTACATACTAGGGATAAAAATATATTGAGATAGATATAAAATTATTCTTAAGATAAGTAAAAGTACATATACTGACAAGGTAATAAAAATGTACAGTATGGAAAAATTCAAGAGAGGGTTGTTTCCCATGTCACTTGGTATCAACCTATACAAGAAAATGTGTCCACAAAAATAGGAGGAAATTAAAAGAATGATTCTATTACCTTACACTTTCACTATGGGATCGATCATGTATGAATGTTATGTACTAAGTTTGATGTTTTCATTGGTTTAACCATGGAAGGAATATAACAAGCTAATCTAGGGGATCATCATTGGGTAGATGTCAAAAAAAGTTCTAAAGTACTTGCAGTGTATAAAGTATATGTAACTAGTGTATAGAGGATACGAGGAACTAGTAGTGAGAGGATACATTGGTTCTAGTTTATAAACAGATAATGATGATTTGAAATTACTATTAGGTAACATATTTTTCCTAAATGGTGGTGCAGTGAGCTAGAGAATCTCGAAGAAACATGTGGTCACTAGTTCTACATCATAATATGAGTATAAATCAGATTATGATATAGCTAAAGAGGTTCTTTGAATATGAATTTTTTTTCTCAAAACATCAGTGTTGTTCCTAGCAGTGTAACCCAATTCCAGTTTATTGTGATAATACTAGAGTAGTGGTGATCTCCAAGGATATCAGGTAAAAAATGAGGACAAAAAATATACTTCAGAAGTTTAATCTCTTGATGGATTTTATTTAATGATGTGAAGTAATTGTTAATAGATTATCCACAAAAAATAACATTTCAGACCCCCTGACTAAAGAAATATCTCATCAGACCCCCTGAATATATTTATGGTAATGTCCTTAGATTATGTGTAGTATCAAAGGGTTACAGAAGATCCCAGTATATAATGAGAACCTAGAGATACTATGATGGAAATATTAAAGTAATTTACTATGTTACAGATAAATTATACTTATAGGACGTAGAAGATGTGGAACTATCAAGTTTTTATGGATCATAAACATTGAGACTTATTCTCATGAAGTTCACACTTGTTGATCTCTAGTAGTTGAGATCATGAGGGAAGACCCGCCAATAGGAGCGCCACATGTTTTGGGTTTCATTGGTTGTTATTATAAAAAAACATGTGTATTAGTCTCCCAACTTGAGATCATTATCGAAGTGTTCCTTTTGATTATATACTTTGATGAAAGGTTAAAACCATGATGATGAATTCATGGTGAGGAAGTCTGTTATGGGTGAGTCATTGGTGGTATGTAATAAATTTAATGATCAATATATAATTTCTCTCTTCCAAGTTAAAGAAGTGATTTCTCTAGCCATGTTGATCTGGATGGTAGTATCATTATATATTAATGGCCATGAAAATCGAAGGTAAATCTATCAAGAGAGATCAACAAATAATAATGAAAGAAAGGAATCTGACACAAGTGTGTGTCTTACATTATGAGATATTGTATAAAAAAGAGATTATATTACACAGTTCAGGTTCATATGTTGGTTTTCATTGCTATTAATTTTGAATTATCTCTTTAGGGTCCTTGATGTGTTTCTAGACACTTCTCTTGGAAAGGGAATATTATTTACTACTATTGAGATAAGTATCTAGAGGGTCACACATAATAGCACATTCAAGAATCAACCATAGGACATGGTGGACCCCACCATGGGGCCTGAGTGTTGTCTAAGTTTTATTGATCACTAATAAATAAATAAATTCATTATTATTCAAGTAAAGAATAAATGGGTTGAATTTTTATATTAAATATATTTTCAAGTGTTTATGTAAATAATAGGATTAATATTATATGAAAAAATATTATTTTAATATTTTAGGCTCATTTAATATTATTACGAGTAACGAGTCGAGATCATGACTCAGTATTACCATGTAATATATTAAATATATATTATAGTTAAGTGTTAAAATATAATTAATATTTATGGCACAATTATTTCATCATAATTAATTATTTATATCACTTACTTAGTTGATGTTTAATGCACGGGGGTGGCGAACCCTAACTGGGTATTTTGAATTCTACAATATATATGGAGAAAAGATCATTCTAAGGGGAATATTCACTTAGATGGAATTGATATATTTTCTCTCCTCCTGATTCCCATAGAGAGAATCACTCATTTTGAGCATACGATACAACTTTTCCTTTTCAGATCGAAGGAAGAGGATCATGGTGATCACCTCAGCATCGAAGTGAACACCAGAGATCCATTCTATCACCTGAAATCAAATTAATAAAATACATGTGGATTTTAGAATCATGTGAGGATGATCTTGAGGGATTTGGAATCATATCCTTCAAGAAATGGTCACTGATGACTTGTGACAGATGTGTTGTCTTTTAATTGGAATGGGATACTCATTCATTTTATTTTTTGTGCTCCGATTAAACCAAAAGGGATCCTTGGATAGTACCAGGACTTGATCACTAGAGATGATTAAGTTCCATCACTCCAGTGATGGAAAAAATTAATTCTTGAGCCCGATGGATTTCACTTCATTCCCTTGTACCAGCATTATAAACAATTAATTCCTTAATTTTAAATAAAACATGGAAAGGAATGAAATTAACATATTTTAATCCCAAATGTGATTTAAAATCAAAATACAGTAGATATATAGAAACATGATTAAATGAACTTTTGATATAAAAAATTTATATAAATCAACTAGCATGAATAAAACAGTTCTATAAACAATGAAATACATGATAAAATCAAATAAAATAAAGCATCATGGTCATATTTTTGGAGTTGGTGTCCTAGAAACAACTTATTGTACTTTAATCACATGTAATTTTTTTGAATTGAATATTAATAAAACATATTTTTACATATTGTTAATTTTTCTACATAAATTAAACATAATATTGTCTTAGTTTATCTGCCACATTTAAAATGTCATAACAGTTCCCCACTATAATGATAACCTTGATGTTATATGAAAATATTATTAAATATAGTTCTATATTTGGATAAATTACTAT
Organism: Viscum album; assembly: GCA_963277665.1. NCBI lineage: Eukaryota > Viridiplantae > Streptophyta > Magnoliopsida > Santalales > Viscaceae > Viscum > Viscum album. Next base: position 190,542,472 of record OY728162.1, on the reverse strand, counting down.
GATAGGAAACATAGTATATAAAATTTTATGTGAGAATAATCATAATATTATGAGGCTTATTATTGTAATGTTTGGACTTGGTAATCTCAAAAATGGAAGATTATGTTAATAGACCTACCAGTAAGAATTCCATATGTTTTGGTATCATTGAATATTTCTATTTGTGAGTTTGTGTAATGGTCCTTATACTTTAAAATTATCATTGGTTTATGTCATGACTCACAAAATTAGACTTACTGACCAAAACCATCACAACATATGTTGGAAGGAAAAAGGTATGTTGGGTGTGTTATGAATGACATGTTATTAATGGATAAGTCATGGAAGTATTTATCCCTTCAATATTTATAAAAGATTATATCTTGGACCTTTGATTTTAATAGGACCATTGAATTTTATTCTATGTCCATATTGTAATGATGTGTTTATTTCAAAAAATAATAGAAATACGCATCAAGTATATAGGTAGATGAAATAGATGTGAAACCTTCTTTATGAGATATTGTGATAAAGGGATTATATAACACATCAAACATTCATATTTGGTTGTAAAAATTACAACACTAGGTTATTTATCTTGGGTTCCTTGACCCATTTCTAGATATTAATCAGGGAATTTAGTAAATCCTGCCTAATTCTAATGAGAAATAATATTAGAGGTCCACACACTAAGTGTTTCATTTGATCACGATTAAATTACATTTTATTTTAATTATTGGAATAAATATTATTCTCAAGATCAAGGAGTAATTTTATTCATGTTTTATTGATTTTAAAATTTTATTTATGAATTAAATATATAGTTAAATATTTATTCTTGTATTAAATAATTATAGATGAGTTTTAATGGAACAATGAATATCTAGTGATAAAGATTAATTTACAAGCCAATAAAATAATCTTGGTTATTGTGTAAGTTAACACACAAGACATAAAATATTAAAAAAAATTATTATGTGGAATGAGGTTTAATAAATATTATAATATTATTAATTTTTAAGATTCTATTAAATAATATTTTATCCTAACTCAATATTTCTAAATATATGGTTATGTCTATTGTGTAGGGTTAATAAAATATTTGAGAATTGAGAGTCATTACGTACAACAGGCTTGTCTCTCAAATTTTCATCCTCTCCACCACTCAAGAACGTGATGAATACATTAAATCATAAATGGTATTAGAGTGATAAATGAAAAAATCAAGATGATTGATTCACCACACTAGAAATCTAAAATCAAGCTATGTAGTTCTGAGATCAAAGGAGCACATGTGGATCTCCACTAAAGGGATTCTACACATGGATCCTTATCCTGAAAAAAAGTAAATATAAAAAGGTTGTTTTAGAAGATCAAAATAATCATCAATGAAAGTATCCAAATATGAGTTAATTAAATTATTTTGATATTCATAAATTAATTATAAATTTAATGTGTCAGATTATAGCGAACCAACTTGAATACCCTCTCAAACTCATACTCGACCCAATACGTCATATACCTGAAGGGAGTTCCTGATCCCCATAGGCTGATGAATATCACCCAAACATAAAACAGTAATCAAAGGGAATTATTTCACCAAAAATGAATAAAAAACATGCAACATATACAATATATATAACAACAAAAAAGATAAATATACACCATAATTGAAAACAAACAGTGAAAATGAAACAACTCAAGAGAATAAGAAATCTCCAAGTATAGGTCTAACCACAAAGGATGAACAAAATAGGAAAAAAAATCCACTATATTTGATATCATTGGATGACTCCCACTATCTGAGCACTATATACCCATCTCAACTGAAATAAAACCTAGATGCCTCATAATTGTGCATTGCATTTCCCTACATTAAGAAAATAACCTGGTTTGTGAACCATTGAATAGGTATACTAGTTGTGATATTACATGACCAGTCTTCCCCATGTAGGTGTTCCATATAAAGTCTCTGAAAAATAATCCAATCATGGTCAATTTTAAGTAAGAAATGCATGATAACAGTTTAGAAGTTTTTATATAAAAAGAATAGAAAAATAGTTTAGTTTCCCCTTTTTCAACATTTCCAAATAAATCAGGCAAATTAGTTTTAATGAATTTCAAAACCATATATCTCATAAGGCATATCATGAAAAAATAAATTCTACATCACATATATCAAATCCATGGTAGTACAAAAAAAACATTACAAACCAAAATTAGTAGCACATGAAACATCAAACTCAGGATCACACTAGGTTAGGATAGATCGTAAACCCAAAAAATAACCCATAAAATAACATATGAAATAGGCCACTAGAAATATTCATAAATTATAGAGAGAATAAGAATACCCCATCAAATGAAACCTCTATAGTTCTAACAAATCCCTCGAACAACGGGCCTAGGGAGAAAAGGAAATCCCCTTGAGAAAACCCTCTTCTAGTGGATGATACATATTACTATACCTTCAAACCCAAAGCTTCCCATCTACTCCATTTTCCAAAATAGTTCATCAAATAATTTCTATAAAACTATGATTTAAAAACCATTTCACAATGCTTTAAGAACCCTTTTTTCATTTAATAAAACTAGGTGAACCATATTTTATTAAAACTATATTCCACACACACAAAACCAATCAGTCAATTATTACATTTCATTTAATTGAATAATTTATCAAAAATAAGAGTAATATAGTTCCCTAACACAAGCTAGAGATGGAACCACCAACCTCAAAACTCAGGTCACACATTACCATAAATGAATCCACAAACAAGAATAATGCAATAATGAAAATGGAGTCCCTAGAACCAATATTCACTTATTATAATTGATTAAATTTAGATAAAGGGTTGGTGGAAAAGAGGAAACAACACATACATTAATAACCCATGCCCACTGCACAACAACCAATGAAGGAAATGACCCCCGGAAGAAGATCATACAATAGATATAGAGAGAAGAAAGAAGGAAAATCACCACATGTCAAAATATTTGATGATTCAAACCAAAAATTGCATCATGATCAAAGTAATAAGAAGCAGAAAGGATTACTAACCCAGAGCGATTCAATCCCACTGAAATGTTGGTCAATCGTTTAACGAATCAATTTGGATATAATATAGAAGCTTAAAATCATCAAAGAAGGGATCTAGTTCAAGTGAAAGGAGGTCCATAGAAGAATGAAATAAATGTAAATGAATATAGTGCCCTAAAATTCTTACTTATAGAATTTTATTACCCTGCAACCCCTTTATACACTATATAATCCTCTGTAATCAGATAATCCAAAAAAAATCTCCTTATTATTAAAAAATATTCATTAAACAATACACATTAATTATTAAAAAACATATAATCCTTTCATTATATGTATAAATTTCATGACATCCTCCCAAAATAACTTACATGTCGTGTACTCCTATTACCTAACATGTATTTCTCATACAGACTCCAAAAACTAAAGATTCTATAGAAAAATCTCAAACTAAATCAGGTGTTCTTATAACTCATAGAGAACCCCTCCAGTATATTAAAACATTTTTACCTAAACTACATTAATTCAAATAAACATTTTAACACCCCAAGATTTCATAGTACATAATCTCTTTAAAGTAATTCAATAGCTTGCGCCACACGCAACACTGAGTTCGAGCGCACCACGACTTATCAAACTAGCCGTTCAAGAAGCGGTTATGAATAGTATTAATTGTATTTTGAATTTTATATGATTCATATAATTTTAAAATCCATATTATGGCATAATATAATAACAAATTAAAATTTTCAGATAAAAGAAATATTTTTTCAAAAAATGATGTTTTATGGCCTTTTAATAGTGAACACATTTTAAATACAATATTTTACACATTTATATATTAAATTTGACAAAATAAACTTCTTATTTGGAATAGAGACATAAAAATTTAGTTTGGATAAATTTTTGGTGTTTTTCTGATAACTTTCATATTTTGATAAATAGTTAAAAATACTAAATTTAATTTGAAAACAACTTTTTTAATCGAAATAATTTAAAGTTTTAAATTTTGAATTTCATTGGTTTTAAAGTATAATTAGATTATATTTTTACCATTTAATCCATTTTTGGTCATTGGAAGTCATTTCACTTTTTAATTAGACATAAACACATGTCAATCTTTTGGTAGTTTTTACTTTTTAAAAAAACTCGCTTTTTGGTTTTGACAACGAGAATTAATTTTAAATTAATTAATGAAATTTATATGTTTTGAATTTTTTAAAATAGACATCATTTTTGAATTTGGAATAGCAGTATAATCTTTGGGTGAATTTTTGGTATTTTTCTAAAAACATTCTATTTTTAATGAATATTGAAAACACTACATTATTGTTTAAAACCTATTTTATTTAAATAATTATTTATTTTATTTTCAAATATTTTAATATCAAAATAGACACATAATACCTATATTAGTAAAATATAATTCATTATATTCATTTTATAATAATATTAGATATAAAAAAATTTATTGAATTTTTTAACGTCATTTACCCACCTTCTAGGCACCTTTTCAAATTTGCTTAAAATGTAATTTTACCACTTCTCTGAATTTAATTTCAAAACTCCAAGAGAAAAAGTTTACATTAGTATGTAAAATATGGTTCAATAGGATAAAAATAATTTTTTGTGAATAGTAACTTTGGAATTTTATTTTCCACGATTAAAAGTAAATAGGGTAATTAAAGGTAAAAATGATATTATAATGACCTTAACACATGTCCTAATTCTCTTGGATAATTTTTTTTAACCAAAATCAATCTTATGAGTAAAATAGTATTATATTTGATTCACTTGGACTAGATTAGGACATTCATTATCATTTTATTTAAAGAAGAGATAAAAGTGTTAAATTCAAATTTTCATAACTAAATCATTTTAATATTAGGTTATACAAAAGATAATTTCTAATATAAATTTTCATTATAAATATAAATATATTTCATACATAATGGTATTTTATTTATAATTTTTATTCATTTCATAATTAAATTTATTTATGACACAATGATGATGCAATAATTACCTTATTAATGAATGATTAAAATAATTGATATTATAAATATCCAAATTAATTTAAATTGAAAATATTGATGAATTACACTAATTTTATAGGTTAATATTACATGTTAGGATTGATTTAGTTAATGTTTTTTGAAGTAATCACTTTTTTCGACTTTCACAAAAACCAAATACTAAATTGTGTCAAAATTGACATAAATAAGTTTTAAAAAAAATACTATATTATTGATTGATATAATATTCATAAAAATATAAGGGTTGGAAAAAAGGCTTACATAATGATATATATGTCATTAATGAACCACTCGGGGTTATCTTGTCATTTTATAGTAAGTTTATTAACCTTGTAATATAAAAAGACAAGAAGACATTGTAAAAGTTAAACTATTTAACGAAGAGTTAAATCTAAAATATAATGTTAATATGGTGACCTAAATCTATATAAAAACTATTCGTTGAGAGGTTTTCGACCCATCCCCACCTTAGCCTCAATATAAATTCTTTTTGAGCCATTATAAACCAAATATGATTGTATAATAAATTAATATTTCAAGCTTTTCCTAAAGTGACCCTCACTTCTCTTATAAAAATGTACTTCCACTTGTCTCAAAATCACACCTCCAAATCTATTTGGATCGGAAAACCCCAGCTCAAATATCTTCCCAACTACCCTCAATTCAACCTATAGGCCTTACTTTGATCAGAAATCTGACCTATGGAGCCCTTTTGATCAAATCAAAAGGATGAACCTGAAAAAGATGTAATAATTTCATCACCTCTTTCAAAGTTCTTTTCTTCTTCCACTTCCTCTTTATTTGTTGTTCCCATACCAAAATAATAAATCCAGTAACTTCTACATACTGTTATTTCATTATAAATATGGTACAAACATATTCATTATTCTATCTATCCTATGAATAAAAAAGTTACCATACATGCATACATACGACTTATTGTCTCCATGTCATGGTGTAGTTTGTTATTCAACACTTCATTATTTGGATGAGTATAATAATGAGTATAATTTATTTAAATAATAAATATAAAATGTTAATGATTCTTTATATATGATATACCATCCAATTACATACGATTTCACCCTCAATAGAATGATATTTTCGCTCGTGCGTACGTACAGATTACCATCTCCACTAACGTGATGAGATTCATTACCCATCATAACTATTCAAGAATTATTTTCATTTTATGATTAAAAATAATGTTTAAGAAATTAATATAATTCATGAAATGAATCAAATATATCCTATATAAAAGAAAATGAATCATTCAACACTGGAAAAAATGATACTATTGAAATATTATTAACAAAAAATTATTAAAAGATCATATAATAGATCATATTTATGTATATGGTTCTTGTATAATTTGATAACAATGATTTAACTATTATACAAGAGGTTAACATACCCTCTAACAAGAAAAATTACAAGGTAAGGGTTAATTTTATAATCTCTTTATTATCCAAGGTTGTTTATACATGAGTATCTACTAGGACCTCTTTATCATCCACATCAGTGTTTCTGAAAATTTTATTTCAAAACATTTTTACTATTTCTTAGAATATGGGTTAAATTCATTTATACCCTTGTTTTACTTTTTATAAAATGTTTGAAAGGAATCTTTCTATCTTTTTTCAAATAAGGTACTTTATTACCTTTTCAAAAAATTAAGGTAATAATGTTTTTAACATTTATAACGGGTGCGGCTATTTTCTACTGTTATAACATCTTAAAAGCTTCCCTTACATGCTTAAAAGAATATTTTCAAAATAAATGTTTTCTTTTATAATTATGTGACTTTTAAATAATTTCAAAATTTAAAGAGATATTTCTCTCAAATATTTTTGATTTCATCTATGTCAACATCCTTTGATGGATTTTACACTTGTTTGAAGTTGATTTATTACGATACAATATTCCATATTGTATTGAAGGTTTTGTGATATGTTTGACTGTGGATGTGTTATTTTTATACCATTCATGGTTTATGGTTAAATTATTAACATTTCATATGATAGTTTTAATAAGAATTTTTATGTTATGTTTCAACCTTTTCATATGAGGAATACATTGGAATTAGTAAGTGACAGGTGGAGCCCGCTATATCTCCTCAATGCATCGGTAGGTCTCATGAGACAAACTAGTGTCTTGGCACAAGGCCTAGAAAAAATATTATTTGTATTCTTGGTATGAGTCCTTGACTATGTGGTTATGATGTCCGACATTATAAATTCCATCATTATAAAATTAGCTATTAATATTACATGTGATTATTCAAATAGTATAATATCCATGTAAATAATTAAATGGAATTATTTGATTTATCTTTACCATATTATGATGAAGTTTAATTTTAAAAGGCTTCTGTTTTAGTCTTATACATTGAATTAAATGTTTATGATTATTTATGAAAGTTTCTACTATATTGTTATCCTTACTAAGCATCTAAGCTCACCCCTTTATTATGTTTTATTTTTTCCAGGATGTGAAGAGGTATATTATTATTGACGTGAAGGGATAGGCTATAGGATATGAGGGGGTTAAAAGGAGATACAATGATGTTTTTTTATTTCATAATGTAATGTGAAATTTATGTATGCATCTAGTACTACCAAGGCTACTAAACTAATATATCTTTTGAGACTTGATCTCTTTTGATCATGATAATGTTATGTAATAATTCACCAACTCTGGGTAACTAGGGTCATGGAATTACAAACATACATCCTATAAATTTATATCATTTCCCCCAAAAAATATCTCCATCCTTTGGAGTCCTTAGATGCACCCAATTAAATAGGAAAACAATTAAAGATGAGGGAATTACCTAAAAGTGTGTATAGATATGTTACAAACTCCCCACTATAAGACTTTCCATCCTTTTCAAGTCCTGTGGAAGAATGAAATCTTGTAAAGAGGTGAGGACACTAATCCCTCATCAATGACTTTATCTCCCAAGTATCATAAGAATATGATCCATTCTATGATAACACTTTGACCAATAGAGTAGGCTTCCCATACAATACTCTCACTTGAGATTCAATGATCTCAACTGGATGCTCAATAATGAAAACATATGGATCTGACTCAATCTCTTCCAAACTTATAAAGTGAGAGGGATCATGATGGTACTTCATGATCTTTGATGTGTGGAAAAAATCATGAATTATTTTCAACTGAGTCAGCAATGCCAAATGATAAGAAACCTTCTGAAGCATCTCAATAAATTCAAATAGCCCAACATATCTCATATGAAACTTTCCTTGTTTTCCCAGCCGCTGGTGACCCAATCAAGGAGAAACTTCCAAGAAAACCCAAACACCTACATAAAACTACAAAATAATATTTCTTTTATCTACATAAGACTTCTACTAACATTGCACTATAACGAGACACTGACGTATTTCCTGAATCCCCATAGAGATATCCTAAACAAAAAATCCTCCTACCAAAGTTGTTTCACCCACCTCTTCCCAACAAAGAGTTGATCTGCACGAAAGGACCTACAAATCCTCAAAAGGATCTATTATGATTGAAGGATAATGGATATTTTTATAATAAAAATCAACCATTCCAAGATGGCCATTCCATGATCCACAAAAATTCATGACACAGTCATGAAGTATATCTTATAGAATATGAATAACATTCTATGTTTGGCCATCTATTTGTGGATTATAAGTTGTACTCAATCTGACTATATTCCCCATCACTTCATGGAGACTTCTCTAGAACCTTTAAGTAAACCTAGGATCTCATTCTTAAACAATGGAACAATAAACCCCATGTAACCTCATAATTTTTTGGCACATATAGCTTACCCAGATCTTCAATTTTTTTTATGTATTTGATCAAAATAAAATGATTCAACATTTTTAACCAATCAATAACCACATAGATAGTATTCCTTCCTCAATGTGTCCATGGTAATCCTACAAAAAAAATTAATTGATAACCTATCCCATTTCCAAATAAGAAAATGAAAAGGATGGAGTAGACTAGAAGATTTCAAATGCTCAGCCTTTATCTTCTGAAAGGTGTAACAGTTGGATACATAATTAGCAATGTCATGCTTTATAACTAGAAACCATAATAACTATCTCATATAACAATACATATTTTTATTTCCCAAATAAACATTCCATTAAAAACTATGACAATCAAACAAAACTAATATCCTTACATATGCTGGGATGAAAAATCGATCCCCAAAACATAGAATACCATCTAAGGAGAGAGACCAACCTAAAATGATCTCCCAACCATATAGGGTTTCTATAATTCCTCTGAAATCTTCCTACCACTGATAAATCTATATAATAGAATCAAGGATAGATGATGATAGCTATACACTAGTCAAAATTATGCCTGAGACACCCTCCAGAGCATCTAAATATAATAGGAAAAAATTCCAATAAGGTTCCACTCTTCCTTTAATTCCAAAATAGATTGTAATGGAAGTTTCCTACTAAGAGATTATAAAATAATATTACCATTCTATGGGGTGTATGTGATATTGAAGTTAAATGGTTGAAGGTATTCCACCGACAACCTCTGTTTAAGATGCAACAATTTCTTAGAAAAAATATAGCTCAAACAATTATTTTCATAAAATACTATGAACCTTGCCCCAAAAAGATAATGCTTCCAACACTTAAGCGCGTGAATAACTATAAATATCTAAATAATGAGTGAGGTTATTCTATGGTCTAAGATGATGATAATTGTAATACACCTCCTAATTACCCTTCATTGACACACAACCCAAAAAAGTTCTAAAAGATTCACTTAAAACCACACACCCCTTATCAGGATTAAGTAAGATCAAAATAGGAGCCCATATCATAGGTCTTTTCAGCTCATCAAAATAGGACTGACACATTTATCTACATATTAATTTCACCCCTTTCCTCATTATATAAGTCAAAGGTGATGCCGACTTTGAGAAATCCTTGAAGAAACTTTGATTGTATCTAGAAAGAAAAAGAAAGATCATAATCTCAAAGAAATTCCATGGCACTTCCCATGACAAGACAACCATCACTTTTTTTTTTTGGATCAATTGATAAGCCATGCTCATTAATCATGTTCCCTAATAATTTCACTTGTTGAATCCATAAGTTTCATTTTTGAATGCTTTCCATACAAAAAGTGACTTCTCATAATGTCCAAAACCAAACTCATATATTATCATTCTCATGATCAAATCTCGAATAAACCAAAATTTTATTAATGAACACTACAAAAAAAGTTCGAAGATACTGATGGAATATCTGATTCATCAAAGCCATAAACACTCTAGGATCATTTATCAGACTAAAAAAATCATTATATAATTGTAATGGCTATACATATTCATGAAATCCTTCTTCAGTATATCACACTACTGAACTTTGAGTTGATGACAAACTAATAAAATATCGATCTTCAAAAACCACTTTCCCCCATTTAACTGATCAAAAAAATCATTAACATGAGGCAAAAGGTTCTTATTCATGACTATTTATTAGTTCAACTTCTAATAATCCACATGAAATTAGAGTGAATTGTGTACCTTTTTTAAAAAGACCACCAGAGATGCCCATGGAAAAACACTAGGGAAAACAAAACCATCTTACATTAGGTCATCCAACTAAATCATGAGATTTATTATCTCTAATGGTTCCATATGATAAGAATTTATTGATATCGATTGTGTACCTAAAACTAGATAAATTTTAAACTCTACCTCTCTCTCTCAAGAAGAATTATACAGCAATCATCCAGGAACATATTAGATGGAAGATCAATAATATAAGAGACTTCAATTTTTACATGGCCTCTAAGCGGTGTCCCCCCCCCCCCCCGTGTACGCCTAGGGTTTCTTCTCCATTCTATTTTCCTCCCCTCCTCTGGCTTGGTCCGGTCATGGTAGAGGCCTTCTCATCTCGGATCGACATCGATGGGTGGTGGATCTGTGTGGTCTGGCTTCGTTCTTGGCTCGGCGGTGGATTTGTTTCACCTCTCGGCTTCGGGATCTCGTTTCGCTACTGGTGTGCTCGGTGTCAGCATCGGTTTGCTCAGTGACGGCTTCATCGCTTCTGCTTTCAGATCTTCTTGGCCCAGGCATGCGTCGACTCCGAGTGATCCAGCTTCGGGTGGTGGCGATGATTCTTCCGGCTCCTGGATCTCTTTGCGGCTCCTGGTGTTTGGTGTTGACTTCGGTGTGCTCGATGTTGGTCTCGTCATGCCTTTGGCTTCAGGATCTTGCTGTAGAGGTTGTCCGATCGTCGTTTGCTCCCCTGTGCTAGCCGCAGCCTTCTCGGGATTCTGTTGCGGCTGTGGTGTGATTAGGGTGGGGTACAGTGTGCTCATCATCGACCTTGGCATGCCTCCGCGATCTTAGTGTGGCCTCCTTCCAGCTTGACTTCAGCTCTGGCATGTGACAGTTTTCTCGGGATCGGCTCCAGTGTTCCGAATGGGGGAGTTCCTCCATTTTTTTATCCTGTGAGTTTTTCTAGGTTCTGATTTGGTTAAGGTGAGATCTTGTTTGTTTGGATGTGAAATTTGTGGTTTTTTGGTAGTGCGTTTGACTGGTTGGCTGTGAATATGTTGCCCTACTATTTAACTATGGTTGGAGGTGAAATGGTTGTCTGTTGGGGAATCCAGACATTATACATGGTTTTTTCTTCAGATGAGGATAGAGCTGGTCGGCTCCATCATGTATGGCTTTTTGTATTTGGACGATTGAGAGGGTATGGTGTAGCCATCAGTACCGGGCCCGTGTGTTCTTGCACGGGACAACTTGCTGATCAGACATGCATTGGTGGAGGCATACCTTAAAGATATTAGAGGAATTTTTGTGTAGTCTTTTCATGGGTTGCAACCTTTTAATTTTTGAATCTTGTTTAAGTCCTGATGTCTCTGAAATCTTGGTTTACTCCTTTATCCTTAAAAGGGGCTTATCCAAAATCAATAAAAATATCGGTCTTCAGGCCATTCAGTCAAAAGAGACTTCAACAATCACAACTACTATAGTAGAAAACTAACTCCTGATATATGGGTGGGAAGATCCTGCATGACCAGAACATGGATCGCACCCTCCCTAAAACCCCTGAGTGCTCCCATCAGCCTCAATAAATTAGACTCGTTGATGATAAAAATAAACCTCAACTCAATGAGAAACCATCCAATCCTTCCCAATTATTACATCGAATATATCAAGATCAAGAAAAAGAAAATATCATACTAGCTTCGCATCAGCAATCGATAGTACACAAGGACACCAAAACCCTTGATCATTCATCTTCCCAAAAGGTGTCTCTAACTCCATAACAAAGTAAATCATATCAACAAAATATCTATATAAATAAGTGGGAAGCAATAATTTCAAATTAAGGAAATAATACTTAAGATGCAAAAAAGATGGTACATATCACTATCATTGGACATGTATCTACCTCCACTAGAAACATGTCTACTATGTGAAGGTGATTCACTCATGATACCTATAGTTTGATCCCTATAGTCTTTGAATCACCTGACTTCACCATAGTATCCTTTTGAGCTGACGATCCATGACCATATCAAGGAGTATTCGTATCCTGACAAACATTTTTTATATGACCACGTCTTTCACAACTATTACACATATTTCTAGGTGAACGACAAGAACACCATGTGTGTATAACCTTGTCACATTGATAAAAAGTTAGAGGCACAAGACTAGCTACAAATGGATGTTTTGAAGAGGACTATCATTGAGAACCATCTCTACCACTCATGTGGTGCACTTTCCACTTTATATTTATCCAGATCATGCCAATAAAACTACCAATATGTGGAATATAAGGGAAAAAATATCCAAAATTTCCTACAATATTAATTTCTTCCATCATATGCCTATCAATTTCCTTTTCATAGATCGAAAGCTACAACATAAATACTTTCACTCTGATATTCGATCACAAACCATTTTGGTACTTCAGAACCTTCATTTATCCATTCTTCACAACCTCTCATACAAAATAAACCTTCTCAGCAAGCCGATTGGTGTACGCTGACACTGAATTCTATCTCTATTACAAATATAGGAACTATATAAAATTTTCCAACATCAGTGACTCTATAAAAAACTACTGGAAGAATAGAGTCTTGAAACCCTTCTAGTATACGACCACATATCTATTCTCATGTACCATAGAATCCCACCATAAAATTCTAAAATCCTCAAGTCTAAAAAATGTGAATTTGACCTTGATACTCTCTGGTGTATCTAGGAATTCAAAGATCTAAACAATCTTTTCAAGAAAATCCTTCACCTAATGAGGTTCATTTGTACCTTTAAAGGATGGTGGCTTCTTGCGTAAGAACTCCCATGATATTTTTTTCTCATATAACTACTAGAAATACCTCAATGAATAAATTCTAATCTTATGGAATATTCTGGTCAACATCCCAAACTGCACACACAATGGCCTCAATAAAGTTCTGATCCATTAGAGGATTCCCTTGAAGAAAATCAACTACACCATCATGAGGAACTCATAGAAAATTTCTCAGAGTCATACTACTGCTCACTGAAACAAAATAAATAACCAGACAAAAGAACAGTCTCAGTTCAAACTATAAAACCCATAAGAAAAAACTGATATTGACATCAATAATTCTAAACAAGAGACACACATCCCAACATCCCATGGTAACCTTAGTCTCATCTTGGTGGGAGTTGTCCAAAAACTCACTACAACATACCTCTCAAGACCCAAAAATCCTATATCTAATATACTAAACATCCCAAGGCAAGGACTCTTGAGGAAAACCCACCTTTGATACCAAACTATAATTAACCGACCTGAATACCACCTCAAATTGGTACCCAACTTAATCTGCCGCATACTTGAAGGGAATTCACGGTCTCCATGGGCTAAAGACTAACATCTGGACATCAAAAAATTAATAGGAAATTATTTTACCCAAAATAAAGAAATAACATGGCACATATATGACAAAGATGATAACAGAAAAGATAAATATATGTCATAACTAAAAAGAACGTTGGAAACCATACAACTAAATAGAAGAAGTAATATCTAAGTACAAGTCCAACAAAAAAGGACTACCAAAATAAGAAAAATCATATACCTTATGTGATAGTGTGGTTTGAATCCCTCCATATCACCACTAGCAACCCAAATAAGCTCATAGAAAACCTCACCACATCACTATGACACCTTTCCTTTAACTACATCTAAAGACATAATCGGGTCTATACACCACCGGAGGGGTATGTAGGTTGTGATCCAATAAGATCAATAGGTTCCCACTTAGGTGTTTCATATCAATTATCTGAAAAATAAACCAATCATACTAAACTTTAAATAAAAACATTCCATGATACCAGTTTAATAGTTAATATTTCAAAGGCATGGAAAACAATTTAATTTCACATTTTTAAACATTTACCAATAAAGAAGGTAAATCTATTTTAAATAATTTTATAACCATATATCTCAGCTGGCATATCATGTCAAAACAACGTATGCATCACAAATATTATGAAATCTATGGTAGTATAAAAAATTGTACCAAAAAATCAGAATCATAGGTAACATCATGCGAGGGATCACACTTGGTCAATATATCTAGGACAATCATACCTAAGATAAAAAATCACAAAATCATAAATCCACTAGACATATACATCGAGTATAGTGATTAGAGTAACACCCCAATAATTGAACCCCCAATAGTTCTATCAAGTCCCTAGACAATGTGCTTTGGGAGAACAAGAAACTCCCATAAGAAAAACCACCAATAGTGGATGATGCCTATTACTATACCTTACACCTAAGTACCCATGCTTCCCCATATGCTCTATTTTTAAATGAGTTTATCAAATCATTTCCATCAGTCCATGCTTTGAAAAAAAATTAGAATTATTTGAAAACCATTTTTCTATTTACAAAAAACTAGTAGAAACTAATATCTTATAAAAAAAGTTCCAAACACACAAAACCAATCAGTCAATCACGCCATCTCATTTAATAAAAAAATTTATCAAAAAAAGATAAAATATGTTCACTAACACAAGAAAGAGATTGAACTACCTAACTCAAAACATTGGTCACACATTCCAAAAAAAGAATCCATCCACAAGAAGAACACAACAATGAAAATGGAGGCCTTAGAACCAATACATAAGTAAGAAACAAATACATCAAGAATGCACACACACCGGACCAAAACCAATGAAGGAAACAACCCTCAAAATAAGATCACAAAATGGGTCTAGAGAATAAGAAGAAGAAACATCACTGCTAGTCAACATATCCAATAAAAAAAATGCAACGGTGATTAATCACTAAAATAATCAATCCGGATCAAATGGAGACTCCCAGCATCACTGAAGAAGGCATTTAGGTCAGGATCAAGGAGATACATAGAAGAATAAAGTAATAATCAATTGATTCATCACCCTAAAATCCCATCCCGCAACATTTACATGGTGTGTAAACCCTTTAAACTACATGTAATCATCAAGACTAAGATATGTTGAAAACCCCATCATCTTTTTATTAAAACCCGATCTTTTAACATTACATGTAGTGTAACCATTACACAACACGTACTACTTTCATGCCATGAACAATGTTCATGACATCTGCCATGCATAACTTACACATCATTTACTCCCATTACATGTAATGTATTTCTCATATAGACTGCAAAAACTACCAATTCATTATAATAACCTCAAACCAACTCAAGTGTTGTCGAAACTTGGAGAGAACCCCACAAGTCCATTAACACATTTATACCCAGAACCAGTTAATTAAAACAAACATAAATTCATGAAATTTAGGTTAATTTACCCAAAAAAAATCTCTTCATCCCCAAGAGTCCCAAGAAGCACCAAATTAAAGAGGAAAACAAGTAAAGAGGATAGTTATAATCATCTATCCATTACTAGTGAGTTCGAGTCCTAGCATGCTTATCCTAATAAACCAATAACTACTCAGGATAACATATGATTGAATCAATCAATCAATAAATCATGTTCAAATCAATCATTTCAAATCATCTTATCGATCATAGTTCAATTTCCCAATTTCAAGTTCAACATGCCTTTTTCAATTTCAAAACCAAAGAATGGATTTTCATTAAAATTAATTCCTTTCAAATGAACATTAATTTTAATCGAATTTTCCAATGAATCAAGATAAAATCGTTTCATCAAATTATTTCTCATTTCAATCCATCGTTTTCTCTAAAAATATACTCAATAATTTGAATTTCATTTATATTGGGGGTTTTAACAATTTTCATTCCCTTTTAATTATGCGTTCAAACAAATCAACACCTACAACGGGAAACACCAACAGTGAGATGAAGGATAATAATATAAAGGAATAAACCCTAGAATCAAGATCCTTAAAATCGAAGAACCAATCCATAAACAATATAAGGATTCAATTCTCTCAAAATAGGTAGAAATAAAAGAGATAGAAAACCCAAATCAAGAGAGAAACCACATACCAAGGAGGGATCAAGATCTTCTTATAAGCACTTTGGTTCCAAAGTGAAGAGGTTAGATGAGCCAAGAAATAATATAAATAACCTCCAAAATCTAAGGAACCTTATTAGATTAGAATATGTTATAATTATAGGATAAACCTAGGGTCTCGTGATTTTAATTAAAAATTTCAGTGCTTTAAAAACCCACAATAATGATTTCTTAGTTGGGCCACATGGTTATTAGTAACCTTTCACCCTAACGATGGCCCTTACTGGGCTTATAGAAAGGGTGCATGGTTTGAACACATGGTTAAACTTACTATTCACTGATTATTTAAAATCTTCTATCCAATGGTGTATAGTTTAAAGGGTGAGGCCACATGGTTTGGACAAACCATGCACCCCCTCTAGAAGACAAACAGAAGGAATATAGTTTGCTGGTCCAAACTATAGTATTTTACCTAACCATGATCCAACCATGAAAAATCCCTAAAATTTCTTTATTTTTTCATAAGCCACCAAAAAATCCATAGAATATGTTCCAATCAAAGTACGATAAAAAAAGGGTGAAAAAGTACCTGGAATCATTTAATGGGATATTTCAAAAAAATATAAAAATAGATTTACACTAATTCACCCATACCATTTCATTTTATTCATTTGGTCTACTAAGAAATTCATATATTTCATATATGTAATAAAATACTGACCCCTAAATAAGTACTTGTGTTACTCAATCCATTAAATGATTTAGTGTGACATCCATTAAGCATACACATATCTCTATAAAAACATGTCCACAAAAATATATATCATATAAATCATATATATAGCTATGAAATCCCTTTAATCACGACATAGAGTGGCCAATGTACATTAAATAATTTCAATATAGTATAGGCTATCTCAACAGTTTATGATTCTTTTAAATAGATTGACTAAGATAATGAATACATCACTTTTCATTCATCTTATAGATGAGAACATCACATGTACCTCATCCAAGTATCTAGACACATCTCATGTGACTCAAATAAGAATAATTATGAATTTTTTTAGTCTAATTCAATAAAAGGATATATTATTTTACTCTTTATACAATTGGAAAAATATCATCTTGGTTATGCTCCAACCAAAAACATGATCAGCTACATACCCAACCACCCCAGATTTGATAAGTCTCTTTTGAATTGCGTAAGAAATGTATCAACGTATAATGGTTCAAATTATAGGTATATTACCAATATTAATTAATTTTTATTGATACTAATAATTCACTTTTATGTATATCGATGAATGTATGGCCTTACATGCGATATACTTTGGTAGTTGAATCCAAGTAATAAATAACTATCTATTACCTCATGAATCCATCCTTCATTCCTTATATACAACTCTTTGTAATGAGTAAAATATAATATTTATTCTAATCTTAAAATATCATTAAAACCCACAATGCTCTGCAAAAATCATCAATTAGTGACAACTCAAAGATGCATTTTGAGGGGATATTATCATTTTTGTATTCATGTAACATAGATTGAAGTAAACATGAATTAATAATAAATTAATATTACCATTATTATAATTAATATGTTACATCATTAAATTGTTATATTAATCTATTAATTATCATATATCAAGAGACTCTACATGAACCTCATGTTTCTGTTGTGATAACAATTTGTTAATGGATCTTTTACATTATCGTCTATAGCCACCCAAAAGATATTTACATCACCCAACTCAATGATCTCTTGTATTATATATTATTTTTTTAGTATGTGTTTAGTACTTTGGTGAGAGTAGGATTATTTTCCTGATAAATAGATCCATTGTTGTCATTGTAAATCCTAATTTCTCCCTCAATACTAGGAACGGATTTATGTTCATAGACGAACTTCATGATCCAAAAAGATTCCTTCCTATAATCTAATTTCATTGTGTAATTTTCATCTGTTATCGAGTTTAAAATGGTTGTTTGTTTGGAAATATTCTAACTAATATCTCCACCATTTTGGAAATACACAAGACTATACTATGATTTTATATCATCTCTATCAAACTGAAAACTAGTATTTATGTTACCCTTTACATAGAGATCACCCTCTCATCCAAAGATCAGGGGAATATCCATAGTCATTCTCAAGTACTTAACAATGTTCATTACAATAATTTAGTGACTCTCACCAGGATTGGATTTGTATTTTTTGGTTATTCTAAGAGAATAGGTTACATCCAACTGAGTATAAAACAAAACATACATGATATAACCAAAAGTGGATGCTTAGGAAATTATATCCATCCCTAATAACTCTTTATAATGATATCAAATCTTCATATATAACACCAGTAAAGATTACATTTTATAGTTCTCATTACTAAAATTCCTTATCAATTTATCAATGTAAGTGTCCAACTAAGTCCAATTATCCTATTAAATCTATTTCTATATATCAGCATACCCATATGTAGATAGCTTCACCCATGTCTTTAATAGAGAATCATTTACCCAACCACATTTTCACCAAGTGAAGTAACATGATGTAATTCTTAATACGATGTATGTAATATACATAAAATATTAGAAACACTACTATAATCCCCCAAATCTTCTTATATACACTGGAGTATTCCAAGTTCATGATGAAACTAAACTCTTTGATTTCATCATCAAACCAAATATTACAACCCTGAGAATCTACTTTAAATCCATAAATTGACGGTTGCATCTTTCTTACCTTGGTAATCTCGTTTGAAAGATCAAAACATTTTTTTTAAAATTATATTAATGTATTAAACTAAATTTATATTAAGGAAAAAGGTTTTGACATCCATTTAAAATAACTCATAACCATAATGGGCTACTATGGATAGAAAAATCCTAATAAAATTTATCATTGGAATAGGTGAAAAAGTTTCTTCATACTCAATACCATGAATTTACTTGTAACCTTTCACCATTAAGAATTAATTATTGGGAGAAAATTTACAATTCATACCATTTTTATTACAGAAAAACCACATACACATTATGGGTCTTACCAATATAGGTACACCCACAAAGTTACAAATTCGATTAGTGTACATGGAGTTTATTTTAGATTCTAATGATTTTAAACATTTACCCGAATAAAAAATCTCAATGGACTTTAATTATGTAGTTGGTTCATATTCTATAAACAATAATTCATCACCACTTTCCATGAGATATTCATATCTACTAGGTTCATAATTAATTGTAACGTATCTTTGACATTTTTATATAACTTTATTTGATTCTTCTTCCAAAAATCATTGTGGTATAAGCTAAACCTCCAAATCAAGAACACTTCCCATTTGTTGGTATTAAAATTCTATAAGTTCAAAATTCCTCTCACTGGCTTCTCATCTTACATATTTCCTTATCTAGGAATACAATAGTTTAGGCCATAAACACTTTGTGTTTTGTTGGATTATAGAAATAATATTCCTAACATTCCTTAGGATAACAAATATAGAAGAATTTACCCAAATTAGGGCCAAGATTAGTAGAATCCAATATTCATATGAGTTCTTCAAAACCCCAAATCCTCTTAAAATACAATATGGGTTGTTTCTTATTCCATGTCTCGTATTTTATATTTATTAATACTTTATATGAAGTGTGGTTTAGTAATAATATTGTAGGCATTAGATAATAACCCTAGATTGTAATTGGATGGTTATATAGACTCATCATTGATCAAACTATTTCCAACATGCTATGATTCCACTTATCAGATATAGTATTTCATTGTAGTAATCTAGGATGGGTGAGTTGTGGAATAATTACATAGTCTCTCAAATGATTAGTGAATTCCATGATTAAGTATTCACTGCTCTAGTTTTATCATAGAATCTTAATATTTTTTACCAGTTGATTATGTACTTCATTCTGATATTTTTAACTTTTAAAATGTAAAATACTTGTGTTTAATTAGAAACATATATCCATACCATTTAAAGTCATCAGTAAATGTAATAAGGTACCTAAACAACCAATTTATTATGTGATCAATGGTCCACATACATCACTATCTATGTGATCCCATAATTCACTATCTCTTTCTCCTATTCATATAAATGGTTCTTAATAATATTTCTTTATTAAAAGGATTCTAAATTATGAAGTGATTCATAATCAAATGAGTCTAAAAATCCAACTTTTTTGAGTATTTTAATGTGTTTCTCATTTATATATCCAATATGAAAATGTCAAAGGTGGGTGGGATTAGAATAAACCCTAACCTTCATATTCTATATTTTATAAAATAGTATTATCTGAATATAAAATTTATAAAACATTTACCATATTATGGATTCCATAAAACATGTTATTATTATACATATAAAAACTCTTGTTTTTAATAGTGGATAAAAATTCCATTTTGTCCAAAAAAGATACACAAATCAAATTCTTATTTATAGAGGTAATTTAATAAGAGTTTTAAAATTATAAGACTAATCTATCAGGTAGACTTATATTATAAGTTTTAACTTCTAATTTAAAATATATTATCCATTACTCTCAAGAATATTTTCTTCCCCCTTAATCTATTCCATTTTATATCTGATTATCTTTTAATATTCACAAATATTTGATGGACACTTGGTATCAAATACTCATGAGTCGATGTTGGTGGAATTGATATATATAACATTCACATTTAGATGCATAAAATTATTCTCCTTAGGAATACATATCAAACCTTTATACTGATATCTATAAATTTTATAGTTCATACATATAAGTGATCTCAATAAGATTATAATCAAGTATTCCAAAGTCTATATTAAAGACATATTAGTGGGTGAGTATCATGTTTATATCTTTTCATCGATGAATTTTAATGACACTTATCCCACTAAGAATGATGACCCCGTAAATCATATTAATTTAGTGATCCAAGATCCATATTTCACTAAGCAATAAATCTTCTAGGATGTATATCTCACCACTTGGTTATTTAGGTAATGTATCATCTCATTAACAATAGTTTTGATTTTTGGATAGTAGATTGAATAAGTTTTTGTTCATATCCATCATATAAATAATTATCAACAATATTCTTCTTTTAAACTAATCATATTAGGGAGTCCTAGCTAGTGGAACCCAAAAAAATGATAAGAATAATATGACCAAGTATAATCAACGGGTTCCCATATTTATCATGGCCTATCCAACCAGTTAATTCAGAGTTTCTTATTAATTACTTTACTTACAAAAAATAATCCATGTGAACCCTAATTTTGAATGACCTGACCAGTTAGATGATTGAGGTTTTCACAAGTTCCAAAATGGAGTAAATATAAAACATAGTATTTAATAGGTTTTCTTTAAATAACCTGGACAACTTAATATACCTCATATGAAAATTAATTTCATAATTATTTCATTATATACAATATTCATCATCTTATGAATCTTTATACAAATAATATAAATCACTAAACTCTTTTGGATAATTTAGTCAACCCTTTGAGTCT
This sequence comes from Viscum album, assembly GCA_963277665.1. Lineage (NCBI taxonomy): Eukaryota > Viridiplantae > Streptophyta > Magnoliopsida > Santalales > Viscaceae > Viscum > Viscum album. Next base: position 190,520,407 of record OY728162.1, on the reverse strand, counting down.
GAACAACCTAGTTTTTCCCTTGTTCATTTTTGTGAGGCCTTCTAAAAATAATATAATCCCTTCTTATAAAATATAGGCATGGCAGAACCGTCATCTCTCTCTATTTTATTTTGGGTTCAGTGTTTCTAAATAATAACTCATGGTGAGTTTTTATATTCTCTTCCTCCTTCTCATAATGAGTGAAAGTGAATCTAATTCTTATTTTTCTTTTTTATAAGTTTAATATATAATTATTACGTTATAATAACCCAAAAATTTGTAAATAATGATAAAGATTTATTATCATATGTGAAAGTGGCTTCTAATATCTTTGAAAAAAGGTTAGAATTCTTCTAAAATGCTAAATTACCCAGAATTATCAGAATGATGATGTATAAATATTATAAATTTATCTTGGATTATTCTGTATAGAATTATCAAGAATGAAAAATTAAAATGATTATAAATTATCACGGATTATTTTGGGGAGAAAAATCAATAATGATGATGAATAGTTATTATATATTATTTTGGATTATCCAAGAGAAATAATTATAATATTGCATATAAGTTTTTATTTCATTTTGGGAAAAAAATTATAGAATTAGTTTTTGGAATCTAGGATAAACCATAACCTTAAAAATTTTGATGACTATGATAATAAGGCCCAGGAGGAGGTGTTCTTAGATGTAGAGGTTTCCAATCCAAGTTTTGAACCACACAGAGTTGTTAATCCTAGTCATTGATATCATTCTTTGAGGTAGGAATATCCTTATCATTTGGGACTCTCGATTACACATATTTCATTGATATGATTCAAGTGTTATCATAATTTGATTCATTTTTCTTGATTGTGATCCCATGTGAAAGTGTGTGTACCCTGTTTGACCTATGATGGTATTTGATCCCATGAGTATTTCTAGAGTAGATTGTTTCCATGTTTGATTGTGATCAACTGTTATTATGTATTGATACTTTATTCTCATGATGACATTATTTTCTTATATGTTCTACCTTTTAGGTTTGTTACCATTATTTGAGGAATTTTTATTAGTGATCGGTGTAGGTAGACCATTGTGACATTATTATCCCTTAGAGGGGATTGTGATTGAGTTGCGACAATGCGGGTGATAGACCCTAGAATTGGGTGGAGATACGATGATACCATGGAATTATATGTTGGGGATGCAATAATTATATATATATATATATTAGGTTGTTCAGTGTTGAGTTTATTTGTGAGTAGTATTTCATGTTGAGGATGCACTCGATTCCTAGTTGATTTGAGAGTATTATGTCATACTTGAGTTCTAGGAAAAACTATGTTTAATGTTTTCACGATGTCGTGAGGTTGTCAAATGAAAGATTCACTAGCTCAGAGGATTTTTTTTACTTCCAAAATCTTCTCATTATCCATATGGTATGGATATGAAGTAGGTATAATATAGGGTTTTTGGAAGCTTCAATAAAGCATGACTGCTCAGTTTTTAATTGTTATGATTGTTACTCATTTATTATTATAATTGAATACACCAATTATACATTATAACAATTTGTTAAGGACACATTATTTGTGTTCTACTAAGTCTTTTAATCACATCCTACTTAGGTATTTCAGGGAATTTGTAGATTTCATGCATATAGACCTGAGAAAGGGTAAGGGGCCATAGAAGGTGGTTGAGTCATCAAGCTTGGAGCTTGAGGAAGGACCTGGGAAAAATCTAGGGAACATCATAGTTTTATTTTTTTATTTACCTTCCAAAAATTATACTCTAGTTTGGATTTCCACTTTAGGAGTTCACTGATTATATGTATGATATGTATACCCTTTTTAGTTTCCATATGATACATTGATCATTATATTATTTATTAATATATTTAATTATTTTCTCTATGACATGATGTTGTGGGTATAGAATCCCCATTGATGGACTTAGAAATTTGATTCTTGTTGGAAGCCCCTTGCATATGAGGAGGCATGCATGAGATCATGTGACCCTATGGCTCGAAACCAATGGTTCGGTTCAGGGTGTTACACAAGGAATAAGCCTCTAGATTGGTGGGTAGTCTGACCCAAAGTCCCTCTCTATGGAAGGACTTTACTTAAAAAAATTCAATTCATGATATCCTGAAAAAATAATATGCACAAACTATATTTAACAAATTTCATTAATCTTATAACTCAAATAAAAAAGGTTAGGGTAGATGAAAAACTAAATATAATGGGGTCACACTTAGTAAAAAATGTTAGGCTCTGTTTCTCAGAAGTAATTTTATCATATAAATTAAAAAATAAATATTATTCATATTATTTAAACAATTTAAAAATATGAATAATAAAAAGGGATAAACAATTAAATAAACACTATATAAAATATGAGAAATTAATATGAACTTTTTATAATCATTTTATTCTTGAAAAAATTATTTTATTAAGAATAAAACATAAAATTTATAAACAAAATTTCAATTATTAGAAAAACTCATAAAATATAAAGATTTTTTTGTATTGCTACTTAACATTATGTTGGATCAACATATTTTCATGTTATTTCCTCACACATGGTTTTCTGAAGACATGTTATTTTGGTGGAACCCCATACTATATTGTCACAATACGTAGTATTGTAGTAGAGTTATATTTTTTTAAACTCAATAAAATATCAATCAAAATATTCACAATACATTTACACTTAACTTATCATTATGTAACCTAAAAACAATATTTTTTCACAGTGTGGATGAAGTCTATGTTAACATTAACATAAACTACACCCATACTCCACATTACACTAACTATTTAATGTAATGTTGAGTTCATTGTGAATTTTATTCTATGATAATAACATAATAACATTCATTGAAACATGATACATGTTAAGATAAATATATAATTAAGTTACTAAAATTATGGTAATTCTTAATGGATTCTCAAAAAGGAGAGCCTTGAGTTACATTGTCATGCAATGTAACCTCAGGTAAAAAATTTAACATTACATTGAAACTTGATGTAATTTTAAGTAGGTCCTTTAGAGTTATTCCTCATAAACATTTCTTAATTTAAAATAATGAAAGAAACATGTTGATTCATTAGAGAATGTCTATCTAATACCACTAATGGGTTCTGTGGAGTTCATATTATGAATTGGATAGTGGAAACAAACTCATATTTGTATAATCTATCCCCAATATAATGAACTTGAGGATGAAATATAAATAAAATAAAAATAGGAATACATGTATATAGAACTAAATAGACTTCATATTTTTCCTTTTTCTGAATAATGGTTTATGTATATCACAAATGTAGAAGAATAAAAGCCTCTTACATTTGAGGGATTGGATAGGACATTGAATCCATGATCATATCATAAAGATTAACATATATCGATAGAGGTTTCAGTACCTTCACTATATATAATGAAAAATGATACAGCAAGGAAGAGACATCGATAAATATTTTCATGAAACTAATTTCCATTCGCTACCAATAATTGTAGTGATCTCATACCATTATATAGACAAACTTGATGCTATCAATTTAATGAAACATTTTACCTATATGCAGCATATCAAGTGCATGTGTTAATTTTCATTGGATAAATCCATTGAACCCATCAATGGATATAAAATATATATTTAATCCATTCATAATGGATTATAAACTAAAATAAAACAAGTGGGAAGGAGGTAGAATATACATACACTTATCATGCATTGTATTGGGAATAATGTAATCTCAATATTAGTATTAAGGATATATTAGCACCAATATATACTTAAGTCGTATTTATCACACCCAATTTTTTTAGTGTATAACAAAAAAAATGATAGACTCTTTTAGACGGGGTTTTAATATAAGGAAGGGGAAAATTTCTCTAAATTATTCGCATTTATATTTAACAATGAAACTATTAAAAAAAATTAAGTAAAGTTTCTTCAAAATATCATAATCTTGAGAAGTTGTGCATGAAGAAAAAAAAATCCTTCATAAGGATTTTGATAAATATATCTATATAGATAATTTGGATATTTTCAAGGATCAACTAAATAAGTGCGTTGATTCAAATGTAACCTTTATGATTTGAAATAGGTACTAAGGAATTGGAATCAGTAGTTCAATGATTCATCGATTTAATAGAAAATAATCTAAATAAATGATGAAATTTTTTTATTAGAAGGTGTTTGATAATGGGAGTTTCAAGATCCTTATACTTTATGTGGATGATAAGATGATAGTACGTCTGGTCAATGAAACGATTGATGAGATTATGTTTGAGTTTTTTAGAAGCATCAAGTGAAGGATCATGGTCTAGTAAATAAAATTTTGGGGACGAGGATTATACATGACTAAAGTTCTAGTACCTTATAGATGACCTAGGATGAATGCATCTGAAAGGTTGTGGAATACTTGAGGATAAGTAGAGTAAAGCCAATGACCACACCCCTAATTGAACATTTCAAGCTAATCCAATAGACGTAACCATGAATATAAGTTGAGGTAGAGTATATAGTGAATATGTAATATGAATAAGTGGTTTGAAATTTTATATATTCTATGATTTGTACTCATATTAACATTTAATAGGAAATGGAAGTTGTCAATAGGTTTATGTCTACCCCTATAAGAGATCAATATGAATCTATGAAGGGGATCCTCTATTACATGAAGAGTTCTAAAGGCTTCAAACGGTTCTTTGTAATGGATAAATCTTTGTAAGGATTTGAAAACTACGACTTTGGAAGAGATTTATATTCACATAATATAACTATCTTATATGTGTTTACTTTTAGAATAATGATAGTGATATGGATATCTAAACATTAACTAGTGGTCACACTTTCGACAATGGAACCCGAGTATATATCTTTGATGAAAGAAAAGGAGGATTTTATTTGGATGAAAGGGTTTGCTGGAAGATATTTAAGGAAATTGGAATGATGGGATGTTATTTTATGATTCAGAAGTGTAATTCAGTTATCCAAAAATCTAATTTTTCATTCTATAATGAAGCACATTTAGTTGGAGCGCTGATCTATCTAGATGTTATTGGAGGAAGAAGTATTATGCCTATAGAATATTGAAGGGTCATGGAATCTATATGAAATATTGATGAAGGTTGTGAATAAGGAAGTGTTGAGGTGGTATTTATCCTCGGTATGTTTGGGTTGAATCGAAAGAAGGCATGGTGGGTAACAATGAAACTTATTTACGAAACTTTTAAGGAGAAAAAGGAATTATGTATAGGAGTTTGTAGAGGAATTAGTTGTAAAGAATAAAATGAATCACAAGTGTAATGTTTTTATGGTGTGAGATTTATTTTTCTGAAAAGAAGAAATATTAGACTTCTAAAAGGAGAAAATTTAGTGGAATTATTTACCGTGACTACATGGAGATGGAGTGACAGTGGCTGGGTTTCATTTTACTGAAATATATAGACTGATGACAGTTAGAAGGGTGTAGTAAACATTAGTCCATTATAAGTTTGTTCATCAAAAAATGAAGCAAGAGGGACATCATGGGAGTTCACTATAAGGGTGAATAAACAACTGGAAGAGCATGTTGAGGCGGTGGATTGCTTTGACAAAATAAAGTATTCCTCTTTATATCTTGGAGTGGTTGGAATTCATCTCGTCAAGATATGATGGTGTAAGAGATTATAAGAACCCAATGGATTCTACTATAAATGTAAGGTGTATCACTTGCATTCAACATAAGAAATAAAAATTGATCATTATAATCATCCTCCTTGATTTTTTAAATAAAATTAAGTATCAGTATCTTTTGGATTAAGAAAAAATTCTTAACCATATAATCATTTTTATTTTTCTTTTCCATTTAATTTTTATTTTGATCATTGTTTCCATTAGTTATTGTATGAATCTTATAGTGGTTTTATATCATTGTGTGATGACTTGGATGTGTTTATCTTCTATCTTTTGGGAGTCATATGTAGGGTTTATTCCATATCTTTTTTTTACACTTTTTAAGTCATAGTGACATAGATTCTAGTTGTGTTATCAGAAGGTTCCCTTGGACCCAACAAACATGACGAAAAATACACATCACTAGAATACAAATTTCATCCTCCAAAAAACTCCCACTAACTAGATTAAATTAATAAAATGATAAATATTTTATCTTTATCTAAAATATAACTCATAGGTGAGGAAAAAATGTTGTACTATCCTTTTGACCATATAATAATCCTCCACAAATTGGATGTTGGGTTCTACCCTCCAAACACATTGAGTGGTGGTTGCATGGTAAATTATGAGCATAAATCACTACTTAAATAATATATAATATAATATATACTCATATATCTCATCGAATAACTACTAACATATCTATTTACACCTATATATATCATCTTCAAGAACTAAGGATTAACATAATACTCCAATGAATATAAAAAATTATCAGAATCTTTTATATTCATAATACTATGGTGAATATATAAAATTATCAGTATTATTAATAACTAAAATATTTTTATGTTTACCTAAAATTATTAGAATCACCGATAATAATAGTATTCTAATTATTTCATATAATTATCAACAATATTGAAATTCAAAATAGTCTTATGAATGCTAAAAATGATAACATCCAAACTTCCCATTGAGTAATCCCACTAGAATTGTTCGCCTACTTCCATATCCATTTCTAAAAACTATTCAATTAATCATTATATTTTATATGCCAACATCAATATCATTAATCATAATAATCATATGATAAACATAAATATCATTTCACAAGGTAAAAAATACTCTTAGGATGATACAAAATTAGTAAAATTCATCAAAAACCTATCATTTTTTGTTTATTAATTATTTTTTCCACCATGTCTTTGATTAATTTTACATATTCATTTCAAAGAAATTACTAGTTCAAAAAAGTATCCATAATATTTTTACTAGTAGTATTCATACCCTCCATATTATTCTAATATTTTTCAGGTCAATAATGAGGTAAAATAAAGAAAATTTTAAGATACATGATACCCATTTAATTTTTAAATGCTATTATTTTTAGATCTAGCATGAAACCACATGGATATAAAATGATACACATGAAAATATTAGGAATCAGAGTTTTTAATTTTAGTAAATTTCACTAAAATCATTCCATCTCAAAAAACCCTTGTTTCATTTGGACTATACCTCGTGTAAGATATTATATCAGTAAAAATGATATAAAAAATATCTCTAATATTTTTTTTTTTGATTTTTAAAATGAAAAATTTGGGGGTTTAGTGTGAACCTGCACATAATACTGTCTAATAAAAAACTAACCAATGAAAATTGAATCATAATGAGGGGATTTAAAATGATTACAAGGCTTCTCCAACAATCCCGGTGCTTGGTGATATCCAGGATCACACAATACCGAATCCAACTCAACACCAACCATCGATTTTCATCATCATTACCATTACGTATGGAGAAATATTCACTAAAAGAATGAATCACCCCAATAACTATTGACATCAAATTTTCCACCTCATAGAAACTAGTTGATGAATATTTGAATGGACAACCTTTCTAAAATTTCAGAGACACCATCTCTACCACCAATTATCTTCATTGACCATCATCGCCACACCTGCCAAAGGAAAAAACTGTAACTATAATCAGATGTTTCCTCCAAAAAGATTCCAATCCATATCATATTCCATATTGTAAGACAAAATATGGGGTCTCATTTTCAAAATTTTTAATCTTTAAAGTTGGTGAAATTATCAATGCCCTATGTTTGTATGATAATGAAAATTACAGAGGCCTTTTGATTTTTTCTAGTTGGTTTGGGGGTAAGAATTTAAAAGTGATTTATAATGATGTGACACCTCAAAATAGGTGTTTTAGATGTGTAACGAGGCTAGAGATGTGTCTTGAGGCGGGGGGGGAATTAGAGGCCCCCTAGAGGGACTATGATGGATGCTGCTGCCTTGGCTATAGCAGGACACTAGATAAATGGTATCTATTTAAAATGGGAAAATTACATTTTCCCCCAATAGTTTTTTGAGATTGTATCACCTCCTTATCCTCCAAATTTTTTCGTATGGACCATGTGGTCACTCCCCCTTCCCCTCCATGGTTCCCTGTTTTTTGGAGTGTTTTAAGCGGATATTTTTGATGTTTTTAGATAGTCTCCATTACCAGTGATCTATCTTTTAATTATTTCTTTTTTTTATTTTAAATTATCTAGTTTGGGTTTTTAAATATGAATCCATCATATCATAGTGGAATCAATTGTCGATTATGGGACTTCCATTATTCTTGCAATGAGGTAATCCCGAGATATCGTCTGCATGTCGTCACTTATCATTTGGGTTTATGTATGTATAATCACTGATTTATTTTTAGTTTTTTCATATAATTAAATTAATTGGATGATTAAATCAATGATGCGTGGTAGGGATTTTTCCAAGGTGATGTTGGGGTCATTCCATAGTTGGTCGTAAAGCATTTGTTTAAGGTTCTTGTGTGATAGGGTTGTTGAGTGAGTTCTTAGGGATTATGAATGTTTAAAATTAAAATGGTTTAATTAATAATAAATATTAAAATTAATTAATTTTGGACCATTTTATTAAGATCGGGGATGTATTAATGAGCCTAGGTGGGAGTTTATGGATTAGGAAATAAATGGGATTTGGCTCAAACTTGAGGTAGGTGGTCCTAGACACTATCACTATAAAATTATATGAAAGATAATAGATTTAGTAATAAGGTATTTATTTTCCATTTAAAAACATTAAGGTTATAGAGGAAGCCAAATAATGATTACGGCGGCAAAGAGGTCATTGCCACCGCATACATTAAAAATATTCCTTTTGTCGTTTAATAAAACGATTTGTAGAAAAAAGATTCCATTTGAATTAAATTAAAATTAAAAGGGGTTTATTATAAACCATATAAAATAAGGAGGTGTATATTATTAGTTTATTCCTCAATTAAAAGAGATTGAGATGAAGTCCCTTATGAAAATTCAGCAGCCTAACAACATCACTTTAAAATTAAGAAAATGAGTTGATGAGAGAAAAAAGGGTCTCTCATCACTTGGACATAAAATTTACAGAAATAAGGATATATAATAACTTACCCCAACATAAGAAAATGGTAATTAAAAGACATAACATAAAATAATTCTTTGACAAAAAGTGTACGGTGAAAGGTTCCCTTACCTTGAGTCTCACTCGTCATGTATGTTCTTTGTTCTTCATGAATAATAAACTTATGTTAATTTATACTTTATTTAGAACCTTTTCAAGTTTATTATTCCTTTTATATCACTTATTATATTTCTATAACAATAATATAATTATTCATGTTCAAATCAGTCGTTTTGTCGATGTTCAGTACTTGACTCAAAAATGAATTTGTTATAATTACAAATTGTCTATGTGGTCAAAATTCCATTATCTATAGGATTTAATTGATGATTTAAATATCACAAACACATATATATATATATTATGTATTAATATTCAGTATATATGTATTTAGAATAGTCCATAACATTTGGATATAGGAAATGAAATGCGCCGTTCATGGAGACAGTAAGCCATACGTACGCATTAACGCTACATTCCTCTCTTTTTCATATTTAAATAAATGAAATTTAAATGATACATAGGTATATTATAATTCCAGTATAATATATTTGTTATATATGTTACATAATTTCATTAATTCCACCTTTTATAGGTTCCATGTTTATTATGAATGAGTCATATCACTTTGAGGGGGTGGTAGTCCGCACTTCCTAAAATAAAATTATCTTATTTACATGTTATGGAAAGAATAAATTTATGTTGAAAATAAAATATACAGAAGAATAGAGACAATATAAATATAATATATATCATATAAAAATACATTTCCATCATAATGTCCACCATGATAGGTGGTAGGAGATAATTGACCAATCATCATTTCGTGAGGCAGTAGTTCATCGTCCATAGAAATAATATGTTCTAAATCCATTAGATGGAGGTGTGTGTGTGTGTGTAGGTCGAATAATTTGGATAAAAACATTATATTATACTTAAGAAACTGTTTTTTGTAATATTATGGAATAAAGGGAGTTTAGGGGGTTGGAGAAGAAAAATAAATGGAAGTATTTTGAGAGAACACATTACCTCAAATCAGGTAACTCCTTTTGAATTAAGCTAAAATGCCTTCTTGAATTGCCTTATTCCCAAGGTAAGGATTCTAGGAGGAATATAAGGATGTTGGGGGATTATTTGGTCAGTGTTTGGATGAGAAAAGGGGGCTTGAGATGTGTGAGTAAGGGTTTGAGGTGGTGGCCTTTTATAAGAGGGAGGAGGGGGTACTTTAGGAAAGTTTGAAATATTATTTTATTATAAACATAATTTTGATTTACAAAAGGTTAACATCTCATTTAATTAGAATATAAGATGATTATTTTTTAAAATCCTCTAAAAAATAGTTTTTTTGACTTGTTTTGGTTTCAAATATAATCTTATCATTTAGCTTTAACCCTTAGTTAACTTATTTGACTCTTACAATGTCTTCTTGTATATTCATTGTATATGTTAAATATAGTTACTATAAAATGTCAATAGAAAATCAAGTGGTTAATTAATGACATGATCAACCTTATATAATTTATTTGGCTGAATATTATATTTTTAGGACTACTATATAATTTAATAAAATAGTATTTGTTTTAAAAACTCATTTATGTAAATTTATATACTATTCATATCATGATTTTAAAAAAATCTATAACAACTTTATTCATTCGAAAAACCATAATTAATTAAAATATAACAATTAATAATTATCTTTTCAATTATTTTATGATGTAAAATATTTAAAAAAATTATTTTAATTATTTTAATCTCATTTATTTAAAACATTCATTAATAAGGTAATCACTGCCTCATCATCATGTCATAAATAAATTTATTTATTTAATGTCTAAAAATAATAAATAAAATATGATTATGTAGGAATTATTTTTATTTTTCTAATGAATATTTATAGTAAAATATATCACTTATATAACCCCATATAAAAATTGTTTTAGTAAAAGATATATGTTTATGTTATATTTTACATAACTTTAAATGAAAAGTAATTAAATGTCATTTTCACACACAAGTGGATCCATGGGGTCCCAAAATTGACCCAAGGATTCCCATGGTCATAAATATCGCATCCAATAAGATTAGGACACATTTTAGGGTAATTTATTATTATTATAATATTATTTTTTACACTTATTTACCAGATTTACCCTTTGACCATTGTAAATAAAATATTTGCTGAAGTTATTCTTCAATATGTCTAAAAATATAAGATACTTATGTACACAATTTGGACCTCTTGATTCGAAATATGGAATCCATTTTTCCAAATTCAAAAGGCATAATTTTTATAAATTAATTTGAAATTAATTCTCGTTGTCAAAACCAAAAAGCGTGTTTTTAAGAAGTAAAAACTACCAAAACATTAACATGTGTTTATGTCCAATTTCAAAGTAAAATTATTTAAAATTATAAAAATTAGATTAAATGATAAAAATATCACAAAAAATAAATTTTAAACCTAATTAAAAGTACAATATAACTATATAAATAAATTAGATTAAAAAGAAGTTTTGCATTAAAATTCAGTATTTTTCACTATTCATTAAAAATGAATCCTTATCAGATTAAATCCAAAGTTTCATCCAGATTAAATTTTTATGTTCCGATTATAAAGAAGAAGTTTATTTTTTAAAATAGAACATACAAAAGTGACAAAAACATTATTTAAAAGGGTTCAACATTAAAAGGCGGTAAAATGACCTTTTAAAAATATTACATTATTTCATTCTTAAAAAAGGATTCACTCTTATTTGAAGTGTCTGATATTTATCGGATAAATTTAAATACATTTACCAAACATGTATAATAATGTTGTAGTTATTTATATTAATTCCTACCAATAAAATGGCTTGGCATTATCTACCATTTAAAATAGTAATATTTTTATATTATTTTTTGGTATAACTCAAAGTTGTGTGTAACATAATATTTCAGAGAAACCCGTTGTTTCATGTCATGTAAGCTATTAGAAACAGAGTCCTATTTAAAATAAAATTACTAACTTATTCATAAATATTAATAGTGAAGAAAACTTTATTATTATATAAATACCTGGGTTGTTACGTCCTTCCTCTCTTTGGGAAATTGTGTCCTCAAAATTTTAAAATTGTGCTTCAAAACTTCATTGAAAGTCCCACATAAAAAAAGAGTCAATAATACTATCACTTTTAAGGAAAGAAAGTGAAGTAAAAAAGGACACCTAAGATAACACATACTAAGATTCCATTTAGGAAAACATGGATATGGAAGAGAAACTAAGTGTCAAGTTCTGATGGAGAGTGATAGAAAACCTGATCATGAGAAAGTTAACTACCAGAAAATCTCAAACTTGTGATAGGTTAAACAGTCTTTGATTCCCCAGTAGGAAAAGTAAACAAACAAAGTTTTTGTTTTATGTTCATTTTGATAATGTTGAGTAAATTATTTATCATATTGACTAATAACATAAGTAAATATACTTACATGTCAAGTAGAGTTTCATCTTTGAATAAATATATACCGTAAACTCATCTTTTCTCTAGATGATGAGTATTCAATATGACTTGGTCACACATGAAGTACTATAATCAAATTCTATAGAATCACATAATCCAGATAGATGAACTATATATTTCCCCTATATTTAGATATTAACAAATACCAAAATGGTTAGTTCAAGATCAGATAATCCCAAAAAAAGGATAATTCTTTATAAAAAGAAATACTACTCTTAATCTCCAAAATTCAACAATCAATGCCCAAAGTTCAAAAAGACCATTCAATAAATAATTTTCCTTAAAATTATTCAATATAATCCAAACTAATATTGAAACCCAAAACTTAGAAGAATTTGATCATATAGTTTTCCATGATAAATATTAACATTTATCTCTAAATAACATCGACTACTCTTAATGACACATACATAAAAGTAATTAACCCAATCACACATTCTCTATGATAGGTTAATCATTTCCATAAATTACCCAAATTTATATAATTCCACAATAAAAACATAGATTCTTCCAAAATAAAATTCTTCCATTACTCCTCAAATGAAATCTCATAGTATTCTATTTTCCTTAGGCATATAGTGTTCTGAAAAGAGAAAACATCCTCCAAAATAACATTTATCACTTAATCACTAAATCATGTTCCTACACTGAGGATATCCATTTGAGAAAACATAAATTCTATAATCACCTTATTCTTGATTCATAAAATAATTTAACAAAAAATAATAAGTCATAACAACCAGTGACATCACGTAGGCCAGTGGTAGGTGATAAATCCCAGTCGCACTTTGGTTGTGGGTTCGATTCCCACATCTTTGTCCAAAGCGATGACTTGTCACACGGTCTGTGTGTTTTCCTTTTTCAAAAACTATATAATTTTATAACATTCCCCCCAAATGAGATAAATTCCTCAAAAATAACCATAACATATTTTAAATACAAATTTTATCTCATGCCATGCATTTTCATCCCAAAAAGTAATAACCTATGATTGTCTCAAATTCAAGGATCATATAAACCCAAACAGTTCTTTATTACTATATCCACAAAATAAATGAAAATTATTCCTCAAATTGAATTTTCACATAACATACTATAGGGTTACACATACAAGAGAAAATTCATCCAAATTAATCCCATCAACAAAGAACTTTAATAATTTTAAACATTTCATCACCTAGATATCTAAAATAACTCTCGAATTTCTAAAATCACTACCACAAAATTAGGTTTCTACAGTACCACCCTTTAATAGTTCTAAAAAAGCACTAATAAATGAGGTTCCTTTATTAGTGCTAAAAATCTCTGATAAAGGTCACTTTTATTAGCACTTAAATAAGCTCTCTTAAAAGTGACCCTTTATGAGTGATTTTTTAGCGCTCATAAAGGCACCCCCTTTATCATCGCTTTTTTTAGTGCTGTTAATGGGGCCCCCTTTATCAGTGCTTTTTTAGTAGAACTTATAAAGTGGGGGCTTTATTAGCACTTTTATTCCTAGCACTGGTGAAGTTTATATTTCAAAAAAATATTTCATAAAAAATAATATATTGATGTATAAATATATAAGTATATTTATATTGATATAAATATAATATATATTTTTTAAATATGTTTTAGTTAATTATAAATAAACATTTTCACTTAATATATAAGATATGTAGTGAATATGACTTATAAAATATCTTAAAAAATTATTAATTATTAATTTTCTAATTATCATCGACTAATAATCATTTAATAACAATTTGAAGACAGAAAAAATAAAAAAATTAATAAAAGATCTAAAATAAGTTTAAAATGTAATTCAAACTTCAAATGACCATAACTTTTGATCAGGGTGTCGTTTTAATCTATACATCATATCAAATTGAATCCCACGATGAGATTTATGCACTAGTGACTAAAGGAAACCTTTTGTCACATTTTTGAGGCAAAAAAGGCCCTGAAGGCCTCCAAAACAGAGTTTTGAGTTCAGATACCCAAATTTTTTAACATTCGATAGAATTTCATCCTCATTTCAAGGGGAATTTTTGACCTTTTTCACTAGGTACTGAATTTATTCTAAGGGGTTACATTTATATTGATATTATGGATTTGAAATTTTATCATTTTCATAATGTAATGTTATTTATAATCAATTATATAACAATATATACAAATTTTTTATATATTCACCCATAAAAATTTAGTTTTATAAATAAATAATTAAACAAATTTACATATAAAGTATATTTATCAATATATATGGCTTATCTAAATAAAAAACTAATATCCATTTTATTTAAAATACAAATATATTAATATTTATGTACATGTATGATGTTTGTGTGTGTGTGTATATATATTTGTGTGTGTCTCTATTGAAAAACTGATATATATTATCTATATATTTTAAACATATTTATATACATATTAATATATAATATTTGTAAATATATATAAATATGTATAATTATACTTACAAATACATATATAATATGTGTGTGTGTTGTATATATGTATTTTTTTATTTTTAAGCACACAAAAAACATATTGGATCTTATAAATATATATTAATATATGAATAAATATATAAATATATAAATATAACTATATAAGTATATAAGTATATATATATATATATTAATACACGAATATATATATATTAATATTAATAAATATATGCTAATATAAATATTAATATATATATATATGTTAATATAAATATATATTAATATACGAGTAAATATAACTATATATATATATATATAAATAGATATATTAATAAATGACGACAAAAGTAATATGGTGGAGTGGTAAAGGCTTAGGTGCATAGGAAATAGGTCCCGAGTTCGAATCCAGGGGGAGGCAGGTCATGAGTGTGGGTGGAATAAAGGCTAGTACTATTAAAGGGTGGGTGGGGGCGCTATTAAAGGCTAGGGGGCATGCAGGCTGGGGCGTGCAGGCTGGGGTGGGGTGCTGTTAAAGGGGGATTCAAGCGCTTTTGAAGCCCCTCCCAAATTTCAGAAATTTTTTTTTTAATATTTTTACTATTTTTTAACTTTTATCAGCACTAATAAAAGGGGTCTTTATCATCGCTTTTCTAAGTGCTTTTAAAAGGGACTCCCCTTTATCTTCATTGAGATTAACATCACTTTTTAGCACTGTAAATGGACTTTTATATCATTGATAAAGGCCATCTTTGTAATAGTGAATGTAGACATCTTAATCATCCATAATTCTCATGTTTTTTCAAATTATTCAATAATAATTCTTTTTTACAAACAAAATCATGAATCATATCCTAATATTCAATAATATAAAAACATCAGCTAATAAATAATCCTTACCTTTCATAGGTCATTTCTAGTTTCCTCATTCTCAATTGGAATGTCATTGGGCATTGTTATACATATATTTGTACGGTACTGCTGATCCCATTCTTGAACCTTCTTCGTAGGACATCTATTTGTGTAATGAACATGTACACCACATCTAAAAAATTCAATTGATCCCTTAGAAAGAACTTATTTCCTTTTCTTGGAGTCAAATAGATGCTTCCTTTTTCTGTGGTAGGTTATTGATGTATGACCTTCGTTACCACATCTATAACATCTTCCTGTCCCTTTGAAGCATTTTCCTTGGTGTTTCTTTCCACATCCTTGATACATAGATTTTTGAATATACTTACCTTTATGATTATTACCTAAACATCCATAGGGATTCGTTTCTTGCATATATGATGTCTTATAAAAATCCCCAAGGTTTAAGTGGTCAATCATGACTTGAGATAGTTGGTTAATAATAACCACAGGAGTTCTCATTACAGATCCCATTTCATTCAGTTTCTTATTTAGAAAACCACCACAGTTTCCTTCACATGCATTGTTACTTTGGTTCCCACTAGATCTAGCCATTTACTAAAACCAAAAAGTTCAGTGTGAGTATATAAGTAAAACCATCATATACTATCTTATGATGAGGGTAAACACTAAGATATACTTATTCAGGTTATTTTAAACTCCTTTAATATATCTAAAATAAATATGAATCATTATAATATTCTAACCATTATGGATATGTCACTTATGCATAAATAACAACCTAACCTCAAAAGTTATCTAAACCGACCTCGGATACCAACTATAAGGCCCCATCCTTAAACATTACATAATCTAGAATTAAGTTAATAATTCACATTAAGGATCTTTTCAAGTTTATAGCTTTATAGAATTAGGCCATAACTTATAAATAACAACTTGAATATTACAAGTAGACACTTCTACTCACTATCCATTTTTTCATGAAACAAAAAATCTTTATAAAGAGACATGTTTAGTTCCATGATTTAAATAACATTACTTTTCCATGATCTCATCCTTGACCCTATTAATCTTTAAGTCCTATTAAATTTTTTTCAAAAAATGGGAAGAGCATAACAAACTCAGTAAGGGATACATCTTTTAGTTTTTCAAAACTACAAGTAAACCATGAATACTTTATCATAAATTAATATTTTTCACCTTTAAGATGTATTAAAAACACTTCAATAAATATAAGATCATTGTTTACCCTTTTTTAACCAAAATATTACCATAAATTCCATAAAAAGAAACATATATCACATAAAGGTAACTTGGTACAGAAGAATACTTAAATGGAATAACCGTATGGTCAACTTCCACACATATAACTAAATGGAATAGTCATTCGGACGACTTATATACCCAATGTATTGGAGGTTATAATGTTACCACCCATCCTTGGTTTATCATGAAACTACCTATAATTTGGTTTATAACATAACCACTCGTCATTGGTTTATCATGTAACCACCATTCAAATGTCCATGTACCATTATTTAATCATAACGCATAAAATATTGCAAATATCATCGTTTCACTGATAAAATTTCATTTGGAATCACAAGAAATAATTTCAAGATATTGAAACACTCAATCCATTTCAAAAATGATTTTCAATACCAAAACACAAAAAAAGTGAATAATGGATTTATTTTCCTTTAAAAAACATAATGGATTATAGGGGAATCCAGATAATGATTATGGTGGCAAAGAGGTCATTGTTATCACAAAAGTTAAAAACATTACTTTTTCGTTTGGTAAAATGCTTCGTAGAAAAAAGATTCCCTTTGAATTAAATTAAAAGTAAAAGTGTCTTATTATAAACCATATAAAATAACAAGGTGTATATTATCAAGATGTTCCTTAATGAAAATAGATTGAGACGAAGTCCCTTCTGTATGTTAGGCAGCCTAACGACGTCACTTTAAAATTCTGAAAATGAGTTGATGAGAGAGAAAAGGTTCTCTCCTCACTTAGACATAGAATTTACAACAATAAGAATGTATAATAACATATCCCAACATAAGAAAATTTAAATTAAAATACATAACATAAAATGCATCTTTGACTAAAAGAGGACGGTGAAAGGTTCCCTTACCTTGAGTTATACTCATCACGTATGTTCCTTGTTCTTCCCGAATAATAAACTAAAGTTAATTTGTACTCACTTAAAAACCCTTTTCAATTTTATTATTACTTTTATATCACTTATTACCTTGATATAACAATCATATAATTATTCAAGTTCATATAGGTCATTTTTTTGATGTTCGGTACTTGAGTCAAAAATGAACTTTTTATAATTACAAATTGTCTATGTAGTCAAAAGTCCATTATCTCCAAAATTGTATTAATGATTTAAATATCATATATATCTAGTATATATGTATTTAGATCCATTATATATATATATATATATATATATAATAGTTCATAACATTTGGATATAAGAAATGAAATGCAGCGTTCATGGAGATGGTAAGTCGTATATACGCATGAACACTACTTTCATTTATTTTTCATATTTAAAGGAATGAAAACTAAATTATACTATTTTCTATTCGAGGTGGCATATTTTGTGTGGTGTGGAAATAGTATGATGAGGACCATCACCCATCCCTTTTTTCAGAGATGGTTTCTTCTTAATTTCACCATTCCTTTTGTTTCAACCCATTCTGCGTCATTATCCTTTAAAGAAGGTTGGATTGACCCTATGGGGACTGGACAATTCATCCCCTTTCATATTGTGAAAGAGATTCCACAGTCATTTTGTCCCAGCGGGTGATTGCATGGGGTCAAGTACTTGCGCAATCGGTCCTCCTTAGATATAACTTACTCAGATAGTCTCCAACAGGTTTTTCCGTGGATCCAGGAATACCCAACAGCCTTGGTATCCATGATTCATGGAAATGCTTTATAAAGGTAGGTTCTCATTGATTGATGACTCAGCCAAATAAACTTAAAGACTCCATTGGCTAAGAGGATGTGAAGTCATACTCACCGCACCCTTCCAAGGGAGTAATATCTTCTATTCGGGGACTCTCTTATAGATTTAAGTTGTGTCAATATATTCAAGAATCCTTGGTTTATCCCCAAAGAGTGTGTCCATGAACTACCCTTGATTTTCTTGATCGTCATAGGAATGCATATATTTGACACTACAGAGGTGATACTGACTTGAGCCATATAATAAGGCACTCTGGATTTTATCATAATCCATGGGGATGTAAGGTGAGTTAATGTTGGGATCAGAACCATAAGATTGGTTCCCTACGTATCCTCAGGAGAAGAATCAGATCCCACATAGTTTGAATGGGTTGGGGATTACGCATGGAGGATTCCAATTTAGGTGGAATGATTGGGTGGACCCTTTTGGATGGGCACCCTTTTGAGCCCATTCCTTCAGGTAAGCATCTTATGTATCCTAGTTTGATCAGGAATCAGAGTTCTCATAGTTCAGATGTGCTGGGGCTTATACATGGAAGCTACCCATTTATGGAGATATTATTGGGTGGATCCTTTATGGGAGGGCACCCTTTTGAGCTCAGGCCATCAGGTAGGCATCCTATGTATCTTGGTTTTATCAGGAATCAGAGTTATCATAGTTCATATGGGTTGGGGATTACAAATGGGAGCTTCCCATTTGATAGACATGATTGGGTGGACCCTTTATGGGAGGGAACCCTTTTGAGCTTGGACCTTCAGGTAGGCATCCTATATATCCTAGTTTTATCAGGAATCAGAGTTCTCATAGTTCAGATTCATGTGGATGTTGTAATCATCTCAAACCTCTAAACCAATGTGATTCATGCCCGGTGTGAGAAACCAGAGGATGTAAATGATTTAATAAATCGCATGCTTCTTCTCCTATTGATGGGAGAGGGAGAGATCACAGCGTAAATAGCCAGGTTGATCATGGGAAAGGGTGCGGAGCGATGAACCATTCCATGTGAAATGGCATTAAAGTCCATGAAAACTAGTCTTGGAATATTGGGGATTTACCTTAGTGAGAGGGCCCCAAAATACATTATTGGAAGGGGATGAGTTTCATCCTCATCAAAAAGAGAAGCGAACATAACTCATTTAACAGATCTCTATTCCTCATTTAATGGAAAAGAAAATGATCATCCTTAATCCCTAAAATGGGGAGGTTTACGTTAGAGTCCCTATAACACCCCATCCCTAGTTACCCAGAGTCGGTGCATTATTACATAACATTAGCATGATCACAAAAGATCAAGTCTCAAATGACCGATTAGTTTAGTAGCCTTGGAAGTACTAGATACATTCATAAGGTTTACATTACATGATAAAATGGAAAACTATAACAACATTGTTTCCATGTACAACACTAAGATCCCATAGACTATCCCTGCAGGTCATTCATAATATAATTCTTCGCATCCTGGGGAAATTAAAATATAGAAAGGGTTGAGCTCAAATGCTCAGTAAGGATAACAATATAGCGAAAACTTTTATAAATAATCATAAATATTTAAGGCGGTGTATATAACTAAAACAAAAGACTTTTCAACATAAAATTATTCATAATATAGCAAATAGAAATCAAAATAATTTCATTTACTTACTCACATGGATATTCTACTAGTCAAATAATCACATGCAATATCAATAGCAACTTTCATAATGATGGAATTCATAATGCCAGACTTTCATAACCACATAGTCAAGGCCTTGTTCCAAGACTAAAAATAAGATTTTGTAAAGGCCTTGTGCTAAGAGACTAGTTTGTATCATGAGACCTACTGATGCATTGAGGAGTTATAGTGGACTCCACCCGTCACTTACTAAGTGCAATGCATTCCTCATAAGAAAAGGTTTAAACATAACATAAACATTCGTATTAAGACTAGCATACGAAATGTAAATACTTTATCCATAAAAAATGAATGGTATAAAAATTGAACATCCACAACCAAACATATCACAAAACCATCAATACAATATGGATGTTTTGTATCATAATAAATCATCTTCAAATAAACATAAAATCCATCAAAGGATGTTGACATAGATGAAATCAAAAACTTTTTTAGAGGAATATCTCTTTCTATTTTGAAATCATTTAAGAGTCACATAATTATAAAGAAAAATTTTATTTTGCAAATATTCTTATAATCTTGTAAGGGAAGCTTCAACGATGTTATAACATCAGAAAATAGCCGCACCCACCGTATAAGTTAAAAAACATTCTTACCTTAATTTTGTACAAAATGTCATAAAGTACCTTGTTTGGAAAATGACAGAAAGATTCCTTTAAAAACATATAATGTCAAATAAGGGTATAAATGACTTTAACCCATAGTCTAGTAAATAGTGAAAATGTTTTGGAATAAATTTTTAAGAAGCATGGATGTGGATGATAAAGAGTTCCTAGTAAATACTTACATAAAAACAACCTTGGATAATAAAGTGATTGTGAAATTAACCCTTACCTTGTAATTTTCATTGGTCGAGCGTAGGTTAAAATCCTATATAATGGTGAAATAATTGTTATTAAATTATACATGAATCATATACATTAATATTATATCATAGATGATTTTTTAAAATTTCTTTGTTAATAATATAATAGTATTATCGTCGTTTCAGGTGTTAACTGATTCATTTTCCTTTGTATGATTTTTTATGTAAGTAATGTTTGTTATGGATAGGATGTATATTATTCATTTTCATAATGATATTAAGTCATTAAACATTATTTTTAATCATCTAACAAAAATTAATCTTGAATGTATATGATGGGTAATGAATCTCATCGCGTTCGTGGAGACGGTAATCCGTACGTACGCACGAGCGACAATATCATTATATTGATATTATATAATAGGATGGTATATCATATATATAGAATCATTATCATATTATATTTATTATTTACATCAATTACACATCATTATTATACCCATCCAAAAAATAATGTATTGAATAACAATTACACCACGACATGGAGATGGTAAGCCGTACATACGTACGTATGGTGACATGTCATTAAAAGGATAGATATAAAAATGAATATGGTTGTACCATATTTATAATAACATAATATATAAGATACTGGATTTGTTATTTTAGAATGGAAATAAAAAAGAAAGAGGAAGTGGAAGAAGAAAGGAACTTGAAAGAGGTGATGAAATATTTACCTCTTCTTCGGGTTCTTCATTTTGATTTGATCAAAAGGGATCCTTAGGTTGGATTTATGACTAAAATAAGGCCTCTAGGATGAAAGGAGTAAAGTTTATAGGTTATTTTGGTAGGGTTTTTCCGAGACATGGCTTTGAAGGTGTGAATTATAGAGAAGGGGGAGTTCCCTTTTATAAGAGGGGTGAGGGGCACCTTAGGAAAAGCTAGAAATATTATTTTATAATAAAATCATTTTCTGTTTATAATGGCTCAAAAATGAATTATGTAAAGTATAAGGTGGGTATGGGTTTAAAACCACTCAACCAATACGTTTTATATAGGTTTGGGTCACTATATTAACCTTATATTTTATATTTAACTCTTAGTGAAATAGTTTGATATTTACCATTTCTCTTTGTATTTTTATATTATATGGTTAATAAACATACTATATACTTCCAAGAGAATATCAAGTGGTTTATTAATGATACAACTATCATTATATAATTATTTTGGCCGGAACTTATATTTTTAGGTATATAATATCAATTAATAATATAATATTTGTTTTAAAAACTTTTTTATGTAAATTTTTACACTATTTGGTATTTTGTTTTTTCTAAATTCATAACAGCATTATTACTTCAAAAATAATTCATCTAACCAACTATAACAAGTCATATTAATCTATAAAATTATTTTAATTCATAAAAAGTCTCAAATTACATTTATTTGGATATTTATAAAATCAATTAATTTAATATTTCATTAATAAGGTAATTACTGCATCATCATTGTGTCATAAATATATTAAATTATTTAATGTCTAAAAATATAAACAAAATTCCATTATTTAGGAAATAATTTTATCTTTCCAATTAATATTTATAGTTGAAAATATGAGATATATAACCTCATGTAAAAATTGATTTACTAAAAGATATTTGTTTATGTCATTTTTGCCTTTACTTTAAGTTAATTAAACTAAAGTGTCATTATCGTTCATAAGTGGATCCATGGGGTATCAAAATCGTCCCAAGGATGCTAATGGTCGGAAATAACTCATTAAATAAGGTTATGATAAGTGTTAAGGTAATTTTTTATTATTATAATATTCTTTTTACCTTGAATTACCCTATTTACCTTTAACCCTGGTAAATAAAAATCAAAAGTTACTATTCACCAAAAATTATTTTTATCTTATTGAACCACATTTTATTTACTGATATCAACCATGTCTCTCTGATTTTTGAAATTAAATTCACAGAAGCGGTAAAATTACGTTTTATGAAAATTTGAAAATGCTCCTAAGAGGTGGGTAAAAGACAGTAAACATTTCGGTAAAATTTTCATATATCTAAGATTATTATAAACTGAATCCAATGAATTAAATTGAACATATATAGGTATTATGTATCTATTTTTACCTAAAATAAATTTAAATAAAATAAATAATTATTTAAATATAAGTCAATTTTAAACAATAACTCAGTGTTTTTCACTATTCATCAAAAATTGAAAGTTTTCAGAAAAATACCAAAAAATCACCCTAAGCTAATTTTGATATTCCGAATTCAAAACTGAATTATATTTTACTAATTTAAAAACATATAAGTTTCATTATTTAATTTAAAATTAATTCTCGTTGTCAAAACCAAAAAGCGTATTTTTAAGAAATAATAACTATCAAAAGATTGACACTTGTTTATGTGCAATTTCAAAGTGAAATTACTTGCAATGACAATAATTGGATTAAATGGTAAAAATATAATCTAATTATACTTCCAGACCATTAAAATTTATAACTCAACGGTATAAATTATTTTGATTTTAAAAGTTGTTTTCAGTTAAAATATTGTATTTTTCACTATTCACCCAAATATGAAAGTTATCAGAAAAACAAAAAAATTATTTAAACTAAATTATTATGTCCCAATTCTAAAGAAGATGTTTATTTTTCTAAATTGAATATATAAAAGTTTCAAATATTGGATTTAAAGAGGGTTCTCCATTAAAAGGTGGTAAAATTGCATTTTTTGAAAAATACTTCTTTTATCTAAAAAAATAAATTTGTTCTTACATTATGTCTATAAAACTCATAATATGGATTCTAAAATTATATGGATTATATAAAGTTCAATATTCAGTTAATACTATTCCTAACCGCTTTTGAAAGGGCTAGTTTGGTAAGTCGTGGTGCGCTTGAACTCAATGTTGTGTGTAGTGTAAGTTATTGAATTACTTTGAAGAAATAACGTACTATGAAATCTTGGGGTGTTACATTATTCCCTCCTTAAATAAATTGTGTCCTCACAATTTGAAATTGTTATTAGAAAATAAAAGGTTGAAAATAAAAAATACCTTTGTGCGAAAACCCACATCAGAAATTCGGTTAATAAAATTTAGTCTTAATAAGAGGAAAAGAGAAATGAAAAAGTCATCACAAAATTATGATCTCGATTAGGATAACATTGGTGGAAATTAGACACATAATTGGAGGAAAAATGTAAGTATTTATAGGGAGTGATTGAGGTCATCAGTCACAAACAATTGTAGAATTGAGGGCCTCAAAGCCATCAATTTATGATGATTTAAAATATCATCGGTTCAACAAAACATAAGGTATTAGGATAACACATTTTTAGTTTTAATATCTCTTACTTAAAGTTTAAGAATTAATTTATTCATATAAAAGAGAAAAAAATATATACTTGACAATTAGAGTTCCATTCTTTAACTAATTTCTACTTTAAACTCATCTTTCACTCTAAGAGATAATAGAACTTAAATAAATATTTTATTTATCCTATTCGTATAGGGTTCAAAAAAATGAATTTATAATTCATATACCAGACCTTTTAAAAAAACTACATTATTCAATCCAGTACATCACATGGGCTAGTGGTAGGTGATACACCCTTGTCGCCCTTCGGTTGCGGGTTCAAGTCTCGCAACCTTCCCGGATGCGACGGGTTGCCGCCCGACCTCCGGGTTGTCCTTTTTATAGAAATACAAAAAATAATCTCAAACCAGAATTATCCAAAATAATTCTATCCAAACTCACAGTACAAAATTTATAAGGAAGGTAAACACAATGAAGATCCTTTTTTCCAAGTAAGAACATGTGAACACCTTCATCATGTATTCTTTTAAAACACTGCAACATTCTGAATTACCATAAAACCTTATTGATTACATTCATGCTCCCTTATTCCTTATAGAATACTATATATAATCCATCTATCCAAAAATGTTGAAAACTCCAACAATGATTGAATATAAAAATCATTAATCTGTTTCAATGTAGTCAAGAATATCTAATATATTTTATCCCAATCAATCATGTATTATTCCAAAAATCACTACCTCAGTATCAGAACCATATTATGGTTTATCTTTCTCTCAACCATATATTTTCCAAAAATTCAACCTATTATTGAGTCACATTTCTTGGTTCCACACAATCTCAATTTCTTTAATGAAATAGTACTGCAGTATAATCCTTATATACTCTATAATTCTTGTAACATGTACATCATTAATACAATAATAAAATGACACAATACTTAAATAACAATGTAAGAAATATAATCATTCCTCTTCATATTCGGCAGTATCTTAACTATATTATTATCCAATATAATCATTTGGGGTTACTCTGATGATTTGGACATTGATTTGCATAGTTTCCTAACCCCTTACAGATGAATCATTGTACATTTGAACCTTTTTTCATACCCTTTAAATCACGTACATGGTGTCCTTTTTCTCCAAACTTATAACAAACTCCCATTCCCTTCAAGAATATACCAAGGTGATTCTTTCCACAGTTATCACATATGGGAAAATCCTTATTTTGCCTCTTCTCTTTATCCATCTTTCTCTCTTCCATCCTTTTCTTCTCTTGCTTCCCTTCAAAGCGATAGGACTCATAGAATTATTTACTTATCTTATTAACACATGATATTGTTTCTTCATATGTTGAGAATACATGAGAGACTATTTCCCTTCTAAATGTTGGCTTAATACCATAAAAGATATGATCCTTATTACTCTTTGGATCATACATATTGGTGGAGTTCACATTCCTTCTACTAGGTGTCATTTCTATAAAATGACATACACTAGGTCAGTCTACGAATTGCAATGAATAATTCCAAACTTGTAAAATACCTAATGTAAATTGAACAGTTTATGGATATAATCCACAATCATAAAAATGTTTTATTTGAAGAAGTATATACTCATAAACCCTTCATAATGGGTTTTAAAGAAAATTGGAATTATCCTAAGCATATCCCCCAAGCCCGTCATAACCAAGAGTACAACAAGGCCCGTTGTCGTACACCAGTTCCCATTCGAGTCTATCTCAAACCGGTGTTTTTGGGTTTTACCCCTAGGTTCATCTGTGCCATAGGAACCTCTACCCGCTCTTATCTAGATAGGGATGTATTTCTTGGAATACTCAAAAAATCTCTACAATACCTAAATTCTCGAAAGTTCTTCTATACTAATCCTCAAAGTCTATCTTAGGGCTATGTGCTCTAATAAGAGTTTATCTAAATATAGTTTCCAAGGATTGTTCTAAACTTCCTCTCATACCAATTGTAACATCCTGACCCTAGTTACCTAGACTCGGTGCATTATTACATAACATTGTCCTGATAACAAAAGATCATGTCTCTAAAGACCGATTAGTTTAGTAGCCTTGGAAGTACTAGATACATTCATAAGGTTTACATTACATCATAAATTGGAAAACTAAAACAAAATTATTTCCATGAACAACACTAATATTCATAGACTATCCCTACAGGTCAGAAAAAATATACTTCTTCACATCCTAGGAAAAAGAAAACATAGAAAGGGGTGAGATCAGATGCTCAGTAAGGATAATAATATAGCGTAAAATTTCATTAATAAGCATAAACATTTAAAGAAATGTATATAAATAAAACAAAAGCCTTTTAAACATAAAATTCACCATAATATAGAAAATATAAATTAAAATAATTCCATTTACTTACTCACATGGATAGTCTAGTAGTCGAATAATCATATGCAATATCAATATCCACTTTCATAATGATGGAATGCATAATTCCAGACTTTCATAACCACATAGTCAAGGCCTTATGCCAAGACTACAAATAATATTTTTTCAATGCCTTGTGCTAAGACACTAGTTTGTCTCATGAGACCTACCGATGCATCGAGGAGCTATAGCGGGCTCCACCCGTCACTTACTAAGTCCAATTCATTCCTCATATGAAAAGGTTTAAACATAACATAAACATTCATATTAAGACCAGCATACGAAATGTCAATACTTTATCCATAAACCATGAAGGGTATAAAAATAGCACAACCACAATCAAAAATATCACAAAACCTTTAATACAATATGGAATTTTTGTATCATAATAAATCAACTTCAAATAAACATAAAATCCATCAAAGGATGTTGACATAGATGAAATAAAAACCTTTTTTAGAGAAATATCTCTTTCTATTTTGAAATCATTTAAGAGTCACATAATTATAAAGAAAAAATTTATTTTTAAAATATTCTTATAAGCTTGTAAGGTAAGCTTCGATGATGTTATAATGGCAGAAAATTTTCGCACCTGTTGTATATGTTAAAAAAACATTCTTACCTTAATTTTGTCGAAAAGGTTATAAAGTACCTTGTTTGGAAAATGATGAAAATATTCTTTTCAAAACATATAATAAAAAATAATGGTATAAATGACTTTAACCCATAGTATAGTAAATAGTGAAAATATTTTGGAATTCATTTTTAAGAATCATGGATGTGGATGATAAAGAGGTCCCAGTAGATACTTACGTAAAAACAACCTTGGATAATAAAGAGATTGTAAAATTAACCCTTACCTTGTACTTTTCCTTGGTAGAGGGTAGTTTAACCTCCTGTATAATGGTGAAATAATTGTTATTAAATTATATAAGAATCATATACATTAATATGATATTATATATGATCTTTTAACATTGCTTTGTTAATAATATCTTTGTAATATCGTCGTTTTGGGTGTTAACTGATTCATTTTCCTTTGTATGCTTTGTTACGTAAGTAATGTTTTTTTTATATAGGATATATCTTATTCATATTAAAAATTATATTAAGTCTTTAAAAATTATTTTTAATCATCTATTGAAAATTAGTCTTGAATAGATACGATGGGGAATGAATCTCATCGTGTTCGTGGAGAACGTAATCCGTACGTATGAACTAGCGACAATATAATTCTTTTGATATTATATAATCAGATGGTATATCATATATACAGAATAATTGTCATGTTATATTTATTATTTAAATCAATTAAACAACATTATTATAATCATCCAAATAATAATGTATTGAATAATAATTACACCATGACGTGGAGACAGTAAGGCGTACATATGCACGTAAATATGGTGACATTTCATTCAAAGGATAGATAGAATAATGAATATAATTTTACCATATTTACAATAAAATCAAATTATATAGAATATACTGGAGTTATTATTTTATAATAGAAATAATAAAGAAAGAGGAAGTGGAATAAGAAAGGAACTTGAAAGAGGTGATGAAATATTTACCTCTTCTTCGGGTTCTTTCTTTTGATTTGATCAAAATGGCTTATTAGGTTGTATTTCTGACTAAAGGAAGGCCTCTAGGATGAAGGTAGGACAATTAAGAGGGTATTTTTGTAGAGTTTTTCCAAGAATAATGGCTTTGAAGGTGTTAATTAGGGATAAGGGGGTTCCCTTTTATAAGAGGGGTGAGGGGCACCTTAGGAAAAGCTAGAAATATTATTTTTTAATAAAATAATTTTCAGTTTCTAATTGCTCCAAAATGAATTATTTAAATGATAAGGTGGGGATGGGTCTAAAAAAACTCAAACAATAGGTTTTAGATAGGTTTGGGTCACTATATTAACCATATCTTTTAGATTTAACTCTTAGTTAAATAGTTTGACATTTACCATGTCTCTTTGTATTTTTATATTATATGGTTAATAAACATACTATATAATTCCAAGAGAACCCCAAGTGGTTCATTAATGATACACCTATCATTATATAATTCTTTTGGCCTAACCTTAGATTTTTAGGAATAGAATATCAATTAATAATATAATATTTGTTTTATAAACTCTTTTATGTCAATTTTGACACTATTTGGTATTTTGTTTTTGCTAAATTCATAAAACCATTATTATTTCAAAAAAATCATCTAACAAATTATAACATGTCATATTAACCAAGAAAAGTAGTTTAATTCATAAAATGTCTCAAATTACATTTATTTGGATATTTATAATATCAATTATTTTAATATTTCATTAATAAGGTAATTACTACATCATCATTGTGTTATAAATAAATTAAATTATTTAATGTATAAAGAAAATAAATGAAATAAAATTATGTAGGAAATAGTTTTATATTTCCAATGAATATTTATATTTGAAAACATGACATATACAATCCCATGTAAAAATTGATTTACTAAAATATATTTGTTTATGACATTTTTTCCTTTACTTTAAGTTAATTAAAATAAAGTGCCATTATCATTCCTAAGTGGCTCCATGGGGTCCCAAAATCGACCTAAGGATTCTCATGGTCAGAAAGTACTCATCCAATAAGATTAGGACAAGTGTTAAGGTAATTTTTTATTATTATAATATTCTTTTTACCTTGAATTACCCTATTTACCTTTAACCGCTGTAAATAAAAGTCAAAAGTTACTATTCACAAAAAAAAATATTTTTATCTTAATGAACTAAGTTTTACTTACTAATATCAACCATGTCTCTCTGATTTTTGAAATTAAATTCTCTTAAGCGATAAAATTAAGTTTTATGCAAATTTGCAAATGCTCCTAGGAGGTGGGTAAAAGAAGGTAAAAAGTTTGATAAAATTTTTATATATCTAAAATTATTATAAACTGAATAAAATAAATTAAATTGAAATTATATAGGTATTATGTATCAATTTTTACCTAAAATAAATTTAAATAAAATAAAAAATCATTTAAATAAAAAATTGGTTTTAAATAATAACTCAGTGTTCTTCACTATTCATAAAAAATTGAACGTTTTCAGAAAAATACCACAAAATATCACTAAGATAATTTTGATATTATGAATTCAAAAATGAATTCTATTTTACCAATTTAAAAACATATAAGTTTCATTAATTAATTTAAAATTATTTCCCGTTGTCAAAACCAAAAAGCGTATTTTTAAGAAATAATGACTATCAAAAGAGTAACACTTGTTTATGTCCAATTTCAAAGTAAATTTACTTACAATGACCTTCATTGGATTAAATGGTAAAAATATAATCTAATTTTACTTCCAAACCATTAAAATGTATAACTCAATAGTACAAATTATTTTGATTAAAAAAGTTGTTTTCAGTTAAAATATTGCATTTTTCACTATTCACCCAAATATGAAAGTTATCAGAAAAAAACCAAAATAAATTTGAAACTAAATTCTTATGTCCTGATTCTAAATAAGAAGTTTGTTTTACCAAATTGAATATATAAAAGTTTCAAATATTTTATTTAAAATGGGGTCGCCATTAAAAGGCAGTAAAATTGCATTTTTTGAAATATACTTCTTTTATCTGAAAAAATGAGCTTGTTCTTAAATTATGTCTAAGAAACTCATTATATGGATTCTAAAATTATAAGGATTATATAAAGTTCAATATTCAGTTAATACTATTCATAACTACTTTTGAACGGCTAGTTTGGTAAGTCGTGGTGCGCTTGAACTCAGTGTTGTGTATAATGAAAGTTATTGAATTGCTTTGAAGAAATAACATACTATTAAATCCTGGGTTGTTACAGTCTCCAGGTTGGACATTAGGTTACTATGGGAATGTAGACCCACAGGCATTCTCGAAGCCCGAACCGTTGGGGGGAGTGCCTTGATGACTCCTCTTACCATGGTTATATATACTCAAAGGGGCATGCTAAGCACTCGATGGTCTGATCGTACGGGTCCAGTGGCTTTGGAAGAGGCTTTGGACTGATGCTGTAGAACTGGTTTGCATAGGGATCATGGAGGACTGGATGGTAATAGAGGGTTGAGGTTGGAACATGAGGAAATAATACTAAAAAAACCCCATTCCATGTACTAGTTTCTTATGCAGGATGGGGGAGGCTCTGCATACCATAGTGGTATGTGAGAAGAGGGGTCGTCCGCATACCGATGTGGTCTATATACATGTTTATAGATTACCGCGTAACATAGTGGTACACATACCATCCCACTGCTTTGGGTTTCATCAGCGTACTAATAAAGAATGTGGCGCTGGGTTCAGTCCTCATAGTGGTACACTACGTAGAACACGATATTGAAGGAGGGTCCGAGGGATTATCGTTCACGATGAATTCATTAGTGGGGTGTTTGTGGTTCGTTGTTCACTAATTAGGTTTGTGGTTCTATTATTATTATCATTTAATTCCCTTGTTTTATGGTTTGTGGTTGACTGTACCTATGGAGAGAGTGGTTCACGATTCAGGCTTCATCAATGAATCGAGACTGAAGTTGGAGTCTTCTCTGAACTCTTTCTCCCATCCTTCGATTCCACTTCAAGATTTCGTCTTCTTTCCTTTTCGTTTCTTACTGTGATCCTTTTATAGAACATCAGAGAAATTTTATCTATTGGGAACACATCACCATTTACAGAGGCCCATAAAGAGATATCCTAACCCATGGAAGACTCGGTCAACTGGGGTTTATGGAGGCTTTTATTTGCGATAATGGTTTGTGAAACCCTGATAATTCACTTTTTTCGAAACTAATAATTTTGTGGGATGGTACATAGATGGGATTTACGTGCATGAGTCCTTTAACGATGCGGTTCATGGTCTCCCCTATTCGCTGGCCATTCCTCTGTGGGCTAGCAGTTTATGGATCATTCCGCATACCTTTTGGCTTGCGATCTAGGCGATACACAAACCTTTCCTAGGGATTGTATGAGGTCCACTTGAAAAGATTTGAAAATTTTAATTTCTTCAAGTTTCTTCTGAAATTTGCAAGTCAATTTGAGTCCATTCACCTTTTTGGACTGGTAGGGGTACATTCTTCCTTCTTTAAAGTGAATGTGGGGGTATTTTCTTCCCTTGGAAAAATATTCAGAACCCTATAAATGACCCCATCAGAATAGGGTCCATTTGGAACAAAAAGGGGACTATTCCGATGTTGATGTTGTCCTGAAATGAAATGGTTTGTGGTAGAACAGATGGGCCTGGTAGGAGGGTACCACACCTATATATAGGGGGCCATGTCATTTTTCTTTTACAATTTCTCATATAGAAAATCACTATTTACCTCCCTAACTTCCTCTACTCTTGGTACCAAGCTCCTTGTAAAAATCATGTTTGTGAACCGGTTCATACGTACCGTCAACCGATCATATATCCATTTCTCTATCCGCATACCATTTTTTGGTTTTCAAAAATGGCATTATGGAACATTAAAATTAAAATCCAAATTCTGCGTAGGAGGGTGCTACATGCCTAGCGTTTCCACATAGCGAACTCATATTGGAAAACCAAACTTCAAGAATTAATAATATGAACATTAAACATTAATTAGCAACTTCTGAACATGAACTTAATCATGGCCTAGGTTCATGGTATCTAATTTCCCCAAACCTTTCTATTCATCAGAAAATGATCTGTGGGCCAACACCTTGTGGATGGTTCGTGTACAATGGTTTTATACGGTCAGCCTTGTACTATAGCAGTAGGTAGGGTTTGTTCTACACACAATGAAGTACGTGGATTGTGCCTTCTGCACACTATTTAGTATGCGGGATGTGGACACCATGCACTGTTTCCAAAAATAGTAAATAGAGCCTTATGTGGACATATTTTGATTCCTTTATCCATTCTTCCATATCCTTTATCCAAAAAAATTTATTGGACTGAATTTTTGTCGGCTTTCGGATGTAGGATACAGTGGCTACTTCACAGGCTGTTGCTGACGTCTCCGCTTCTTCTAAGGATACTATTTCTGCCCCACTTTCTGCTACTAAAAAAATATCAAAGAACATGGAGGCTTCAGTTGATGAAAAAATGATGGTCATCCCATTTCACCAATCTCTGTAGAACCTACTTACAACATGCCAACGAGATTAACCGGTCTCTGACATGCTTCCTTCTCACATATTTGGTTTATTGTTTGACACAGCGATCCCAACGCCAAATCAGATTGATCATCCTACCGCCTGGATAATTAATACCTCTATTATGAAGGCTCTAATTTCTTCCCAAAGGAGGTGTCTTAGTAAGGATACTACCCCCAGGTATTTTCTAAACTATGCACCTCGAACCTTAGAGGGAGTACAGCAGAAGCCTGACTAGACATCCCACTGTTATCAGAGAATTGTGAGAAGGTATACAACGAACGTGTAGCACGGTTGGTCGTCCCAGCGAGACCTTCGCCCTGTGGACTCATTTGGTATGGACTAGGGATGGCCCTTTTGGGTTCTCTAGAGTTGTAAAAGAATTTTGAACTGAGATATAGACTGTGGAACTATATGATGCCACTCGGGTTTCTTATACATACACCCATCGTCCTACTACCCTTATTTCATATCTCTTAAGTAGGTGGAGTCTAGATACCTAAACCTTCCATTTGACCCATGGGGAGTTTGGAATCAGTCTATGGTGCATCCAGTTGATTTTAGGAGTCCATATCATTGGGGACATGTATGATGAATTTCATCCTCCCTCCTTTGTTTAGGATGATGTGGAAAGACCCCCCCCCCCAATCCAAGAAACTTATTGTCCAAGCAATGTCACTTTTGAAGGAAAGAGATCCTTTTCCAAAGCAGGATGTTTCTTTTGACGACAGGTTTGGATATTTTGTCAAGCATATGGGTCTAGAGCCTGATCCATGAAGACCCAAGGTTTACCCTACCAAAACCATGCGGAGGCGAGAAGGTACTCACTATCCCACCCAAGAAGAGGGGAATTTTCAAAAATGGGGATGGTGGATCATCCCTAACATCGATCGATTATTTCAACTGGTGGCTTTCTTGGCCATGTTTCTGAGTGGATGGCTCCTACCGGTGTGGAAATTTGGTGGTGTAAGAGCCTCAACATTCATCACGGATGCTCTGTTGGCCACCATCAAATTTATTGATTTTGATATCCTAGTTTTGGACAAGATATACTGCCTACTTGGTCAATTAGCGATGGGGTCACCTTACCGGATGACTAGGCCCTTCCATATTCTTTGGGGTTGGATGGGATCCCATATAGGGAGTAATTCCTTCATCAGTTCCCTACCAATTATGGATTCCACCCTCCAAACGTACCTTTAGAGAACCAACGGGGTCATTCCGGCAACTTGGGCTTCACAGGATATGAAAGAGGAGCAAACTGAAAAGAACGAGCATGATTTAATGGCTTCTCTCAACTTTTACAAACATTTCTCTTACCACCCTTACGATTACCCTAATAGTAATATTACAAAAAAATTCATATGAAGACATCATCAACTAAGGTTACCTATTTTCTTTTCAATAAGGCATCCTAGATTCCTATATTGGAGGGGAACTTATTTGTTAGGGCTTAGCACCCTCCAGGTTTAGTTGACAATTCATCTGTGTCTAAAAGTTATGTCCTCCTGCTCTCAAAAGAACTAGTTATGAGAAACATCTGATGATAGCCCATCAACTATGGATAATGTTCACCTGGGAGGACACCCAGAGCCACGCCAAACTTCCAGATCCTTGGGATTCCATAACCTTCCTTACCAAGAACTATGTTGAGGCCTGGGTTAATTTATATCCCAATTTCCAATTATCCAACCTGGTGCCTATTGTGATAACTTGCAAGGCATCCAAGGTGAAGGGAAAGGAGAACCAAAAGGGAGTTACTGAACACTCTCAACCAGGAAACATTTTATAAAATCCTCTTGGTTCCTCCCTGAGGAATGTTTTGAAATATGGGGTTATAACCTCATGGACGGGCAAACAAACTATTAGAGCAGCTACTGCGAGTCCATCATCCATTCCTTTCGAGGACAATTTTCCAATGTCCTGGAGGAAATGGGGCCTTTGGAATGGTCATCCACCTACATGTGACCAGTCCCTTTGTGATTTATGGAAGATCCTCTAGACTAGGGAGGTTTCCCTTACTAGAATTGGGTACGTTTCAGTACCGAATGACCTTTCTTTTGATGAGGATCCAGATAGGGTGGGTTTCTATATTAAGGAACTCAAGACCCTCACCCACTCCTGAAGTGGTTGTCATAAGTACTCTCATTAATTACTTACCATGCTACGACTAGAATCCATTGATGAGGATGAAGACTTCATTATCTTACCTATTTCGGCAGCCACAAAAAATCTTCCTACTTGATCTCATCACCTCATAAACATTCCTCTTCACAGGGTCCTGAGTTTTCAAGGACACATGGGAAACATTTTCAATTTTCGATATTCGCTCCACTTCCTTACCCCAACCATGCAGCGCTGGACATCCTAATTATGGCTGTATTCCCTGAATTTTGGAGATTTTGGGATGAATTGAGGGTGAGTTCTTCAAATGAAGATATTTGGAAGCTTCTTCAGAAGGGAACTATTAGATATTCTATGTTTTGGGGGATGCATTTCTCCTACCGGTATTTTAACTGATGAAGATACTGATGAGGCAGATGCTTACTTGACTGAAATGGATAAGTGTCTTCATGATCTTTTGGACATGCATTATTGGTCGGATCGTGTGGCATTAATGGTTGTATTCCCATGTATGATGGGAGAGGTTTTATCTGCAACCTCTAGCCTTATATTTTGTTAATGTGGAGATTCTAAAATCTTCCTTATCCATTCTTTTTCTATTTTAAAGGGGCCTATTGGATCTCAGGAAATGGATTTACCCCTAATTTATTCTCTTGAAGGTATTGTGGCTGGGGAGTGCCCACCTTCAGCGGTAGGGGGTACTACGGAACCAGAGCCCAAGAACACATGGAGGTTTTTATTATAGACCCTTCTAGAGAGTTTCCTCCTCCTTCTCCTCTTGGTGAAATTATTCAAGACCCATCCCCATGAAAGTCAAAGAAATTCAAACAAGCCTCCCAACTGGATAAGTGTATTCGAAGGGGGATCACAAGTGTCTATATATCTGTTAATTGAAACAAGTACCCTTATCATTTCGACATACTGGTACATATATTTACTTTGACTCTTGTCCTATTGGTGACCATACAATGACCACTCAGGCATATACATCTATTGTCCCTTTTAGGGTAGAGGAAGGGTCATCATATATTTCGGCTGATTGAAATAGGGAATCATAGCCATTTGAGGAAACCATGGGTGCTGTTGACCCCTGAGGTTTGCATTCTCCCACTCAAACAATATCTACCCCTATAAGGGAAGGATATTCTGATGTTGAGGTCTCACTTGACCATGTTGATCCAGCTTTCATTGAGAGAGACAAGGTGATCTTTACTGTAGGGTTTGAGTCCAGTGGAAAACCCCATGCCTTGATGAATCTTGGATGGGCTTAGAATATCAAGGAGCCAATATATCCTGATCAAGAAGTTTTTATCCCTATAGATGGAGTCACATCAGAGAATAATGTTTCATCTGCACATGGTGGATGTGGAGAAATCACAGTTGGGGAGGCCGATGTTCCATACCCTTAAAATTTTGGGTGGGCTATCGTGCCTTTTTTCCTGTTCTAAGAGGGGTTATGTTTTTTGCCCCCGATATTCCAAGACCAGTATCCTTATCTGGAATGAATTTTCACACAAGCCTTATATTAACCAGAAACCTTTTGAGGGATGCCTTGAGGGATAATATTCCACACAAGCATGGCCCCGGGTATTCAGTGTTCCCGTGTATCCACAGATCATTACATATGATTGATGTTGCGGATCCACCTATTATAGATAATGGTACTAATGTGGGGGTGGTAGGTATTGAAGTCATCTCTCCCCTATCCTTATAATCAAAACCGTAATCCTTAGAAATAGCGGAAGA
This sequence comes from Viscum album, assembly GCA_963277665.1. NCBI lineage: Eukaryota > Viridiplantae > Streptophyta > Magnoliopsida > Santalales > Viscaceae > Viscum > Viscum album. The sequence goes on along the minus strand of OY728162.1, from coordinate 190,483,285 downwards.
CTCCCCTACTTTGTCATCTACCACAATTACCAGAGACGACGTTGTTATAGGATCGTTCCTTGCTGTAGCTGCCAAATCGAGTCCATATCTGGTGATGTTCATTCCTAACTACATTTCATCACCATTGAGTGATTCTGAGACTGATTGATAAATCCTAGTTGATCTTCACCCCACACGACAAAAGGCATGGAGGAACATTTGAAGATTAATCTCCCAAACTCCACTGGCTGAGATGCTAGTGAAATTGCCAAAGTTACACCGCTAGTTTTTGGTCCTGGGATTAGGTGGATTTATTTATCAGGGAATTTATGATATTGTAAGGTAGGTCATTACTTCTTAGGAAGAAATTGGTGCACTTGAATCTCAACTTTTTGCGGCGGAGTTGACGACATATCTTGATGCTACATGACAAATTCTTGTTGACAAAGATTCCACTCATGATGGAATCATTGAAAAGTTGAAAAACGAACTCACGAAGCAAGAGTATTTGATAGAACAACTTGATTAGGATTTGGAGCAACAAATAAAAAAATTAGAGCGGCTCAAACAGGAGTGGGCCCGGGCCATGGCCACCATTGAGGAGGGGCGATGGAAAATGCAAGAGAGAAAAAGGACCAGCCTCCAAGACGTGATTGAATCAGAGGAATTGTAGGCAAGCACAGAGGCCAAGACTATGAATACATTGAACCTTCACTAATCTTTTGAGGAGTCATACCAATCGTTGACGCAACTCAACAACTCTGTCGAATGTCTTTTTAAAGGTCTTATCTTTCTTACAAAGAGAGGCTCTAAGTTGTGGTTTCCCACCATATATTTTTATGGAATATGATGGAACTAATTTTCCTTTTAATGATTCTTATTTTAGTTTTCATGTCATGTCAATGGATCATAATCAATCATATAAGCATCATTTCAATCAGGTATTAATTTTAAACCATGATTTGAAACAAGATAAAATTAAATAATTGAATCGGGCTCTAAATTTTTCCTGATCTATGGGACTCAATGAGCATAGTTTGACTATTGTTTTTGTTTTATGGAATACCTCACGAACTTTTATGTATTTTCATTATTACCCTAATTTTTACCTAAACCTACTTGTAACGGGCTTAGCGGGAATAACATGAATTTTTCTTAGGCTTCCCTTTATGGGTTTTTTACCTAACAATATTTTTGTCTTTTATTATGGATCAAATTTTTTTAATGAACCAATACTCGTCTTATACCCAGAGGTGACTTTTGTGCATTTTACCTCTGGAAAGTATGGCATATTTTTCACTAGCAGTTCAAAGTCCTGCTAATAAAACTTATTACTAATGTTTTAGGTCAAACATCTTTGACCAAACTTAATGGGATATGGCCTTCACTAGGGACTATTATCTGGGAATGTTCTAATACTCTTCAGATATGGACTAGGAATTTTTATTGAACCTATATTTGTGATTTTGGACATGCATGAGGCTCAGAACCCATTTTAGGCATACAGAGGTAGGAAATGACTCTCATAGGGACGAATTTTCCTTTTTTTGATGACCATTATATAAGAGACATATGTAGATATATCAGGGCATGATGTGCATAGTAAATCAAAGGTGTCTATAGGATATTGTCCTTCCATCTCCATTGGCCTTGGTGGGATTTGAAACATTTTGAATTTATTTTGATGTTGGGTGACACTGTGGGTGGCGGGCCTAAGTAGTGGTGTATGAAAACATTAGAGAAATTCATGTCGGCTTTGAAGGCAGTGAATACTTCTGCATGGTTTTTAATTATGTGAAGGAGATCCGGTGAATGGTTAGTCCAGTTAGAAGTATTTTTTTATGTCAGGGGAACTTGGAAAGAAGAAGGTATGTAAGCCGTTATCCAGAATTTTTCCAAATTCGGGGTGTGACAGGACATGAAATTCATTTGAGTGTACAAAATCTTGGAATGGATTATCCTGGGGATAAATTTTCCTTTGATCAATGGTAATTTTTGTAGGAAACATATGCAGATCCATCAGGGCATAAAGTGCATAGTCAATCAAAGATACCTGCAAGACATTGGCCTTTCCTATCCGATGGACATTGAGGATTATGGAGATTTGTAACTTTCTTAATACAGTATGTGACCTTCGACAGGGGGTGAACCTGAACACAAAAAGGGGAATTTTAGCTAAACTTCTTTAGGGGAAACTTTTAAATGAGTGGGGTACTATTCTTTTGTATGTAGATCAACTTCACGTATATGGATAGGGTATCTTTAGAAACCTCAAAAGGGACCAGAGGTGAATTGGGCCCGCATGTTCCGATATATCCAGGATGTGTGTTGGGAGGATAATGTAAACCATGACTTTGAGGGACCTTGAATAAAAAGGGATGGAATGAGGCTTAGAATCCATTGGGCATCATGAGATAGGAGAGGTCTCTCATTGGGACGAATTTTCCTTTGATTGGTGGCCATTTTTAGGGAAACATATGTAGAGCCACTGGAGCATGATGTGCATAGTAAAACAAAGGTGTCTGCAGGAAACTATCCTTCCATCTCAAATGGAATTCGAGGGTTATGTAGTTTCAAGATCACTTAGAGCATGGATTTTGGAGTATGGAAGGAGTGTATCAGGACATATTGGGGACATTTGTTCTATGATTTACTCATGTAATCAGGTGTCCCTTACGTAAATATGACTCATATGTAGGGTGAGGAATTCATTCCATCTTTTGGGTACCTAGTCATTTAACATTTTATGGCTAGAATGTGGGTTTATTATTGGGGAAAGAAACTAGGACATCCCTTTAAGGGTCGTGATGCTAGGACCAAATTCTTGGAATGTTTTTCCATAATGTCATAGTCGATCTATTGCTAAGATCCCTAATCTCACGTGAGCTATGATCAATGTGAGAAACAAGGGATTACAAGTATTCTGGGCTATTACCTAGGAATAGAAAAATCAACATCTGAGGGAACTTTGGGTTTAAACCATTGCTATATAGTTTAATGCCATACAACAAGGATGGTTTTGGCCTCAAAGTTTAATGTCATGCGATGAGAACATAATATTGTATAGTTTAGAGTCTTTCAGTGAGGATGATCATGTTTTCATAAAGTTCTTTAATAGCTTTGAGTTTATCACAATCAGGATGCTCTTGCATTCCCTAGACATGAGTGATGATAGAAGGTGTAAACCATAGTCCATGGAGAAACTTGAATCATGAGGGCTAAAATGGGGCTTGGAAGCCATTGGATGTAATGAGATAGGAAAGGAATCTCCTGGGGAAAAATTTTCCTTTGATTGATGGCCATTTTTTGTAGGAAACATATGCTGATCCACCAAGGCATGATGTGCATAGTCAATCAAAAGTGTTTGCAGGACACTGGACTTCCATCTCAGATGGACTTGAATGATTATGGGGATCCAAGTTTTCTCGGGGTATGGAGTTTGATAAACAGGATAAATGTGCCTAAGAATGTGATAAATATCCATATTATGATTCCCTGTGAACTATTGGAGCTTCCACATAGGTCTGACTCGTATGTATAGGGAGAAGTAAGATCTTTTGACTTCTAACGAGTGGGGTTCATGTAAGGGATCACATAAAATCTAGGACTAGACCACACATAACTCTTTAAGAATTTCACAGTTTATTGTCATGTGATACAGAACTTTCATAGAATCCTCGTACAAGTCTAACATATGTATGGGTGAAAAGGGGAATTTTTATGGTGGTTGGGTCGGGATTCAAAATTCAGGAATAACTACGTATCCTGCAGGGGCAGGAATCAAGCCACACACAATTCATAATGTTCTCTATAAATGTTTTCTCGATGTGTAGGGACATTTGAGGGCATTTTTTCTTTTTTTTTATGATGGATGGGTCGGGATTCCAAATTCAGGCGTCACTACGTATCCTGTGAGGGAAAGAATCAAGCCACACGTAGTTCTGAATGTTCCCTACAAATGTTTTCTTAATGTTTAGGGACATATGAGGGCATTTTTTGTGGTGTCTAGGCTGGGATGCCAAATCCAGTCATCACTACATATCCTTTAGGGGCAAGAATCAAGCCACACATAGTTATGAATGTTCCTTGTACCGATCTAGCTCGGTCCATTTGTAGGGAAATTTTTTGTTTCATTTTCTATGGGTGTTGGGTCTACCATATCTCTATATAATTTGTTTGTGTAAGAGAGTCCTTACCATTGATCATAAGCTCACATTAGTTATACTCTATTTGAGAAACAAGGAGTGGATATAGGGTCTTTTTTCAAGTGTGGGGTGGTAGAGAATATGATGGTGTGATTTTTTTTTTGTGGTGGCTGGGCTGAGATGCAAAATCCAGGCATCAATACGTATCCTGGGAGGGTAGGAATCAAGCCACATGTAGTTATGAAAGTTCCCTATAACTATTTAGATTAGTCATAAGGGTAGGGGAACATTTTCTCTATACATTATGGTTTCTAGGACTATCATGTTACTATAAAATTTTATTTCATAAGAGGATCCCTACCACTGATCATAAGCTCACATAAGTTATAATTGATGTGCGAAATAAGGAGAGATAAGGGTTTACCTTATCTATATGGGTAGATAGGGGGAATAATTTATTCATTCATTTTTTTGTGGGGGATGGACCAAGATCGAGGATCGAGGCATCGCTAAGTATCATGCAAGGGTAGGAATCAAGATGTATGTAGTTCTGTGAGAGATCATGTTGTTTATTGTCATGTGATTAAGATGATTCGTGCCATAGAGTTTAATTTATTACAGTTAGGAAATGAGTCATAGATTAATATTATGTTTCAGGGAATAGTTCCTTATAGTTTAACGTCATGTAGAAAGGATAGTGACTCATAGTTTAAGGTCATAGAGTTCAGACCGTAACTTTAGGGTATTATAAGTCATAGTTTAGGTTCATAGAGTTTGGACCATATCATCATGGTATTATAACTCATAGTTTAGGGTCGTAGAGCTCAAACCATGACTTTAGGGTACTATACCACATTGTTTAGGGTCATAGAGCTTAGACCATAACTTGGCTTTATTACTACTCATAGTTTAAGGTCTTAGACTTTGGACCTTATCCTGGCGTATTACTACTACGCGAAGTATTTCTTCAAGAATTTCACATTTGTGGGTGTCATGATGAGTTGTTCGTCCATTAATATCAGTGCGTATGCTTCATTGGAATAAACCCTATGTATGACATATGGTCCTTCCCACTTTGGTTTAAGCTTTGGGTACTTTTTCCCAAGTATCATTGGGGTTCTGAGGACTAAAACCATTTCTCCTTCGTAGAAAGATCAAAGGCTAACCATTTTGTTGAAGTCTCATGCAATCCAATTTTGGTAGATTTCCAAATGATCTAGAGTGAGCACCCTTTTTTTGTCTAGATTCTCCAACACATCAAACTATCTCTGTGATTGATTTTCCATGGAAAATTGATCACAAATGTCCAAATGAAGTGATGGAACTTTAATTTCAATAAGAAAAACCGCCTCTACCCTATATACTAGTGAGTACAAGGTTTCCTGGGTGGTAGTGCAGGTTATGGTCTGGTAAATCCATAAAGCATGAAGAAGCTTGTATGACCATGATTTCTTATCCTTATCGACCATCTTCTAGAGTATGTTGGACAGTGTCTTGTTGAAATCATCTATTTTCCATTGGCTACCATGTGGTAACGGGATGACCAGTTGGATTTTATTCTATAGTCCTGGTATAAATTTTCCAACCCAGTAAAGCAGAAGTTGGTACCATTTTCCGTTAGTATGGTATGAGGGACACCAAATCTGGTAATGATGTTGGCCATCACAAAGCTAACACTGTTTTTCATGATGACTACATTTAGGGGTATGGCTTCATCCCATTTGGAAAATAATTCAGTCGCTGTGAGTATGAACTTGAATTGTCTGGATGTGGCTGTAGGACATGGTCCCACAACATCCATCCCCTAGGTGGTGAATGTCCAGGATTACTTAGCTTTTGGGAGTAACTATGGGGTTTGGGGTATGAAATTAGCATGAACTTGGTATGAATGACACTTCTTAGTGAATATGGAACAATCCTGTATCATATTGGGTGAGTAATACCCAAGCCTTCAAATTTGGTGAGAGAGCTTGGTTGCTGATTGGTGTGCTCCGAAAGCTCTGGTGTGAACTTCTTTCATGATGGTAGCAGTATCTTCTTCATCGATGCACCTGATAAGGAATCCATCAAGGCCTTGTTTGTATAGAACCATTTCTTGGTTCAAACAATTGTATAAGACAATATTGACTGCCCCTATTTAGACCTGATCCCTTCTAGACCTATCGGGTGGGAGTTCCCAATTCTTAAGGTAATTTGCAATGGACATCATCCAGCTGATGGTGTCACCATGATGCTTAGAAATGAGGCTAATTTCATCAATCTCCTCTATATTGCGCTGGATGAATGGAAAACCATCCAGATATGAGAAATTATGATGATTGTTTCATCCCAGTCTAGATTGTCCAAGGCTATCGATGCATTTGCCAAAGTGTCAGCATGGAAATTTTGTGACTGGGGGACATAAGTCAATGTTGTTTCCTATGGTAATTCCTCTATCAGTTATTGAACATGGTTCATCAATGGAACCAATAATTCTTTCTTGATGGTGTAGTTACCGCTGACCTGTTTGATGACTATATCTGAATCACCCTTTTTTTAGGTGTTTGTCTCACAAATGAAGTGCTAGTTCTAGGCCTGCAATGAGGGCCTGATATTACTTTTCATTATTTATACACCCTTCTGAAAGCAGGAAATAGTAAGGCAAGATGTCCTTTTTGGTGGATTCAATTATAATTCCCATCCCCACTTTGTTGAGCTTGGGATCCTCTATCTTTTTTCCTGTTGGGATTCAGGAAGCACCATTGTAGTACTTTTCCCATGTCTGGGGGTCCTCCTAGATGGAAAACACTTCTTCATCTGGAAGTTCGACATACAATGATGTTGTTTCCTCTGAGGGGATATCTTCCATGAAGTTTGATAATGCCTATCCTTTAATGGACTTTTGTAGTACGTACCATATTTCAAACTATTGTAGGATGACTACCCATCATGATAGGCGCCCATTTAGCATGGAAAAGTTGAGGATATATTTGAGAGGTTTTCATTAGGAAACCAGGTGGACCTCATGGTGCTATTGGTAATTCTTGATTTTAGGAACTATGAATATTAGTGATAAGTAGTTCTTTTCAATTTTTGAATACCATGTTTCATCACCAATCATTGTTTGGATAAGGTAATAAAGGTTGTTCGTGCTACTAGCTTCATTCTTTTATGTGAGGAATGTGCCTAATGACCGTTCCAAGGCGGTTACATACAAAATGATTTGTCTCCCCTCAACTAGTGGAATCAACAACAACAATATTCGGATATACATTTTGATATTGTCGAACGCATCTTGGAAATCATTATCCCACTCATACATAACTCCTTTATTCATGAGCCTGGTGAAAGGTAAAACTTTACCTGTTAGGTTGTCAATAAAGTGCCGAATGTATGTGAGGTTCCCCGGGAGGCCTATCAACTTAGTGAGGTTGTGATGTTGGGACATTTAAAGGATGGATTTCATCTTCTTGGGGTTAAATTCGATGCCGCTATGGCATATGACGAAGCCGGGGAATTTTACTGAGGTAATTCCAAAGGCACATTATAGGGGATTCATCTTTAAACTGTACTACCACAACATTTTGAATATAGTTTCATGATCATCCAGGTGTTTTGAGTGCTGTCGGGATTTAACCACCATGTCATTGACATAACACTCGACGAATTTTTTCAAGAAAGGCTGGAATATGTGATGCATGGCGCATTGATATGTGGCGCTGGCATTATTTAGACCAAAGGGCATCACTTTATAATAGAACACTCTCTGAGGGGACCTAAAATCAGTAGATTTTTCATCTATTCGAGCCATCCAGATTAGATTGTATTCTAAATAGATTTCCATGAAGGAGAGGGCTTCATATCTAGCTGTTTCATAGACCAAAAATTATGTGATCGAGACTGGGAAATCATCTTTTGGGAAATGTCGATTAAGGTCCCTAAATTCAATGAAGATTCTAATCTGTCCATTCTTATTTTCGATAGGTACTATGTTCTACAGACATATTGGATATTGGACTTCCCGTATGAATTTGGATTTGATCAGCTTTTCAACTTTAGCCTATATTTTAGAATCATGCATCAGGTGGGTCCTTCTAGCCACCTTTTTAAAGCCTAGATGGTCTTTTGGTAAGCCTCGATGATGAGTGGAAACATCAAGATCGAATCATGGAATTTCAGTGTAGTTTCAGGCAAACACATCATGATTCTTCTTTAGGAATGAGTTATATGCCTCCTACTCATCGACAGACATAAACAGACCGATCAAAGTGGGTCATGGGTCGTTTTTGGTGCCCATATTTATCTTTTTAAGTTCACTGATTGTAGTGGAGACACCTTCTTCTAATGCAAGAGGGGAATCTTTGAGATATTATTCTTCTTCTTATTCATCTTCATCATCTTCCTCTTCTAATGGAGAGATAATTTTTTATATGAACTCTCCAATGTTAGTAGAGAGATAATATTTTTCCTTAGTGTGTGAGGCAAGGGTAGTTTGAGGTCTCGAGGACAGTCTTGGAGCATCTTTGATAGGGAATTTCCTCACAAAGTGGGAGTCATTCCACTCTTCCGTGTCTTTGGACTTGGAGGCCACAATAGAGATCATGTAGACAATTGAGTCTATATTTAGACATGCACTAGGTAATTCAACTTGGTTTATGGGCAATACATACCCTTCCCCAAGTTGCTGGAGGGGGTAAGTGGGAGCCATTTCCAATCCATTCGGGGCATTGATATAACCAATTTCGTCAACCGAAATTTGTTTTTCTTCCGATTCATAGAAACCTGTGGTGAGATAATGTGACTCACAGGATTCAAATAGGGATATATCGACATTAAATGTCATTTTTCCATTAGTGCTATATTTTATTCACTGATGGTATGATAATAGAATTACAGCATGCTGATGTAGCTAAGGAATCCCTAATAGGATGTTGAAGGCTATACTTTTCTATACTACTAATAACTAAAAATCTGACATGAGATCTCTAATCTGTGTTTTAAGCTTGATTCTTCCTAATGGTTTCTACTTGCTTTTCTCATAACCATTAGATTTGTAGTGTAAGGTGTTAATATGTCTTTATCAAAGCCCAGTTGATGATGTGTCATCAGCGGGAGGAGGTTAACTCCAGAGCCGTTGTCAATGAATATCCTCCAGAAAACAATTCTATTTATCTTGTCAGGCACATATAAGGGTTTGATGTTCCCTTTCATGATGGAACCTTCATCCCTGTCTCTTAACGAGTTGAAGACATGAAATTCTTCGAGAATTATCTCCATCTAATAGACTTTGGATGCTACTACATCAACCTCAAACACCTTGGGACTTAGTAAGGCTTCAATGAGTGCCTACCTAAGATCTACAAATAGGCTTGACACATCCAAGATTGACAGTTTTGATGGTACTGAATCCAGATGTTTTAGAATATTGTACTTCTACTCTAAAGTCCGGCACTTTTTGGCTTGGGTTTTCTTTTTCACATACACTTTAGGGGCTTGGTATTTGGACATAGAGGGTTCATAGTTTGTAATAGGAGCTGGTGGTGTTGCGGTCATTTCCACATTTGGATGAACTGGTCCACCTACATGCCTTGGTAAATTTGATATTTTTCCTTCCCCTTATGGATATTACAATCTAATTGGTCTTGTATTTCTTCCAATGATGGTGAAGGAGAATTTAGGTTCATGTTGTGAATATCAGAGGGTCCTTTTGCGAGTTTCTGTGATGTTAAAGGTTTGAATCATGGTGTGGCTGAGAATTGGAATCCAGCCACGATCATGCATTCCTGGAAACCTCCTACCTCTATGACCTCTTCCCCCATCTCTCCAATCGGTCATAGAGAATTCTGTTTCATGTCCATAGTCTCCATCTCAGAAGGGGTCCATCAAATGAATGACATTAATGGAGCTGAAGATCAGTTCTTGTTCTGAAAATTTTTATGTCTTACAATCTCCTTTTGATGGTACCGTTTGGTGGTATGGAACCTGTTGTACCATTTGGTGGGGTGGTTCCCGTTGTACCATTTTGTGGGGCATCACCCATTGTACCGTTTGGTGGGTCAGTTCCCCTTGTATCGTTTGGTAGGGCGATGCCCGTTGTACAGTTTGGCAGGGGGTTCCCATTGTACTATGTTTGCTGGAATGATGTTCAAAAGCATCAACACTAAATTTTGATTCAGTTTCAACTCATCTTCTTTCCCTTTATTTCTACCCTTTAGGCCTTTATATGACCACGAGGCCTAGGAGGAAGACTCTGTTTTATTAGGATATTTTGGGGGGGCAAAGTTGGTTGTTTCAGCTATGCCTGGAGGATTCCATGAACTAGATTGATGGTCTTTCAAGTCATCCAATTGTAGAAATTTTTTTCCTCCATGTTGGTGATAGTTTTCCATTATTTTACCTCTCTTGAGTTTGAGGTGGAAACATACACCACTTGTGCTAGCTATAGTCCCAACTTAATTTTCCTGGAACCCACCATATTTTGTAGGAGATCCTTGAAAACAAAGCATTCATGGATGTTGTGTCCCAATATCCAGTGATAGGGAAAATAATTTGGATGTTCGTTGAGACCCACTTCATCTTCCCACTTTGGCTGTGGTAGCCCGAGAAAGTTGAGATTCATTATGGATATGAAATACCCGCGGACATGGTCATCTTTGAACAAGTAAACTTTATTTTTTTCCCTAAAAATGATGTATTTTAGCACCCCAACACTCATATTTTCGTAGTGGGGTGTTTTTTGGCATCCAGGGGGTCCTACGTGGTTTGGTGGGGGCCTCGCAAACAGATCTGGTGTCAGGGGTGGCTTAATCATGATAGAATCTGCTTCATATTTTCCTGTTCTCTTCCAAGGGGATGATGGGGCCACCTGAGACTTAAGATTGGTCCTTTGAAAGTATTTTTTTGTTGTTTGGGAAATGGTAGAGAAGTCTCTAAACCAAATTTTGTACTTTACTGGGATAAGTGGTGTTCTCAATTAATCTCAAAGGTTATCTATTCACATGGTGAGAATCTCATCCTGGGGGAGCGGCCATTTCACGAAATATGTCAGGCCTTTATATTTAGCAATGATGTTTTATACTCTTTCGTTCTCTAACTATTTTCAGTTCATAAGATCACTGACCATCATCTTAGGAATTTTTGAACTGAACTGGAATATAATTTTTCACCGGAGGTCCTCCCAACCTGTAATTTAATTGGCAGGTAGGCTAGTATACCATACGAAGACTGAGCCCTATAGGGTTCATATGAAGCACCTGAGTTTTACTACTTCTTGCTACTCTGGAGTGCCCATCAAGGAGTCATAGTAAAAGGCATAGTTTATTAAATGTTTTCAGGGTCCCCCCAGCTATTTAATATAGGGAATATGGGGTTTCTAAAGTTTGGAAGTGGCGGAACATTTCTCACCCAATTAGGGCAGGGTTTTCACTCTGGTTGTATCAGGGCGCGCCACCCCTCCATGGATTCTAGTCATGTTGTTGATTTCTCGATGGTGTTCAAGAGACCTTGGTGCATATCCTTTTGGGATTAAGCTTGAGATGGTGTGGTAGTGGCCAAAACTGGGCATGCTAGTGCTGCCGGATCCTGGGGTTGATACCTAGTCAGGGGTATCATTTGTGGGTTTACCAGGATATATTCCATCTGCCTTCACAGTGGGGGGAAGTCTTGATGTCCTTTCGTGGCCAGAATGAATGGTCCTTCGAGCTTGTATTAAATCACCGGGATAAGAGCATGTGGTATGGGAACCTTTTTTGGGAGCACATGTTGGTGTTCCGCAGGGGGGACACATCCAGAAAGGTAGCTCCCTCGATGCAGCTCATCATTAATTCATATGAGCTCTTTCATTTCATCCTCCTGCTTGGAGAAATTTTCCTCGAGAGTGAGGGACACATCCTCAGGGGGAGGAGGATGTGGGTAATAGGTGATCTTGGATTTATTCTTCTCCTTTTTGGGGTTTCACGTGGGTGGTAATGTCAGATTGGATGAGGGGACGCCCAGATTTAGGAACACTTTCTAGTTCTGGGTATGCACACCATCAGGCTCTGTGTGGGATGCATCTAGGAGGGAACCTTCTTCCTTCTTGTCCTCTCCCTCAATGTCATTTCCTATAAGATCCATGGAGTTTAAGTTTTCCATTTTCATAGAGGCATATCGCATTGGGGGTGGTGTACTCAGTGCCGAATGGTAGGAAGGATTTTTGCATCCTTTATTGGAGTTTCTCCTTCCATTCGGTGGTATTCTTCGGGTTTCTTGGAAAATATTGACCCGAAGGGAAACCTAGTCTTACCTTGTAACATGCCTTTGTCTTGGGAGGTGAAAACTATTAGAAGGGGTGGAATGGGTGACTCCTCATTCCATCTTTCTTCCAAGATGGTGGAAGACATTTGTTCATTGTGTGGGGACTTGAGGTAAAAATCCCCCATCCCAATGGGATGTGGTTGTTCTTGTTCTTCCATTGATGCGATATGGCCTTGATTTGTTGGTCTTATGGGTGAATTTTGATTTAAAAATACCCCCACCCTTGTGGGTAGGGGTTGTTCTTGTATTGCGGAAATAGCGACCACTATTGCCACCATTTCAATTTCATGAACTCCCGCGCATGGGTGAGATGAGTATAGAATTGGGCCTGCATAGAGTCTATGGTCTTTTGAATACACATGCACAACATATTGGTTGTGTTCCATTACATGGTAAGCTTCCTGGATGTTCTTGGTTTCCTGACTCAAAAGATTTTCGATGGCTTGATCTCTTTGATCTTTACGCATTCGAGACTTACTTCGGGCCAGTTTTTTTGTGTATCCAATCATTCCTGAGTAGGGGTTTTACTTTATTACTTTCACTGTGTGATGACATTGCAAGATGTCATTTCCAAAGGGGCTTGATGGATGGGATGTGGGGTGAATTGAAGATCCCCATGTTCTCCCCATACCCATATGTGAACTCTAGTCGGGGCATCGCCAATTAGGTGACACAACTTATGCAGTGCATAGAGGCATGCTAGTTCATTGTTTTTCTTTCACCTTTTTTATTGTGTCTATCATGTATATGGGAGAGTTTCTAGGTCTATTATATGGTGAAGCTCCCCTAACATGTTGAAACAGTCCACATACCCTTAATATGGAATGAATTTTCTTTCATAAGGAGAAGGTTTGTCCATATATTGAGGTGAATGTCATGCATGCGTTCCCCAGACAACTCTCCTAGTATGTCTAAGTGAGAAGTGGTCGTAGGTCAATACATCACTAGTATATTATCCTTAGATAGTTGTCTTCTCATAAGCAACATATCCTAATGTTGTTCATTTGGAGGCTCCTCTACTTGATATTCCCAACTCGATTACTTCTTAATAATTTCGTTCCAAGCGATCATGCTGGTGGGAGCCTTATTAATATTTGAACGGTGCGAGGTGGCTCAGAAGATGAGCATGGCCCTGGGCCATCTTCCAGTTGTGAAAGAATATCACTCGTTATAGATGGAGTTCCCGATATGTCTAACCCCATTTTTTTAAGCACCTCATCATAAGAGGGCTTTCTTGCATTTGTTTTAGTAAGGGTAGGACCTTCTTGCTAGTACTAATTTTTATTATTGGGTGTACCTTTGCAATTAGTTCTGCAATGGAAAGAGATACTATTTCAACTTGATTCCTAACCGTGGGAAATTTCTTTGTGGTGTATACCATGGGGAGGACCTTCAGAGAGGGATATAGTATGGGGATGACCTTCTTGATGCTTTATGTCACTGATAGGAGGACCTTCACAGTAGCTTTTATTGCGGGGAGGGCCTTCGCAATGACTATCATCTGGGTGAGGACTACCATTATGATTTGATACCTGGCTTCAGGGAGAATTTCTATAGTGCACATTCTAGAGAGGGCCTTCAAGATGTACTGAAATGAGGGGAGGAACTTTCCCATTTCTTGAAGCTACTATGAGGAGGACCTTCATAACAACTATCATTGCTGGGAGGGCCTTCGCAATGACTGTCATCAAGGTGATTAATACCATCATGACTTGACGTCCGGCTACAGGGAGAAGCATATCTGCAGTGTATACCCTCGAGAGGACCATCGAGTTGGATGATAGAAAGTTGAGGACCTTTTTTTGTCTGATCTTCAAGTCAAGGGGAGGGCTACCCAGATGCACGTCAAGAGATAGACTCTCGTGATCAATCATTCCTGATCTATAGAGTAACCCCCCATGGGTGATATGTGGAGGACCTTCAGAGCTGCTGGTAGTGACATTGTGGGGAGGTCCTTTGAAACTGATACTACCAATTCCATAATTTGGAAATGGACTAGCAGGTTCTGGAGTCTTTATTAATATATGTTTGAGGGCGTCAAGAACCCCAGCTTCTATCAGAGAAAGATCTTGTATATTCTCTTCACATTCCGGTTGCCTTTGGCGACTTTCATTTTTGGGCACTCTCTTGCAAGTAACTGGGGCCATATGCTATTTGTAATGTCCTTCATATATGGGTCCCTATCTTGTTGGGTCTCGTGATGTCATCGGGATACACTGATGGTCATCATGAGTTTTGGCATGAATATATGCCTGCCCTGGATTGGTCACCACATTGGACCAACATCCCCCAGTTGGAAGAAGTATTTTTTCCTAATCTGGTTTTTCGTGTGTCACAGGATATTTTCGTTGACCCTCCTAGACTGTAGTAGGGATGCCTAACTTCTTCGGAGTGACTAACTCATTTTGCGAGTGAGTCATTCCATTCGAGGAAACCGGGTTGTGGGACTAGTTTCTCACCTTTTTCGCCGATGCAATGATATCTTGGCATGTTTGGAGGATATAATCTTGAATCTACATCTTATATCCCATAATTTCTAGGATGTTTTGAGATACATATTTGGATGGAGTGGGTATTAAGTCCCATTCTGATGTCGGAGTAGTAGTTTGTTCCTACTCCGGTCCTCCATGAGTTTCCAGTAGATACTGGAAGTTCTCTTATACTGGGATAGAGGAACGAGTATGCCACCAGTTTTCTTCTCTGATTTCCACCATATTTTATTAGTGGAATTCATATTCACGATCATGTATTTTCATCTACTCTCTTTCCACTGTATTTGTCTCATGGGATTTGTATGCATCCACAAGAATTTTACTCTACTCATATTTGGTTTCCACCTTATTTGGTTGGAGGGATTGATATACATCGACATATATCTGAATCTGCCTATAGATTGTTGCTCGGTCTGCGTAGCAGGATGAATGAGCACTATCAAGAATGTGCATGTGCTCATATTGTGCCAACCTATTTCTGTGGTGGGCTTGAGTGGAGGGGGAAAAGTCGTATGTCTATCCGTTGAATGTCACTACATTAGTACAGAAGAGTTTCTCCTCAAGAACCAGGGTGATAGTGTGTTCTTGATTATATATTTTCCTCCCTTGCCGGGTATCTCGAGGGGACTGAGTCTCCTAGACTTTAGCAGGTGCCCTTGGCATAAGGTCCTCCTCACGGGAAGGAGTTCTGGTCATCTTGTGTCAGCGATGATGTTCTTTGGTGGGGGCCTGTGAGTAGGAACCATGTGTAGTCGAGATGAAGTTGTAAGCATCAACTTCATCTACCTCCCTAAGATAAGGGAGGTACTCGTTGTCACGTTCTGGGGACAGGCTCCTAAAAAGTTTTGAGATGACCACTGGTGCCGCCTTGTGTTGGGGTGCCGGTCACGGCTGAGGAGGTGTCTTGTAGACATTTTCAATCTAGAGGGCTTGTATCGTAGCCTCCAGTGTGAGGAAAGTACCATTTCAGTGGTACTCTTTGATCAGCAAGTTGGATACAAAGTGTTGAAGTCACTGGGTAGGCGAGGGGGTCCTGCTCTTCGTTGGGTCCCTAGCCACCTGTGGGATCACTAATACATGTGTCTGCATTAGTCTTTGGGATTTCATTTGTATCTAAGGTTTCTCTAGAGGAACCTCTGACATACATATATGACATACAGACCACAAAACCTCATCAAAGTGTCATTTTTTTAAACATATGCATATTTGGTGATTCATCTTGGCCCCCTTCTCTTATTCTTTTTTATTGTGGGGGTGAAGGGGCTTGAGTGGGGTAAAACCACCAGCTTGGTTAAGAATCCACTTTGGGTTCACCATTTTTGTTCTACCTCTAATGTGGCATATTTTGTGCGTAGAAGGTCGAACAAAATGGGTCTACGTACAAAGTACTTTTTTATTTTATCATTGGGGTAGAACTAACACCTTGGTTAAGGATTCACCTTGGGTTTCCCATTTTTGATTATCCTCTAAGGTGGCGTGTTTCAGGTGGTGCGGAAATGGTACTACGAGGACTGTCACCTGTCCCTTTTTTCAAAGTTGGTTTCTTGTCAAGTTCACCATTCCTTGTTTTTGACCCGTTCTGTGTCATTATACTTTAAATGAGGTTGGATTAACCCCGCAGGGACTTGACAATTCATCCCCTTTCATATTGATAAAGAGATTCCACAATCATTCAGTCTCAGCAGGCTATTGTGTGGGATCAAGTACTTGCGCAATCAGTCCTCCTAAGATATAACTTCATCGGATGGTCTCAAATGGGTTTATTTGTGGATCCAAGAATTCTCAATGGCCCTAGTATCCATGATTCATGGACCTTTTTTCCAAAGGTAGGTGCTCATTGATTGATGATTCAACCAACGACACTTAAGGACTCCCTTGGTCGAGAGGATGGGAAGTCAGACTCACTGCACCCTTCTGGGGAAGTATTATCATATGATCTAAGATTCTATTATAGATTTAAGTTTTTTTCATATGTTCGGGAATCCTTGGTTCATTCCTAAAGAGCGTCTCCATGGATTACCCTTGATTTGCAAGATCATCATAGGCATGCATATATTTGACACTACGGTGGTGATGCTGATTTGAGCCATATAATAAGGATATCTAGAGTTTATCGTCATCTAGGGGTGATGGAAGGTCACTTGATGTTGGTATCAGAACCATAATATGGTTTTCATGTGTATCCTCAAGATATGCATTAGAGCCCACGTAGTTTGGATGGGGTGGGGCATACGCGTGGAAGCTGCCCATTGAGGGGCATGATTGGGTGGACCCTTTTGGATGGGAACCATTTGGAGATTTGGCCTTCAGGTAGGCATCCTACATATCCTGGTTTGATCAAGAATCAGAGTTCTCATAGTTTATATGTGTTGGGGATTACACATGGAAGCTTCACATTTATGGAGACATGATTGGGTGGACCCTTTATGGGAGGGAACCCTTTTGCGTTCAGGCATGCAGGTAGGCATCCTACGTATCCTGGTTTTATCAAGAATTAGAGTTCTCATAGTTCATATGGGTTGGGGCTTACACATGGGAGATACCCATTTGATATACACGATTCGGTGGGCCCTTTATGGGAGCACACCATTTTGAGCTCGGGCCATCAGGCATGCATCTTAAATATCCTGGTTTTATCAGAAATCAGAGTTCTCATAGTAAAAATTCACATGGATATTGTAATCATTGCTAAACTCTAAGCTCATATGAGTCATGATCGGTGTGAGAAACCAGAGTATGTCAAAGATTAAACAAAGTATATGCTTCCTCTCCTGTTGGTGGAAGAGGGAGAGCCCATAGTGGAAGAGGTTGGGGTGACTGTTGGTGAGGGCATAGAGCGATGAACCTTTCCATGTGAAATGGAATTAAAGTTCATGTGGCCAGGACTTGGAAGATTGGGGACATACCTCAGCGGGAGGGCCCCAGAATAAAATTTCAGAAGGGGATGAGTTTCTTCCTTGTAAAAAGGAGAAGTGAACGTAACTCCTTTGATTGATCACTATTCCACATTGAATTGAAAAGAATGTGATCACCCTTAATCCCTAAAATGGGGAGGATCACATCAGCATCCCAAGGTTTGACTCTGGGTTACCATGGTAATGTAGACCGACAAGTATTTCTGAAGCTCGAACCATTGTGGGGAGAGCCTTCGTGACTCCGCTTACCATGGGTATGTAGACTAAAAGGAGTGATCTAATGAACCCGATGGTCTGATCATTTGGGTATAGTGACTTCAGAGGGGGATTTGGCCTGATGCCGGAGGATTGGTTCACAGAGGGATCATGGAGGACTGAACAGTAATAGAGGGGTGAGGTTGAACTAGAGGAAATAATACCCAAAAACACCACATTCTGCATACAGGGTTCTTATATGGGATGGGGGAGTCTCCACATACCAAAGTGGTATACGGGCAGAGGGTCCGTCTATATACCTATGAGGTACATGGTAATGGGTATAGATCATCGTGTACCATAGTGTTACACAACCCATCACACCTCTTTGGGTTCCATCTGCATACTGATGCAGTATGAGGCATCAAGTTCAGCCTGCATAGCGGTACACAACGCGGGACACCATATTGAAGGAGGGTTCGGGGGATTTTCTTTCACGGGGAATTAATCCATGAGAATTATGTGGTTTTAGGTTCACCAATTAGGTTCTTTATTCTATTATTATTATTCAATTACCCCATTTTATGGATTGTAACCATCTGTACCTGCTGAGAGAGTGGTTTGCGATTTGGGCTTCTTCGATGAATTGAGACTGAAGCCGAAGTCCTCTCCGAACTATTTCATCCAACCTATGATTCCTCTTAAAGTATTATTCATCTGTACTTTTCCCTTCCTATTTTTTTCCTTTTATATAACATTAGGGCAATTGAATCTATTGGTAATAGAACACCATTTACTAAGGCCTATGATGAGATATCCTATCCCTCCAAAGACTTTGTCAACTGGGGTTTTCGTAGGCTTAAGTTCATGATAATTGTTCATAAAACCGTGATGATTCGATTTATCTGTGAACTAAATAGTTAATGGGATGGTATACAGAGGGCCTTCAAGTGCATGAGTCCTTTGGCAATGCGGTCTGTGGTATACCTTGTTTGCTGGCCATCGCTCTGTGGGCCAATGGTTCACAGATCGTTCTGCATACCTATTGGTTCACAATCCAAGCGGTCTAAGAACCTTTACCAATGATGGTACACATTCCACTTGAAAAATATTTGAAAATTTTAATTCCTTCATGTTTCTTTTGAAATTTTCAACTCAATTTGAGTTCATTCACCTTGCTGGACTTATAAGAGTACTTGATTCTTTATGCAAAGTGATTGTGGGGATATTTTCATCCCTTAGAAGAATTTTTAGGACCCTACAGATACATAGGTATATTATAATTCCATTATAATATCTATGTTATATATGTTACATAAGTTCATTAATTCATTCCTTTATACATTCCATGTATATAATGAACAAGTCATATCACTTTGAGGGGGCGGTAGTCTGCACTTCCTCAAATGAAATTATCGTATTTACACATACTGGAAAGAATAAAGTTATGTTTTAAATTAAAAATACAGAAGAATAGAGAAAACATAAATATAATATATATAATATATAAATACAGTTTCATCATAATGGCCACCATGAGAAGCGGTAGGAGATAATTGAACAATCATCATTTCATGAGGCAATAGTACACCGTCCACAGAAACAATATGTTCTAAATCTATTATATGGAGGTTTGTGTGAATGTAGGTCGAATACATCCCATAAAAACATCCTAATATACTTAAGATATTGGTTTTTTTATAAAATAATGGAATAAATAGAGTTTAGGGGGTTGGAGAAGGAAAATAAATGGAAAAATATTGAGAGAAGATATTACCTTAAATAGGGTAACTCCTTTTGATTTAAGCTAAATGTCATTCTAGAATTTCCTTCTGCCCAAGATAAGGATACTATGAGGAAGGTAGGGATGTTGGGGGATTATTTGGGAAGATTTTGGAAGATCCAATGGGGCTTGATAGGTGTGAGTATGGGTTATAGGTGGTGGCCTTTTATAATATGGAGGAGGGGTACTTTAGGAAAATTTGCAAGATTATTTTATTATAAACTTATTTTAGATTTAAAAAAAGTCCATAACTCATTTAATTCAAAGATAAGATGATTATTTTTTGAAATTATCTCAAAAAATATTTTTTTGACAAGTTTTGGTATCAAATTTAACCTGGTCATTTAGCTTTAACCCTTAGTTAACTTTTTTGACTCTTACCATGTCTTCATGTATATTCATAATATATGGTTAATATAGTTACTATAAATAGACAATATAACCTCAAGTAGTTAATTAATAATATTTAAAACCTTATATATTTCATTTGGTCTAATATTATATTGTTAGGACTATTATATCATTTAGTAAAATAGTCATTGTTTTAAAAACTCATTTATGTCAATTTATATACTATTCATATCATGATTTTTAAATAATCCATAACAACATGATTATTTAGAAAAACTTTAATTAATTAAAATATAACAAGTCATAATTATCATTAAAATTCGTGTATGGAATAAAAAGTTTAAAAATAAATTTATTTTAATTTTTATAATCTCATTTATTTAAAACATTCATTAATAAGGTAATCACTACTTCATCATTGTTCCATAAATAAATTTATTTATTTTATGTATAAAAATTATAAATAAAATACCATGATTTATAATTTTGTTTAGTTTTTTAATTAATATTTATAGTTGAAAATATTACTTATATAACCCCATGTAAAAATTGTTTTAGTAAAAGATATATGTTTATGTTATATTTTCCTTAACTTTAAATTAAAAGTAATTAAATTTCATTTTCACACACAAGTGGCTACATGGGGTCCCAAAATCGACATAAGGATGGAAAATGTCATAAATATCTCATAAAATAGTATTAGGACACGTATTAGGGAAATTTAATATTATTATAATATTATTTTTTACTCATATTTACTAGATTTACCCTTTAACCATGGTAAATAAAATATTTACTGAATTTTCTATTCATAATGTCTAAAAATAATAGTTTCCTATTTACAATATTTGTAAATACTGATTCAAAATATGGAATCCATTTTTCCAAATTCAAAATACATATGTTTCAGAAATTAATTTACACTTAATTCCCATTGTCAAAACCAAAAAGAGTGTTTTTAAGAAGTAAAAACTACCAAAATATTGACAAGTGTTTATATCCAATTTCAAAGTGATATTATTTAAAATGAAAAATATTGGATTATGTGATAAAAATATAATTCAATTAAACTTTAAAACCAATTGAAATAAAATTTAACTATATAAATAATTTAGACTAAAATTTAGTTTTGAATTAAAATGCAACATTTTTCACTATTCATTAAAAATGAACTTTATCAAAAAAATACCAAAACATAATCCAAAGTAAATTTTTATGTTATGATTCTAAAGAAGAAGATTATTTTTTCTAATAAATCATATAAAAGTGACAAAAACTATATTTAAAAATGGTTCACCATCAAAAAGCGGTAAATTGAACTTTTAAAATATTAAAGTATTTCATGCTTAAAATTGGATTCATTCATATTTAAAGCCTCTAATATTTGTTGGATAAATGTAAATACATTTACCAAACTTGTATAATAATATTGTGTTTAGTTCTGCTCATTCCCACCCATACAACATCTAGGCGTTAACTACTGTTTAAAATAGTTATATTATTATATTA
Source organism: Viscum album (assembly GCA_963277665.1). Lineage (NCBI taxonomy): Eukaryota > Viridiplantae > Streptophyta > Magnoliopsida > Santalales > Viscaceae > Viscum > Viscum album. The sequence continues at coordinate 190,461,642 of OY728162.1, read as the reverse complement.
TTTTTCGGTATAACTCAATGTTGTGTGCAACATAAGATTTCGGAGAAACCGGTTGTTGTGTATCGAGTACACTATAAAAAAAAGGTGTCATATTTAACATTAAATTAATATATTATTCATAAATATTAATATATATGAAGAAAAATATTATTATATAAATACATGGGTCGTTACATGGAGGATTGGAGTGTTATTTATAAAATAATAGATCTATGTAAAAGATGAAAACCTATGAAAATTACTTTATCACTAACATATGTACTCATAATTACAGAGTGATAATAATAAAACATAAATTATATATCATCATGGTTTATTAAAAACATCTTCCTCCACTCTCACTTTATATGTTGGGTTGAGATCATCAACCTTATCTCCCACGTTAGTAGTGGAACCTCCTCCCAATTTTGTGAAGTTATATGATGGGTTTATCTTCGGTTCTAGAATTATCTTTCAAAACATCAATATCTCTATTTATAAATATAAATATCATGTAAAATCCCCTGAATAATTGTCTCAACTTTAAATTTTAAATTATCTCTTCTCCCACTACATATTTTTTCTTGACTCATTCTTCTCTCTTATCCTTATCTCACCCTGTGTTGGTTTCATTGAATCATTAATGTAAAATTCTCCCTTATTTAGTGGAGTATTAAAACCCTATCTTTTTTGGTGGGGATCCCATGTGGTATTATTTTTAAATATTACTCTAATAAAGCATGTTCAATAAAGTGGAAAACCCAAAGATATTGGATTTTGAAAATATTGAACCTCCTCCACAACAATGTATGTGTGTATGGTTGTGACCCAGGTCATTCATGGGCTATATGTCCATGGTACATCATATTTTTTCATGTATTCAATAGTATCTTATTCATTTATGTCTCAAAACATCCGTTCATCAATATAAGGCACCTTTATAGTGCAATAGAAATGGCTATGGCATAGAACCTTCTACATATTCTACCTATATTGATCCATGATGTAGTGGACACCACATAGTGGAGTTATTTTCAACAATATTTGGACTTATAGTGTCAATGACACAATATCTGATCCACATTATATTTATTTAAAATCATATTGATCTCCCCATCCCACTATGATGAAAAGGTGAATCCTACGATATAGTTGTGATCGAGTATCCGATGGAGTTGAGATTTTATCTCTCCATTCATTGAAGTGATACAGTATAGTTGAGGAGGCTAGTGGCATTGTGTTTATAGAGGAAATGTATGAGGATGATGACATGGAGTTCAAGGTGAGATAGTGGCATTTGGGAAAGTGTACAATACCCCCACTTGAGCATGCATCCCACAAAAAATATTTCATGGGTGTCCTCATCTATTATAGTTAGCGTGTTCCATTAGCTCTATGAAAAGTTTGAGTGGTTGGAGGACCCCCTATGCCATTGTGAATCACCTCATGCAGTCGAGTCTCTCCTCCCACCATTGTATGGACCTATTCCCCCACACTCTAGTGCACTCATATAATAATGTTTCTCTAGCTATGATCTACTCCTATGTCTCCTTTGGAAGCCTTCCCAAGAATGGGCTTGGCCATAATGTCCTTCTTGGGCTAACTAAGTGGCTTACACATCATTGGTTGAGGTCTATAATGGGTTGACCAAATTTTTGTGTAAGTATTCCATTAAAATTCTTCCTACAACACTCAAAACATACTAATAAAAATAAAACAATATTAATTATAGCATTTTAATTTTTTTATTTCCTTTTTAAAAATTTCATTCCAAATTAAAAAATACCCAAAAATTATATTAAACAATTAAAACATGGATATAAATATTTAAAAAAAATGACATAAATTAATCAAAATTAAAAAATTGTATGCATAATATAAACCCATCAAATCATAAATGAATAAAAAACATGAGTCACATGAGAATAATATTTGCATAAAAAATAAGTTTGTGGCATACACATAATCATATAAAATCATTTCCTTAGTCCATGATCACTAACAAGACTATCATAGTGTATTGGGTTCACTCCATATTCCATTGTATCCTTATTCAATGTTCTGTTGTAATATTGGGTTCCCTAGACCCAATTTAAATAGTAATTTTTTATTACTATATAATTCATATAGTGATTTATGCATGATGTAAACTTACTATAATAGTGTTAATATTTCTGTATCAACTATATACATGGTAATTTCTTTATATTTTTTGTCATATCCAAAAGTTATAGTAGTTCCAAATCTATAATAAGAACCTCAAGATAATGTGATATCAATCTTAAGCATATTTCCTATAGTCTAGATACATCATATGAAATAGTCATAGATGATGTCTGACCATTAGGTGTTTGGGGATCATAATAATCAATACTTATTCTCATGAAGTTCATAATTGATGATCTCAAGTAGATGAGGTCATAAGGACTGACCCACCAATAGGAACACAATATGTTTACAGTGTCATTGGTTATTTCTATATATGAACATATGTAATGGTTTACTGAGTTGAGATTATTATTAGTGTATAATTTTTGATCATTTACATTGTTGTGAGATGAAAACTTTTAATTTAATGTTGTTGTGAGGTATATTTCATTTGGCGTGTCATTAGTGTTATTATATTGATTGAATAATTAGGATAGAATTTATCTCTTTCGAAAGAAAGTGATATATTCATCATAGTTGATCAGGATGGAAGTACCCTCACTAAATCCATGTATATGTTATAAGAAGGTAAGTCTGTCTAGTTGGGTTAATGAATAATAATGTAAGAAATGATGATGACATGAAGTGTACATCCTTATTTTTGAGATATTGTGATAGAAATTGATTATATTACACGGTGTGTGTTCATATGAAATGCATTCATTATTATAACTTTTCCTTGTCTCTGTAGGGACCATCATGGGATGCTAGAATCTACTCCTGATATGTGAATAGTATTCACTAACATCGAGATAAGGTCCTAAAAGGTCACACACAAAGCGCATTCAAATGTATTTCCTATTCTATTGAATAGGTGAATGGGACATGGTGGCCCCACCAAGGGGACCAAGATATGTCTAAGAATATATAATCATCAAGTAATAAATAAATTCATATTATTCAAGTTAATAATAATTGGTATTTAATTTATTTATTAAAAATATTCACAAGATATTAAGTGAATACATGGAAACATTTTTTGAAACCAAATATTATTTTAATATTCATGGTTTGTTAAATATTTCCTAGAATTACAAGTAAAATTAATGGATATATTTTATAATGTAATATACTTATTATATTAAAATTAAGTGATAAAAATTATATATGATATTTATGACTCATTAAATCAGTTATACAATGTTGTTTATAGATTATTTAATGCGAAATAAATATTCATGGGTCATGGAGTTGTTTCTGTGTATTTTTCTCCTCACTATATAAGGAGAAGGAGGCTCTCATGTGACTCACTATCACTACAAGATTTTGAGAGCTCCTCTATCCTCCCTCTAGTATCCAAGACAGAGAAGTTACCATTTTAATAAATCGATTGAATATCTCCTTCATGAATCAATGGAATAGAGTAGTAGTGATCATCAAAATGTTGAAGGCATTATCAGATCCCCACAATAGCACTGAAATTTTAAAAATCGATGTTTCCATAGGCTTTTGAAGAATTTATGTATAATATAGAGGGACTAGTCATTAGTTCCTTCAAGTAATGGATGATGAAGATGTTAAGTTTTCGAATTGTATCATCTTGTCCCATGTTCCACATGATAGTGCCCAGAGTTGGTGGGATACATGACCTCAAGTATGCCTCCCTATACACTAGAGACTTCCAACTTATAGAGAGGGTCTAATATCTGTAATAGAGAGACTATACCTTGTTTGTAAGAGTAAAAAACCAGAGTAAAATAAATAAACACTAACCAAGTATATATTATAATAACCAGAAGGATTCCAATATCACATGATGACCAAACTAGAAATAAAATATCAAAACAGAAAATAGATATGTTATACTAATGTAAATTCCAAGCGTCAAAATGAAACTCCAAAGTAAAGACACTAAAAACTCTCTTGCGGGTCCCAAATCATGTCTAGATCCCCCATACATGCTCTATCACAACTTATCCATCCAACACAGTACCTTTACCCTAATACTATCATGTAACTATAAAACCTATTCGGGTACTGATCATGCAGCCCGAGTAGAGTGTGAGTACAACTCAGTAGGCCACCACTAATAGTTTCTAAATTAATATTCATTCCATAATAGTGTATATTATTGTATTAATAAATAATTACAATGAATAAGTAAACAAATATCACATTATCAATTAATCTTTATTTAACCACATAAACCCCCCAGATTCCCATGGACACCCGTACCTCAATACCTATTTCAGCCCATGCCAGAGTCTGAACTCTCCCTAAGGGATGTCATATCTCATAATTCCATTTTTACCATTATTAATTTCAATAAACATGTGACTGTTGTTATTACCATTCATTATATCAATTAATATATAAATTCCATTGATCCCATTTATTCTTCCAACTCATGTATGAATTCCATTGTTACCATTCATTATCTTAATAAACTCATGAATTCTATTTTTACCATTAATTTTTCTAACTCATACATGAATGAAATTATTACCATTCATTATCTCAATTAACACATAAATTCCATTATTACCATTAAGTTTTTCTAATTCATGAATGAATTCCATTTTTACCATTCATTATCTCAATTAACACATGTATGTTATTGTTACCATTCATTTTTCTAATTATATGTATCACGTAATCACATTAACTAATTTACCAATTAATTAATCAAACATAACAACTCCATATTCATAAAAATTCATTAATTAATTCAACAATTAATTTATCACATAAAATAATTTACTTAATTCAACAATTAATTAATAACTTCGATTATATTAGTCAATTCAGGAATTAACTAATCACACAAATTTCATTACTAATTCCATAGTTAGTTTATCATATAAATCCACTTAATTAATTCCATAATTACTTAAGTACATCGATCCCATTAATTAATTCATCAATTAACTAATCAATATCTACAAACTCAAAATCCCATAATTAATTCCATAATTAATTATCCTATTCACAATCACAATACTCCATAATTAATTCCTCAATTAATTATCTCAATTCTCAAACCTCGATATCTCATAATTGGTTCGTCAATTAATTAAATCAAATCAGCAAACTCAAAATCTCATAATTAATTCTATAATTAATTTTCTCAATCAATAAACTAAATATCTTATAATTAACTCTCTAATTGATTATCTCAAAAAATATATTAAAATATCATAATTAATTATACAATTAATTGTCTCAATCTATAATTCCCAAAATCCCCAATTTCACATCTCTTCAATTAATTAATTAATTAATTAATTAAATTAATTCATTAAATAACTCAATTTTTAAAAATCTAATATAAATTTGGAAATTACATACATATAATTTAAATCAAAATCATTAAATTTGAATTATATACATACTACCTTGACTCTTTGATGAGCGATCGCCAAATGAGAATCCCCAATTTCTACGAAGTAATGACATAGAATGATATCTACATCTAAAACCTTAATCAAGATAAAAAAATAAATAAATCTTAAATCAATGTATATATCTACAATCCTAGATAAAGAACTAATAAAAATAGCAAGAATAACCATTTCTTGAATATGGGAATAAGGGAAGAGGAAAAAAACTACACCACTAGAATTCTCAGTATTTGCGGCGGGTTATTTGCGACAGGATCCTATCACAAACAATATTTAGCGACGGGGTCCTGTCACAAATAGCATGTCGCGGAAAATGCAGTCGCAAAAAATATTATTTGGGACGGGCCCGTCGCAAAAACTATTATTTGCGACGGGCCCATCGTAAATAATAGTTTTTTGCAAGGGGCATCTTCACCGTCCCAAATAAGTCTCTGATTATATACTTTATATATATAAACTTTTTTGAGGCGGTCCCGTCACAAATACTTTTTGCGACGGGTCCCAAATCCCATCGTAAATACTTTAAAATTTTTTTTTTGACTATTTGCGACGGGAACCCGTCGCAAAAGATCCCGTCGTAAATAATAAATAAATTTAATAAAATTATGATTATGAAAAAATTAATTTTAATATTATTAAAATAATTAAAATAAAAATATATTAAAATTCTCAATATTCACAAAAAAATATAAAAAAATCACAAAATATTATTATTATTATTATTAAAATAAGAAAACACTAAAAAATATAATACTGAAAAAATATATTTAATAAAATTATGATTTCTTACTATTTATTACTCATTATTACTACTTATTAATATTTATTAATAATTATTAATATTTATTACTAATTATTTTTATTTATTTTTATTTATTACCAATTATTATTAAATACTACAAATTAATTATATACATTACTAATTATCGTTAATAATTACTAATTAATACTAATTATTAAAAATTAATACTAAAATTTTAAAATCGTGATGAATCCAGAATCAAATTGTTAGTATCCTCTCTAGAACTGCGTTTACCTTGTTGATACCAAAAAATATAATTTAATTGAAAACCATAACGCAAGAGATGTCCCCCAATGGTGTCAAATGTCTCAAACGTTCTCAGAGCACATTTTTTACAAGGACACTTAATTGTCCCTTTTGAAACAAATTCTGGGTTTGATGATGCAAATGATAAGAAAGCTTCAACATCGTCAACAAATATAGGATTTAAACTAGAACTGTTTAGATTTCTGCGTTGATTTATCCAAGCGTGATCATTTAATAATGATTGATGTTGACTTCCTTGTTCCATATCCATATATGTGTTTCTACAAAATTTAAAGTCATTACCATTGTTAAATAATTTGATATAAGAAAAAAAATATCTTAAAAAGAGAAGATACATAACTATAGTTATTTCTTAGTAATTACCACTAATTATGGGAAACACAATTAGTTTTTAATGATCCCCACAAATTATTACAAATTATTACTAACTATTACAATTTATTACTAATTAATACAAATTATTATAATTTATTACTAATTATTATAATTTATTACTAATTATTATAATTTATTACTAATCATTACAATTTATTACTAATTATTACAATTTATTACTAATTATTACAATTTATTCCTAATTATTTCTAATTATTTCTAATTATTCCTATTTATTGCTAATTATTGCTAATTATTCCTAATTATTGCAATTTATTATCAATTATTGCAATTTATTAATAATTATTACAATTTATTAATAATTATTTCAATTTATTAATCATTATTACAATTTATTAAAAATTATTATCAATTATTACAAATTATTACTAATTATTACCAATTATTACTAATTATTACTAATTATTACTATTCATTACTATTAATTACTAATTATTACTATTTATTATAATTTATTACTATTTATTACTAATTATTAGTATTTATTAACAAATATTACAAATTATTACAAATTATTACTAATTATTAATATTTATTACTAATTATTACAGTTTATTACTAATTGTTACAGTTTATTACTAATTATTACAGTTGATTACTAATTATTACAATTTATTACTAATTATTAGAATTTATTACTAATTATTACTAATTATTACAATTTATTACTAATTATTACGATTTATTACTAATTAATACAATTTATTACTAATTAATACAATTTATTAAAATTTATTACTAATTATTACCATTTATTACTAATTATTAAAATTTATTACTAATTATTACAATTTATTACAATTTATTACTAATTATTACAATTTATTACTAATTATTACAATTTATTACTAATTATTACAAGTTATTACTAATTTTTACAATTTATTACTAATTATTAAAATTTATTACTAATTATTACAATTTATTACTAAATATTATAATTTATTACTAATTTTTACAATTTATTACTAATTATTACAATTTATTAAAATTTATTACTAATTATTACAATTTATTACTTATTATTATAATTTATTACTAATTAATACAATTAATTATAGTTTATTACTAATTATTACAATTTATTACTAATTATTACAATTTATTACTAATTATTACATTTTATTACTAATTATTACATTTTATTACTAATTATTACAATTTATTACTAATTAATATAATTTATTACAATTTATCACTAATTATTACGATTTATTACTAATTATTACTAATTATTACTAATTATTACTAATTATTACAATTTATTACTAATTATTACAATTTATTACTAATTATTACAATTTATTACTAATTATTACAATTTGTTACTAATTATTACAATTTCTTACTAATTATTACAATTTATTACTAATTGTTACAATTTACTACTAATTATTACAATTTATTATTAATTATTACAATTTATTACTAATTATTATCATTTGTTACTATTTATTACTAATTATTACTATTATTAATATTTATTACTAATTATTAGTATTAATTATTATTTATTACCAATTATTTTTAATTACTACAAATTAATTATATACATTACTAATTGTCGTTAATAATTACTAATTACTACTAATTATTAAAAATTAATAATAAAAATTTCAATTTGTTGGTACAAATAAATAGTAATGACAAAACAATTTAAATTCAATTTAATTATAACTAATCAACAATAATAAAAATTAACTTAAAAAACTGAAATAAATAATAAATTAAATAAAACATAAATACCTTTAAACTTGATTTGTTATTGATGTAGACTGCTTCACAACTTCTTCGTGATCAAAAAACTAACATAGAAAAATTTTCCCTCTAAAATCAGAGTTCAAAGAGAAACAAGATCTAGAAATTGGGAGGAATGAGAAAAAAAGCGGATGGAGGTATATATAGGTTAGATTATTTGCGACGGGTTACTCGTCGCAAATAGTATCTTTTGCGACGGGACCTGTCGCAAATACCGACTCCCGTATTAATTACTATCGACGGTGAAAAAGTTACTTGGGACGGGTCCGGTCGCAAATAGTCCCTACTGACACACCTTTTGCGATGGGAGGACATCCCGTCACAAAAAGCTATTAACGGCCGCTGGGTATTTGCGACAGGGGGATCCCCCCGTCGCAAATAACCTTCGCAAGGTTTGGCGTGCTACCCGCGCCAAACCTTTCGCGAAGGGACACGAAATCCCATCGCAAAAAGCTATTAACCATCGTCAGGTTTTTGCGATGGGCCCCATCGCAAATACATCACTAGTTGCGACGGGGGGAACCCCCCGTCGTAAATAAGCTTCGCGCGGTTTGGCGCACTACCCACGCCAAACCTTTTGCGACGGGACACAAAATCCCATTGCAAATAATCAGTTATTTGCAACGGGTTGTTAACCCCATCGCAAATACCCTCTTGGATGGGCTTTTTACGATGGGAAAAATCACGTCGCAAAAAGTCCTTTTTCCGGTAGTGTAAGCTGGATAACATCCCCTTACCGGAAGGGGTGTAGATCTTCAATCTAGGATTCAAAACACTAAATAAAAAGGTTTCGAGGGATTTGAATTCATCCGAGAGGCTATAAATCATGAAACAATGTTAGGTGTCAAATGAGGTTCAATTTGAGTGAGTTTTAGGGGTTTAGGTAATTTTAAAACTTATTTTTGGGTGACTTGAAAAGTCATGCACAATTTGTATGGAAGCAGCACACATTTTCCTCTAACTTCATGCCTAACCATGTTACTTTATTGTAGGGATGCATAGTTTCTCCTAAGAGGGTACACAATTTGAAAAACTATAGGCTAACCATGTAATTCCTCTATATCCATGATTGCATGATTTTCTAGGATGGGGGACACGGTTAGTGTAAACTGTGCGCCAACCGTGCAATGCTCTTCTTCCTTACACTTTTCAAAAATTTCCACCCAAACACACTATAAGTAAAAACCCAAATGAAAAGTAATCAAAAAAAAGCAAAAGAGTACCTGTAAAAGAGACCAATACAACCCAAAAAAGGTCAGTATAATACATTCTCTCCACCTTATTATAGCTTGTCCTTGATCTGCACTGCCCAACATCCCTAAGAGTCCAAGTCATAAAAAAGGCCATTGAGCACTCATGTCTGCTTCTTTTTACCATTTTTACTGTTACACGCATCCATGCTTCCACAATATATGAACTATCTGAATGTTATTTCCCCACAAAATTTTCTCGCTATGATCCAACACACGTATCAGATGCTCCTCAAAGGATGCATCTATCTCAAGCGCAACACCATCCAAATCGATTACATGAGAAGGGTGGGGTGATACCACCATAGTTGTGACACATGAAAAACATCATAAATAAAATGGTATCTCTATGGAAGAGACAATCATTATGTCACTCTCCTGATTCTCTCCACAACCTCAAATGGTCCAACGTATGTGGGCGCCAGCTTTCTCTATCTTTGTTTCCCGTGGTGACACAACCTAGGAGACACCAGAAAGAATATATGACCACACTCTATAAAATATTGGGGTATTAGATGTCTATCAGAAAAAGACTTCCCTCTACACTAAGATATATTTATACACTTCTGAATAATATATATATTATCCAACATCTCTTCCATGAGACTCAGTCCTAGTAACTCTGACTCACCTGCCTCCATCCAACATAGAGTTGATCTACATGGATTACCATAAAGAGCCTCATATGGTTCCATTTGAATAGTTTCTTGATAACTATTATTATAGGTGAATCCACTAGTGCCAAGTTCTTCTCCCAAGACCCACTGAAGTCTAGAACACACGCTCGTAGCATATCATCAAGAACATGTATAGTATGCTTAGACTATTTATCTATTTGTGGGTGGAAATATGTACACCATAAAACCTACATACCTAGAGAATTTTGTAAGACCTTATAGTATTGTGAAGTAAAACATGAGTTTCATTCTAAAACAATAGTCCTTGGCACCCCATGAAGATGAAATATCTCCCAAAAAAATAAATCTCCCAGATGCTTCACTGAGAAATTCTCCCGTATTGGCAAGAAATTCATTACGGTTGTCAAATGGTCTACTACCAACCAAATCGTCTCATTCTTCCAAGGAATACTAGTGAGACCCCCTACAAAATCCCTGGTCATGTTTCCCCACTTTCAGTCTGGAATGGACAATGGTTATAGAAAACCATAGGGTCATTAATGCTCATCCTTCACCTACTAACAGGTGTAGCATATCGTGTCAAGAACCCTGTTATATCATTTTTCATACCCGGCCACCAAAATAATCAGCATAGGTCACGGTGTATTCTATTCACTCCTAGATGTATGACCCACTTTGAGGCATACAATTCACACATCAACTCCTCCTACATGCTCATAGTCCCAAAAATCTAATTCCTGACATAGATGACCTCATCCTCATCTATGCTCCAATGGGAAGGTGATTACCCATATTCACGGATTTACCTTAAGGTCAAGAACTCTAGATCCTCATACTAATTGTCTCTAATTCCTTTAAAAAGAATAGACTCCACTAAAACTGAGACCAGGGTCATCTGTTCCTAACTCTCCTGAACCACCATGTGCATCTCATCCTGTAAAGTCATCATCTTTCACTTAGATCTAGAATCCTGAACCACCAGAGTCCTTGTTTTCTTTTTCAAAGCATCAACCACATTTTCCCCATTTCCGAGCATATATTCTAGCTCAATATCAGATGACCACATATACTCAACCCATATCCACTGTTAGAGATTCATATCTCACTGCAAAAAGATATATTTTAAAGACATGTGATCCGTATACACAGAAAATTTTTCACCCAAAAGATAGCGCCTACAACACTTTTAGTCATAAACCACTCCAAACAACTCAAGTTCATGAATAGGGTAATTATATTCATGTGGCCACTACTATCAAGACCCATGTGCCACAAATCGATCTCCCTACATCAACACCACTTTGAGTCTAATCCCAGAAGTGTCACAATACACCGTATACTCCTCACATGAATCCAGTAGGATCAATATTTTTGTTTATTTTCTTATTCAATTCCAAGAAATCATTCTCACATGCTTCATACCAATCAAACATTACCCCTTTTTGTTCAATCGCAAAAGTGGTTCTACCAAAGAAGAAAAGTCTTAAAAGAATCTCTAATAATATTCATCTAAACCCAATAAGATATAGATATCAAACACGTTCTTGGGATGCACCCATGAGACCAATACTTGTACATTCTCTAAATCTACTAAAACACCTTTCATCGAGATTATCTGACCTAAAAAGTGTACCATATCAATCCAAAACTAAAACTTAGATATCTAGGCATATAGTCGATTATCTCTTAGTGTACTTAGGATGATGTCAAGGTGTTGAGTATGATCGTCACGAGTCTTATAGTACCCCAACATGTCATCCAAAAACACTACTAAAAATTGATCTGGGTATGGATGGAAGATTATATTCATCAATACCATTAACACTGTAGGTACGTTCTTCAACCCAAATGACAATATAATTTACTCTTATAGGCCATATATTCTTCTAAAAGCAGTCCTTGGTATATCTAAGGTCTGAACTCTCAACAGATGGTACCAAAATATCAATTCAATCTTGGAAAAGACACAATCCACTCTCAACCGGTCATACCGATCAATAATACCCTGAAGAGGATACATGTTCTTCACTTTAATATTTTTCAACTTCTGGTAATCCACGCATAAGCACAAAAACTCATCATCCTTCTTGGAAAATAGAGTTGGTGAAACCCAAGGTGATGTACTCAGATGGATAAATTCCTAATCCTCCAACTCATTCAACTGATTCTTGTGATCTTCAATCTATATAGGTTCTATTCTATATGGTGGAATAGAAATAGTCTCAGTCCTTGGCATGATCTCAATAGTAAATTTCAAATTTCTCTCTGGTGGAAACCCTAATAATTATTTAGGAAATAAATCCCAAAATTTGTCCTCTATGGGTGGAAGGACATCTTATTTCCCACCCCCATCATCCAGTAATATATTAACAACCTATCCTGTGATCTATCCCGTTTTCTGATGAATTTTCCATTTTCAGCCTTCCTAGATATCCCATTATCCATAGTGAATATAACTATCACCCTTAAGAGACAAAAATCCACTCTCTTATGATGACAATCTATGTGGGATTGGTATTATACTAACTAGTCAACACCCATGATCAATTCAAAAATTAACATTTCTAGGATGTAAATATCCTATATAAAATGACACTCTCCTACCTCAAGAGAACGCCACTTGAACAAGAAAATGTCTCTCAACTATACTCCCAAATGTGTGTCGATCTCCTACAAACCTCTCATGAAAACCACCTCTAGGCTCCAATTATTCAAAAGTTTTTTTGAAATAAAGTAATGAAAGGCACTAGTATCAAATAATTCACTAGATATAACAGAATATACATGAATAGTACCTCTCACTATTGAGGGTCCAACCTTGCTATCCAAATAGATAGGTTGAATAGTAAGAAACTATCATGCCACTCTTCCCTGTGATTCAAACTGAGTCACTTGTGTTGCATCACTCTGCTGATATGTGAAATATTTCCCATAAACATGGCTTCTATTTCCTCTACCGCCTCTTATAATATAACTCATGTTGTCCAACTGATATGTTGTAGAATATGCTCTTCCCACACCAAGGTTCTATGTAGCTCCTCCATCACAACATGTCTTTCATGGTTTCTTATAGAACTTTTGAAAATGTCTCAACCTACCCCAAGATCAGCACTCAACTGGTGGTTGGGGATAGAGTATTTGATAGCATACATGTCTTATGTACTTGTGAAATATAGTCTAGGTATGTTCCTATGTGACTAGATTTTCCCATTTTCCACTCTTCTTGTTATCCCACTAACTAACATCATTATAGTGACACTTTCTTCTCTCGGAAAACATACCTCTTAATAATCCAATAGGAACCAATTTCCTACACTATAATCCTCCCTCAGGTTCCCCTCAGCTATGAGATCATAATCCACCACCTCAAAAAACTTCTTTAACCTAAAATGGTTAACCTAGTACTTAATCTTAGGCTTAAGTCCATCCTGAAAACACTTTTTTTGGGTTGTATCATACCCAATTAATGACGGTGTAAAGTGTTGCAAGTCTGTAAAGTGTCCAACATAGTCTATCATGAAAATACTCCCCTGATTCAACCACATGAACTCAGATTCTTTCTCCTACTACAGTGTATAAGGATAGAAGTGATCCAATAACTTCTCTATGAATTCCTTCTATAACATACAATATGCTTGTCCAGTATTCACTTTAATATCCTACACACACTTCACGGATCCACAGAGCGTATAAGATTATAACTAGAACCTCTTTTCTACAAGATTATCTAAGTGGTCAAGTATAGTCTCGATGGAATCAATCTAGAACTCATATCTGTCAGTTCCACTATCTCCAGTAAAAGTCGAAGGGGGATGAAACTGAAACCGCCATGTGAGTTTAGACATACTCCTCACAACCCGCCCTGGGTCTCTTTACATGAACTATATGAACCAAGAAAATTTCTCTCAGAAATTCCCTCTTACTTCCTCACCCAGCACTATCGGTGACTCAGGTTCCACTACTAGTGGAGAATCTCCAGCCATATCCCCCCTATCGTGCTCTCAAAAAAAGTCATCATAGAGGCATGAATCTACAATTCCAAAAACAAACCATTGGACACATTTCTGAATATTAATACATTTATAGAAAACACAATATGCCACAACAAGTTATTTCCCCAAACCCCACCACACGGTCAAAACTGAGGCACTATCACTACCATTAACCATCCAACACATAGGTCCTGGTTAACAAGGGTAAACACATTCTCATTATCCAATATTATCCTTTAGACACTCATTTATTCTCATCTTTCATAATTTCATAATCTTTTTTAATTTTCATGCTAGGAACCATTTCAAGTTCACATTCACAAGAATGTAAAAATTGTTCATGTTCAACAGCTTACCCATAACCCGTTTTCTCGTATGTGCCTAAAATGATGCATGTCACAAAAATAATGAGTTCTTCGAATGGTGAATTCAAACTCAACTCTCATGCCATATCGGGCCATGAGTCAAATCTCAACAATTCTCAAAAACAACAATCACATCACACCACAAGTGCATTACCCAAGCTGAAATAATTTTCAACAGTAATAGAAAATAGAAACATCTATACTCCCCACCCTGGGTACTTGGGTTCTCCCCCCTGAATGGTTCAACTACTCCCACAAACGAGATGATAACTAAGGCCCGACTCTTCCTAGTCTCCTTTCAAACATTACCAACAATAATATAAAAGAAAAGAAATTAAAATTAGATTATGATACCACTTTGTAATACCTCGGTCTGGGTGCCACATGTTATTGCCCGATCCGGTGGGCTACATGAATTCAATCGCACTTTCTCATATTCTAGAGGCTACCTACTACTAGTAAGGGTCTAATATAAATCATGGGGAGACTATACCTTATTTTTTAGAGTAAAACACAAAAAAATAACCAACCAAGTATTTATAACCATAACCATAAATATTCCAAAATCACATGATTACCAAATTTAAAATACAATATCAAAACTAAACAATAGATATGTCATGATAATGTACGTGCCAAGTGTCAAAATTCAACTCAAAAGTAAAATCACTAAAAACTCCAATGTGGGTCCCAAACCACATCTGGTTCCCTCATCCCTATTCTATCCCGACTCATGCATCGAAAACAATGCCTTTACCCTTATCATGTCCTACAACCATGAAATCTATTCGGGTATTGGTTAGGTAGCTCGAGTAGGATGTGAGTACAACTCAGTTGGCCACCACTGATAGTGTCTAAAACAATATTCACTCTATAATTGTGTATATGAAATTGTATAAATAAATAATTAAAATTCATAAGTAAATAGTTGTCACCTTATCAATTAATCTTTATTAAACCACATAAACCCCCAAGTTCCCATGGACACCCTAACCTCAATACCTGCTTCAGCCCATGCCATAGTATGAACAATCCCCAAGGGATATCATATCTCATTATTCCATTGTTACCATTATTCATTTCAATCAACACATGAATATCATTGTAACCGTTAATTATCTCAATTAACACATGAATTCTATTATTACCATTGATTTTTAGAACTCATCCATGAAAGCTATTGTTACCATTTGTTATCACAATGAAAAAATGAATTTCATTGTTACCATTCACTATTCAAACTCATACTTTAATGTAACTATTACCATTGATATATAAATTAATACATGAATTTCATTTTTACAATTCATTGTTCTAATCCATGCATGAATTCCATTATTACCATTCATTATCTCAATTAACATCTGAATTCCATTTCTTCCATTCATTTTCTAATTAAATGTATCAATAAACTAAATTAATTAATTTACCAATTAATTAATCAAACTCATCAATTCTATATCCATAAAAATCAATTAATAAATTCAACAATTAATTAATCACATGAAATACTATAATTAATTACAAAATTAATTGATCACTTCAATTCTATTTGTCAATTCAAGAATTAAATCATCCCACCAATTTCATTACTAATTTGATAATAAATTTATCACATAAATCTGCTTAATTAATACTATAATTAATTATGTCAATCCCATTAATTAATTCATAAATTTATTAATCAATATCCACAAACACAAAATCCCACAATTAATTCCACAATTAATTATCTCATTTACAATCTAAATAATCCATAATTAATTCCATAATTAACTATCTCAATTCTCAAACCTTAATATCTCAAAATTAATTCATCAATTAGTTATCTCAAATCAACAAAATCAATATCTCATAATTAATTCTATAATTAATTATCTTAATCAACAAACTCAATATCTCATAATTAGTTCCACAGTTAATTATATAAATCAACAATCCTAATATCTCATAATTAATTATACAACTAATTATCTCAATCAACACAATTAGTATATCATAATTAATTATACCAATTAATTATCTCAATCAATAAACTCCATATATCATAATTAATTCTACATTTAATTATCTCTATTTATAATTCCCAAAATCCCCAATTTCACGTCTTCTCAATTAATTAAATCATCAAATTAATTAATTAAATCAAGAAATAAATTTATAAAAATATAATATAAATTATAAAATTACATACACATAATTTAAATCAAGACATTGGGATTTGAATTATAGACCACCAACCTCGATTTGTTGACGAGCGATCATTCGACGGAAATCCTAAATCTTTGCGGAGTAATGATATAGAATGAGATCTAGATCTCAAACCTAAATCAAGATAAAAAATCAAGATCTCTAAAATATAGATCTAGATCTAAAATTCTATATATATACCTAACCATAATAAAAATAACACCACTTTCATGGATAGGTTAAGAAGGGAAGAGGAATGGGAAACCGAGCGGGATGAGATCTTCTTACCGAGAGGGGTGAAGATCTTTGATCTGGGTTTCAAACCACCATGAATGGGGTCTATAAGGGATTAAAATTCATATAGGAGTCTCTAAAACCATTAAAAAATTTCATGGGTTGAATGGGGTTTGATTTGGGTGAGTTTCGGGGGTTCGGGTAAATTTGAAACTAATTTTTGGGTGACTTAAAAAGTCATGAATGGTTTACTAGGAATGGATCACGATTTCACCTGACCATGAACCAATATTATAGGGGTGACCAATTTTTACTAGTAGAGATCACAATTTGACAGACCGTGCATTGAGCGTGCAATTCCCCTCTGTCCAGGGTTGCATAGTTTGTTGGGTTGGGGCACATAGTTTTGGAAAGTTGTGCGCCAACCGTGCACTACCCTTCTCCCTTAAAATTTTCTCAAATTTTCACCCAAACACACCCCAAGGTAAACCCTAAATGAAAATTTCTCAACAAAAAAATGAGTACCTATAAACAATCCCAATATAACCCTAGAAATGGTCTGGATCTTACACGAATGCATCTTCAGATCGAACAAGCTAAATATTTCATTTTAATTTAATGCAAATAAACATTCAAATAAGAATTATAGTCTTTAGTAACCTACTCTGTATTACTAGAGATGGTGTTGTTATGTCAATATAGTGAGTAAAAGTGTAATTATCCAAACTATATACTTCTATTGTGTTCCGCTATACCTTCGATTCGTATCCGAGAGGGATAGAGAGTGAGAAATTTTATGTCAATGAAAAATAAATTTTTTAATAAATTCATATAGAGTGCATCACAATGCTCTCTTCATTGTTGATGGAGATCCAATTTGATATCGTATAACCAAGATATGACCATCTAAAAATTGAAAGTTGGATAACAACCCATTTTTGTAGGCTTAATTTTGTAGAACATATATATGAAATATTTTAACTTGAAAGACATAACTGGTAGTGTCTTTCTAGGGACTTGAACTTCAGCTAAAATTCTAGTGGATGGAACAGTACTATTTGACCAGAGTAAATTCCACATGGTTATAGTTTTTTACAAAAAAAATCAACAACCTAATATCATATGCTTTATAAAATCATGATGAAGAAAAACTCATAAAATTTATAAAAAATAACGTGGAGGCTTGTCGTCCATCATCCATTTAAAAAAGGGAAAAAAGGGGGTGGGTTGATACCCTTCTTATGAAAAAAATGGGGTAAAAGGGTGGGGGTGGCACAGAATTAAAAAAAACAAATCATGGGCGGTAGTTCCGACACCCTCCTAGTAAACTTATCGATCACCCCTCACCTGCTACCAGTTTGCCATTGTCAGCCACATCTGGTCGCCCTCGCTGCACTTGGCTGGCCACCCGGACGCCCTGCCATCCATTCTCCCAAAATCGGCTACCCTGCCACTCGGCCTCCTACACAACATCCTACATTTTCTAAAACTTCCCATCTTGTGAGATCTTACACCGCACCATCATTGGTCTCCTCTGCTGGAGCCATCCTCTATTGTGTCGTTACCATCTAACGAACCCTTGGACACCCAACCTTATCCTCGTCACATGCCTCCGTTGATGACTAAACCTACATGTACCCCTCTTCCAACCTCACTACAGCTTGGTCTCCCCTGATTGGGATCCCACAGTGGGCACCCCCAATTGGCGTCCATTTGTGCCCTGATCTCCCACAGTGCTGGATTATGCCATGCACATTCTTTTCTAGCTGAAATGAGATAGGGAGGGTGGGGCCCTGCCCAACCTGTCCATCCAATTACAAGACCATAATAGTCCTGGAACCCATTTTTTGTTTTTTTTTGATTCTTCAGATATGGTGAAATATGGAAAATTTTAAAAATATTTTATTTTTTTTTTGGAATAAAAAATAATAAATTTAATTGGGGCCCCTTGAAATAAATTACTAGAATTAAAAATAATTCATTTAATTTCCCTATATATTAATTTGTAATTTTTTTATTTTAGTACACATTTAATTTACCTATTGACTGACCTTGAGGATTGACCAACTAATGTTTATTTGATATTTTATTTATTTATTTAATTGTTACAGTTACATGAGATGAATGTAATAGTTGGTTTAATTTTGACTGTATACACATCAACTTTCCCCTCTTAATATATATCAGTTCCTACACGTCTATCTATATAATGATGTATGTATTTCTCATTTCTTGAGACCCTGTCATCTGCATGTGAGTATTTTTTTGTATTATGAAAATGAATTTCTAAGATGTGGACCATGAAAAGACAATGATATATTCCAAACAAGATGTGGAAATATAGGACAAGAGTGAAAGCTGGGATACGAGTCATGAATGGATCAGGTATTTTACCCCTAGGATCACATTTGATCCATTAAGAGTAAATAGATAGTCTTATTCCAAATTCTTAAGATCATCCACATTGTTGATTTAATTTATTCATTGTTTACTGTTATTCTATGAATATTATTTTTTACACAATAACATTAAATAATAAAATAAAATGCATAGATTATATGAAGTTCCAATGTGATGATTTTTTTCTATTTACTGCATAGTCAAGATGTGAATGAGATCACATAAAATGTTCATATCAATAAGATAATTATTTCATTCATCGAGATATAATATAAAACATCAAGTTATTATTAATTTGTAAGGCCTTTAGATGTTTGAATTTGAAAAAAATGGGTGTATGGGGTGCTTATTATCCATAATTGAGGGTACCTTTAATTACTGGGGAGTTTTTATGAAAGTGATGAGTTGACTTAACTTAAGATGAAATCCAAGAAGTTTCCATAGCTACCTTATTTAATCTTTAGAGTTAAATCATTGAGTTAATCCAATATACAATTTATAAAAGCTAGGAATTCACTCAATATTTCAAGGACATGCGAGTTAATATAGTTGGTCAGTCAAACACCTACCTTTAAACTCTCTGATTAGTGGCATAGTAATAGCTTGGACTATGAGGAAAAGTTTTAGAGATCATTTTTACTAGAATACTCAAGTGATTGAGCATTCTGAATCTAGTAGTGAAAGATAATAGGGTTAAATAAAATAGTGAGAGGCATTTAATGATTTAATTATTTGGTAATAACTAATCAATAATCATGATAAAAGTGCTAATCTAATTGTGTTTATTTTTTTGAATAAAATGACACATAATACACATAATACACTACAATCCATATTGAATAATGAACATGTCCTCACCAGTACAAATTTACAGGAGTGGTACTGTAACATCCCAAGTATGTAATGAATAATAGATATTCTTATTTATGTCTATTTATGAATTAGATAGTGTTTTAAAGACTTAAAATGAGAATAAATCCAATCTTAAGCATAGAATTCTCTAATATTTTTAAAAAATTGTTTTACTGGCTTTTGATGGAAAACCATTTTTAAATAAATATTTTGACAATTTTATAAGCTCTATTTTTCAAAATAAACTTATTCTTTTTTATTGGGACATTGAAATTTACTTTGGATAAATTTTTGGTAAATTTCTAACAATGTTCATTTTTTAATTAATAGTGAAAAATACTGCATTTTACATCAAAACTACTTTTTCATCTAATTTAATTATATGGTTAGATTATCTTTTTAATTGGTTTTAGAGTGTAATTAGAATATATTTTTACCATTTAATCCAATGGTGGGCATTATAATTAATTTCACTTTGAAATTGGGCATAAACAAGTGCCAGACTTTTCATAGATATTGTTTCAAAAAAACCCGTTATTTGTTTTGACAACAGGAATTATTTTTAAATTAATTATTTCAATTTCTATTTTTTGAATTTGTTAAAATTTATTCAATATTTGGAATCATAAGGTCCAAATTATGAAATTAATACTATTTTGTTTTTGGATATTATGAATAGTAACGACGGTAATTATCTTTAATTATCTTGACTAATTAGTAATCGGGTAGTTTGGGATAATAAAATAATATCATAATAATAAAAAATAACCCCAAAATGTGTTCTAATGCTACTGGTTGTGTCATGTATGACCCTGGGATGCCTTGTGACAAACTTAGGGACCCCATGGAATCACTTTTGGGTGAAAGTGACACTTTATTATTTTATTTTTAAAGAAAGGAGAATATCACTAAAGAATGTATCACCCGAGTAAAACATTTTTAGTTTTGTTTGTGTAAATGATATCTTAGACTATAAATATTAATTGGAAATATAAAAATATTTCCCACATCATAGTATTTTTTTTTATAATTTTTAGATATTAAATAATTTAATTTATTTATGACATCATGAATGATGCAGCGATTATCTCATTAATGAACGATTTAAATAAAATGAAAATATAATATAAAATCTAAGACTTAAACTTGTCAAAAACCTATTGGATGAGTATATTTGGAACCCTTATCACCATATCCTAGAAATATATCCGTGTGAGACCTTTTAAATCCGAAACTCATTTTAAAATAAAGTATCATTTCTTGACTTTCCAAGAGTGCCCCTCCTCCCTCTTATTAAATGCCCCCACCTCTACCTCCTTACCCAAAATTCTCAAGCCATTGGTGTAGAGACCCAAAGCTTGACGTAAATGGACATTACATTACTTTTTCAGATTACTTAGTACATAACAACAACAGACACTCAAGGACCATAATAGTTTAGTGTCTTTGGAAACTCGGAATATAATCTTCTAATCGTGGTGAAAGATCTTCAACATCTCCCATAAAGATCTTCTACTTTTTTTCTTACCTAAAAATATTCTTTATATCCTGGGGAAAATAAAACATAAAAGGGGTTAGCTCAAATTCCCAATAAAGGTAAACATGGAGAACATAAAACAATCCATAAACATTTGAATGCAAAAACCTGAACATAAAATCTAAACATCAAAATCTTGAGCAAAAACATGAATCTTGGATGTACGTAAGGCATATATCATAAGGGAACATCAATCATGATAAAAGATAATAGGAATAAAACATGTAATTTTGGAAACCATTAAGCACATGATATGATTTCCATAGTAGCCAAGGCATTGCTGCCAAGACCATCTTAGTGGACAAAGTCCCTTTTTGAATCATGTTCACTCCTCGTTCCAGTCCTGTAACACTGAACCGGATTAAAATACCGTTCCAGCCATGTCTATATCATGAGATATTAATCTTTACCCAATGCATTGGAGGGATATATAGGTCCCACCCATCTCATAATGAAATCATTCTTTCGTGTGCCACAAGATCATAAATCATACATCATAGAATAACCCATGTAATAGAATGAGATTCTTAAACATCATGCCATCATAAAATAATCCATATATAAAAAAATGGATATAATTTCATCATAAGAAGAATCAAACCATGTAAATAATGGATACTTTATACTTGAAACATAAACATATTAAATAATGTCATTTTAGACGGAAAATAGTTTTGATAAAACACTTGAAATGAATTCTTGAGGAAAATATCCTTTCTTCTTCCAAATAATTTTCTTTTCACAACATGTCATGCATTTTTAAAAGAAATAAATTTTGTTGAAAATAGTCATGAAATCTTTTGGAGGAAGCTTCATGAAAATAAGGCTTTATAAAACCATAAAAATCAATTCACGCCGTATAAGTTAAAAATAACATTCTCCTCGTACTTTTGTCGGAAAAGTCAAAAAGTACCTCGTATGGTAAAAAAAAGATTCCTTACATACCATGTAGTAAAAGCTGAAAATGGGTAAAAACAACTTTAAACATACATGAAAACATTTTTATAAAACTTGTACATGGATGATAAATATAACCCCAATAAATACTTACATATAAGCAATCTCGGATAGAAAACAATTGAGATTGCAACATTATCCCTTACCTTAGGTCTGAGATGCTTCGTACATTTCCGAACCTCCTGTATACTGTTTTAAATAATGTCATTGACTTATTACAGAATCATATTCATTGTTATGATATCATATATGGTTCACTTATGACTTTATATTACCCATTCTTTTGTAAGTTCCATGTTAAAGCAGCGTTTTGGGTAAAATCGTTTTATTTATCGTATGTGTCTGGACTTGTTGTTCTTGATATTATTACTTATATCCTAATTTACTTAATTCCAGAATGTAAAACATGATTTGTATATAATATATATTCATTATATACATATATATATGATAGATCAATTAAATGGAATGAAATACACCGTTCATGGAGACGGTAGGCCGTACGTACGCATGAACGCTATTTTCGTTTCCTTATTGAAATGAATGAAATTAAGTATATGACATACATACATATATATATATATATATACATAAATACAGTATCATTATTATGTCATATATTTCATGATTTCTTATTATATATACTTTATAATCATACATGAATGGTTAACATGGAGAATGAATCTCATCGCGTCGTGGAGACGGTAGTCCGTACGTACGCACGAGCGATGATAACATTCCCATGATCGTGGAATTGTATTGGAGTGTATGTATACTATTTCAGAATCAATATCACTTTACAATAATCAAATATAGTTATTATTCACACCATTATACCCATCCAAGTAAGGTGGTGGTGGAAAATAGATTACACTACGGCGTGGAGACGGTATTCCGTATGTACGCACGCGCGGTGATTTCGTTTTCCGTAGGATGGATAGATGGTGAAATAGGGTTGTTTCATACTTATAATAACATATCAGTATATGATTGATACTGATGTTATTACTTCATAATGAAACAACTAAAGAAGAAGAAGTGTAAGAATAAATAAAGTTGAAAGAATCGCTAACGGATATTACCTCTTCTTTCGACACGACTCTTTGAAACCTCCTCTTAGGGCACTAAGATTGGTCATTGAATAAGACCAGAACCTCTAGGATGTTTCTAGGGAAGTGGAGAAGATAAATTGTAAGGTTTTGGCCTAGCTTGAATTCTCAATGTGGTGTGAGGAAGAGAGGGAGGAGGTTCCCTTTTATAAGGGAGGAGAGGGGCACCTTTGGAATAATTAAAAATATTATTTTATTATAAAGTCATATTCGGTTTTTAATTGCTCCAAATTGATTTATTTAGAATCTAAGGTGGGGATGGGTCAAAATACTCTCATAAAATAGAATTTAGACAAGTTTAGGTTTCTATTTTAACCTTATCATTTAGATTTAACTTTAAGTTAAATAATTTTACTTTTACCGTGTCTTCTTGTTTTCTTACACTATAGGGTTAATAAACATACTATAACAAGAAAAAATAACCCCAAGTTGTTTATTATTAATATATATAACCTTATCTAAGTTATTTTGTCTAACATTATATTTTTAGGAATAAAATAACAATTAATAATATAATATTTGTTTTAAAAACTATTTTATGTCAATTTTGACACTATTTGGTAATTGATTTTTGTGAAAATCATAACAGAATGATTAGTTAAAAAAAGTTAATTATATCAATATTAAAATGTCATATTAACTTATAAAATTAGTGTAGTTAATAAAAAGTCTCAAATTACATTTATTTGAGTATTTATAACATCAATTATGTCAATATTTCATTAATGAGATAATTACTGCATCATCATTATGTCATAAATAAATTAAATTATTTAATGTCTAAAAATTATAAATAAAATACCATTATGTAGGAAATAGTTTTATATTTCTTATGAATAGTTATAGTCAAATTTATCTTATGTATAACCCTATATTAAAAATGTTTTAGTTATTAAACATTGATTTTAACTATTTTAACTCTTTTTTAAATAAATTAATAATAAATGTCCTAATCTAATTAAAGTGGGCCTATATGGTAATATTTTATTCCTAAGGTTGTTTTTGGTCGAATTAAACTTATCCAATAGAATTAGTACATGTGTTAGGGTAATAATAATATCATTTTTACCCTTAATTGCCCTATTTACTTTTAACCGTGGTAAAAAAAGTAAAAAGGTACTATTCACCAAAAATTATTTTCATCTCCTTGAACCACATTTTAGTCTTTTATATTAACCGTGTCTCTTGGATTTTCGAAATTCTACTCACAGAAGCAGTAAAATTATGTTTTATGTTAATTTGCAAATTCTCCTAGGAGGTGGGTAAAAGACGGTGAAAAGTTCAATAAAATTTTTATATATCTAAAATTATTATAAAACAACTCCAATTAATTACTTTGAACTTAAATAGGTATTGTGTATCAATAAACTTAAATAAATAATTATTTAAATAAAAATTCAGTTTTTAAATAGTAACCCAGTGTTTTCACTATTCATAAAAAATTGAAAGTTTTCAGAAAAATACCAAAATTTCACCCTAGGCTAATTTCAATATTCCGAATCCAAAAATGAAGTCCATTTTGAAAGTTGAAATTTACAAAATTTCAAAAATTTGTTATTACTATTCATAACGGCAAGTTCATAATAATATTAGAACCATATATCATTGTTTAGTGAAACCTGATATTGCGTACTACACATGCTATCGAGGAAAGTCGTGATTGCGTGTAATTCAAGCCAAGTCAGGGTTGTGTGTTGTGAAAGAATCCTTCGTTGTTTCGTATAACAGAATCCAATCATATTTCATTTATACATTGAATATATATATATATACACTCAATGTTGCGTAGATTGAATATTATAAAACAAACTTGAGATTGTGTGGAGCACAATCTAAGAATAGTGTTGCGTATACTTCAAGCTAGTACAGTGTGGAGTATAGCACAAGATAATCTTTTTGTAGCATAAAACACATGACATCAAATAAATTAAAAGGAATAATTATCATAAAATATCGGGTTGTTACATTCTACCCCCCTTAAAATGAATTTTGCCCTTGAAATTCGTCGGGGTTATACATGGTTTTCTACTTGAAAGTTTATTTAATTGCAACACACATCATAAAATGAAATACCAAAACTTAACTTTAAAAACTAATGTATGAAACGTAATGGTTACCCAAATTAAATAATCACCGGGTTTCCACATAGGAGAACATAGGTGAAAATATAGATATATAAGAAAAATACAACCATCAAGTTCTGATGGAGAGTGGTAGAGGAATGGTTATGAAAAATCCAAAAATCACAACGCCATAAATTTGTGATGATCTAAGGTACCATCTGATTCATCGGATATAAGAGCACTAGGACAACATTTTTGGTTTTCAATATCATTTCCCTAAAGTTGAAAATTTTGAACTAGAATAAATACATGCTTGATTTTGGTACAATCTCACTGGTGTTTGTGCTTTGACAAATTTCCACTTAATCTCTTAAAGAAATGATGTTGAATTTGTTTTCCATGAAATGTTAGCGGATCATGCGATAGAATGATAGGTCATTCCATCTGTCTCAAAGATAAGGTTAGAAAAAGATATATATAAGTCCATCTATGGTGAGATTAATCGTATATGGTTCCAAAAATGGACTTATACTTCATCTATCATACCGCTTAATATAATAAAACTAGTTTCTAATAACCAGGGACTTCCTGTAGGCCAATGGTAGGCGATAAAGGCCATGCGCACTTCGGTTGTGGGTTCGATTCTCAAAGCCTTGTCTGACGCGAAGGGTTGTCGTCCGTCCTGCAGGTTATCCTTTTTCTAAAACTATACTATCATAAAATTTCAGAAATAAAAAGTTATATCCTTAACCAATACCATATGATGTCCATTCCAACCATTAGGCTTATCGAAAATACTTTGGTCTAATTATTAGAAATTTCGTCTACCGAGCATGTGGATTCCTTCATTCGTACCCCACATATTATAAGATATATCTTTTTGGTCACATTCCAAACATGTGAAAACCTAAATCATGTATTCTCTTGAAAAATGAATACCCATTGAATCTTAATGAAAACATGAGTGTTGTCAAAAGTTAACTCTTTCCACATACCAAAACCCCAAAATTCTATATACTCAAACCATGATATAACTATTTCCTTATATCAGTCATGAGCTCATGAATACTGTCAAACATTTCATTTTCTCTTTATCCTTTCATTATGCTCATATCATCTTCATTCCAAAAATATCTCAATCACTTTCCATGGTTACCGGTACCATAAAATAATTGAAAACCACAATAGACCATAAATATTCCAATATTCCATGATACTATATACAATATTATTTTGGAATCCCATTACATAAACACTTAATCATTCCACCACATCGTTGTCATATTCAACATCGCCAATAGTGATCGCATGTGACTTCCCTTTGTCCTTTTCCTTAAGTGGTTGCTCATATCGATCATCATTAACCCTTGGATTAGGGAATTGATTAGCATAATTACCCATTTCATTGCACTTGAAGCATTGAAGTGTTGGTGGTGCGTTATCTGCAGTCTTTTCTTTATTCACATCATTAGAAACCCTTTTTCCATTACTTCGACACTCAGCTTCTCGATGACCTTATTTTCCACACTTAAAACATTTTCTAGTCCCTTTAATACAATCTCCACCACGCTTCTTTCCACACTTTGAGCATAAGGAAACATTCATCTTTTTTCACCATTATTTTGAGATTTCTCCTTGAACTCCATGTTTCGTTTCTTGTCAAAACCATGAGATTGTTATGTAACACCAACTTTCATTTCTACCTTGATAGAACAACGCACAATTTCTTCATAGCTACTGAAGTCTCTTATAGTTAATGCCCTTCAAAGATTTGGTTTTAAGCCACTAAAGAATCGATCAACTTTACTTTCAGGTTGGATGATAAAGCCAGATGCATACCTTGCAAGCCTTGTAAAATTCTCTTCGTATATACCAACAGATTCAACATCTTTTTTCTTTAGTTCAAGAAACTCCTTCTCCATCTTTGTTCGAAGAATACGAGGGAATTACTTATTGAAAAATAAGTTTTTGAACTCGTCCCATTACATGGACTCAATTTCATCTCTTGGCCTCGTATTCTTGATAAGATTCCACCATTGATCAGCTTCACCTTCCAAATGATATACTGCTAAGATGAATTTATCATGTTCAGAACATTGAAGAACTGAAAATATCTTTTCAGTGGTATTGATCTATTGTTCAGCAACAATTGGATTAGAAGACCCACTGAAAGAAGGTGGAAGTTTCCCCAAGAAGGACTCAATAGAATATTGGTCCCTTCTCTGCTCATTTGGAAGTACATAATGATTCATAGCTTGTGTAAGTATAGAAATAAGATTTTGCACTCCATATCCCATTGAATTTGATTGTTCAAGAGGACAATCATTACATTTTCCATTACATTGATCAACATGGTTCCTTCGGGTTCCTGCCATCATCTAAAACCCAAAAATAATAGTGTGAGAGGCAAAAATCATGCTAGGAAAACAACATAATAAAGGGGGAGTACCTTCAATATCTAACATCTTAGGTTTAATTCTAATATCGTTACCGTAATTGTAGTACTATAACCTATACTTATACTTAAACTTAGTGAAATCCCTAGACATACCATAGAAATATCTCTAGGGATCTCACTAAAGTTATCGCATCCTAGTTTCCAAAGGTTGACTAAACCTTTCCTTTGATACCAACTTTAGAGACCCAAATCTTGACGTACATGGACATTACATTACTTTTGCGAAATACTTAGTACATAACAAAAACAGACACACAAGGACCGTAATAGTTTAGTGTCTTTGGAAACTCGGAGTATAATCTTCTAATCGTGGTGAAAGATCTTCAACATCTCCCATAAAGATCTTCCCACTTTTTTCTTACCTAAAACCTTTCTTTATATCCTGGGGAAAAGAAAACATAAAAGGGGTGAGCTCAAATTCCCAGTAAGGGTAAACATAGAGAACATAAAATAATCCATAGACATTTGAATGCAAAAACTTGAACATAAAATCTAAACATCAAAATCTTGAGCAAAGACATGAATCTTGGAAGTACGTAAGGAATATATCATAAGGGAACATAAATCATGATAAAATAGAATGGGAATAAAACATGTAATTTTGGAATCCATTAAGCACATGATATGATTTCCATATTAGCCAAGGCGTTGCTTCCAAGACCATCTTAGTGGACAAAGTCCCTTTCTGAATCGAGTTCACTCCTCGTTCCAATCCTATAACACTGAACCGGATTAACTTACAGTTCCAGCCATGTATATCTCATGAGATATAAATCATTACCCAATGCATTGGAGGGAGATATAGGTCCCACCCATCTCATAATGAAATCATTTTTCGTGTGCCACAATATCATAAATCATACATCATAGCATAACTCATGTAATAGAATGAGATTCTTAAACATCATGCCATCATAACATAATCCATATATAAAAAATGGATATCATTTCATTATAAGAAGAATAAAACCATGTAAATAATGGATACTTTATACTTAAAACATAAACATATTAAATAATGTCATTTTAGATGGAAAATAGTTTTGATAAAACCCTTGAAATAAATTCTTGAGGAAAATATCCTTTCTTCTTCAAAATCATTTTCTTTTCACAAAATGTCATGAAATTTTAAAAGAAAGATATTTTGTTGAAAATAGTCATGAAATCTTTTGGAGGAAGCTTCATGAAAATAAGGCTTTATAAAACCATAAAAATCAATTCACGTCGTATAAGTTAAAAATAACATTCTCCTCATACTTTTGTCGGAAAAGTCAAAAAGTAACTCGTACGGTAAAAAAAGATTCCTTACATACCATGTAGTAAAAGATGAAAATGGGTAAAAAAAAACTTTAAACATACATGAATTTTTTTTTATAAAACTTGGACATGGATGATAAATATAACCCCAGTAAATACTTACGTATAAGCAATCTCGGATAGAAAACAATTGAGATTGCAACATTATCCCTTACCTTAGGTCCGAGATGCTTCGTACGTTTCCGAACCTCCTGTATAATGATTTAAATAATGTCATTGACTTATTAAAGAATCATATTAATTGTTATGATATCATATATGGTTCTCTTATGACTTTATATTACCTGTTCTTTTGTAAGTTCAATGTTAAAGCAATGTTTTGGGTAAAATCGTTTTATTTATCGTACGTGTTTGGACTTGTTATTCTTGATATTATTACTTATATCCTAATTTACTTAATTCAAGAATGTAAAACATGATTTACATATAATATATATTCATTATATACATATATATATGGTATATCAATTAAATGGAATGAAATACACCGTTCATGGAGACGGTAGGCCGTACGTACGCATGAACACTGTTTTCGTTTCCTTATTGAATTGAATGAAATTAAGTAGATGAAATACATATATATATATATATATACATAAATCCAGTATCATTATTATGTCATATATTTCATGATTACTTATTATATATACTTTATAATCATTCATGAATGGTTCACATGGAGAATGAATCTCATCGCGTCATGGAGACGGTAGTCCGTACGTACGCACAAGCGATGATACCATTCCCATGATCGTGGAATTGTATTGGAGTGTATGTATACTATTTCATAATCAATATCACTTTACAATAATCATATATAGTTATTATTTACACCATTATACCCATCCAAGTAAGGTGGTGGTGGAAAATAGATTACACCACGTCGTGGAGACGGTATTCCATACGTACGCACGCGCGGTGATTTTGTTTTCCGTAGGATGGATAGATGGTGAAATAGGGTTGTTTAATACTTATAATAACATATAATTATATGAGTGATACTAATGTTATTACTTCATAATGAAAAAACTAAAGAATAAGAAGTGGAAGAATAAATAAATTTGAAATAATCGGTAACAGATATTACCTCTTCTTTCGACACGCCTCTTTGAAACCTCCTCTTAGGGCACTAAGATTGGTCTTTGAAGAATACCAGAACCTCTAGGATGTTTATAGGTAAGTTTAGAAGAGAAATTTTCAGGTTTTTTCCAAGATTTAAGGCTCAAAGTGATGTGAGGAAGAGAGAGAGGAGGTGCCCTTTTATAAGGGAGGAGAGGGGCACCTTTGGAATAACTAAAAATATTATTTTATTATAAAGTCATATTCGGTTTTTAATAGCTCCAAATTGATTTATTTAGAAGCTAAGGTGGGGATGGGTCGAAATCCTATCATCCAATAGAATTTAGACATGTTTAGGTTTCTATTATAACCTTATCATTTAGATTTAACTTTAAGTTAAATAATTTTACTTTTATCGTGTCTTCTTGTTTCCTTACAGTATAAGGTTAATAAACTTACTATAACAAGACAAAAGAACCCCAAGTTGTTTATTATTAATATATATTACCTTATCTAAGTCATTTGGACGAACCTTAGATTTTTAGGAATAAAATAACAATTAATAATATAATATTTGTTTTAAAAACTATTTTATGTCAATTTTGACACTATTTAGTAATTGATTTTTGTGAAACTTATAACAGCATTATTAGTTCTAAAAAAGTTACTTAAATCAATACTAACATGTCATATTAACTTATAAAATTAGTTTAATTAAAAAAAGTCTCAAATTACATTTATTTGAGTATTTATAACATCAATTATGTCAATATTTCATTAATGAGATAATTACTGCATCATCATTGTGTCATAAATAAATTTAATTATTTAATGTCTAAAAATTATAAATAAAATACAATTATGTAGGAAATCATTTTATCTTTCTAATGAATATTAATAGTTGAATTTATCGTATGTATAACCCTATTTTAAAAATGTTTTAGTTATTAAAGTTTGATTTAAACTATTTTAACTCTTCTTTAAATAAATTAATAATAAATGTCCTAATCTAATACAAGTGGGCCTAAATTGTCATATTTTATTCCTAAGTTTGTTTATGTTCTAATTAAACTTATCCAATAGAATTAGGACATGTGTTAGGGTAATAATAATATCATTTTTACCCTTAATTACCCTATTTACTTTTAACCATGGTAAAAAAAAGTAAAAAGTTACTATTCACCAAAAATTATTTTCATCTCATTGAACCACATTTTATTCCTTGATATTAACCGTGTCTCTCAGATTTTCGAAATTCCACTCACAGAAGCGGTAAAATTAAGTTTTATGTGAATTTGCAAATTCTCCTAGGAGGTGGGTAAAAGACGGTGAAAAGTTAAATAAAATTTTTATATATTTAAAATTATTATAAAACAACTCCAATGAATTAATTTGAACTTAAATAGGTATTGTGTATCAATAAATTTAAATAAATAATTATTTAAATAAAAAGTCAGTTTTCAAATAGTAACCCAGTGTTTTCACTATTCATGAAAAATGGAAAGTTTTTAGAAAAATACTAAAATTTCACCCTAGGCTAATTTCGATATTCCGAATCAAAAAATGAAGTCCATTTTGAAAGATGAAATTTACAAAATTTCAAAAAGTGGTTATTACTATTCATAACAGCTAGTTCATAATAATATTATAACCATATATCATTGTTTAGTGAAACCTGATATTGCGTACAACACACGCTATCGAGGAAAGTCACGACTGCGTGTAATGCAAGCCAAGTGAGGGTTGCGTGTTGTGCAAGAATCCTTCGTTGTTTCGCATAACAGAATCCAACCATATTTCATTTATACATTGAATATATATATATATATATATATACACACTCAATGTTGCGTAGAATGACTATTATAAAACGAACTTGAAATTGTGTGGAACACAATCTAAGAATAGTGTTACGTATACTTCAAGCTAATACAGTGTGGCGTATAACACAAGATAATCTTTTTGTAGCATAAAACACATAACATCAAATAAATTAAAAAGGGTACTTATCATAAAATATTGGGTTGTTACAATTGGCTCGGCCAAACACTACTCATTTTATCTCTCCAAATCCCTCTATTCATCATAGAAGCCTTACCTTAGGCAGAAATCTCTTCAACAAACCCTTTTGGTACAAACCAAGAGGAGTTACCTGGTTTAAAGGTAAAGTCTTCACTAATGTTCTTTTGTTTTATTTTTCTTCTCCAACCCCCTAAACTCTTTTTATTCATTTATTTTGTAACAACAAAAGTATCTTCAAAATACTAGGATGTTGTTATAAGAAGTATTCGAGCTACACTTACACACACCTACATCTAATGGTTAAAGAACATACTGTTTCCGTGGATGGCGAATTTCTGCCTCACGAAATGATGATTGTTCAATATTCTTATAACACCTTCAAATGTGGCCATTAAGATGTAACTATATTTATATATGATATATAATATGTTTATTTTTTCTTTAAGCTACTGTATCTTTCATTTATGGCATAACTTTATGGTTTCCATTATGGGTAAACACGATATATTTATTTTAGGAAGTCCAGACTACCACCCCCTCAAAGTGATTTTATTCATTAATTCCATATGTGGGATGTATAAAAGATGGAGTTAAAGATATTATATATGATATTATACTAGAATTATAATATACCTTTATATCATTATGATTCCATTCCATAAAATACGAAATATAAACGAAAGTAGCATTCATGCGTACGTATGACTTACCGTCTCCATGAACGGTGCATTTCATTTCTTACCTCTAAATGTTATGTAATATTATAAATGCATGTATATACTAGATATATATGAAATATATGTTATCTACATCATGAATATAATTCTGGATATAATGTATATTTTACCACATGAACAACTTGTAATTATAAAAAGTTTATTTTTTACTCAAGTAACAATGATTGACAAAATGACCATTATTAACTAAAATAATTACATAGTGTTCATAACATAGTAATAAGTGATATAAAAGGAACAATGAACTTGAAAAGGTTCTTAAGAATGTATAAATTAACTCAAGTTTATTATTCAGGAGGTTAAAGAATGATCGAGTCAAGTCGAACCCGAGGTAAGGGGCTTCGTCTCAATCTCCTTTCATTACGGCATATTTTGTTTTATACACAACATTATTTTATACGGTGTATAAACCCCTTTGACTTTTATTTCTATTCAAAAGGAATCTTTTTTATACAAAGCCTTTTACTAAATGACAAAAGGAATGTTTTTTTCATACGTATGTGGCGACAACGACTTCTCCACCGCCGTGACCATTATTGAACTTTTGGCTTCGTCTGGAAGCCATAACATTTTTTTAAAATGAAAAATAAATCCGTGTTTTAATTTTCTTTTATTTTTGTATTGAAAATGGTTTTATTAATTTTTTTATTATATCAATGTGTTGTATTGATATCTTGTGATTGAAATGTGGAAATGTTATGTTTCCTTTATGCATGTTTTATGTGATACGATTATGTTATGGTTCTTGGGAATTATTATGAAGATGGGTGGTTCCATGATAAACTAAGGGAAGGTGAGCCTGATATAGCTCTCCAATGCATTGGGTAACGCGAAGGGGTTAAACATTAGGGTTTCTCCGAAGAGATTTAGGGAATATACTATGATGGGTATTCCAAACCTAACTATGAGGGTTACTCCCTACGTAATAATGTTATGAATGCCTCAATTTACCTTTATGTCTTATAATTTCTATGAGTTATTCATAAATATTATGATTTCATGAGGTATGTTAAAGTTCTTATGTTTTATGAGTAATGTATGATTTCATTGATTATTATGTATACATGTACTAATGTTTCCTTTCCGTATTTTTATATCCCTTACTGAGCTTTTTATGCCCATCCCAAGCTTTTGAAATGTTTTTCACAGGTCAAGGGAAAGGTATATGATGTGATGATAGTGTTAAGGAAGTGTCAAGAAATAATCCATGTTTTATTTTCAATATGTTTTCGTTGATGGGAAAATGAGTACTATATTTTATGTAACTACTTTGTTTAAATGTGGAATGTAATTCTTGATTTATAATATAATTCTCTAAAACTCTAAACCTGAAAAGATCCTCAATGTGTATTCTTGAAATAACTCAATATTAAGTAATGTTTAAGGCTTGGGCCTTATAGTTGGTATCATAGGTCAGTTTAGATAACTTTAGGAGTTAGAATTCTATTAAATGATTATCCAAAAATGTTTTTTATGGTCAAATTGAAATGATATAGCATTTGAAAATTACCATGTTGCTTCATCTAAGACATGTTTGTTCAGAATGGTTTTCCACAGAGGAAATAGGGAAGCAGTGCTAGGAAGGCATACAAAAGGAAATGACCTTCCGAATCAGCATCCTGAGATGGTCGGAATTGGAACTGAATAGTTTGTTGCAGTAATGGCACAGTTGACTCATGCGATAAATGGTGGTGGTATCCATGCACAAGATCAGCCAGATCAGCCGTAGAGGAACATGTCAGTGGTGGAACATTTCAAGAGGCAACATCCCCCATCATTCAGAAGATCATCTGACCCTGAACTAGATAAAGGGTGGATTAAAGAGCTGGAGAATATTTTCGATGTCATGGGGTGTTCAGATAATCAAAAAGTTAGTCTTGCAATTTACCGTTTGAAGGGTGAAGCAGATCAGTGGTGGTCGATGGTTAAAAATATCAGGGACGCTGATGAGATTGATGCTCTCGACTGGGATGAATTCAAAGGTTTGTTTCTTGAGAAGTATTTTCCTAAGGTTGTTCGACTAAGGATGAAAAAACAATTCTTGGAATTGAGGCAAGAGGAAGACTCAGTGGCTTCTTATGAAGAAAGGTTCACTTGATTGGAACGGTATGCTCCAAATTTTATCCGAGACCTTGATAGTAAAATCAACCATTTTTACTCAGGATTAAAGCCGAAATATCAAAGGGATTTAGCTTCTCGTGAGTTCAAGAGTTATGAAAAGCTTGTTCAATGTTCTAAGAAGGTGGAAATGGAGTTTTTCGATGATCAAGTGTTCTATAACAACCAAAATACGAAGAGACCGAGGTGTATGGAGAAAGGGAAGAATTTTTCAAAAAGGTATGATGGTAAGAAAACTAAGTTTCCAGTTTGTGATAAATGTGGTAAAAGGCATGCTGGGGAATGTCTTCTGAATTCTGGAAAGTGCTACCGATGTGGTAATATGGGACATAAGGCTCATGATTGCATTGAAAAAGATCAAGGTGATGGTAAGACCAAATTTGATTTACAGTTAGTGAAATGTTTTAAGTGCAATGAGATGAGTCACTATACAAACGAGTGTTCGACAAAGAGCTCGAATGATGGGAAGTAGTCAGACTACAAGCAGAAAGGTGTGGTGAAATCCTTTGCAACTACTTCAGCAGATGTTGGGCCATCAAATGAAGTGGTGTCAGGTACTTTGTGTGTTTTTTCAGATTATGTCATTGTGTTGTTTGATTTAGGGTCTACACATTCCTTCATCTCTGAAAACTTTTCTAGTAAAATGGGAATACCATCTCAAGAAATGACTCCTAAACTTGTGGTAAAAACACTTGCGGGAAATGTTGAGGCAAAAAGAATTTATAAGAATCTTCCTATCCTTATCCGTGGAAAGAACCTACTTGAAAACATTATTGTTTTACCTCTAGTAGAGTTTTATGTTATCCTGGGTATGGATTGGCTCTCTGTTTACCATGATAAGATTGACTATAGAGCTAAAGAATTTTCTTTTCAGAATGACTTTCAGTTTGTGTACAAGAATGAACCCTTACTGTTGATAACATATCAAGATGATGAGAAACTTGTAAAAGATGGAAATGAATGTTACCTTGAACATATTGTTGAAAACAAAGGAACTGTTCAGATTAATGATGTGCCAGTGGTAAATGAGTATCATGATGTTTTTCCTGATGAGTTGCCTAGAATAATACCAGATCGGGAAGTTGAATTTATTGTTTACTTAGTTCTTGATGCTAAGACAATTTCAAAAACCCCTTATCGAATGGCTCAAATTGAACTTTTAGAGTTGAAGGAGAAATTGCAAGATTTATTAGAGAAAGGTTTCATTTGACCTAGCACATCACCATGGGCTGCACCTATTTTATTTGTTAAAAAGAAAGATAGTTCAATGAGACTTTGCATTGATTATAGAGCCTTGAATAACATCACTTTTAAGAACAAATATCCTTTTCCTCATATCAATGATTTGTTTGATCAGCTCCAGGGAGCTCAGTATTTTTCAAAGATTGACCTGAGATTAGGGTACCATCAGTTTAAGGTAAAGGAAGCAGATATTCTGAAGACCACATTTCGTACAAGATATGGCCATTATGAATTTTTAGTTATGCCTTTTGGGCTAACCAATGTACCTACTATATTCATGGACCTTATGAATAGAATTTTCCATGAGTTATTATATAAGTTTGTGCTTGTTTCCATTGAAGATATCTTGGTGTTTTCTAAAAGTAAAGTGGAGCATGAAATAAATTTAAGGGTTATTTTGAAAACCTTAAAAGAAAATAAATTGTATGGAAAATTTAGAAAGTGTGAGTTTTGGTTGCAACAAATTTCTTTCCTTAGTCACATTGTTTCTAAAAATTGGGATAACTGTTGATCCTCCAAAAACAAAGGTTGTGGAAGAATGGACAAGACCCACAAATGTAACCGAGATTCGTAGTTTTCTTGGTTTGGTAGGATATTACCAAAAGATTGTTAAAAAAATTTCACGGTTATCTAGTCCAATGACTAAGATAACTTGGAAGGGTGTTAAGTTTATCTGGACAAAAGAATGTGATGATTGTTTTAAGGAATTGAAAATAATATTGTTGAATGCTCCAGTTTTGGAACTACCTTCTAGGAATGGTGAGTTTGTTATCTACAGTGATGCTTCATTGAAAGGACTTGGTTGCATCTTAATGTAGAATGATCAGGTAATTGCTTATGCTTCACGTCAATTGAAAACTCATGAGGTAAATTACCCTACACATGATTAGGAATTATCTTCTGTTGTTTTCACTTTAAAAATTTGGAGGCATCATTTTTATGGTGTAAAGTGTGAAATATATACTGATAAAAAAGGTTTAAAGTATATATTCACCCAGAAATAATTGAACATGAGACAGAGGAGATGGATAGAATTAATCAAGGATTATGATTGTACAATTCATTACCATCTGGGAAAAGCCAATAAAGTGGCTGATGTTTTTGAGTCGAAAAAGTAATGCTTCATTAACAATGTTGCATTTGGAACGTGATCCTTTGGTTAAGTATTTAATGAATTTTTGCATAGAAGTTGTTGGTTCAGGAATTCCTTCTGTTTCGTTTTAGGAATCAGTGAAATCCTCTCTATCAGACAGAATTAAGCAAGCACAGAAGCAAGAAAGTGAGTTTCAGAAAAGGGTAGAGTTGGTTCAGAAAGGTGAGTTTCCTGAATTCAACATTGATAATATGATTGTGTTTTGAGATTTAGTAAGAGATTGTGTGTGCCTTGTGATTCACAGTTTAAGAGAGAGTTGTTTTGTGAAGCTCATAGTTCTCCTTTTTCAGTTGATCATGGCAGTACTAAGATGTATAGAGATCTTTGAGAGTATTATTGGTGGGATGGAATAAAAAGAGATATTTCTGATTTTACTATGAAGTGTTTGGCTTGTCAACAGGTTAAAGCAGAGAAGTAGTTACTGAAAGGGAAGCTTCAGACTTTACCAATGCCAGAGTGGAAATGGGAAAATATATCCATGGACTTCATTGTGGGATTGCCGAAGACACCTCAAGGTAATAATGCAATCTGGGTTATTATTGATCACTTGACTAAATCTGCTCATTTCCTTGCTATACGAGATAATTTTTCCCTATATCAACTTTCCCATTTGTATCTTAAATATATAGTCAGGTTACATGGAGTTCCTCTCTCCATTGTATCTGACCGTGATCCCAAGTTCACTTCTAACTTTTGGAAAGGCCTTCAGAAGTTGTTGGGTACTGAATTAAATTTTAGTACAGCTTTTCATCCTCAATTAGATGGGAAGTCAGATCAAACGATTCAGACTTTGGAGGATATTCTACATGCTTGTTTGATGAATTATCAGGGAAGTTTGAACCAACATATTTCTTTGGTTAAGTTATCTTATAATAGCAGTTTTCATTCCAGTATATAGATGGCACCATTTGAGGCATTATATTGGAAGCAGTGTCGAACTCCAGCTTTTTGGGATGAAGTAGGTGAAAGGTAGTTTATGGGACCAGAATTGGTAGAAGAGTTGGTAGAAAAAGTTCAGCTGATACAGAAACACATGAGAACAGCTCAGAGCAGGCAGAAAAGTTATGCGGACAACAGGAGGAAGGATCTCTCTTTTGAGGTAGGTGATCATGTTTTTCTCAAAGTATCACCATGGAAAAGTGTGATGCGATTTGGTAAGAAAGGAAAGCTGAGTCCAAGGTTCATTGGACCATACGAAATTTTAGAGAGAGTTGGATCAGTTGCATACCGAGTGGCTTTACCTCTGAGTTTATCTTAGGTACATAATGTTTTTCATGTTTCAATGTTAAAGAAATACATGCCAGATCCATCTCATGTTTTGATTCCAGAGGTAGTCTAGCTGGAAGAGAATCTATCTTATGAGGAACAAACAGTCCATATTGTTGACCAAAGGGAGCAAGTTTTGTGGAATAAGGCGATTCATCAAGTAATGGTTTCGTAGAAAAACTACATGAGTGAAGAGGCAACATGGGAATCTGAAAATGCAATGAGGGATAAATACCGCCACTTATTCGATACGTAAATAAATTGCAGGGACAAAATTTTCTAATGGGGGGAAGGATGTAACATCCTAAGTAAGTAATGAATAATATATATTCTTACTTATGTCTATTTATGAATTATATAGTGTTTTATAAACTTAAAATTAGAATAAATCCAATCTTAAGTATAGAATTCTTTAATATTTTTAAAATATTTTTTTACTGCCTTTTGATGGAAAACCATTTTTAAATCAAGATTTTGACAATTTTATAAGATCTATTTTTCAAAAATAAACTTAATATTTATGATTGGGATATTTAAATTTACTTTGGATAAATTTTTGGTATTTTTCGGGCAATGTTCGTTTTTTTAATTAATAGTGAAAAATACTGCATTTTACATCAAAACTTATTTTTCATCTAATTTAATTATATGGTTAGATTATCTTTTTAATTGGTTTTAAAGTGTAATTAGAATATATTGTTACCATTTAATTCAATTTTGATCATTATAATTAATTTCACTTTGGAATTGGGCATAAACAAGTTCCAAACTTCTCAAAGATATTGTTTCAAAAAAACCCGTTTTTTGTTTTGACAGCAGGAATTATTTTTCAATTAATTATTTCAATTTCTATGTTTGGAATTTGGAAAAATGGATTCCATATTTGGAATCATAAGGTCCAAATTATGTAATTAAGACTCTTTTGTTTTTGAACATTATGAATAGTAATAGCAGTAATTATCTTTAATTATCTTGATTAATTAGTAATCGGGTAGTTAGGGATAATAAAATAATATCATAATAATAAAAAATGACCCCAAAATGTGTCTTAATTCTACTGGTTGTGTCATGGACGACCATGGGATGTCGTGTGCCAAACTTAGGGACCCCATGGAATCAATTTTGGGTGAAAGTGACACTTTATCATTTTATTTTTAAAGAAAGGAGAATATCACTAAAGAATGTATCACCCGAGTAAAACATTTTTAGTTTTGTCTGTGTAAATGATATCTTAGACTATAAATATTCATTGGAAATATAAGAATATTTACTACATCATAGTATTTGTTTTATCATTTTTAGACCTTAAATAATTTATTTTATTTATGACATCATGAATGATGCAGTGATTATCTCATTAATGAACGATTTAAATAAAATGAAAAGATAATGTAAAATCTAAGACTTACACTTGTCGAAAACCTATTGTATGAGTATATTTCGAACACTTATAACCTTATACTCTAAATTTATCAATGTGGTACCTTTTAAATCTGAAACGCATTTTAAAATAAAGTAACATTTCTTGACTTTCCAAGAGTGCCGCTCCTCCCTCTTATAAAAGGCCCCCACCTATACCTCCTTACCCACAATTCTCAAGCCATTGGCTCAACCATACTCTGATAATTTTATCTCTCCACATCCCTCACTTCATCATAGAAGCCTTACCTTAGACAGAAATCTCTTCAAGAAACCCTTTTGGTACAAACCAAGAGGAGTTACCCGATTTAAAGGTAATGTCTTCTCTAATGTTCTTTTGTTTTATTTTGCTTCTCCAACCCCCTAAACTCTTTTTATTCATTTATTTTGTAACAAAAAAAGTATATTCAATATACTAGAATGTTGTTATAATAATTATTCGATCTACACTTACACACACCTACATCTAATGGTTAAAAAACATACTGTTTCCGTGGATGGCGAATTTCTGCCTCACGAAACGATGATTGTTAAATATTCTTATAACACATTAAAAGGTGGCCATTAAGATGTCACTATATTTATATATGATGTATAATATGTTTATTTTTTTCCTTAAGCTTCTGTATTTTTCATTTATGGCATACCTTTATGGTTTCCATTATGGGTAAATGCGATATCTTCATTTTAGGAAGTGCGGACTACTGCCCCCTCAAAGTGATTTGATTTGTTAATTCCATATGTGGGATGTATAAAGGCTTGATTTAATGATATTATTTATGATATTTTACTGTAATTATAATATAACTTTATATAATTATGATTCCATTCCATTAAAATAAGAAATAGAAATGAAAGTAGCGTTCATGCGTACGTACGGCTTACCATCTCCATGAACGGTGCATTTCATTTCTTACCTCTAAATGTTATGTAATATTATAAATGCATGTATATACTGTATATATATGAAATATATGATATATAAATAATGAATATAATTTTGGATATAATGGATATTTTACCAAATGAACAAATTTTAATTATAAAGAGCTTATTTTGACTCAAGTACCAATGACCGACAAAACGACCATTATTATCTTAAATAATTACATAGTGTTCATAACATGGTAATAAGTGATATAAAAGTAATAATTAACATGAAAAAGGTTATTAAGAAATTATAAATTAACTCAAGTTTATTATTCAGGAGGTTAAAGAATGGTTGAGTCAAGTCAGACCCGAGGTAAGGGACTTCGTCTCAATCTCCATTCCTTGAGGCATATTTTGTTTTATACACAACTTTCTTTTATACGGTGTATAAAACCCTTTTAATTTTACGTCTATTCAAAAAGAATTATTTTTATACGAAGCATTTTACTAAAAGACAAAAGGAATGTTTTTTTGTCGTACGTATGCGGCGACAACGACTTCTCCGCCGCCGTGACCATTATTTGAGTTCTGGCTTCCTCTACAAGCTATAACTTTTTTTAAAATAAAAATAAATAC
Organism: Viscum album; assembly: GCA_963277665.1. Taxonomy (NCBI): domain Eukaryota; kingdom Viridiplantae; phylum Streptophyta; class Magnoliopsida; order Santalales; family Viscaceae; genus Viscum; species Viscum album. The sequence goes on along the minus strand of OY728162.1, from coordinate 190,419,007 downwards.
CTTGTTTTACTTTTCTTTTATTTTGGTATTGAAAATATTTTTCTTAATGTTTTTATTATATTAATGTGGTTTATTGATATCTTGTGATTGAAATGTGGAAATGTTATGTTTTCTTTATACATGTTTTATATTATACGATTATGTTATGGTTCTTGGGAATTTTTATGAAGACGGGTGGTTCCATGATAAACTAAGGGCGGGTGAGCCCGATATAGCTCTCCAATGTATTGGGTAATGTGAAGGTGTTAAATGTTAAGGTTTCTCTGAAAAAGATTTAGGGAATATACTGTGATGGGTATTCCAAACGTAACCATGAGGGTTACTCCCTACGTAAGAATGTTATGAATGCCTCAAGTTACCTTTATGTATTATGATTTATATGAGTTATTCATAAATCTTATGATTTCATGAGGTATGTTAAAGTTCTTATGTTCTATGAGTAAATTATGATTTCATTGATTCTTATGTATACATGTACTAGTGTTTCCTTTCCGTATTTTTATATCGCTTACTGAGCTTTTTATACTCATCCCAAGCTTTTGAAATGTTTTTCACAGGTCAAGGGAAAGTTACATGATGTGATGATAGTGTCAAGGAAGTGTCAAGAAAAAATCCATGTTTTATTTTAAATATGTTTCCGTTGATGGGAAAAATGAGTACTATATTTTATGTAACTACTTTGTTTAAATGTGGAATGTAATGCATGATTTATGATCTAATTCTCTAAAACTCTAAACCTAAAAAGATCCTCAACGTATATTCTTAAAATAACTAAATATTAAGTAATGTTTAAGGATGAGGCCTTATAGGTACAGGCACTTGTTCATATTAGTATATTATGAAAGGAAATATTATGTTTTGGACTCCCCACTACCTGATCAGCCTCATTAGGAAGCGAGTGAGGATAAGAAGGATGATTATAAGAGACTCATGAATGAATCATTTTATGTTTATATAATAATCCTAACATCAATGCCCCATGATTTGAAAATTAAACATGAGTACATTTATTGATATACCATGTTGTCTCATCTTTGAGAAGTTTATGAGGAGGAAGCGAAGGAAAAATAAATGAGATAAAGAACAAGTTGATCACGTATAGATTGACAATTGGAACTCATGTTGGTCCTCATGTACTCATGATGATAAATTACATTATAAGACTAGAAGAATTGGTATTTATTTCAAATCAAGTATTATTACTTCATCTCATTTTTACATCCATACAGACCAATTTCTTTAGTTTTGTTGAGAGTTATCAAATGAACAGTTTGTAGAAACCACTTTCATATATTTTGGGATAGGTTCTCAAAAAATATGAGAATTGAAAGAAGGTTAAATATATAATTATTAATGTGAAAAATAAGAAATATAATTAGAAAAGGAAAATTGAATGTACACTACCAATTCATATATATAACATCTTTCAAAGAAACCAATGATAAAGAAGGAGATCTCTGAATAAGAGGCTATTTTCTTTTCATGTGGATAGGTAGGTCATTGGAAGAGAAACTAAAAATAAATAAATAAGAAGAAATAATATGATTACACTTCAGGTATATTCGAAATTTAATGTAATATTTAATTTATGATCATTGGGTATTAGATATAATATTTCCATACATACTTTTTCTAAATATAGGAACCATGGAAGACAAGAAACAATATTAGAAGTCATAGCATGTTCTCCATGTGGATGAGGAATAGTGATACCTACATCAATGAGGAGAAAAACATGATTTTATTTTCAAGTGAATGGTTATTGTAAAACTATAATTGTGTGTTTAATGATATCAAAAAATTTATGAATTAATGTTTAGTATTGTATTCCATACACAAGAAATATTTATGTAATACATAATTCATTAGTTATATAGGATGAATATAAAAATGAAGACCCATTTATACCCAGTTATGGAAAGATAATTCTTTGTATAGTAAAACATAGTAGTTTAGAAGGATATACCCAGTATGGTTTTTATACCCTTTAGAGTTAATGACCTTATGTATTATCAAAAATTTACTTTTTTAGTTTTTGAAAAAGAAACCATTGGAAATAAAAATAATCCACAAAATTTTTAGAATTAGTTTAGTTAGAGAGTTTGATCTATTCCATGGTTAATAAAGTGGTAAATATACTTAATAGGATTACTTTAAGTGTTTTAAGGAAACTAAAAGTGAATTATGAAATATGCATGGTTAGAAGTTATGAGTTACTTTAAGCCTATTTGGAAAATAATATCATAACCTAGAATTCATCGATCATTATAATGTAGCATGGAGTAATTAATAAATTCACATTTCCATATACACATCAAATATATGATGTTAGTATGGAGGATCGATGATGATTATTAAATTATAACATTTATAATTAAAATATAGTGTGCATTAATTTCAAAATTCACATTTCCTTATACATTTCCAAATAATGATGTATGTACAAGGTGCATCAATGTTGAGACTCAAAATCATTGTAAAAACTTACTTTATTTTTAAAAGACATTCTTTACAAATATAAGTGTTATCCAATAACCATAAGACACCTTTAATGAAAAATAGATATCATATGAGTTATAGTATTATATAAATCCATTATTTCCTAACAACACATGTTTATATGAAAATATTTTTGGATGGATATAAAAAAACTTTCATCAAGAAAAAAACAAAATGCATCTATATTAGCATCCTAATGTTTATATAAGATATTATATAAATAAATATGATAGAAAATTAATTTGTAAAATAAAATAATATATTTATATAAGTGGATGAAAATATCTATTTGATATAGTTGGATCAATATTGGCTCAGATTTAGTTAATACCAAAGATGCACAATTAGTTGGAATAGGAAAGAGTTCCACAAGTTTTTGTGAAAAACTAATATTCTAGAGACACATGTTGTATAGGAAAGATAAAATCATGGTAATGGGTTTACATTCAATGCAGTTGGTGATGAATTTTTAATTAATTATAATGAATCATACAAGAAATTAGTAAATGGAAATAAGCTAAGATTGAAAAGTTCACTAAAAATTCCACAAGGGATCCTAGTAACAAAGTAGATGTGATTTTTATTTTGAATGTTTAAAATATTGATATTGTGGTCTGTATTCAAGTGATACTATACATTGGTGTTACAAGAATGGTTCCAATAAGGATCAATTGGTTATTACCAATTCGTTATGCCTAAATCCATTAGAATTCTAATTGTTATAGCTAATTTATATGATCATAATATTGGGAATTGGATTTCCAGACCACCTTTTCTTTGACAGTGTCTATATGATATATAAAAAGTTTTGGTAACATCATAAAATGTCATTAAGGGGTTAAAGTTAATAAAATAAATTTTTGGATTTCAGTAAGCAACAATATCATATAATATTTATTTGAAATGAATTTTTCCATATGTTTACAAAAGGTTAGTGGTAGCATAGTAATTTTCTAAGGAAAATATGATTGATAACGTATAGAATACATCCATTGGTCTTAATGTTAGATAAGATAAGAATGGAATTAACTCTATATAGATTTAATTAAATTAAAAAACCTATATTTTAGGGAACAAGATCTAATGAGTTAGATATAATTGGTTTATTATGCCAATTCAAGGTACATATACTGACATAGTATTGAAAAATACAAGTTAGAACAATTCAAGAGTGAATTGTTACCAATTTAACCTGACATAGATCTCTCCAAGAAGACATGTATGACCATAATAAGAGGTTAATATATTAATAATAATTCTATATGCTTCTGTGATAGATCAATCACATATTCCATGCGATTTAAAAGATATGGTATTACCAACATGTACTTTATAGTAGGAAAATATCAATTATATCATGGAGAACTGCATAATAATCAGTTATTACTATCCAATTGTACTAAACAGAGTATAAGAGATATGTTCCTATTACATAGAGAGGAAGGAAAACTAGTTATAAGGGGAGACAAACTAGTCTTCCTTTGGATCAATTTGATGTAATATCATAGTCGGGATTGGGTAATGAACAAGATAAGCTATTCTAAGCCAATGGTATCAATATCTACAAGTACTAAGTGCATTATGGATTCTGATGTGGCTAATATAGTAGTGTATAATATGAAATTATTTTTTCCAGTTCTGGGAATCTCACCTAGTAAGTAAAGTTTTATCATAATATATATTATAATAACCCTACAATTGGTATTATCTAAGATATCATGTTTCGATATTGAAACAAAAGAATATACTTAAGAATATAATCTCTTAAGGAGTCATACTCAAGGAGGTGAATTCGTATATTTCATAGTATCCATACATATGAGATTTAGTAATCCCATTATAAAAATGCATAACTCATTAGAAAAATGATCTTATCATGTGATAGTTAAAAAGGAAAGTTATCAAGCTGGATCTAGTGAAAGTGGGAGTATTGTAATAGTGGGTTCCATAGAACCAACTTGAACAGTACTATTCAATTACCCTATCATGTACACAGTGAGTTATGCATGATTTACACTTACCATAATAGTGTTTATATTTAGACATCAACTATTTACTTGGAAATTTCCATAGATTATTTATCATATAAAAATTATATAGCAGTTACCATGACAAATTGAGAACATCAAGATACCATGAAATTAATCATAAACATATGGATCTTGGACTAGATACATCATACTAATAGGACACAAATGATGTCTAACCATCAAGTGTTGGGGGCTCAAAATAATTGAGAATTATTCTAAAAAAGTTCACACATGGTGATATTGAGTAGATGGGATCATGATGAATTAACCACTAATAGGATCACCACATGTTTTAATTGTAATTGGTTGTTTATATCTGTGAACACATGTATGGTCTCATGACTTGAGATTATTATCATTGTATACAATTTTATTACATAATTTAATGTGAGATGAAAACTATAAAATTAATTTATTAGTGAGGTAGAATATATTGGGTGCATCATTGGTGGTATGACATTGATTGAATAATCAAGATTGAATTTTTATCTTTTGAAAGGAAGTGATATATCGTACCAACATGATCGAGATGTTAGTGACTTCACTAAATCCTTTTATATGGTAGAATAAGGAAAGTCCATCTAGTTAGGTCAACTAATAATAAATAAAGAAAGGATGATGACTCTATGTGTGCAATCTATATTATGAGATATCAGGAGACAAAGAGATTATATTACACAATGTGTGTCCATATGAAAGGTTGTCATTACTATGACTTTTCTTTATTTGTTTAGGGGTCTTCGTGAGTTTCTAGAATCCACTCCTAATTAGTGAATAGTGTTCACTGCTATCAAGATAAGGTCACATACCACAGTCTAATCATATTCAAAAGTATTTCATATTCTATTGAATAAGGGAATAGGACATGGTGGGCCCCACCATGAGATCTGAGATATGTTTGTGAATAAACGACTTCCAAGCAATAAACAATTCATACTATTAAAGTTAAGGATAATTGGTATTAAATTTATTTAATAATTTATTCACAATATATTAAGTGAATACATGGAAAAATATTATATAAATGAATATTATTTTAATATACAAGGTTCATTTAATATTTATGGGAATTATGAGTCGAGTTAATGTCTTGATTTTATCATGTAATATATTTAATATATTATAAATAAGTGAAAACTATATAAATGATATTCATGACTCAATAAATTAGTCTTATGATATTGTTTATAGACTACTTATTGAGAAATAAATATCATAGGGTTAGAGATCCATTTTTGGGTACTTTGAGCCACACGGTATAATAAGAAGGAGGCTATCATGTGAGGTACTATTCACTACATGATTTTAGGAGATCCTCTCTCCATCCTTTCACATACTAGATTGATAAGTTCCCATTCCATGAAATTGATCAAAGATATCCTTCATAGATCAGTGGAACGAAATAGTAGTGATCGTTGGGACGTCAAATGCATCATTGTATTTACATGATAGCACTTGGATTTTGACGATCGATGTTCACGAAGACTTTTTAATGTGAATGATATAGAGGGATTATAATTCATTATTTTAGAGAAATGTTTTTTGGTGATTAGTTGTTGTTGAACGCATCTTTAGATCTATTGTGGTAAATTTTTGTTTTATTTTTGTGATTTAATCTTGCATGCAGGATCCAAAACTTCTGTATTGGGTTTCATTTCTCTCGGGACAATGTAGTTACATCGATCTGGTTATGTAAATTTAAATTATCCTTCTCATATACTTCCATTTCAAGCCCTAATACCTTTAGGTTCAATCCCAATACTATCATAGTTTACATTTCCACTTTCTGAACTAGTTTTAATCCTCACCAAATTCTTTATTATCTCCTAATATATCCATCTTTACCAAATTTATTTGGGGGGTATATAATTTTGGGCCCACCCATTATATAATAATAAAACACTAACATGTGTTTCACAAGGTCATAAAACATTCATAATATATCATAACCTATATAAAAGAAATTGGTTTTATAAACATTTCAACAATTCATCATAGCATAGCCCATTGAAAATAAATGAGTTTCCTAAACATCTTGTCTCCATAATCTTGAACCATGTAGATAAATAATAAGGGTATTATACTTAGATAAAATTTATAATAAAGAAAAATTAATATAAAATGATGTTATCATATATGAATAATTTCTGTAAAGGATCACTTGGAATATTTCCTGAGGAAAATACTGTTTTTATTTTGGAATTACTTCATTAAAATAAAAAATAATATAGAAAATATTATAGAAAACATTTTATTTGAAAATAAACAAAGAAACATTTAAATTATTCTTCAATTCATTTAGTGTTCATGATGGAGGTAAATTCTATTGATTGCGTTTATGTTAAAACAAATATTCCTTTTACACTTTTTGTTAAAATTTAAGAGTACGTAGTTCAAAAAATGAAAATAATATTTATTTTAAAAGAATTTCTTATAATTAAAAGATGAGTGAAATTGAATTTAAAAAATGATTTAATAATAGTATAAAAAATTATTTAAAACATTTTATAAAACGTGTATATAGAATAAAGTTTTTTCCTACCGAACAAGGAGAAATAAGATCATTTTTTGTAAAACAAATTCTAAACCATTTACAGTACCAAAGAGAGGAAAAATGGTATGAAAACATAAAACCTATATAAATAAATATATTTAAATAAAAATTAAATGTTTTTATTATATAATTATCAAAAAAGTTCAACAATTTACATTGAAGCATAAGCAATCTGGATTAAAATGTGATTTAAACATAAATCCCATACCTGAAGTATCGTCTTGCTTCATACATGTTTGATCATCATGTATAAAAAATTTGAATATATTATAATTATACAATAGAATAACTTAAATACTTATAATATCATATAACATCCACTTATAACTCTTCAACACCCATTTATTTATAATTCCTTATTAAAATCATCATTTCTGGTTATTAACTTTTTTGTTTTTCCTGAGAGTTTCAGTTCAGTAGTTATGGCCCTTAAACTTTGAATATGTTTCCATAATATCATAAATAGTAATAATGATATAAATATAATATATATTAATTATATATATATTTACAATCATATAAGAAAGTGTAGATAAAAATGATGTACACCGTTCATGGAGACTGTAGGTCGTACGTACAAAGGAACATTGTTTTCATTTCATAAGAAAAGGAATGATGGAAAGATTAATATATTTTATACTTAAAAATAATTAATAATATCATTAATATAACATATAAATATTATTTTCATATTTATAACCATCCAAGTAAAATGGTGATGAGAAATAAATTACATCATTATGAGGAGATGGTAAGTTGTATGTAGGCATGAGTGATGTTTTCATTTTCCAAAGGATGTAAAGAAGGTGGATAATAGTTTTTACTTAAAAATAATTAAATTTAACTATATTCATGACACTAAAATCATTATTTTATAATTAATAACATTGATTTAGATTATGTATAAGTTGAAAAAATAATTAAGGTACTCGGTTAAGAGTTATACCTCTTTGTTGAGAAACGTCTTTTGGGATACACCTTAATCCTTAAAAGGATGTTATTTTGGAAATAAAATAAGATCATAGACATTTGGAAAAGAATATATAAATTTATTATGTTATTTATTTTCCATGGTAAAAGTATCATGATGTTTGGAGAAGAAGGAGAGGTGGTATCGTTTTCTAAGGGAGGGAAAGAACACATTTGTAATTACATAAAAGATTAAATTATATATATATATATATATATATATATATCATAATAATATCAAGTTGATCCAAGTTAACAAAATATTTATCATAATATGTGATAAGGTATAAATAAACTCAAAAAATACAATTTGGGAATTTTTTGGATACATTTAATGCCATATATTCTAGTTAAGCTACTTTAAAATCATTTTAACCTTAACTGTGATAACTCAACTTTTTTGTCATGATAACATAATTATATGACAAAAAATAAAATAGGCCTTCTATTTTTTTGGAAAGTATTATTCTTAATTTGAAATCCATTTTATCATATCTAATTTCTATAGGTGGTATAAATTAATTTTATTATAAGAACACAAAATGCATGAAAACAATTTTTTGGAAAATACACAATTTAAGAGTAAACATCATTTTACCTTGAAATATAGTAATAAATTGGTTTACATGAAATTTTATGGTTAAAAAATAAAATAATAAATATTTTTAAACTTTTTTAGAAAGACAACACCAAAGGACTTATTCCACCCATGCCATTAAATGAAAAAACCCAAAAATAGTTTTTGATTTGAGTGAAATATAATTTATTTTAACAAAAGTAAATATAGGGTTTAAAAATTCAAAAAAATGCTGTGGAATAAATTATATAACTCCTTAATGATATATTTGGTCATAAAACACTCATAAAACAGGATAATGGCATGTGGTATAAAGATTTTAATGTTTTACCCCATGGTTTTAACCCAATTTTACCTCTTTTACTACATTGAAAAATATTTACTATCGTTATTATTCATAAGGGACAAAAGTTAAGTTCCCCATATTAAATTATATAAGAATTATTATTATTAAAATTATGGAATCAAAATTATCAAATTAAATTTATATAGGTGGCGTAAATAAATTTAAAATTAAACCAGAAAAACGTGATGAAAATTAGTTTTCCAGAAAAAATGTTATCTTACGTATAAATGGTTTATCTACCAAAATCCAACATATAATTTATTTAAATTACCATAATTAGATTATTAATAATGTATATTAATTAATTTTACATTTAAATAATTTTAAAAAATAAAACTTTGTAAATTATTGGAACAAAAATACAGTTTTCAATAATAATTAGTATTTTTCACTATTCACTATAAAATAATCATTTTTAAAAAACCCCCCAAAATTTCATCCTAAGATAATATTTATATTATGATTAAAAAACTATATTATTTTTATCAAATACAATTTATAAAATTGGTATAATGTAATTATAATATTTTTAAAAAAATAAATATAAACCCTTTTTTAAGAAAATGTATTTTTAAAGTATAAAATGATTTTACAAAAAATTGAGTACTTATTTATCAATGAATTTACATCATATAAAGACTTTATACATATTATTCATAATTTTTTTATTCCCATTCATAACACCAATTTTAATGTCTTGGTTATAACAATCACATTTAAATAATATTATTTATATTGTGGTTCGTTTAAACCCAATGTTGCGTGTAAAGTAAGATACCAAAGAAATTAAATTTTATTAATAAGACCTATATCATAAAATATCAAAGTGGTAAAAATCAGAAGGAATGACCCACCAATAGAAATACCATATGTTTTGGGTGTCATTGTTAGTTCATATCCATGATCACGTGTATTAGTCTACTGACTTGAGACTATTATCATTATACACCATTTGATTTTATACTTTGTTTTAATACAAAAACCATGTAATTTATGTCATGGATAGGGATATTGTGTTGTGTTCTTCAATATTGGTATGAAATTTATTGAATTTTTAAGATATAAATTTTCACTTTCGAAATGAAGAGATATCCTGAGCCCAGTTGACTTGGATGGTAGTACCTTTATTGAATCCATGGATATTGTAGTTGAAGGTAAGATCATATAGTAAGGTCAACAAACAAAAAATAATAATATGAGATTAAAAAAATTTACATCATATTAGATTTAAATATTTTTATTTTATTTATTAATTAATTTTATAAAATTAATTTAATGTATCGATTAAATTCATCAAGTTTATAAATATATGAATTTATGTTTCAGCATCAGCATTGTCATGAATTAATGTATATCTACATAATATTCACCAAATCTATGGATATTAAATATTTTTATTAATTAAGTTATTCATGGTGTAATGAATCATTTATTATAATAAAAGTATGGTGTATATTCTCATATAGTATTTCCTATTTAAATTTTTTCTTCATCTAATGGTTCATGTGGTGTGTGTGTGAATCTTTCTGGAAGGCTTAATATAAAGATATTAGTTCACCTTCAAATGTACATATTTAATTTATTTTTCTATTATTTTTTATGAAATAAGCGCTATCTGTGTGACATCAGAGACCATTAAAAAAATTATTCAACACACCATTGAAGTATTGAAGATATGGATCCAACACACATATGATAGGTACATAATGTTATTATTGTATACTATTTTTATTCTCTAACATATCATAATATTATATTTTAATACTTGTTTTAGAACTAATCCTTAATTCTGTTTTCAAACTATTAGTCTCAAAGATGGCAAGGATTCTGTTTCAAACACTTTCACTCTGGTGCACCGCCTCGCATGTCAATGTGTCCTGGAATCAAAATTATTTCCCCACATTTTCTCTTTCCAAAGGTGGGTTCCTTTCATCACATTCAATGATGATGACTTCTCCTTGATTGAAGATGGATGATGGGATGTTGGTACCTCCTTCCATAGATTCCTCCTTGGAACTCATCACTTATTCTTGATCTCCCTCATAGAGTCTTGTTATGTTCATGGAAATCATTCCTCATTCCATCTATTTAAGGGCACCAATTAGTTACACAGCTTCTGTCTAGATATTCCAGTGAGTCTTGACTGGGAAGCAACCTTCGGTCAAGATAGTAGTCATGTTGGGCATTGTTGTCATGTCAGGAAACTAAGAACATCGGTCACTTGTATTCTTCCTCTGGGAAGGGCATCTCATGGAGGCATCTTATGTGTATAACCTAAGTTATTTTTTGTTCATCGTGAGGTATATGATTCCAAAGGCATACATCTTCCATGTCTTTAACATGCGACATCCCATTTTTATCATCAGGTAGATGACTCCATAGGTGCATATCTTGCAATGATTTCAGCTCATTCATGCCATGTTTGGAATGACGTAGTGTCATGAGATATGTCCCAATTTTAACATCTTGAGGAGACAAAGTTTAGTAATCAAAATTCATCATGAATGTGGATTAGGGAGGTGTGTCCCTAGTATAGAGCACATGTATGGTTTATTTATGGATAGAATAATGACAACCCATGGAGGTAGATTTGGGAGGTGTGTCCCATAATGGGAAGATTTTATATCATGAAGGTAGATGGATCAGAATTCCCTTAGAGGTAGGCCTAGGAGGTTTTCCCCATAAAGGAAAGATGTTACACCATGAAGGTTTATGAGAACACCCTTGGAGGTGGATCAAGGAGATGCACTCCTCGGAGGAGGGAACCTAGGTTTACTATTGGTCGAAATATAACCTCATAGAGGCATCCTATATAACCTATTTTTAATACAATGATAAAAACCCACATAGTTCAATGTCGCGGTTTATGGTCATGTGATAGGTCCAGTCTATGAAGTTTAACATCAGGTGATAAGAACACTCGAGTCACGAAAGAATCATCTACAAGAGATGGTGTGGGGATTACACATGGAATCATCCATTAACAATGTGATTTATATTAGTTGGACTTGGTGTAGGGATTAGAAATTGATCTACCTGAGAGACCTGGAAAAGATGTGTTATCCTAGATGAGTGGAATGATCTTACTAGGGATGTGACTTGTAGGAGATCAGGATGGATTTAGATTCTAATTTTGAACCTCATGGAGCCTTCCTACACCACCAAATATAAATTTTTATTATAATTCCACTTTAATGGAAATTGGGAAACCATAGTCCACAAAACAAGAACCACTGCATACTAAAAGAGCTCAAAAAATTATTAAACACCAGACTAATATTATTTGAGTCAGAAACTTTATATAATTCCTAGTGGAGAGTACTAACCTGGATGTCTGGATCCTCCCTGATAAGTTGTTCAAGGTGAGTAACCATTCTGTCCATTGTCTGAATGAATTCCTCTAAGGTAATTTCCCCTTGATTAAAGCCTCGAGTGATGATTTGGTCTTGCTTATCTATCCAGGATTCTTTCTCTTCAAAGACCATACTTGAAACCTTCTTTCATATATTCTTAAAATCTTCTCATTTGAGGTGTTAGGCCAAATAAATTCCTCTATTATTTCTTCCATGCAGTGTAATATGAGACTTATAAACTCCTCTACCTCTTCTTTCATCACTTTTGGTTCTCTGCTTGGATCACCCCTTTCACCAACTTGTAGCTTTTTTATTTCCTTGAGCCCAACTTTCTTGGATGACCTGGTTTCCATCGGTTTATGCAAGTAAGAATAATATTTGTGTCCCTTGGGTTTTTTCCCTTGGGCCACAATGCATTTCCCTGAGTCATGCTTTCCTTTTTTTCCCTTCTTCCTTCTTGGGTTGTGGGGACCTTTTCCTTAGAAACGGTCTAAACTATCCATTGAGATTTGGATATAACTTTCATCACCAGAATCATATTCTTCATGCATCAATGTTTGGTCTTGGACTGCTAGACCTTCGAAATGATTTTTCAACTCAAACCCCAGGTCTTCTTTGAGAGGTCTCGGCCTCCACAGAAATTCCACCTTGCCTTTTTTAACCTCCATGCCATTCTTATTTCCCTCACTTCCAGACTTCTGGATAGAAGAGGACTAGAGAATGGGAATGTTTGGGTCCAAGGGACTCAAGAAACTAACCCCATCCTACCTTCCTTGTCCATGAGACCCTGTAGAAGCAAGCAAGAAGGACTTCCCCAACAATGGCAATATAAAAGGCTCGTCCTCCTGTCTGTATCCACCCAACTGAACAGCACTACATGACATGTTTGAAGCTATGGGAAGCTCTTTTCCTCGGCCCATGAATTTAAATTGCATGTTGGAGTCCTCCCAACCCCGACCTTGAGGGCCCCCGGGGCTGTGGACGTCACTAGAAGAAAAATTCACCACTCCATCATCAATAGTGATGGCTGAGGCTAGGTGTTTCACCAGATCCACATTCAAGGATACCTCCTAATCCAATCCATCCATCGGCCCTACCTCCACTCTACCAACTTGTATGGGGTTGATCCCCATATCATGCCATTAGAAGCTTAAGACATCCACGACATGCGGCTCGAGATCCTTTCCTAAACATCTTTCACTGCAGTTGGTGGAATCGAAGAAGGGTACTGCATAAGCTGACCCTCTCGAGAATTGCCTTTCAGAATATACCTTAACACCTCTCCTGTGTATCATTGAAACCTTCTTGGAACCCCTTCCTCTGAGACTACACCAAACACCTCCCTTGACCCATCCAAACCATCTCAAGTCTGCAGGACCACAGTGGGGTCAACCAGCACCTCTGACCCTTCTGGGCGAGGAAACAACATTTGTCGACCTGATAGCCCACGACGGCATCCAAGGACCGGATTTCCTAACAGTTGACAACCTGAGCAATGTGATGGCCAAGATTCAAAAACCACCCATTGTTTCCATATGAATTCATATCCAACTAAAATCCAAATCCAATCTGTAGGAGGCTTTGAAGCAACGGCCTCAAAACAGATGCGGGGGGAGATGGGGTGAAATATCACTGAAGTCCTACTATCAGAGCACAAATATCTACCAACCAAGTTTCCCATCATGCTAAAAATCAAGGGGTTCTGAAAGGGAAGTGACAATTCTGGGAATCTTACCCACACCGCTGTATATGGCTCATCCCAGTTAATGTTGAACTCGAAGGACCAACTAAGGAGGTAGAAACTGCAATAGTGGAGAGATTGAGGAGCGTTGGACCAAGCCGCAATGAGATCTATCTCTGAGGAGAGGCGTATAAACAAATGGTTCCATTTGAGCATACCCACCACCATGAGATCATGAAGCCGCCAAGAATCAAACACGAATCTATCAAAGGCATCAACCAAAGGGAGACGACCCCTAAAATGCGCCACCATTGTCATTCTGTAGAGATTCGAAGTAGCGTTGAATTATTTCATGGAATTCACGAGTTGTGGCGAGCCCTTATAGAGGTCTGGAACCTTAAGGATTAGGGGAATTGCTAGGAAGGGGGGAATAAGATCAGAATTGGAGACTAATTGAATATCGTGGTTTCTTATAACCTCTAATACCACATGAGTCATGAATAGTGTTAGAAACAAGAATAAGTAGTAGAAATAACACTCTTGTCTCAGAATATGTGCCAACGATAGATGGTGTGAGGCTTATGCATGTAAGATTCCCATGGAGGATATCATTCCATGCAAGGAGGATCTCATTCCATGTGAGGAGGATATCATTCCATGTGATTCATACATTTAGCATCTAGTTCTTGTGGCATAGGGTGTGTGGGGATTACATGATATGTGTAGAATATTCCATTTGGGTGGACAGTTATCCCGTGGTGGGTGAGAAATTGTGGGGATTATGCTTGAAAACCTCCCAGGTGTTGGGGTTTCATCCCTAGGAGTGGAAAAGGTGACATCCCTTGACAAATTTACATGGTGAACCCTATGTTCATTTTAGGGGATAAGATTACAGTTGTTCTTAATGTGTTTAGGATGATAGTACTAAGTGGTTTTATGTCATGAAACTAGGATGTGGCGGGATCACTCCTTACCACTTTGGCTTACATAATCATAGCTCACACACCTATGGGTGAGCCATGGCTTTAGCAATACCATGGTGTAACAATGTGGAGGAGTGTTCAATCATGAGGTCCATGTTAGTGTGCATAATCTATGAAGAAAAATGCATAAGTATACCCATGAAGAGAAGAAAAAGGTATGACAAAACATGCACTAGAGGCATTGGGGACATCTTACAAGGGACCATGAAATATTTACACACAAGTTTGGAGGGTTTCATGAAAGTGGAATGCACAAGGTTGGAGTCTTGTGTGCAAAGGGTAAAAAAACGTGGTGATTTGACATAAGGGAATTCCATGGAGCCTAAAATAATAGGTGCATGCAATATTGGAAGTTTTCATGCAATTTTATGGGTGTGCACAAGAGGAGAATTTGCACACACCTAAAATGGGTTAAAATAGGTTGTGTAAGGATTAACAACTATGGGCACAACTTGTGGTGGACCCCCAAGGAACCTTTCATGCAATATTTTCTACCATCAATGTTCCATGCTTTCGTGATGTCACAGAATATTGGTATTATGTATAGTAGAGCGATGGTTAGACTTATAGAGGATCACCCTGTAGAGGGGGGGGGGTGAACTTTTATTTATAACAAAATTCTCCAGTGATTGTGTGAAAGATTACATTAATGGAAGAGTTATTCCATGTAAATTATTCCTTTTCCATTTTAGATTACCATGAAAGGTAGTGTTTGACGTTGCCTTTGGCAAGCAAGTGTTTTGTGTGTGGATGGTTCTCTTGCACGCAACATTGATATCTTACACACTGTTTTCATGGTCGTTCAAGGGGAATTTTCATACGAGATAAGAAATTTTATCATATATGGTGTGTAAGACTCTTGATTGTGGATTCTGATCCTGCATGAACAGGTTGTAACTTCCACGCACCTTCCTTTGTGTTCTTGGAATGATTTTTCAAGTCAGATGATGGATTATATTTTCCCAAAGTTGGTCGTGTGCTCCTTCAGTTAGAATTTTGGTGCAAAAAAATACCCCCATGGAAAATAAGTTGAAATGGGAACACAAGTTTGGGCCCTGATGGAAATGCTGAAGAAAGGGGTTGACTCACGTGGAAATGTGAAAAATTAACCATATGGCATGTAATATTCTTCTACGTGTGTAAAGGACTAGGTTAATGGCTATAAATAAGATGAGGTGTCACTAATAAAGTACCTTTGACTTTCCACATGATAATCACTTTTCTCTCTTGTGCATAGGTCCAAAATTATGTGTGAAAACCCAAGCCTTGACTACTTCTTTCCCATAAAGTTCATTCTTCCACACATCCAACATCGTGATCAACCTGGATTTTTCATGCCCACTTGCAGACTTGAGTGAAATATCTCCTCTTGCATGAAAAATATTTAATCTTACATGGACCTTAATTAGACCTTTCAGACTCATCCAAAATGGATAACCCACAAAGATATGCTGATATTTAATTCATTGTTGCTGCTCAGGGAGCTATCATGACTAGAAATCCTTAGATACAATGATCTTGGATGGTCGTATCAGAAAACCAACCGCTTGTGAACATGTTTATGGAGTTAGGGAAGAGATATCCAGAGAGTTACTATCTACCACTATGTAACTTTGGGCTACTGGATGAGGTAATCATCCCAACCTTCAGGGTTAATGCACTATGATCAAGGTTCACATGAAAAGATAATAATAATCACTAGAACATCACTAATAATGGATATCCTACTTGAGATCATGGGGCCACCACTATTTATGCCCTAAATGGGTGGACCAAGATAGTCATTGGGGATCATCCAGAGGCATAAGAGTTCCCTACCCATTATGCCACCATTTTCCAGAGTAGAATGAGGGACAATAGTGTAGGTTAGAATAAGGACTGAGACATGAGGTCCTAAGAAAATTTTACTAGTGAATGGGCATGGTAATATTGGGTACACTACACATTCCAAGAGTACGAGGCTGAGATATTCTTTATTGGACTGTATAAATTAGCGGGGACCTTGAAATTCCTTTTTTTTAATTTTAAAAGGATCTAGTGACATATATACTTAGTCAGTGGTCCCCAGATACAAAAACATTACATATTCATCATAGGGAAGTCAACATCAATTTGAGGGACATCCAATACATTAGTGACATTCCACTAGAGAGATTCTAGTATGACAAGATCCTTCAATCGGTGAATTCTTGTACTAATAGATAGTGAATCCCACTCAAATAAAAACATCCCTTGGAGGAGATGAAATAGAAAATATAACATACTATAATTTTTCTCAAGGATATTATATTCAAGGAATGGCTCAACATATTTCTTAATAAGGACCCAAGAGTGAGGATACTGGGTCAAGTAGAACAGTGTCCATTGAAATCACAGAGGAGGAAGTCAGGATCATAATAGTTGATTAAGGAGGACGGACATTATCATAAATGGGGGTACAAAATGGTTGGAGGCTAGGATCAACTAGTCCACTACACCACTTTTGTCTTCAAATTACTTAGTGGGTAGCTATTACCAGTTAGGTATACATAGATGG
This sequence comes from Viscum album, assembly GCA_963277665.1. NCBI lineage: Eukaryota > Viridiplantae > Streptophyta > Magnoliopsida > Santalales > Viscaceae > Viscum > Viscum album. The sequence goes on along the minus strand of OY728162.1, from coordinate 190,401,479 downwards.
GAATACACCCAGGTACATTGGTGATGAAGGAAATTCTAGTGACCGTTAATAGAGTCAATTTGGGGGTACCCTTGATGGCTAGGATTTACAACACACTAGGACACATTGCATGGGAGAATACACCAAGAAGGATATGAGGGCCATTCTAATTTTTACATTGAAGGATTGTAGTGAACCTAATATATTATGAATTCCCAAACACCGTCTGCTCTCAAAAATCCAATTTGTGGCCAACTTTCTTGAACACAACGGGGTTTTGTTTGATGAAACTAGATGAGGCTGAGATCATAGTCTAGACCAGAAACCATGAAAACTTCAACTTATACCCTTTCACAACTTTGGTTGTCCTAATTATGGAAAATATTCAAGGATCATGGGAGTATAGAGATTATCTAAAAAGTTTCAGAGGTGGAGTGTTGGTGGCCTAAATCAAAGGACATGTTTACAGTGATCCTTACATGAAATATCATTTCTCCAAGTAATTTGGGTTTCTCCAGTGAGTAAATAAGATATTCCACATGGTGGAATATGAAGAACAATACCCATTTATCCTTCATTAACTATGGTTCATGCAGGTGAATATGGGATCTGATGAGACAATTGTGTTGCAACTAATCAACATCGAAACTAGCCTGTCAATTGAATATGAAAACAACTAGATGTAATAATATCTTGAGGTAATTTTGTGAAAGAGTATTTAGATGGTTGAAAAGGAAAGTAAGGAGCTGGAACATCGAGGAGGAAGGAGGGATTCCCCCCGAGGGGCAAGCTAGGCATTAAGGGAAACTCGGGTGGGAACTACAGTAACAGGGATGTCACAAGGTGTAGTTTCAACCCCGCCTCATGTAGGGGAATGGTCTTAGAAGAGACCTAGGGGGCTAGTATGGGAGGACCCTAGGAAGTAGTTCAGTTTCCTGTTATATCCATCTATTGATGCTATCATTCTTTTTCTTTGATCCTCATGGAGGATGATATGGACATCAATGTCGATGGAGGACTTATAGCAGAAGTTAAATTGAAATGGGGTTGAACATCCAAAGGTTGGGATTGTGTGGATCATGAACATGGTGGATTTTCATGATATGAACATGTTCCTTTCCACCATGGATGATTTTTCATGCCAATGAGGCTAATCGATCTAGACTTCCACCCTGGAGTGGGTAATTTTTTGTGGTGAGTCGTGACCTATGGAGACACCACCAATCTATGATTAAAATGAAGAGGTGTCCACTAATGAGGAAGCATAAGAGTTTGATGAAAATGAATCATGGGGATCAGGAACTCATCAAGGGAGTCCCTAAGGAAGTGTTGAAATCATAACCTTCAAATAATACATGGATGAGTACCTTGAGGTAACCCTTAACTCACTCTTATCCTCCTTTGATTCTTCCCCTTTCACTATCTAGATTCTCTAATTAAAACTTTCAATCTTTAGGGGAATCTCTATAATGGGAGAGGGTCCCCTATTGAAAGGGTAAAAGGTACATAGATAGGTGTGGAGGAGCATGTTCCAAGGACTACACCTGGGACTGAAGCAGCTAGTTAGACAGTCGAGGTTAAGGAGGTTAGGGAGACAAATTCAGAACCTCAGGCCCTCCCTATTATCTATGGTGGACCATGCCCTGGCATTCAAATGGTAGTACCCACTACTAGAGTACAAGTGTGCCTAATAAATATCATCATCTAAATTCCTTCAACTTAAGGTAAGATCATATTTCGATCCATTCAAACATATTTATATTTTCAAGTAGATTTTTCATCAACATTTTTTCATGTTACATGCAACTTTTTTCGGATCAATGAAAGAGGAAATAGTTCCAATCCTTGATGTACCAACTGGAACTGAGGAGTCACTAATAGTGGAAATACCTATCAAGATGGATCTACTTAACTTTCATGCACTCAAGCTTCATAATTATTAATCCATCACACAACCTTTACAGATCATATTTTGATTGAGTTGGCTAACATCTTCTTTTACTAAATAGTGTTTGAGTGATTTAACACCCATAAAGAAGACAAGGAAGAACATATGAGCACCCTTATTTGATTTCCACATTGGTTCATGAGGATCTGGTAATCCAAGATGATCTAACCATTGTCCTAGATGAATATCTGGTTATGGATGTGAGTGATGCCACTGGAAGGGCAGAAATTGAGGCTGGTGAAGATGATGTTGTCAAGGTTGGGTCAAGAAAATAAAATTGACCACATGATTTGGAGCCCAAACCACATAAGATGAGGGTATAGGATGACCCTCCATTGATCTTATTATATCCTTTCCTGAGTATGAGCCTACACCGCCTGAAGAGATGGAGGACTCTAACCCTAACACTGTTGAAGATATTTGTATAATATGATGCAAGTCATTAAAATTCATAAAATGATTCATCCATAAAACATAAAAATAACAATTGGTAGACTAGATAAGGTCTCTTCATCATTGGATATGCAATCTGTGTGCCAGAGGGGTGGATGTTCATATTCTCCATGCACTGGTCTATGACTTTCTTACTGAATGGGTGTGTGAATGAAGTCAACATATGGATGCTTACTTGTGTTAAGATAAGTCTGAAAACAGTCATAAGATCTAGGAAGTCGATGATAAAATCTAACATATGGAAGAACAAATGAACGAGCATACTTCTTTCATCAACACTCAATCTGAAACCATAATCCAACTAAGGTCTTAGATAGAGGTGGTAGAGAGGCAGATGAGTTAGGAGGCACTCCAAGAAGACAAACTCTAGGACAATTGGGACCGAGCACATATTAAAGACAATTATCATCATCTGGTAGTTGATGAGGGTGAAACATAGCTTAGAATATGACATCATACCTTGGAGGCCACACATCATAGGTTGGTAGATATGGATCGCTCGATCATGTGAGCAGATATATAGGGGAAATATCTTCAGTTATGACTCATGAGAGGATCCAACATGTGGATAAACCTTGAAACTACCAAAAAATGTTTATTTTCTTTGAAACTTTTCTATAGACATAGATTCATTTCCTTTGGCCGCTCTAAATTATCACACATCGATTATATTTGTGAGACAACCAACGACCAATCCCTAAGCTCACATGGGTCAAGCCCAGTGTGAGAAAAAAGGGATGACCATGTGATTTATTTTCAAATAAGAAATATAGATAGTCATTGATCACTCAGGGTATGAAATCTTTGTCTAACCATCGGGATTGTTCAGTCCTGAGGGAGGATATATCTACAGAATATATCACTTAAAAGAGATGATTTCTTTTCCAACATGAACTAGTACACAAATGGGATAACTCTAGGGGAATGAAACTTTATCTGAACATAGGGGATTGAGAAGGATGAATCCAAATTCACAAAATTTTGAACGCAAGGAGAGTGGCACAATTATATTGGATAAGCGATGACCTTGTTTGAAACATATCATCCATATTGTTATCCCGAAATGGTTACAAACAAACAAGGGTTGACCGCTGACCATGTTTGAAATATTAAATATGTCTTGGAATTTCATCCAATGTATTCCAAGACATTTTCCTAGGATGGTAGGTGAGCCAAAATGGAATGAGACTAATCTATTTTGGGGTCCCTTAATATGTGGAAGAGATGTGGATCCAAATAAGGGGCCATAAGAAGTGCAGGAATATAGTAGTGGAATGTTCAAATGGATTCCAATACTCATGGAATTACACCACTATGGATTATATCACATTGGTGTAAGAATATGGGTGTGAACAAAGATCATACCCATATTCCAGGGGAGCACTATCTTGGATTTCAAGTGAGGGAAGACTTCATAAGAGCGATTTGGTAGATGATTGGAACCAAAGGAAAGAATTTCAGGCAATGTCCAATGATACCCTACAGTTTTATGTATTGAAAAAAGGAAAATAGATGTGTAGTTTTACGTAGTATAGTGAGGATGTTGGACATGAAATTTAACATCATATGGTAAGGATGGAGAATTTTAGAGTTTACATCATTGGATCAAGACAAACGTCATAGTTTCGCTTCATGTGAATGGGAGGTTTCACATAGTTTAAGGCCTTACTGTTTAGACCATGGATTAAATATACCAAACATATATGTGTAGAGTTACATAGTGAATTAAATAATGTGAATTAGGGTCCTAAAGTCCCAAATTACTCACAACATAGCCTTGGGAAGGCAACCTAAATACAGTTTAAAGTCTAAATGCTTAGATATGGGCCTTCGGTTTTAATTTCATGGAGTTGGACCAAGGGCCCCTTATTATGGCTCAACCACATTGGTACACACCCTACTAGAACTCCTAAGGACACATGATTCATGTTCGGTGTAGGAAACAAGGAATGGTAAGGGGGTTTTCCTAGTATTTAGAAGTGAACTTTTGGGGTGACACCAAGGGTATTGGAATTACACTATGATACATGGAAGTGGAAAGATGGTAAGATGAGACTTTTGATATTTGGATCAGAGGTGACCAGTGGGTAGGGATTGACTTCAAACTATATTTGAAGCATAAGAATCTCAACCACAACAATATGGAATGAGGTGAGAAAATTCAAGATTGACTATTGATTGTGATCCAAACACATGATATGCCATTTGTTTATAGGGATCCATTATGGAGTTAGATCAGGATGATAGGTGAGGAAAAATGGAATGAAACCATCACCATTAGGGGTTCTTTCTAGATTTTTAAGCTAATGGAAATGAAAACTGAGAAAGACTCATAGTGTGGAATGGGTCATATTGGAGAGCGGGATTCAAACCTAGGTTTCATGAATAATTTAACGTCTCATTTCATGGACCATTGGATGGATATTAGTTTAAATTATTAAATATCAGACCAATATGAAAGGAAGTGCCTCATGTGGAAACATGTGTGGATATGTGTAGCGCATCAGAGTGAGAATAAGATGAGAATGAGGACCAAGGAGGCATGCACTGCACCACATAATTATGAGGATAGTGCCACATACAGTTTAAAGTCATTATGATTGAACTATAGTGTAATGTTTCACTAAAAGGTTATATATATGGAAAAAAAGTGGTAAAACCCAATTTTAATGAATCTAAGGAGGTTCATGTACCACATAGACACCCTAAGATGAAAAACATACAGTTTAAGGTCATAATTATTGGACCATTGGCTCTTTGTTTAAAGTCATGTATTTTATAACATGGATGAATAATTCCAAATATATTGGAATAAGGAGGTGGTGTACTAATTCCAATTTGAATGAGGACCAAGGAGGCCCACACATATATGCACCTTGAGATGGGATGAATGCAGATTAAAGGCATAATGTTTGGACCATAACTGATGCCAAGGGGAAGAAGGGTTGATAAATTTGTGGTTCAACCCCCCCCCCCCCAAAGTATGGGAATCACTAAATATCCCATAAGGATGGGAAAAAAGACACATATATTTCTTTAACACAATGTGGAGATATACCAACATTGGTGGGGAAAATCCTCTCTGGTGAGGGAATTGAGGCATCCCACAATTATCTTGAGGTATCTTTAACTTTTTTAGGGTTGTATCATAGTTTAGTGTTGTGAATTGATGATTTTAACTCCTTGTTTAAGGTAATATAGTTCATACCACAATTGGGGAATGTCTATAATCGGTATGTGTAGTGTGATGACTTGAAAGAGGAAAAAGGAGGCCCATGGATACTACACAACACATCCCATAGAAACCCAACCAATAGTGAGGGGAGCATCTCAACCAAAAGGGATATGTGGGGCATAATAGGAGTAACTTGATGTGAATAAGGACTAAAGAGACCCATTATACACAACATATTCTTAGGTATGTTCCCACATATAGTTAAAAGCCATGATTCATGGACTATAGGGTGGATATTAGTATAAGGTCATGATGCCTAGACCATGGGATAATCACTCCAAAAATGATATGTATAATGCATTGGAATAACAAAACTGATGTGAATGAGAACCAAGGAGTCCCACACACAACATATAACTTCTTAAGGAGGATTGAATATGAATTCTTGAAGAGGATTCCATATAGTTTTAAGTCGTTATTCTTGGACTTGGGCTCCCAATTCAGGTTCATAGAGTTTGGACCATATAGTTCTTAGTTTAAGGTCATATAATTTAGAACACGGGATTTTTGAATGAATATATATAGCATGGATAGGGGTGACATGACATGAATGAGGACTATGAAGTCCCAATTCCATGCCAAATATTTTTTAGGAGATTTTCACATAGTTGAAATCCATAATGCTTGGACTTGGACAATGCAATTTATTATCATGCAAATAGGACATTGGTTTTGATATTATTTAACATCATGAAACTTGTACTGTAGTTCTATTCAGTTTATCATCGTGTGGCTAGAATGATGGTCACTCGATTTGAATTAATTATCCTAAAGGATGATCCCATGAATAGATACGTGTGCATCACTACATATCCTATAAGGGAAGGAATCAAACCATATGTATTTCTTGAAATAAATATCCATGTGTAGGTCTTACCCATTAATGGGGAGGGGTCATTTTTTTGTTTGGGGGTGGATAGAAAATGATGAAAAATTGGGTCATTGCTTTGTATCTTGTGCAGATAGGAATCAAGTCATACATAATTATTGAATACGGAATGGTAGATGACTAATTCCAAGGGTGACAACATCTCAAGTGAGAACATTATGGTATTGTGAAGTTTCTCATCACACAAATAGGATGATAATTGTTATGCAGTTTAACATCATGAAACAAGGATGTTGGTGGTTACATAGTTTAACGACATGGAACTAGGACATTAGTGTTATACAGTTTATCATTATGTGGCTAGGATTATAATGTTGTAGTTACAGGTCATGTGACTGGACCAGTCCATGCAGTTCAGTGTCATGTATTAAAGACATAGGTGTTATGTATTTTATCATCATGAAACTATAATGACAATAAGACGGTTTAATTTCATGTTAAGGGAATGACAATAGCTACTCATATGAAGTAATGCTTGAGAAACTCGATGTTAGTGGGAGGAGTAATGTGCTCCCTATCCATGGAGATCAAAGAGTATGTGCCATTGAGATAGACCTTGTGAATGATGTATGATAGTCCCCACTTTGGATCAAACTTTGGTGGATTTTTACTAGGTATCATTGGCATTCTGGGAACTTGTACCATGTCATCCTGGAGGAAATAATTGAGGCGAAACTTCTTGTTGAATTCTCTTTTTATCTTTTTATAGTGACTCTAAAGATTGTTCAAGGCATTAATATTGTTTTATTTGAGGGATTATATCTCTAATAGATGAATTTATTCTATTCTCTCAAATATATTCTGTTCATAGATAGGTATTCAATGTGATGGTAACTTAATCCTAATGGGATGGAATGCCTCTGTTCCATACACCAGGGAATATTGAGTCACCTAGGCAGAATTTCGAGTTTTCCAATATGCCTAGATGTCATTGAAGAGATTTTCCATCAAACTATTCTTGTTCTACACCACCATATTCTATAGAATATTACATAGAGTCTTATTGAATGACTAAATCTATTCATTTCCCTATGCATGATAGTGAGAAGTATGGTAGGAGCAGATACGGTACTTGGCATACAACTTCTTTATCTCAGGAGCCTAGAAGTTGGTTTTTTGGTCTATGAGAATAGTGTGAGGAACATCGAATTGGTGGATGATGTGGGATCTCAAAAATTCAATCATGGATCGGGCTTTGAATTCCTTGAGAGGAATATATTCTACCCACTTTGAAAAGAAAATTTTCATGGTTAGAATGAAATTTCATTAGTGAGATGTTTCTGGTTGATAATGTCCCATGATGTTGAGACCCCATACTAAAAAGGTATAGGAATAATTGGTATTATGAAGTGTCTATGGAGGTCGATGCACAAATTTGGCATAGATATGATACACATGAAACCTCTTTTTGAACTCGATGTAGTTATGGAACATGGTTGTACAAAAGTAGGAAAACCTTCAAATCGGGTGGGAGAGCTTCAAACTTTCCAGATGATCACCACATGATACAACATTAGCTTCTTGCATGACATGGGGAATCATAACTACTTTTATAAAAAAGAGGATAATTTCATAAAAGCCATGTCTAAAGAGATTCTGTTTGGTTTTAGGCTCACTCTAGAGAGTGAACTACGCTGTGTGCTGGTGAATTATTTCATGCTCATCTCAATTTAGTGGGAGACAACCATACCAGAGATACTCGATGAAAGGAGTTTTCCAATCAAAATTTTTCTCTACTATAGGGGAATCTGGAGGTCCTGATGTGGAATCACCAATGATCAGATAGTTTACCTACTATCATTCATCATCATTCTGGGTGACGGGAGTGATGAATATCTGATGAGCCACATAAATGAACATTCCCTCTTGGTTAGGATCTATAAGAGATATGACTAAATCGTCCAAAGAATCTTCTTGACCATTATTCAACTAGGGAATATGAGCCAATTTTGGAAGAGAATGGAATTAGTCCAGTAACTGGAGAGTATGCTCCAAAAAGGGAATGAGTTATGGATTTTTGATGATGTAATCACCATTGAGTTTCTTGTTGACTAACTCAATGTATTCCTTAACATACAACTGGGGGACATAAATATTAACGGCCATATCAAGCCTAGTGATGAAATATTGATACTCTACCTCATTTTTGGTGCATCCTTTGGATAATGTGAATGATTAGGGAAGAATAATCTATATCAGGGCGATGAAGATGATCCCCAAGACAGTTCTGTTGAGTTTGGAATCATTGAGACTTATACTGGTTGGGGTCTAGGAGGCACCATAAAAAATTCATTTTCATGAATTGCATAGCTTGATCCACTTAGTGGATTGCCTTATTTGGGAAGAAAAAATCCAAAAGAAATTCATTAGGAGAAGGATGAGTGGATAGGAAGTTGGACAATTCCTGACCCTTGATGGTCTTTTGTGGAACAAAACTTATGTCAAACTGCTAAAGGATCAATTCACATCAGACTAGTCGACATGTTAACATCAGTAGATTCAGGATATACCTTAGAAGATCCACATGGGACACCAACTATATCTCATAATGATGAAAATAATTCCAAAAATTATTCACTATAAAAACCATCATGAGGTACCTCTTCTCAATAGAAGAGTGTATATCATCCATGTCGAGGAGCATGTGAATGAGATAGTATAAACTATTATCTCTTCCTACATTATTTTTTAGGGTGATAAGGGTGTTGAGGGGACATTATAGGGTGGTCACATAGAGGACTAGAGGTTTTCAGGATATGGGTGAAATCGGAATTGGAGGTTGTAGTAGATAATTCTTGATTTTCTCAAATGTGGTCTGGCACTCTTTGTCCCACTAGTAGATGTTACCTTTATTCAGGATCCTAGAAAACTTCTTACAATTGAAAACTATATTCATGATGAATCAGAATATATAGGATAAGTGACCTTGAAGGCCTTGGATATTCCATTGGTAGCTCGAAAAGAGGCATCTTGATGATGGCCCTGATCTTTTCCGAGTCGATCTCAATGCCTCTATATCTAAAAATGAAGCTGAGAAACTTCATAGATCGAACCCCAAAGGTACAGTTCAAGGAATTAATCTCTAGATAATAGGAGCGTAAGAAGTTAAATAATTCTTAAAAATATATGAGATAGTCCTAAAGCTAGTAAGATTTGACCACCAAATAATCTATGTATCATTCCTCTAGTATCTTGAGGATTCGTTTGAAGATGTAGTGCATGGACCACTGATAAGTAGTCCTAAAATTGTTCAGGCTAAAAAGTGTTGCCTAATATAAAAAGGTTCCTTTAGTCCCCTTGAAAGAGGTAGAATCCTCATCTTTGGGTTCCATCTGGATTTGATTGTATCTGAAGTATCCATCCATAAATGGGAGAGGCTAAAACCCATCCATGGAATCAATCAATAGATCCTTCAATAGAAGGGGAAAATCATCCTTTAGACAATGGAAGCTGAGGTTATAAAAGATGATATAGACTCTAATATGCTCATTTTTTCCTGACTGTATTGATGTTGGATATTCAATTGGGGTACTGAAAATCCTTGATGAATTTAAAATTGATAATCTTATCAACTTTTTCCTTGATCATAACACCATGAGAAGGGTTTATTTTATTAGGAGGCTTCTTGAACCCACAATGACTAACCGAGATAACAAGATAGTGGAAGGGGACCTAAGGGTATAGTAATTTAATCTCATTATAACTACAAGAAAATAAATCATGATATTGTTTTATGGAATCCACATACTATTTCTATTCTTCAAGATTCATAGATATACGGATCATCATTGTCCTCAGATCTACGTCGGTACCAAGGTTCACCTGAAAAAACTAATCGACAGTGGTGGAGATGCCATTTTCAAATGTGAGAGAAGAATCATCCAAATACTATTCATTGTTTGAGGAAGGGGAATCATTGATAAGATATGGATCATTTGGGATGGATGATTTTGGTGGAGCACTAGTTTTGGCTTGTGTGGATGTGGAATCCTCACCAAGAGGATCTTTCTATTATAAAACAACAGAGATAGAGACTTTTTTTCCAATTATATATGTCCTCTGACCATGGTCCCATGATTGATAACAAAGAAATGGTATAAGTTCATTTTCTATCGGTTCAACCCATATTGAAGAAATAGGAAGTTATGATGTACAATGGTAGTTATATGAAAGAAATCTATATACCTTACCTGGATCGGTATTTTTTTTATAACTTGGGCCTAGCCTATGTATGAGTATGAGGTAATATTTTTGTGTTCTTTGTACTTAAGGACACAGGGAACCTTCCTATTATAAATGATGAAGAAACTTCCCAATTTAGGCATCGTGGCCTCCAACCAGTGAATCAAAAGGATTAATGTGTTATCTAAGTCCATCCATGGGCTGGCTGGGATGGTGGTGTGCCTAACCTCATTGTTTTAAACATGGTTATCCTTTATCTTGTAATAGATAGTATCCAGATAATGGGATTAATAGGAGTATAAGGGAGATGTATCGCCCTAAAATAGACCCACTCGACTATTAAGGGAGTACTTGAGACATTGGTGATATGAGTAGGGGACTGCTATATGTAGATGGAGTCAAGGCCTACCCATCAACGCATTATAAGAGGTATTGTATGAGAAAACCATGAATTTATTTCTTACTACCAAGCCACTGAAATGGGTCTTAAATCATATTATTCCCCCATGGTATTTTCTCATTTATGTCATAAGCTTAAATCTTCGTGAAAAAAGGAATTATTATTTTTTGTTATTCCAAGATTACAGAGTGTCTTGGTTGGAATGATATTGATCTAGAAAGTTGTGTCTATAAGGATGTGGCATAATTCAACGCTATTGAACTGGTTGGTGACGTACAATGGGAATATGTGCCCCTACAAGAGAGAGACCTCATCTTATTTGGATACTGATATGATGGATTTGAATTATACTTTATCAACCTCTTTAGTATAGAAGGTATGTACGATCACTACTTCTGATTCAAACTAGAGGGAGGATTTTAGGGACTCTAAGAGGGCCTCATACAACTATTTTGATTGGATAAGGTCCTCAATAATTGAAATACTTATAGGTATGATGATAATGTGATTCCAAAAAATTGTACTTCCATTCAAAACACACATTTCTTCCCACAGGGTGTCGCTCTCTAGTTAGAGATATGATGGGTGTTGCTAGCTATACCACCAAGTTCTAGATGGTTCTAGAAATGTCTTGTAGTTCTGCAGATAACTTTTCCTAAAACACAACTGGATGACTATTAGCTACCTAAGGATTGTATTTAGCTATACATGTCTTATTATGATGAGTAGGTAGTTGTTCTGCCTAGTAAGTTAACACAATTAGCAATGGTGGTTTTCTTGATGGAGTAGGCTAAGAGGATTGTGCCTATATAGCTCTATAAATAACTTATTTCTTGGTCTCATTAGCATATATGTCTTACCTTAAAGCACTATTCTGATCATTCTAGCAGTTTTCATTCCTTCAAGTATTCCTTTAATGGTGTCGACCAAAGGAAATCAAGGAACTTTCCTAACACTACTCATCGTCGGGGACCATGAAGGGATATATCAACTAGATGGTGTTCATAGAGACATACTCCCAATCATCATCATAGGAATTTTCGAATTCTAGGTGAACCTTTGGGGTGATTCCCAACTCTGAAGGCAAGAAATCTATGAGGTCACAATATGGATTCGACACCATTGGGGTGATTTTATTTCCCTTTCACCATTGGTGCATAATCTTTTGAGACATAGAAGGCTATGATACAGATGTAAAAGCATCATTTGGAGAAGGTTGGAGGCATCAGGTGTAACACCCCAAGCTTCCATGATATTCTTCTCTTTCAATAATGCAATAGCTTGCATTGTACGCAAGTTCAAGATTCTAACACATCGCGACCAATAAAAATAGCTTTTATGAATAGTAATACCCACATTTTGAAATTATATATATTTTAAATTTCAAAATGGACTTCATTTTTGGATTTTGAATATTGAAATTAGCTTATGTTGAATTTTTGGTATTTTTCTGAGAACTTCCAATTTTTTATGAATAGTGAAAAATACTTAAAAACAAATTTTTTAATCAAAAAAATTTATAGTGATAAATTATACTATTGAGTGGTTTTGAAGTATAATTAGAATATATTTTTACCATTTTATCCAATGGTGGTCAATATAATTAATTTCACTTTGAAATTGGACTTAAAGAATTGTCAATCTTTTGATTGATATTCTTTCTTAAAAACACACTATTTGTTGTGACAGCGGGAATTAATTAATAAATTAATTAATGAAACATATATGTTTGGAATTTTTTTAAAATAGAAATCATTTTTTAATTCATAATATCAATTATAGCTTAGGGAGAAATTTTGGCATTGTTCTGAAAATCTTCAATTTTTGATGAATAGTGAAACCACTAAGTGGTAGTTAAAAAAACTAATTTTTCGTTTAAATGAAACATTACCACTTCTGTGATTTGATTTTCAAAAATCCGACATACATGGTTTTCATTAGTAATTAAAATGTAGTTCAATGGGATTAAAATATTTTTTTGGTGAATAGTAACTTTTAAGTTTAATTAATCGCGATTAAAGGTAATTAGTGAAATTTAAGGTAAAAATTATATTATAAAAATATGAAAATACCCATAAACATGTTTTACACTTATTGGATGAGTCATGGCCGACCAAGACATTTCATGGGTCAACTTGGGGACCCCATGGATCCACTTGGGTAAGAAAATGACATTAATAACTTTTTATTAAAAGTAAAAATAAAATTGTCACAAACATGAGTTGTTTTACTAAAACAATTATTACATGGGGTTATATAAGTTAACATTTTGTATATAAATATTAATTGGAAAGATAAAATGATTTCCTACATCATGGAAATTTTTTTATAATTTTTAGACATTAAATAAATTAAATGTTTTATTACACAATGATGATGAAACGATTACCTCATTAAATAACGATTTAAATAAAATGAAAAGATAATGTAAAATCTAAGACTTACACTTGTAAAAAACCTATTGGATGGGTATATTTCGAACCCTTATCACCTTATCCTAGAAATACATAATTGTGGGACCTTTGGAATCCGAAAATCACTTCATAATAATGTAACATTTCATGAGTTTCCAAGAGTGCTCCTCCTTTCCTCTTATAAAAGGACCCCACCTCTACCACCTTATTCACACCATCAAAGCCATTTGGTTCGGCCAAACTCTTCCCAAATACTATCCCAACTTCCCTCTATTACTCCTAGGATCCTCACATTGGGCAAAAGTATTCCCAAGGAAGCCTTTGCCTCAAATCAAAAAGAGTTACCCGATTTTAAGGTAATGTCTTCTCTTATGTTATTTTGTTTTATTTTGCTTCTCCAACCCCTTAAACTCTTTTGATTACTTTCTTTTGTAACAAAAACATTATCTTAAATATACTAAGATGTTTTTATGAGAATTATTTTATTTACACTTACACACACCTTCGTCTAATGGTTAAAGAACATACTGTTTCTGTGGGTGGTGAATTACTGCCTCACGAAACGATGATTGTTCAATCTTGTTTTAACACCTCTCATGGTGGCCATTATGATGAAACTATTTTTATATATGATATATATTATTATTTTTGTTTTCATTATGATTATGTATTTTTCATTTATGGCATAACTTTATGATTTCCATCATGGGTAAACGCGATAATTTCATTTTAGGAAGTGCGGACTACCGCCCCCTCAAAGTGATTTGAATCGTTAATGCCATATGTGGGATGTATAAAGGATGTATTAAATGATATTATATATTATATTATACTGGAATTATAATATAACTTTATATAATTATGATTTCATTCCATTAAATACAAAATAGAAATGAAAGTAGCGTTCATGCGTACGTACGGCTTACCGTCTCCATGAACGGTGCATATCATTTCTTACCTCTAAATGTTACGTAATATTATGAATGAATGTATATACTGGATATATATGATATATATGATATCTACATCATGAATATAATTTTGGATATAATGGATATTTTACCACATGAACAACCTGTAATTATAAGAAGTTTATTTTTGACTCAAGTACCAAAGATCGACACAAAGACCGTTATTAACTTAAATAATTACATAATGTTCATAACATGGTAATAAGTGATATAAAAGTAATAATGAACAAGAAAAGGGTTCTTAAGAAAATAGAAATTAACTCTATTTTTTTATTCAGGAGATTAAATAACGATCGATTCAAGTCGGACACGAGGTAAGGGAACTTCTTAACCCAATTTCCATTCTTTGGGTTAATATTCTACTTTAAAATTATGTCATGATATTATTATGTAATATCTTGTATTTGTACTTTCTTTATGTGTACTTATAGTGATTACACATAATAGATCTATTTTATTAAAAAAAAATCTTTGTAAGGGACATTGTCTCAATCTCCTTTCATTGAGGCATATTTTGCTTTATACACAACTTTCTTTTATACAGTGTATAAACCCATTTGAATTTTACTTTTATTCAAAAGGAATATTTCTATACGAATTATTTTTACTAAACAACAAAAGGAATGTTTTTTCTTACGTATGCGGTGACAACTACTTCACCGCCTCCGTGACCATTATTTGAGTTTCGGCTTCCTCTACAAGCCATAACTTTTTTTTAAATGAAAAATAAATACCAAGTTTTAATTTTCTTTTATTTTGGTATTGAAAATGTTTTTTATACTGTTTTTATTATATCAATGTGTTGTATTGATATCTTGTGATTGAAATGTGGAAATTTTATGTTTCCTTTATGCATGTTTTATGTGATACGGTTATGTTATGGTTTATGATATGTTTAAACCTGTTCATATGAGGAATGCATTGGACTTAATAATTGATGGGTGGAGCCCGCTATAGCTCCTCGATGCATCGGTAGGTCTCATGAGACAAACTAGTGTCTTGGCATGAGGACTTGACAAAATCTTATTTGTAGTCTTAGCACGAGGCCTTGGCTACATGGTTATGATAGTCTGGCATTATGCATTGCATCATTATGAAAGTGGGTATTGATATTACATGTGAGTATTCGACTAGTAGAATATCCATGTGAATAAGTAAATGGAATTATTTCACTTAATTTTTTCCACATTGTGTTGTAGTTCAAGTTTAAAAGGCTTTTTTTAGTTATAAATTGCCTTAAATGTTAATTTTTATTTATGAAGGCTTCCACTATATTGTTATCCTTACTGGGCATCTGAGCTCACCCCTTCCAATGTTTTAATTTTTCCAGGATGTGAAGAAGTATATTATGAATGACCCGTAGGGATAGTATGAGGGGATATAAAGACAAGATGTTGTTGTAGTTTTTTCTAATTTATGATGTAATGTTTGACTTATGAATGTATCTAGTGTTTCCAAGACTACTAAACTAATCGGTCTTTCGAGACTTGGTATTTTGTGATCATGCCAATGTTACGCAATAATGCACCGAGTCTGGGTAACTAGGTTCGGGGAATTACAGTTGGTATCAGAGGCAGTTTAGTACTACCCTTGGAAGCTAGATTTAGATAAACTCTGATTAGAGCACATAGCCATAAGATATACTTTGAGGATTAGTATAGAAGAACTTCCTAGAATTTTGGTATTATAGATATTTTATGAGTTTTCCAAGAAATACATCCTTGTCTGGATATGATAAGGTAGAGGCGGCTCTGGCACAATTGTACCTAAGGGTAAAACCTGAAAACACCGCTTTGAGCTAGACTCGAACGAGAACTGGTGCACGACAACGGGCCTTGCTGCACTCTTGGTTACGAAACTCCTGGGGGATATGCTTAGGATAATTCTCATTTTCATTAAAAACCATTATGAAGGGTTTATGAGTATATACTTCCTCAAAGAAAACATTTATTTTTATGATTATGGATTATATCCATAAATAGTTCAATTTATGTTAAGTATGGAATTATGTATTTTGATTCATAAACTAATCTAGTTTATGCCATTGTTTAGAAATGGTTTTTAGTGGGAGGAATGGAAACCATATAAATGCACGCACTCCATGTAGGGATTTCCCTCCTGCTCAAGATAATTATTATGGAGCTGAAGATACAACTGGTGCTGATCAACTTATCACCATACTGGGACAACTCACTCAGGTTATGAATAATAACCTTACTCATATGGAGCACCTTGATCCGTAATGTGGAGGATCAATGTAAGACCGATTCATGAGGCAAAAACCACCAACATTTAATGGGGGTACAAATCCATTAGTAGTTGAGAAATGGATAAACTCCTTAGAGAAAATATTCCACACCTTGGAGAGTAGCGAAAGGGAGAAGGTTGTCATGGCAGTTTACCGGCTCACTGGAGATGCTGATCAATGGTGGTTGCTGATTCAAAACATGAAGGAAGATGAAGAAGTATCAAGTATGGAATGGAGGGAGTTTAAGGAAATTTTCTTATAAAAATACTTTCCACATGACCATCGAGTAGATATGGAAAGGCAATTTCTGAGTCTGAGGCAGAAAGAGGATGAGAATGTCGCAAAGTATGAGGCTAACTTTACAAGGTTAGTGAGGAATGTTGCAGATTATATACGTAACCCAAGAAGTAAGATTGATTGTTTCTTTGATGGGTTAAAACCATTTCTCTGTCGAGATTTAGTATTACAATATTTCTCGTCGTATGAAGATATTGTCTCATGTGCTATCAAGACAGAAAAGGAATTCTCTAAATCTTATGACAATAAAGTAAAGCAAGAGAAGAAGAGAATGGTGGAACAAGAGACAGATAAAGGGAAAAAGGGAAAGAAGGATTTTCTATTATGCGATAATTGTGGGAAGAATCACCTCGGTACATGCCTAAATGGAATGGGAGTATGTTATAAATGTGGAGAAAAAGGTCACTAGGCTCGTGATTGCAAGAGAAAGAAAGAGGCTATCAATGTTGAATGCTACAATTGTAGAGAAATGGGGCATTATGCAAATGAATGTCCTAAGCGCCAAGGAAACTTACCTAATTAAAAGGCCAAGGGATCAAGGCCAAGCTTATGTTGTTGCTACAGATGAAGTTGAATAATTAATATATTTGTGTTTTTGGAATCAAGGATTATACTTTGGTTATAAGAATAATGTGACATATAAGGATTGTACTACAATACTTTTTGTTTTCATTAAGGTTTTAATATGATGAAGGTAATCATATTTTTAGTATGTGACAATAAGAGAAACTTTCCCTTGTTTGGGGAATCTGATGTTACAGTTGATTTTGGAATTTAGAGACCTTTTAGAGAAAGTCTGGATAGTGGTATTTTGGGTAACTATAAAGGTTGGAATGAATTAAGTTTAACTTTGGATAGTATTGATTGAGGTTAAAACATTTCTGAAGATTATTTTAGGAATATTATAATACTATAGTTTTAGGAAGAGGACAACCTGCAGGTCGGAGGATAAACCGTCGCGTCGGACAAAGCTGCAGGAATCGAACCCACAACCATAGTGAGACATGCATTTATTACCAACCACTAGCCTACAGGAAGTCCCTGGTTATTACAAAATAGTTTTCCTAATCTAAATGGTATGTTTTAATATTTGTAACCTTGTATGATTAGGATAAATATAATATTTTTATGTTCTATTATCTTTTTGAGTGAAAGATGAGTTTGTGGTGGAAATTAGTTGAAGGTTGAAACTCTACTTGTCAAGTATATATATATACCTATCTCTTATTCTATGAATAAATTAATTCTTAAAATTTAGGACAGGGATATTAAAAAAAATGTGTTATCCTAATACCTTATTTTTTATTGAACTGGTGATATTTTAAATCACCATAGATTAAAGGCTTTAAGGCCCTCAATTTTACACTTGTTTGTGATTGATAACCTCAATCACTCCCTATAAATATTTATGTTTTTCCTCCAATTATATGTCTCTAATTTCCACCAATGTTCTCCTAATCGAGATCATAATTTAGTGGTGACTTTTTCATTTCTCTTTCCCTCTTATTAAGGCTAAATTTTATTAACCCTATTTTCGATGTGGGTTTTACATAAAGATATTTTCTATTTTCAACCTTTTATTTTCAAAGAAAATTTTCAAATTGTGAGGACGCAATTTATTGATGGAGGGTAGAATGTAACACCCCAAGATTCCATGATACGCTTCTCTTTCAATAATGCAATAGCTTGCATTGTATGCAAGTTCGATATTCTAACACACCGCGACCAATTAAAATAGCCATTATGAATAGTAATACCCACTTTTTGAAATCATATATATTTTATATTTTAAAATGGACTTCATTTTTGGATTCAGAATATCGAAATTAGCTTATGTTGAATTTTTGGTATTTTTCTGAGAACTTCCAATTTTTTATGAATAGTGAAAAATACATAAAAACAACTTTTTTAATCAAAATAATTTACAATAATAAATTATAATATTGAGTGGTTTTAAAGTATAATTAGAATATATTTTTACCATTTTATCCAATGGTTTTCATTAGAATTAATTTCACTTTGAAATTGGACTTAAACAATTGTCAATATTTTGATTGATATTCTTTCTTAAAAACACGCTATTATTGTGACAATGGGAATTAATTATAAAATTAATTAATGCAACTTATATTTTTGGATTTTTTTTTTAAAATTGACATCATTTTTTAATTTGTAATATCAATTATAGCTTAGGGTGAATTTTTTGCATTGTTCTGAAAATCTTCAATTTTTGATGAATAGTGAAACTACTAAGTGGTAGTTAAAAAAACTAATTTTTCGTTT
The DNA here is from genome assembly GCA_963277665.1 of Viscum album. Classification (NCBI taxonomy): domain Eukaryota; kingdom Viridiplantae; phylum Streptophyta; class Magnoliopsida; order Santalales; family Viscaceae; genus Viscum; species Viscum album. Next base: position 190,382,180 of record OY728162.1, on the reverse strand, counting down.
AAATGAAACATTACCACTTCTGTGATTTGATTTTCAAAAATCCTACATACATGGTTGTCATTAGGAAGTAAAATGTGGTTCAATGGGATTAAAATAATTTTTTGGTGAATAGTAACTTTTAAGTTTAATTAATCACGATTAAAGGTAATTACTGAAATTTAAGGTAAAAATGATATTATAAAAATATGAAAATACCCATACAATTGTCCCACCCTTATTGGATGAGTCATGGCCGACCAAAAAAATCCATGGGTCAACTTGGGGACCCCATGGAGCCACTTGGGTAAGAAAATGACATTAATAACTTTTTATTTAAAGTAAAAATAAAATTGTCACAAACATGTGTCGTTTTACTAAAAAAATTATTACTTGGGGTTATATGTAACACCCGAGACTTTTATGAGAAATATTTTGATTTTATGTTACATAAATCATCAATGGAATCTTTCACTACACACAACACTTTCTTGGCTTGCTTTAGACGCAATCACGACTTTCCTCAATAGCTTGCATCGTACGCAATACCGAGTTTCACTAAACAACAATATGCTATTAAAATATTATTAAAACTTGCCGTTATGAATAGTAATAACCACTTTTTGAAATGTTTTAAATTTTATTTTTCAAAATGGACTTCATTTTTGGATTCGAAATATCAAAATCAGCTTAGGGTGAAATTTTGGTACTTTTTGGATAACTTTTATATTCTGATGAATAGTGAAAATTACTAAATTTTAATTAAAAACAACTTTTTTAATCGAAATAATTAATAGTGATAAATTATTAATTTGGGTGGTTTTAAAGTATATTTAGAATATATTTTTACAATTTAATACAATGTTGCTCATTGGATGTAATTTCACATTTAAACCAGACATAAACAAGTTTCAATCTTTTGATAGTTATTATCTCTTAAAAACACGCTATTTTTTTCACGACGGGAATTAATTTTTAAATTAGTTAATGTAACTGATATGTTTTTAATTTGGTAAAATAAAAATCATTTTTGAATTCATAATATTAAATATATCTTAGGCCTAATTTTTGGTATTTTTCTGGAAACTTTCATTTTTTGATGAATAGTGAAACCACTAAGTGGTAGTTAAAAAAACTGAATTTTTCATAAAACTTAATTTTACCACTTCTGTGAGTATAATTAAGAAAATCCAAGAGACACGGTTAATATCAAGGACTAAAATTTTCTTCAATGAGATGAAAATAATATTTGGTGAATAGTAACTTTTTACTTTTTTTTACCAAGGTTAAAAGTAAATAGGGTAATTAAGGGTAAAAGTGTTATTATTATTACCTTAACACATGTCCTAATTCTATTGGATAAGTGTAATTCGACCAAAAACAACCTTATGAATAAAATATGACCATTTAGGCCCACTTGGATTAGATTAGGACATTTATTATCAATTTATTTAAAGAAGGGTTAAAATAGTTAAAATCAATGTTTAATAACTAAATCATTTTTAATATAGGGTTATACATAAGATAAATTCAACTATAAATATTCATTAGAAATATAAAAATATTTCCTACGTAATGGTATTTTATTTGTAATTTTTAGACAAAAAATTATTTAATTTATTTATGACACAATGATGATGCAGTAATTATCTTATTAATGAAATATTGACATAATGGATGTTATAAATACCCAAATAAATGTAATTTGAGACTTTTAATGAATTAAAATAATTTTCTAGGTTAATATGACATGTTATTATTGATTTAATTATCTTTTTTAGAACTAATAATTCTGTTATGATTTTCACAAAAATCAATTACCAAATAGTGTCAAAATTGACATAAAATAGTATTTAAAACAAATATTATATTATTAATTTTTATTTTATTCCTAAAAATCTAAAATTCGGCCAAATGACTTAGATAAGGTTATATATATTAATAATAAACAACTTGGGGGTCGCTTGGATATATATGGTAAGTTTATTAACTATATAATATAAAAATACATAGTGACATGGTAAATGTCAATCTAATTACCTAAGAGTTAAAACTAAAAGATAAGGTTAATATAATGACCTAAACTTATCTAAATTATATTGGATGAGAGTATTTTGACCCATACCCACCTTATAATCGAAATAAATCAATTTGGAGCTATTAAAAAACCGAATATGGCTTTATAATAAAATAATATTTTTAGTTATTCCAAAGGTGCCCCTCTCCTCCCTTATAAAAGGGAACCTCCTCCCTATCTTCCTCACACCACTTTGAGCCTTCAATCTCGGCCAAACCCTGCCACTTTCTCCTGTACACTTCCCTAGAGACATACTAGAGGTCCTGGTATTCTTCAAAGACCAATTTTAGTGCCCTAAAAGGAGGTATCAAAGAAGCGCTTCAAAGAAGAGGTAATGTCCGTTACCGATTCTTTCAACTTTATTTCTTCTTCCACTTATTCTTATTTAGTTGATTCATTATGAAGTAATAACATAAGTATCACTCATATACTGATATGTTATTATAAGTATGAAACAAACCTATTTCACCATCTATCCATCCTATGGAAAACGAAATCATCGCACGTGCATACGTACGGAATACCGTCTCCACGCCGTGGTGTAAACTATTTTCCACCACCACCTTAATTGGATGGGTATAATGGTGTAAATAATGACTATATATGATTATTTTAAAGTGATATTGATTCTTAAATAGTATACATACACTCCAATACAATTCCACGATCATGGGAACGATATCATCGCTCGTGCGTACGTACGGAATACCGTCTCCACGATGTGATGCGACTCATTCTACATGATCTTCCTTGAATAATGATTATATAAATGAATTGAATGAATGATTGTGATATATATTACAATAATACCATTCTGGAAATGAGGTATCTATAACCTAAAAAGAAAAATAAGAATTTATTCGACAAAACATGCATAAGAACAAAAAGTAATAAACACCCGAATCACAAGTAGTAATGAAATATTACTAATAAGAAGCTAAGAATATGACCATATATGATATTATAAAAATAGGAATGATTCTGTAATAAGTCAATAACATTATTTAAATCATTATACAAATGTTTCGAACACTTACGAAGCAAATCAGACCTAAGGTAAGGGAAATATCACAATCTCATTTTTATCCGAGATTGTTTATACTTTGGAATTTACTGGGGTGTATTTTATCATCCACATCCATGTTTCCTCAATATGTAATATTTATATCCTTCTACAATATTTTATATCCAATTTTACCCTTAGATGAGTTTTTAGTAATAGATATGAATGGAATCTTTTGTCGTTTTTCGTACGAGGTACTTTTTGACTTTTCCGACAAAAGTATGAGAAGAATGTTTTTTTAACTTATACGGAATGAATGTCTTTTTAGAACATTAATTACAAGAAGCTTCCCTTAAAAGTTTTCAAGTTTATTTTTAATCAAATTTTTTTAGTTTATAATTGTATGACATGTTAAGAAAGGAAAAGTGTTTTTGAAGTAGAAAGGATATTTTCCTCAAGAATGGAGTTCAAGTGTTTTATCAAAATTATTTTCCATATAAGATAATAAAGGGTTATGTTTCTATACCTATTATTACATTTATTTGATTATGTTGTGATGGAAATATTTTTATGAATTCCTTTATCTTATATGAATTGTTTTATGATGTCACGATGTTTAAGATTCCCATTTTTATTACATGGGTTATGCTATGAAGTATGGTTTATGATTTTGTGACACACATAAGAATGGTATCATTATGAGATGGGTGGGACCTATATCTCCCTCCAATGCATTGGGTAAAGATTTTATATCTCATGAGATAGACATGGCTGGAACGACAGGTTAAACTGGGTCAGTGAAACTGGACTGAAACGAGGAGTGAACTCAGTTCAGAAATGGATTTTGTCCACTAAGATAGTCTTGGCAATGAGTCTTGACTAATAAGAAATGATTCTCTATGATTATGCGTGTATGCCACAAAGTTTCATGTTTTATGTTATGATTATTGGGATTACATTTCACCACTATGATTTATCCCATGTTATGAAATTATGATCTCTTTTGCAGGTTAATATTTCCAAAAGTTATGTTCTTATGTATATGATGTGATTGATATTTCTTTTGTTTACCCTCACTGAGAATTTGAGCTCACCATTTTGTATGTTTTATTTCCCCAGGTCAGGAAAGAAGGTTATTAAGTAGGATATGCCAAAAGGGACTCTAGATATGATGAAATAAATGGGAGGCAAAGTAGATGATTTATGAACCAGTTGTTTATGTCTCCCAGTTTCTAAAGACTCTATACCTATATGGACCTTTCCTGGTTTTGTTATATGTTGTAATAAGTGTGCTTCAATTCTGAAGTAATAACAATTTATGTAAATTATGGGTCGTTATAGTTGGTATCAGAGAAAAGGTATAGTCAACCTTTGGAAACTAGGATGTGAAAGCCTTAGTAAGAACCCTAAGGATAAGTCTAAGCATAGAACACAATCTTAGTGTTTTAGAAATGGCCATGAATAACCTATGATAAGACCTTAAGTGTGAAATTTTATTCTTGATTATGTGTTTTTCCTATTATAATTAGTGTTTCTTACACTATTCTTCTTGGTTTTAGTCAATGGATGGAACCCGAAGGAACCGTGTTAATGCGGAATGCGACGGGCAATACAGTGATTGTCCCCCTGAGAAACCAAACGTTGTGGGAGCTGGAATAAAAAATCTTGTAGCCATGATCACACAACTTTCTCAAGCTATGAATCATGCAGTACTTCCAAACGAGCAAAGGAAGGAGAAAAATTCTGTTGAATCCTTCATGAGGCAGCGTCCACATTCATTCAGCGGGTCTACTGATCCATTAGTTACTGAACAATGGATTAGTACTATTGAAACGATATTTTCAGATCTTCAATGTTCTGAACATGATAAAGTCATCCTAGCAGTGTATCATTTGGAAGGAGATGATGATCAATGGTGGAACCTTATTAAGAATATGAGGCAAAGGGATGAAATTGAGTCCATGGAATGAGACGAGTTCAAGAACTTATTTTTTAATAAGTACTTCCCTCATATTCTCTGAATAAATATGGAGAAAGAGTTTCTTGAACTGAAGCAAAAGGATGATGAATCTGTTGGTACCTATGAAGCAAATTTTACAAGACTTTCAAGGTATGCTTCTGGTATTATTATCCAACCTGAGAGTAAGATCGATCGATTCTTTAGTGGCTTAAAACCAAGTCTTCGAAGGGAATTAGCCATAAGGGACTTCAATAGCTATGAGGAAATCATTCAATGTGCTCTCAAAGTCAAGATGGAGATTGGAGTAACCCATTAGTCATATGGGTTTGATAAGAAGAGGAAAATGGAATTCAAAGGAAAATATAAAGTGCACACTGAAAAGAAGATGAGTTTTCCCTTATGCTCAAAGTGTGGAAAGAAACATAGAGGGAGTTTTCTTAAAGGGACAAGTAAATGTTTAAAATGTGTAAAAGAAGGTCATCGGGCATTTGAATACCACAATGATGGGAAGAAGATGTCTAGTGATGCGAACAATGAAAAGGCTACACAGAGTGCACCTCCTACACTTCAATGTTACAAATGCAAGGAGATGGGGCATTATTCCAATCAATGCCCAAATCCAAGGGTTGATGATGATGGTCGACGTCAACAAAATTTTAAGGCTAAAGACAAAGGAAAGTCACATGAAATTTCTATCAGCGATGTGGAGTACGATAACGATGTGGGGAAAGGTACACTTACCATCCACTCTAAAGTAGCAAATGTTTTATTTGATTATGCATCCACCCACTCTTTTATTTATGAAGAATTTTCTAAGGGTATCACCATATTACCTCAACAGTTAGATGTAGAGTTAGCTGTGACAACCCCTAATGGCACAAAAGTCGCATCAAAAACTTATAATTCTTCTCCGATTGAAGTTTGTGGGAAAGTGCTTCCTGAAAATCTTGTGATCCTTCCTATAGTGGAATTTTATGTGATTCTTGGCATGTATTGACTTCCTTTATATGGAGCTCATATCAATTTCCAAAGTAGGGAAGTCACATTTCATATTCCAGATCAATCTATGATCGTCTATCGATGCAAGGATGAACATAACCTTCCGGTGAAAATTTCTTCCATCTTATGGGTCTTGATTCCACTAAATGAAGGTTATTTATCTCAAATGGTTGGTGAGAAACTCACGATTAAGAATATGCCCATTGTACGAGAGTTTGATGATGTCTTTCCGGAGAAATTGCTGGGTCTTCCACCACATCGTGAAGTTGAGTTTTCAATAGAACTCGTACCGGGTACTTTGCCTATTTCAAAGACACCTTATAGAATGGACCAAATTGAGTTGCAGGAATTGAAGAAGCAACTCCAAGAGAATCTTGATAAAGGATTCATACGCCCTAGTGTGTCACCTTGGGGAGCACCTGTTCTGTTTGTTAAGAAGAAAGATGGATCAATGAGACTCTGCATTGATTATCGAGAACTTAACAAGATCACTATCAAGAACAAATATCCTCTCCTGTGCATTGATGACTTATTTGACCAACTACGCGGAGATCAATACTTTTCCAAGATTGATCTTTGTTTAGGGTATCACCAATTAAGGGTCAAAAGGGAGGATATACCAAGGACGGATTTCCGTACAAGGTATGGACACTATGAATTTATAGTGATGCCATTTAGTCTTACTAATGACCCTGCTATCTTCATGGATCTGATGAATAGAGTCTTTAGAGACTATCATGATCAGTTTGTGGTAGTCTTTATAGACGATATTCTTGTATATTAAAAGAGCAAGGAATAACATGAAGATCACTTGAGAATTATATTGAAGACCCTGAGAAAGGAGAAGCTTTATGCTAAATTTACCAAGTGTGAATTTTGGCTTCAAAAAGTTTCATTTTTGGGTCACATAATCTCAAAAGAGGGGATATCTGTGGATCCAGCAAAAACAGAGGTTATCTAAAGATGGTCGAGAACAACAACAGTAAATGAGATCCGAAGTTTTCTTGGTTTGGCTGGATATTATCGATTTTTTGTGAAAGATTTCTCACGATTATCTAATCCACTCACCAAGTTGACTCGAAAAGGAGTTAAGTTTGTTTGGACGGAGGAATGTGAAGAGAATTTCAACGAGTTGAAAAGAAGGTAATCCAGTGCACCTGTGCTCACACTGCCTTATAGTGGAGACATGATTGTGATCTACAGTGATGCATACAAGAAGGGATTGGGGTGTGTTCTTATGAAAAATGATATGGTGATAGCTTATGCCTCACGAAAATTGAAAATACTTGAGCAAAATTACCCAACTCATGATTTGGAGTTAGCTGCGGTAATTTTTGCATTAAATATTTGGAGGCATTATATTTATGGAGAAAGGTGTGATATTTATACTGATCATAAATTTTTAAAGTATATTTTCACACAAAAGGATCTGAATATGAGCCAAAGAAGATGGTTGGAGCTGATTAAGGATTATGACTGCTCAATTCATTACCACCCTGGGAAAGCAAACAAGGTGGAAGATGCATTAAGTCGACAAGACCATGCCAGTTTATCCATGATGAGGATCACAAAAGATCCAATATTTATGGATTTACAAAGGATGGATCTTGGAATTATAATGGATGGGGAAAAATCTTATCTTTCTCAAATGAATGTTCAACCATCTATACATGTGAATATTAAAGAGGCACAGAAAGAAGATGTAGAGTTACAAAAGAAGGTGGGAAATGTACCTGAATTCAACCTTGATTATGATGGGATAATAATGTTCAGGAATCAGGTTTGTCTTCCCCCCCATCCCAGAATTAAAGAAGGAGCTGCTGGATGAGGCTCATAGTTCTTCATTCTCTATTCATCCTAGAAGCATGAAGATGTATAGGGATCTGAAAGAGTACTTCATGTGGGATGGCATGAAAAGTGATGTTGCTGAATATGTCTCTCAATGCTTGGTTTGTCATCAAGTTAAAGCTGAGAGACAAAAGTCTAAGGGGATGCAGCAACCATTATCCATACCAGAATGGAAATGGGAAAACATCACTATGGACTTTTTCATAGGACTTCCTAAAACATCCAAAGGAAATAATGCTATCTGGGTCATAGTTGATCATCTAAAAAAGTCTGCACACTTCATTGCTATTAGAAAGGATTTCTCTCTAGATCAGCTTGCCAGGATATATGTAAAGGAAGTGGTAAGATTGCATGTAGTACCACTTTCTATTATATCTGATCGGGATCCGAGGTTTACCTCAATGTTCTGGAAAAGTCTTCAGCATACTCTGGATACAGAGTTGAGTTTCAGCATTGCTTATCATCCTCAGATAGACGGTCAGTCTGAGAGAACAATTCAAACTCTAGAAGATATGTTGAGAGCTTTCTCTATGGATTTCAAAGGTGGTTGGGATCAACACCTACCTTTGGTTGAATTTTCTTATAATAATATCTTTCAATCCAGTATTCAGATGGATCCTTATGAAGCTCTCTATGGAAAGAAATGCAGGACTCTAACTTGCTGGGATGAAGTTGGGGAAAGTAATCTATTAGGACCTGATATTGTTGATGAGATAGCAGAAAAGGTCTGATCTATTCAACAACACATAAGAGCATCTCAGAGTCAACAGAAAAGTTATGCTGACAACCGAATAAAATACCTAGAGTTTGAAGTAGGTGATAATGTGTTCTTACGAATATCTCCCTGGAAGAGGGTCATGAGATTTGGAAAGAAGGGGAAGTTGAGCCCTAGATATATCGGTCCTTTCGAAATACTGGATCGTGTTGGGAAGGTAGCTTACCGATTGGTGCTTCCACCGAATCTCTCTCAGGTTCACGATGTGTTCCATGTATCTCTCCTGAGAATGTACATACTGGATCCTTCACATGTACTCAGCTCAGAAGTTGTACTGCTGGAGCAAGATATTTCTTATGAAGAACAGCTGATAGAGATTCTGGATCGTAGCGAAAAAGTCCTACGAAACAAGACCACTCGCTTGGTGAAAGTTTTATGGAGGAACCACCAATTAGAAGAAGCTACATGGGAGCTTGAGGATATGATGAGGGAGAAGTATCCTCATCTATTTGTTACAAAGTGACGAATTTCAAGGGCGAAATTCATTTTGATGGGGGTAGAATGTAACACTCGAGACTTTTATGAGAAATATTTTGTTTTTATGTTATATAAATCATAAAAGGAATATTTCACTACACACAACACTTTCTTTTCTTTCTTTACACGCAATCGCGACCTTCCTCGATAGCTTGCGTCGTACGCAATACCGAGTTTTACTAAACAACGATATGTTATTAAAATATTATTAAAACTAGCCGTTATGAATAGTAATAACCAATTTTTGAAATTTTTTAAATTTTATTTTTTAAAATGGACTTCATTTTTGGATTCGGAATATCGAAATTAGCTTAGGGTGAAATTTCGGTACTTTTCGGATAACTTTCATATTCTGATGAATAGTGAAAATTACTAAATTTTAATTAAAAACAACTTTTTTAATCAAAATAATTAATAGTGATAAATTATTAATTTGAGTGGTTTTAAAGTATATTTAGAATATATTTTTACAATTTAATATAATGTTGTTCATTGGATGTAATTTCACATTTAAACCAGACATAAACAAGTGTCAATCTTTTGATAATTATTATCTCTTAAAAACACGCTATTTGTTTTGACGACGGGAATTAATTTTTAAATTAGTTAATGTAACTAATATGTTTTGAATTTTTTAAAATAAGCATCATTTTTGAATTCATAATATCAAATATAGCTTAGGCCTAATTTTTGGTATTTTTCTAGAAACTTTCATTTTTTGATGAATAGTGAAACCACTAAGTGGTAGTTAAAAAAACTGATTTTTTCATAAAACTTAATTTTACCGCTTCGGTGAGTAGAATTTCGAAAATCCAAGAGACATGGTTAATATCAAGGACGAAAATGTGGTTCAATGAGATGAAAATAAAATTTGGTGAATAGTAACTTTTTACTTTTTTTTACCACGGTTAAAAGTAAATAGGGTAATTAAGGGTAAAATTGTTATTATTATTACCCTAACTCATGTAATAATTCTATTGGATAAGTGTAATTCGACCAAAAACAACCTTAGGAATAAAATATGACAATTGAGCCCACTTGGATTAGATTAGCAAATTTATTATCAATTTATTTAAAGAAGGGTTAAAATAGTTAAAATCAAAGTTTAATAACTAAATCATTTTTAATATAGGGTTATACATAGGATAAATTAGACTATAAATATTAATTAGAAATATAAAAAGATTTCCTACATAATGGTATTTTATTTGTAATTTTTAGACAAAAAATTATTTAATTTATTTATGACACAATGATGATGCAGTAATTATCTTATTAATGAAATATTGACATAATTGATGTTATAAATATCCAAATAAATGTAATTTGAGACTTTTTATTAATTCAAATAATTTTATAGGTAAATATGACAAGTTATTATTTAATTAATTAAATATTTTCGAACAAATCATTCTGTTATGATTTTCACAAAAATCAATTACCAAATAGTGTCAAAATTGACATAAACTAGTTTTTAAAACAAATATTATATTATTAATTGTTATTTTATTCCTAAAAATCTAAGGTTCAAAAAAATGACTTAGATAAGGTTATATATATTAATAATAAATAACTTGGGGGTCCTTTGTATGTATATGGTAAGTTTATTAACTATATAATATAAAAATACAAAGTGACATGGTAAATGTCAATCTAATTAACTAAGAGTTAAAACTAAAAGATAAGGTTAATTTAATGACCTAAACTTGTTTAAATTCTATTGTATGAGAGAAATTCGACCCATACCCACCTTATATTTGAAATAAATTAATTTTTAGCTATTAAAAAAATGATTATGGCTTTATAATAAAATAATATTTTTAGTTATTCCAAAGGTGCCCCTCTCCTCGCTCATAAAAGGGCACCTCCTCCCTCTCTTCCTCACACCACTTTGAGCCTTAAATCTCGGCCAACCCCTGACACTTTCTCCTATCCTCTTCCCTAGAGACATTCTAGAGGTCCTGGTCTTCTTCAAAGACCAATTTTAGTGCCCTAAAAGGAGGTATCAAAGAAGCGCTTCAAAGAAGAGGTAATGTCAGTTACCGATTCTTTCAACTTTATTTCTTCTTCCACTTCTTCTTATTTAGTTGTTTCATTATGAAGTAATAACATAAGTATCACTAATATACTGATATGTTATTAGAAGTATGAAACAACACTATTTCACCATCTATCCATCCTACGGAAAATGAAATCACCGTGCGTGCGTACGTATGCAATACCGTCTCCACGCCGTGGTGTAAACTATTTTCCACCACCACCTTACTTGGATGGGTATAATGGTGTAAATAATGACTATATATGATTATTTTAAAGTGATGTTTATTCTGAAATATTATACATACACTCCAATACAATTCCACGATCATGGGAATGATATCATCGCTCGTGCGTACGTACGGAATACCGTCTTCACGATGTGATGTGACTCGTTCTAAATGATATTCATTGGATAATGATTATATAAATGAATTTAATGAATGAATATGACATATATTAAACTAATACCATTCTAGAAATGAGGTATCTATAACCTAAAAAGAAAAATAAGAATTTATTTGACAAAACATGCATAAGAACAGAAAGTAATAAACACCCGAATAACAAGTAGTAATGAAATATTACTAATAAGAAGCTAAGAATATGACCATATATGATATCATAAAAATAAGTATGATTCTTTAATAATTCAATAACATTATTTAAATCATTATACAGGAGGTTCGGATACTTACGAAGCAAATCGGACCTAAGGTAAGGGAAATATCACAATCTCATTTTTATCCGAGATTGTTTATACTTTGGAATTTACTGGGGTGTATTTTATCATCCACATCCATTTTTCCTAAATATGTAATATTTATATCCTTATAAAGTAGTTTCTATCCAATTTTACCCTTTGGTGAGTTTTTAGTAAAATATATGAAAGTGATCTTTTGTCGTTTTTCGTACGAGGTACTTTTTGACTTTTCCGACAAAAGTACAAGAAGAATGTTTTTTTAACTTATACAGAATGAATGGATTTTTAAAACATTATTTCCAAGAAGCTTCCCTTACAAGTTTTCAAGTTTATTTTTAATCAACTTCTTTTATTTTAGAATTGTATGACATGTTAAGATAGGAAAAATGTTTTTGAAGTAGAAATGATATTTTCCTTAAGAATGGAGTTCAAGTGTTTTATCAAAATTATTTTCCATATAAGATAATAAAAGGTTATATTTCTATCCCTATTATTACATTGATTTTATTATGTTGTGATGGAAATATTTTTTTGAATTCCTTTATCTTATATGAATAGTTTTATGATGTCATGATGTTTAAGATTCCCATTTTTATTACATGGGTTATGCTATAAAGTATGGTTTATGATTTTGTGGCACACATAAGAATGGTATCATTATGAGATGGGTGAGACCTATATCTCCCTCCAATGCATTGGGTAAAGATTTTATATCTCATGAGATATACATGGCTGGAATGGCAGGTTAAACCGGTTCAGTGAAACAGGACTGAAACGAGGAGTGAACTCGGTTCAGAAATGGACTTTGTCCACTAAGATAGTCTTGGAAATGAGTCTTGACTAATAAGAAATGATTCTCTATGATTATGTGTGTATGCCAAAAAGTTTCATGTTTTAAGTTATGATAATTGGGATTACATTTCACCACTATGATTTATCCCATGTTATGAAATTATGATCTCTTTTTCAAGTTAATATTTCTAAAAGTTATGTTCTTATGTATATGATGTGATTGATATTTATTTTGTTTACCCTTACTGAGCATTTGAGATCACCCTTTTGTATGATTTATTTCCCCAGGTCAGGAAGAACGTTATTAAGTAGGATATGCCAAAAGGTACTCTAGATATGATGAAATAAATGGGAGGCAAAGTAGATTCTTTATGAACTAGTTGTTTATGTTTCCCAGTTTCTAAAGACTCTATACCTATACGATCCTTTCCTGGTTTTGTTATATGTTGTAATTAGTGTGTTTCAATTATGAAGTAATAACAATGTATGTAAAGTATGGGTCGTTATATTATATAAGTTAACTTTTTGACTATAAATATTCATTGGAAAGATAAAAATATTTCCTATATCATGGTAATATTTTTATAATTTTTAGACATTAAATAAACTAAATGTTTTATTACACAATGATGATGCAGCGATTACCTCATTAAATAACGATTTAAATAAAATGATAAGATAATGTAAAATCTAATACTTAAACTTGTAAAAAACCTATTGGATGAGTATATTTCTAACCCTTATCACCTTATCCTCGAAATACATAATTTTGGGACCTTTGGAATCCGAAAAGCACTTCATAATAATGTAACATTTCATGAGTTTCCAAGAGTGCCCCTCCTCTCCTCTTATAAAAGGCCCCCACCTCTACCACCTTATTCACACCATCAAATCCATTTGACTCGGCCAACCTCTGCCCAAATACTCTCCCAACTTCCCTATCTTACTCCTAGAAGCCTCAATTTGGGCAGAAGTCTTTCCAAGGAAGCCTTTGGCTCAAATCAAAAAGAGTTACCTGATTTTAAGGTAATGTATTCTCTTATGTTATTTTGTTTTATTTTGCTTCTCCAACCCCTTAAACACTTTTGATTAATTTTTTTTGTAACAACACTATTAACTTCAATATACTAGGATGTTGATATGGGAAGGATTTTATTTAGACTTACACACACCTTCGTCTAATGGTTATAGAACATACTGTTTATGTGGGTGGTGAATTACTGCCTCACGAAATGATGATTGTTCAATCTTCTTTTAACACCTCTCATGGTGGCCATTATGATAAAACTATTTTTATATATGATATATATTATGTTTTTTTCCTTATGATTCTGTATTTTTCATTTATGGCATACCTTTATGATTTCCATTATGGGTAAATGGAATAATTTCATTTTAGGAAGTGCGGACTACCGCCCCCTCAAAGTGATTTGAATCGTTAATGCCATATGTGGGATGTATAAAGGATGGAGTAAATGATATTATATATTATATTATACTGGAATTATAATATACCTTTATATCATTATGATTTCATTCCATTAAATACAAAATAGAAATGAAAGTAGCGTTCATGCGTACGTACGGCTTACCGTCTCGATGAACGGTGCATTTCATTTCTTACAGCTAAATGTTACGTAATATTATGAATGAATGTATATACTGGATATATATGATATATATGATATCTACATAATGAATATAATTCTGGATATAATGGATATTTCACCACATGAACAAATTGTAATATTAAGACGTTTATTTTTAACTCAACTACCAAAGATCGACAAAATAACCGTTATTAACTTAAATAATTACATAATGTTCATAACATGGTAATAAGTGATATAAAAGGAATAATGAACATGAAAAGGGTTCTTAAGCAAATATAAATTAAATCTAGTTTATTATTCAGAAGATTAAAGAATGATCGAGTCAAGTTGGACACGAGGTAAGGGAACTTCTTAACCCAATTTCCATTCTTTGTGTTAATCTCTTACTTTCAAATTATGTCATGATATTATTATGTCCTATCTTGTATTTCTACATTCTTTATGTGTACTTATTTTTAATACACATAATAGATCTATTTTATTAAAAAAATGTTCTTTGTAAGGGACTTTGTCTCAATCTCCTTTCATTTAGGCATATTTTTCTCTATACACAACTTTATTTCATATGGTGTACAAACCCCTTTGACATTTACTTTTATTCAAAAAGAATATTTTTATACGAAGCATTTTTACTAAATGAAAAAAGGAATGTTTTTTCTTACGTATGCGGCGACAATGACTTCACCACCTCCGTGACCATTATTTGAGTTTCAACTTCCACTACAAGCCATAACTTTTTTTTAAATGAATGATAAATACCAAGTTTTAATTTTCTTTTATTTTGGTATTGAAAATGGGATTTATACTATTTTTATTATATCAATGTTTTGTATTGATATATTGTGATTGAAATGTGGAAATGTTATGTTTCCTTTATTCATGTTTTATGTGATACGATTATGTTATGGTTTATGATATGTTTAAACCTATTCATATGATAAATGCATTGGACTTAATAAGTGACGGGTGGAGCCCGCTATAGCTCCTCGATGCATCGATAGGTCTCATGAGACAAACTAGTGTCTTGGAATGAGGCCTTGACAAAATCTTATTTGTAGTCCTGGCACGAGGCCTTGGCTACGTGGTTATGATAGTCTTGCATTATGAATTCCATCATTATGAAAGTGGTTATTGATATTTCATGTGATTATTCGACTAGTAGAATATTTATGTGAATAATTAAATGGAATTATTTCATTTTATTTTTTCCATATTATGCTGAAGTTCAAGTTTAAAAGGATTTTGTTTTAGTTATAAATTTCCTTAAATGTTAATTTTTATTTATGAAATCTTCCATTATATTGTTATCCTTACTGAGCATCTGAGCTCACCCCTTCCAATGTTTTAATTTTTCCAGGATGTGAAGAAGTATATTATGAATGACCTATAGGGATAGTATGAGGGGATATGAAGATAATATGTTGTTGTAGTTTTGTCTACTTTATGATTTAATGTAAGACTTATGAATGTATCCAGTGTTTCCAAGGCTACTAAACTAATTGGTATTTCGAGACTTGGTCCTTTGTGATCATGCCAATGTTACTCAATAATGCACCGACTCTGGGTAACTGGGCTCGAGGCGTTACATAAAGAGGTTTGTGTTGGTCTAAGTGGGTGTGGATGACACCATGGGCATGGGAAACTACCATTAAAGCTAACCAATCATTAAATTTTTGAGTCCTATGGTTGGAAACCTACTTCCATTCACCTTCATTGTTACTATCAAGCTTAGTGGAAATGTGTGCCACTAGTACTGGGATGTTTTCCAATATTACTAGACCATTATATAATTTCTCTTCGATCCAATGCTTGAAAAAAAATTGTTTTATGGTATTTTCAAGGATCCTATGGTAAGGTAAATGGTCAGGGTGATCAGTACACTTAGCTTCACAGGGCTTCTTCCACTCTGGTAGATTTAGAATCCACTGTTCTAGGTAACTAAGAAAATAAATAAGAAAATATTCATACTTGAAGGAATAGATCTATTTTCTTTTTTCTGGGAAGAAATCTCTCGGATCTTCGCTCTAAAAAGGGGATGAATCCACATTATCTCATCTAGAAAATTACACTTTGTGAGGCAATGACTACTGAATCTGTACTAGATGAGGCTAATATTGAAGAGGCTTATGCAATCATTGAGGCTCTTATGAAGGAGGGGACATCAATTTCTAGAGGCCATACTGCCCCCACTTGTACTATGGTGTAATTCTCTGCCTTGGTGGTTCTTCTTTCAAGGTATGGGAGAGGTAGTGTTCTTACCTCTTTGACCTACTCCAAGGATTATTCTAGGCACTAAGCCTTTCAGAAAAATACTGAAACATACCTAGGAAATTATATATTATGTGGGTAGGGACCATATCAGTTTTGAAGTTCCCCATGCACATATTTATAGATTCTATTGGGTCAGAGGCATATCAAGTGAATACATAATGCCTTTCCACTGGGTGATGAAGTTTGTGACACACTTTTCAGGAAGTTTCTTTCACTTAATTATTTATGTGAGGATTTTCTTTCATGTTGTGGAGCTAAAATGGTAGAGAAATATTCTACAGAGGTATTCCCAAATAGTGATAGATCCTATGGATAACAGATTATACCAGAAAAATGTAAGTCCTTCCAATGTCTGAACAAAACATCCGAGCTTGGTGGCCTCATACTACTTTGTGGTTCCCAACATGGTCCCACACCTCAAGATGAAGGGGTCCAAATGTTGTAGTGGGAATTAGATCACATTGAAAGGGTGAAATCTTGGGTTCCCAAAATCTAGGGGTGATCACATTTATTCCACCCATGCTGGATATGAATTTTCATCAGGTGGGATCACCAAAAATCATGACTCTAGGTATTCAAGGCAAATAGTGAGAGTCAATATAAAATCATCTTTAGTGGGGGATTCTATCTCGATGAGGATCCCTTTCCACTAGAGCATTGATAGGATTTGAAACATGTTATCCAGGCTCGAGATATTATAGAGAAGCACAATCTAGGTCCCGAGGAGTGTTATCACGCTGCTCGAATGGATTTGATGACTTATATCATTTTCAATTTCCATAAACTCGCACCTCTAATATTTTAGGATGCATGAGGTCAATTGAGAGAAACAAGTTGGGGAGGACTTTTGGTTTCCCATAAGTAGGAATAGATCCCATTGAGGAGAACCATAATCCGGGCGCCACTCAGTAAGGAGTTTATCGATGATCCTCTTTTGATATGCACCCTTCAGAAGTGAGTTAGTGATTATGGGTTTAGCCTATGTTATCAGGGAAACATCAGATGGATATGAGTTTTTGAGAGGTGCCTTTCCTTTTTTGGAATTTCAAATGGTGGGAAATGATATGGAGGGATCCTTGAGGCTGAGTGTCTTCCATTGTAAGAGAGTACAGACATCTGTATGAGGGTCTATTTAATACTATACTGCACCAAGGGAAGTTTTTCTCTGTTGGACCCTATGTCACTACTACAATAATTATAAATCTTAGGCACAACCATATTTATTATAACTACACCCATAGGATAATCCTCAAGATCAATGGGTAGGTTAGGCTACAAAATAAAAGGTCTAAAGTGGAGAGTGATGTATTATCCCAAACAATTTATCTATAAATGAGGAGACGCTTCTTCGATGATTATAAAAAGAAATGCGAAGATCCCGATTCATCTCAATTGGAGGGTTTGGTCATATCCAGGTGGTGTAGGGTGATGAGCTATTGAAAGTGATAGCAACTCAACCGTGCAACATTACAGATCAACTTTGTTATAGAGACCATGTCTACCCAGTTAGACCAATTTGATAGTCACAAAGGTAAAAAAGAATCATCCAGATCGTCTGGAGGAAGCAAGAAACTTGGTTCTCAGTGAGGGACTTTAGGATATTGATGATGAGGGTTTCATTTGGCCAGAATACCATTGAAGACTTATCAGCATCCAGAGTCTCCCATTGGGTTTCCTTCTTAGAAGTGAATCCATAAACCTGGTTGGCCTAAGATTTGATCAACACCAGATGAAAAATAAGTGATGGAAAAAATGTAGATCAGTGTTGTAGTTGGTTGGACTATAGAGGAGCCACTAGATCAGTTGACAATCCACTACACATTTGGTTGTCTCTCAAGGGAGGTTCTGATCTCTTCATTATGTCATTATAAGACTGGGTGTTCACCACATCTTCATGCAAGATGGAAGAAGCACTCATTGTAGGGTATACTAAATACTCATCATCTATCCCATTCTATAATATATATCTCTAATCTTGAGTTGATATAGAGAGGGAAACTGGAGATGTTAGATATGGTTACACCATGAGACCCCTAAAGGAGGAAAAATCTTCCTCCATTTGCATATACCTACCAAGGGATTGGTGGATCCTCTAAATATCACCTTTTGGGATGATGAAATTCACATTTTGGGATCCTTACCTATACTTTGATGATGATTACTAAGTTTAATATTCCATCACTAAATATCATTCTTCCTCAGGATCTGAGAAGCAAATAGGATTGTCAATGAGTTGGTGCTTCCTGAAAATTTTCGTTCAGCGATGATGGTTCACCCTTATACCTCAGGATGGTTATTAAAGGTATGAAATCTTTTTGAAATAGGGAGTACCTTCATGTTGGTGGGTGATTTCATAGGTAGAACCTCTTATTTGATAATTTGGGATATGGGGAGGGCCTTTGTATCAGTTGTTTTCAGAGTGGGGAGAACCTATACTTTTACTGGTGTAGGAGTGGGGAGGAAATCTACTCTAGTTGTTGGGGAAGTAGTGAGGACCTCTGCTTTGGTCAGCAGGGACATGGGAAAGGCCTCCATGTTGACTAGTAGTACAGGAATGAGGAGGACCTCCATACTAGTGGGTTGAATCGTGAGGAGGTAATTTGTAATAATCAAAACGGACATGGGGAGGACCTCTGTTTTGAGAAGAATAAGTACAAGGATTATCTTCATACTAGTTACATGATACATGGAGAGGACCTATTATTTGGATAGTGGAAACATGGGGACCACATCCATGTTGACCATTGAAGGATTCGGGAAGACCTCCACTCTGGTTGGTTGTGGCATGGGGAGGACCTTCATGTTGGCCGATGGTGATAACACAGAGAGGGCCTCCATATTAGTTGTCTAAGTAGTTAAAGCCTCCACATGAATTGTTAATGGAAAAAAAAAGAAATTTTTATTAATTTTGAGAGTGGGGAGGACTTATTCTTGGGTTGGTGTGTGTGTAAGTAGGACCACCTCATAGAAATGAATCATCACCAGTTGAGGGATGGATCCCTTCTTGTCCATCTTAAAAATATAGCAGAATACGTATATGGTGGTAGGGGACAGTGGAGCCATAGAATATGATACCCTTTATCAAGTTTCATCATATTTTTACACCCAATGTTTATGTTGGTTGGTTTGGACCAGGGACGGTGGAGCAGGGGTACAGTCCATTAGTTCCCCGGCTTGAAGGATTGATCATTGTTAGCACTGACAGGGCCTAGCGGGAGCCCATCTTGGTGGGTCCCATAAAGTAGTCATGGTTGTGGTTATTAGATAATCCACCACCTCCTTGATATAGGGGAGTGAGTCATAGGATCACTCATAGTAGAGTATCCTGTAATAATTCATTGTTATAGTGGGGATCATTGGCCCCCTGTGTGGCCCTTGGGGGAGATAGTGTTTGTGAGGCGGTAAATAATCTAAGTCCTAGTGGCCTATATCACATTTCAAAATAACCCACTCCAACTCATACCAATGTATGAGGGTTTCCATCACCCTCCTCTGAATGATATTCAAGGGTGATATAGGGCATTGGCTCCTCATAGGCGATGTTGTAATGGAAGTCTTGGTGGAGGTTGGGTCATGGAGGATGATTTTATTAACATTTCCCCTACCCAAACTTCTATAGACATTGGGTTGTTGGTTTCCTAATTCTTGGGTCCGAAAAAGTAGTAGGATTCAGATATCAGTACTGATACAAGAAAATCAATTCCCAATGCCCCAATGTCATCCAATCATCTCTGGTTGGAGAGAGTGAACCACACATACTATGTCACAGACCTGAATGCCCAATGTTTAACTACCCAAACTTTTAGTGAGTTCTATTTTGGGCACATGATTTTCTTGGTGGGTCCTGAATCCATATAACTGGATCAAGGTTAATTCTAGTCTACTAATTTCTCAAACACTACTAGTCTCCATTTTTAAGATAAGAGTTTCACATTGGGTTCACTATTTATATTTATAACACTTTCACCAGGGAATTCCACCTCATGTTTCGATGCACGATGGTGTCCGAACTATTATCCTACATTACTTCTTTCCAAATGTGGGTGGATTTCATCTCTTTCAATGGTTATGTCTGATCCTTGATCGAAATGGTATGATGGGATGTTAGTACCTCCTTCAATGGATTTCTCCTTGGATCTTATCACGTAGTCTGTGTATACCTCATAGATTTAATTTGTGTTCTTGGAACTCATTCTTGGTTCCACCTCTTTATGTATTCTAGTTAATTAAACAATTTCTATCTATACATTTCAGTGGTTATTGAAAGGGTATAAACCTTCAGTTTGGAGATTAGTCATGTTGGGAATCATTTGCATGCATGGATTTTCGGAACATTTGTCACATGTATTCTTCCTTTAGGGAGGGCGTCTCAAGGAGGCATCTTAGGTGAAGAGCCTAAAAAATCATGTGTCAGATACGAGGTATCTGATGATAATGGAATATATCTTCCAAATATTTAACCTTAGTAATCCCATGTTTATCATGAGAGAGATGACACCATAGGTACATATATTCCAAGGCATTCACCTTAGGAATCCCATGTTTGGAATGAGGTAGTATCATGAGACAGACCGCAATTTTAACATCTTGAGGATATGGATTAGATCAGGATTCCCCATGGAGGCATATCCGGGAGGTGTGTCCCATAAACAGAGTATTTCATACTATGAAGGTGGATGATTCAGAACACCCTAGGAGGAAGACTCAAGAGGTGTGCATATAAAGGGAAGTTTCCACATCATGATGGTTGATCAGAACACCCATGAAGGTGGATAAAGGATATGAAACCCTAGTAGGAGACACCTAGGTTTATAATTGTTCCTAACTGAACCTCAGAGTGGAATACTATGCACGCTGTTTAGTATATAGGTATCAAATCTTACATAGTTAGATGCCATAGTTTAAGGTCGTGTGACATGAACAATCCATGTAGTTTAAACTCATTTGGGAAGGATGATCACATAATGAATGAAGTGTCGATGAGGGATGGTGTGGGTCTTACACATGGAGTCTTCCCTTCACAAGATAATTTATCTTAGGTGGATTGGTTTGTGGCCTACGCATTGAGCTACTTGAGGGACCTAGAGGAGACGTGGTATCCCAAATGAGTGGCATGATCTTACCAAATATGTGATCTGGAGGATATCAGGATGTATGTGGATGTTGGTTTTGGACCTCATGGAGGATTCCTATGTATTCTAGTTAGTTGGAAATCAAAGCCCATATAGTTCAAAATTGGTTTGGGGTTATACCTAAGGAGGATCCCTATAGACGCATGTAGTTAGGGATTATGTAAAGGAGAGGCCCATAGAAGTGGAGAATTGTTGTGGCTTATGCATGGAATTATCATATAGAATAAGAGACTGGGTGGATGTACTGGTCATTGCAAACATTTAAGACCATGTGAGTTGTTCTCATTGTGAGAAAAAAGATGAAGCAGTAGACCCGATGCTTGTTTCATGGAATATGCGCCAATGATAGATGGTTTGGGGATTATTCATGTATTTAGGAAAAAGAGGATATCATTACATTCTAGGAGGATATAATTTCATGTGATGAGGATCTAATTCCATGTGTGTTGTACATGGATCATCCTATGATTGTAGAACAGGGTGTGAGGGGATTATGTGTTACACATAGAAGACACCCTTTGGCTGTATAGTCATCCCTTGGTGGGGGTGAGGAATGGGGATTAAGCATGAGAGATTCCTAGGTGATGGGGTTTCATCCCCCAGAGTAGAGAAGGTGGAATCCTATGATGATCATACATGGGGAATCATATGTGCAGTGCACAGGGTAAGACTATAGTTTTATATCATATTCTATAGATGTTGGGACAAGGTACTTTTATATCACACAACTCAGATGTGGCAGGCTCACTCTTTTCCCCTTGGGCTTATATAATAGTAGCTCATGAACCTCTAGCTGGGGTATGTCTTCAACAATTACAAGGTGTAATAATGTGTCGGAGTAAAAAATCATGAGGACCGTGTTAGTGTTCCTATGATGAGAATAAAAAGTCATTAGTATACCTATAATGAGAAGCAAAAGGAATAGAAACACATGCACTAGAGGCATAGGGGAAATCTCTCAAGGTAACATGAAATTATTGTGTTCTTGTTTAGAGGGTTTCTCACAAGAGGTGCACGAGAGGTTGGAGTCTTGCGTGAAAAGGGTGATCAGACATGTTTCTTTGACATAAGGGCGTGCCATAGAGCATCAAAGAAGGGGTGCAAGCAAGATTGGAGGTTTTTTCCCAAAGTCAATGGTGCACACAAGAGGATATTTTTTAGTCACCTGAATTGGGTTGAAAAGGTTGGTTGAGGATTATACAACTATAGGCCCAGCTCTTGGTGGACCCACATTGAACCTTTCTCACAAAATTTTCTAATTTGATGGTTCCTTACTTTCGTGATGTCATGGAAGATCATTCTTACAAGTAGCACAGTGGTGTTTTGACTTACAAAGGATCACCCTGAATAATGGGGGGGGGTGAACTTATATATATAGCATAATTCTATGGCAATAGGCGCACAATATTCTAGTCACATAATAGAACTTTTGTGAAACTTATTTCTTTTCCATGGAAAACATCCATGGAAGGCAGCGTTTGGCATCACCATTGGAGCCCATGTTTCTTGTGCATGGATGGTTATCTAATGTTCAACATTTATATATTGCATGTGTTTGTCTTTTTTTGTTTGATTTTAATTCACAGAAGGTACAATAAATGTTTTTGTATTTGTCATGCAAGACTCTTGTGCACATATTCTGATCTTACGCACACATGGTGTAACTCTTGTGAACCTTCCTTTGTGTTATTGAAATGAATCATCAACTCATATGATGGATTATATTTTACTAAATTTGGTAGTGTGCACCTTAAGGTATAAGTTTAGTGCCTAAAAATTCATAAATAAGTTATTACTATTTTTTATTTGTTTTTATTCTTCAAATTTTTCTGTAAAAAATTTTGATTCTTTTATTTCGTTCGAGATTCATGATAATCACCATACATGAATGATTTATTCAGTCATTTAAACATATGATATCGTGTGAGACATATCATGTAGTTATATTCATATATATATATATATATATATATATTATTTTCAGTACATTTTGATATTGATGAAAATCATGAATTATATTTTTTTTATAAATTTCATGATGTGTATTGTAATAATTAGTTTTAGTTATATAAATACATTTATGACTATTTAAATATATATGAGAATATAAATTATAATTTTTTTATCCATACCTTCTTCATTAAAATACATAATCCATCTTTTATATTATTGTGATAATTTGGTTTTTTTATAATGACACACAATTCAAGATGATTTTTACTTATATGAAAATTTAGAGTTTGTGTCTCATGGATTTTGAAAAATATTCAAATATTATTGAATTTTGTAGTTTACATGTTTGAATATTTATGGACATAATAAATTTGAAATATTTTATTCATTTAAAATATATTTGATAATTTTTTTATATGGAATAATTAGCCATATTTTGGTACATATAATTTTGTGATATATGTTTTTTTAATTATGTACTCAACTATCATGGGAATAAATATAAAAAAAAATTATTGTATATTATTTTATTAAACATATTTGGTTTTTCATTAATGTATATTCTCTATAATTGTGATCTCAATGGTCATGGGAAAAATTATCAATAATTTTGGGCATGATTTTTTCTTCTTAAAACTACATTGCATTAATAATTATTATATCATATTGATTTATAATAATTAGTGTAATTCTGTCATTGATATGTTGTATTTTTATTTTAAAATTATGTTTCTTTTCATTTAATACACCATCAAGGTTAAATATTTTGTGACATAATATTTGTACATCATGTCATTATATTTTTATAATATTATTGGGACCCTTAATATTATTAAAATGTATTTTTTTATATTTTATTTCTATATCAAAAATTACTTTAGATATTATATTTTTTATAACTTATAATTAATACATCATAATATTATAATTTTATGTTTAATTGAGACCTTGTTAGTATTATTATTATGTTTTTATGCTTGATAATTTATACTAATATCAAATACCCATCAATGTTAGATTTTATATTTAATAACATTAATACATCATAATGTTGGAATTTATTTCTTATGATATGAGATCCTTATTATTATAATGATGATTTATACATGTTTTGTAGTTTATATTTATATCAAATAATTTATCAGTATTTGATTTCAGACATCATAAATATCATATATCATCACATTATGATTTTTTGATTTGATACCCTTATGGAGGATCATAATATTTTTTTTCAAAAATAAACTTTTATTTGTGAATTTAAAACCATTTATTTTAAATTCAAAAATATTTATTCATATTAGATGATTCATTAATTAATTAAATGGGAATATATCATTGTGTATTTGAGTCAAAATATCAAATGAGATTATTTTTTTAAGACTATAAATAATCCTTGAATATTAATTTAGAATTAATGAAAATTATTTAGATTGGTGCATATTTATCAAAACTAGTATAGGTAATGTTATAATTATTATTTGGTATGTTATTGACATAATTTTGGTCAATAGTGGCGTTATAATTTTGAATGAGAAAAAATGATATTTATTTACCAATTTGATATAAAAGTATTTTGGGATGTTTATTTAGGCATTTAAATTCATTTGAAAGGTCATGTGGTATTATTAGGTTGTCTCAAAGAGAATATATTGTAAATATCCTCTATTAATTTAGCATATGTTCTTTCTCTAATTAAACTAAAACATTTTTTTAAAATATAAATGATTCTAAAATAATATCTTGTATGCTTCTATTATTGGTAGTTTTTTTGTATACTCATGTTTGTACTCATCCAATTTTTTTCATTATTAATTATTTGGGGTAATACATGAATGATAAAATATTGATTCAATTAAAAGTCCTAAAGGGTCTTGAAATATTCATATGGAACCAATATTATATATTGATATTTAAGAAGTTTGATCAAATTTAGTTCAGTTGCTACTTTGACTCTAATTTTATAGCATGACCTAATATTAAAAATATATAGTTTTGACTTTATTTTTTGATGGTGGGAATTATTATTTCTTAGATTAGTGTCAAATGGATACTAAAAGTATCTTCTACCTTGAATCCATATTATATCGCTTATTATGAAGGGAAACTTGGTGAAAATATATGAAGGCCACTTGTGATGTATTGTGACAATATTGACATAATGAAATTCTCTCAAAAAAACAAGAGGAATAATTCTTATTCGAAGTATTTTGATATAAAATATAATTTATATTAGAGTTAAATTTTTAGAATCATATTTGAATTGAGAATCTTCCAATAGAGATTATGTTGCTCGACCCACTAACCATAGATTTAGCCATTTGGGTTTATTAGAGTCATTTCATCCATATGATTTTGGTTAAGTTATTTTGATTTTTTGGGTTAGTGAGAGTTTGAAACTCTCTATAAATAAATTTTTTATTTAAGAGATATTTTGAAATGTTTTTATTAGAATATTATATCTCTTAATGAATTTTGTAATGTTTGGACCATTATTGGAATTATATATCTTGTATAATTTAATTTTGTAATTGTTAATATATTTTTATTGTATGATTATTAACAATTGTATGAATAATGCACAAATCAGATATTATCTCTAAAATTTTAACATGTCATGATTTAGATTGTAACATGCTTTGTTTTAATTGAAACATTTACCTATTTTTCATTAATTAATGAAATAAAAGTGCGAGAATGTCATAAATAAATTTTGGATTTGATTAATTAATTAATTTGATAACATTAATTTAATGTATCAATTAAATTCATCAATTTAATACATACATAAATTGAAGTTTCATCTTACTCATATTCATTAATTAATGTATTGATTATTAATATTCAATGAATTTATGGATACTAAATATTATTGTTTGAAATAAGAGATTTATGAAATATTGGATAATTTATTTTAATAAATGAAAGGTCCCTATTCTCATATAGTACTTATTATTTAAATAATTGCTCTATCCAATAGTTCATGTGGTGTGGTCTATGTGTTACTTTCTAGAAGGTCTATAAAAAATAAATTCATAAAAATTAATTGTTATATATTTTATTTATTTTTCTATTATTTTATGAGAATGATATGTCATGGATTTTACACTAGATACCATTTAACAAAGTATTCAAAAAATCATTGAGGTATTGGAGATATAGATCTAACACATAAATTATAGGTACACACCATTATTATTTTCATTATTTTTATTCTCTAACATATCATAATATTATATTTTGATCCCTTTTTAATTAGGACCAACCCTTAATTCCATTTTTCAAACACATCTTAATTTATGGGATATATATAGAAAAAGATATTATATTACACAACATGTATTTATAGGATATTTTCATTGCTATGACTATACATATCCCCTTAGTGTCTTTGATGGTTTACTAGACCCTACTCTTGGTCTATGGGTATTACTAACTAATATCAAGATAAGTACCTGGAGGGCCCCACATAAATCGCATTTAGATGTCTGACCAATTCTATTAAATTGGAGTTTTTGGACATTGTGGGCCCCACATCGAGGGTTGGGTACTGTCCAAGTTTAATGATCACATGGAAATAAATAAATTCAATATTATTCAAGTTTGGAATAATGTCTATTCAATTTTTTTAATTATTGTATTCATGATCTATTTAGTGAATATTTATAAAAATATATTTTGACAAAATATTAAATATTAAATATTTGATGTTCTTTAAATATTTATATAGGAGAAATGGGTCAAGTTAATGACTAGTATTTTATCGCATAACACAGTTTGGATGTTACATGTAAGAGATAGAATATTTATGAATTTTATAACATGATAACTACATCATACATGGTAAATGAGGATTCATTCGAAGGAATTTATTTAATAAAAGACTAAAGTGTTTTTTTGTAAGTAATATCCCCCTTTTCCACCTCCCATGAAGCTGAGATGATGAGATTAATTCATACCATCACCTTCGCAAAGCTGTTTAGTTGGAACAATCTTTGGATCGAAAGCGACTCGACGACCATCGTGCAAGCAATTTGGAAGGGCATTATTCATATTTCTTGGTCGATTACTACCTGTTGGATGTATTTCACTCGTTCCCTTATAGATCTCAACTATATCATCACTCATGTTTATCGAGAAGAAAATACGGTTGGTGATGGCCTGGACAACATGGGAGTAAATCAAGACATTACCTGGTTCGAAGACCTCCCCACTGATCTTATTTCCTTACATGAAAATGATTATAATATGATCCCATACTTTAGACTCCTGTAAACTTTCTTTTGATTTATTTATTCTTTGCTTCTTCCTTGTAAATAAAATCCCCCTGTTTAAGAAATTTTAAGTCACTATCCTACATGATATCTCTCCCAAGAATTTGATATAATACCTCTCCTCTCATTCATGTTTTAGATAAAGGATAGATTAAGGAAACCTGATCCAAGTGTTCCCACCAAGATCGAGTAGTTTGTGATCCCATGGTCATTTGGGAATCAAAAGCGCCTCTAATTTACTATTTTGTCTCCCTTATATCCCAGATCGATGATTGAGAAAAATTATAGAGTGTGTGTGGATGATATTGATGAATATGAATTCATTTCCTTTGAGAAATGATATTTAATAATGAGTGTAATTCATTTCCAATCAAAATAAAAAGTGCTATGATTTCAATTTTTTATTGTTCTTAAATTAAATTATTCGAGATCCTCAGTTTGTAACTGAGCTGCAATTATTCAAGAAACAACATCACGACATCGACCATAGCATAAAAATTTTAAATTCTAGATATTTTAATATTCCCCTATGCCCTCAGTTCAATTAATTGGTATAAGGTGACCATGTATTTATTGAAGGCTATTAGAATTTAATTTTCAACAAACTTTTAAGAGAGATTTGTTACAGTCCCATTTCAACATATGTCGATTCAATCCGACATGAGATGCCTGTATATAACCATTATAAAATGGATAGATGGATATTTGAGATGATTTATAAATTAAAAAAAATATTTTGACATGAAATGGGTTCTAGATGATGTTTATGGAAACTCCGGATGTTCAGGCCAGGTGCAGGTGGTCAAGACAATTTTTTATGGGAATTCCTTTAATTCTACAATTTTGTGGAATTCAAAAATTAAATTTTATTTTTACAAATCCCAAAAAGAGGGATTGGAAAAATTAATTTTTTTTACTAAATTTTTATGATAAAACATTAGTTAAAGGGAAAAAATATTGGAAGGGGGTTGCCAAGATATGTAGTGGAAAAGAAAAGTCATGAAAGAAGAAAAATTGGTGGCGGTGGGGGTTGTATACTGTTCAAGTGAAAGAAAAAAACCAAAAAAAGTAAAATAGGGGAGGCTTTAGCCACCCATAAATGAGGTATTGTGTGGAACCAACGTCCCACGTATAGAGAGAATTTTTATTTTATAAGAAAAAATTAAAAATTCTTTTTTAGATAGGGTATTGCTTGCCACTTGCCTCTCCACAAACACAGTTATGTAGGGTTGCTGCTGCCAACGGGTCCAGTGCTTAAACCAGACCGGCTCAACCTGGACCGGGTTGGTTCAAACCTAAAATAACCTTCCCTACCTCATATGGGCCCATAAATGTTCTGGAACCCCTTTTAAGAAGTTCTTGGCCACCCATGGCCCCAAAAAATTTAAAAAATTTCAAAAAATAATTTTTTTTCAAAATGGTCGAAATAAACTTGTTAGGAACCTACGACATATATTATGTGAATTAAAATTAGTGTATGTTATTTTAATTCATATTTAATTATATCAAGTTATATTTATCCCAAATTTTATTTTATTACAAGTTTATTTTCATATTTAATTATAAGTGTAGTGACTCGACAGTGTATGTCTATATTTTATTTATTTATTTAATTATTATTTGTGTTTGATGTTTATGGTAATTAATTAATTAATTAGGAGGGTTGTGTATCCTCTTCCTTCCTCATTAAACGTGTAAGGGTTTGTGTGACCATGAGAGCTATATTTCATATGTTTTATTAATTCTTGATACCCCCTCACCTGTATCCAAGTATTTATGTATTATGATAAATATGGATAAAGATATGTACCATGTCGACATAAGGAAAAGTTCTATAAAATAAGTAAATACATTGAATGAGGGTGATAATTTCAATATGAGTTAGAAAAAAATTAGTTAATTACCCCTAGGGTCACAATTGATCCAATTATACTATCTAGATGAACCTGTAAAAAATTATCATGATCATTATTTTCTTTTATTTATTTATACGTAATTTATTAT
Organism: Viscum album; assembly: GCA_963277665.1. Lineage (NCBI taxonomy): Eukaryota > Viridiplantae > Streptophyta > Magnoliopsida > Santalales > Viscaceae > Viscum > Viscum album. Next base: position 190,352,286 of record OY728162.1, on the reverse strand, counting down.
TATATTTTTATTGTTCATATATACACAATCACATTGAATATTAAATAAGAATAAATAGATAAAATAAACATGCACAATGATTTATTTTTATATTTATAAAATTCTAATATGTGAGAGTGGTTATATAGAACAATCAAGTGTAAATATAAATGGATTACATTTGTTGATAAAAAGTGAAAACCCTTAAAGACATATTAAGTCATTAATTCATTCCATCGCTTAAATTTTAACAAAACCAATCGTATAAGGTTCTCATCAGCCCTAGTTTAGGGTGCAACATACTACTAGGGAGTTATTATAAGAGTGATAATTTAAATTAAAAAAAATCGATATCAATAATGTATCTATATCTATCATGGTCCAATTTTTAGAGGCAAGTGTTGAGCGATTCAAGGAAATTATTTGAAGGAGATGAGGCTCCACCCAATAGATTAAAGATTAACGAGTAAATGTAGTTGGATAAACAAAATCCTACCTTAATAATCCATGAGTAGAGGTATATCCCTAAATTTGACTATGAAGAGAGTCTTTAAGGATCCTTTCTACTAGAATACTCAAGCAATCGATAATTATAAATTATTTAGTTGAGGGCTACCAGGGTTCAATGAAATAGTGGGATAAATTTAAGATAAAAATATATAATGTTTAAAAAACAAGTAATAAATAAAATATAACTAATGTTATTATTATTATTTTTTTTTAAAATGGAAAGTAATAAAAAAATCACTATGATAAATCATGGACAAATAACATGTCCTTACTGACAAAAATTTCCAAGAGTGGTACCTGAATGTAACAAACTAGCATAGGTCAACCTAACATTCACCCAATATGGATTTCCACAAGTCCTCAAGCACACATCCTCAAATTTTAGAGGCTAAAGACTAGCGGTGAGGGTCTAATAAATATAGTGATGAGACTATAACCTCTTCACAGAGTGCAATAAAAATGTAAAATTACTAAACTCATACATAACGGTAAACATCAGAGTACACATAATAAATAAACTGAAAAAAAGTATGATATAATAAATGAAATTTGATATAAATTCATAGAAAATTAAAAACATAACAAATATAAAATATCTAGTTTCCCACTGGTCCTAAGACATTTCAAAAGAAAAACTATAAATAAATAAAAAAAAGTTTCTATTAACAGCACTAATCCAACCCATATACCTAGTCTCTATAATGCTCAAGATTCACCTGCCCAATCCTAAGGCTCCATATGAATAAATCCACTTGATTAAGAAACATTGGGCCTCTAACCAATACACTTCACAATATGTTATCTAACATGAAATCATATATCAAGTCTACACATACACCAAGGTGTATGTATATGGGGTGAGAAATTAATTTCAATAGGATACCCCCAAGCGTGAACCCATAATTTGTTTTCATAACAACTGCATGTACATGTGATATTCTTGGCATAACATACTACTAAAAAAACTAGTATAAAAGAAAAAACCTTAAAATAAATGTGGGGAACAAAAACAAATAAAATAGTAAACCACATGTTCTAGTATGACACTCAAGGTAAATATACCATTTCTCTAGCCCATGTTAGAGGAGTTATAACAAACGAATCACCCATCCAAAAAACATAAGGGGAATATTCCAGTTATAAATATGATCTCCAAGGTGTCTAAATGAAACAAGCATGAGATATTGAACCTATGGAATAACCATTGGAATCCACATGATGATGCACATCAACTGGGCTCTAAAACTTCAATAGCATGATCTGAATTTGTGAAAAGAACATCTAGGTCAACTAAACTAGATAACCCGTCAGTCGTCAAAGTCCCATAAAACAAATTATGAACCAGATATGGACCCAAAAATAGGTGGGATCCATACATAACCTAGGATTTTACAAAATCCATGGGACTAGGAACCCCATTATATCTATGGAGAACAAACCCCAATCTATGAGTGCCTAGGCACCTCACGAGCCTGAAGCCACTCTATTAAGGGAAAACAGTCATCTAGGGGGGGTTCACTAATCCAAATCACCCATTTTCTACATAATCCAACCTAAACATAACCATGAAATAGAGGATAGAACTAGATCAATACTCAAGTTAGATGCTTGGTCCAAGATATCCCAAGGGTATTCTATTAAAACTAAATTCCAAAGAATAAACGACCAAAAACATCACAGTCGGAGGCCACCACAATGTGGGCTAGTCCAAATCTCAAACCCACAATCCAAATAGCTGAACTAGGAGTGCTAATATAATATCTACCAAAAAATAATATGACTCCCATATTCCCATTTTATCTCAACATACAAAAATCATCCACCACTGGCTCTTATTATCCTACCTCTAGGAAAAACTCAACTCTGAGCTCCAACAGTCTTCAAGGATACGGCATAAGTTGATTAACAACTAGATAATCCCATACTACACCCATGATATCAAGAAACACTCATCCAAAAGATCCTCAATCATCCCAAATGCCTCAAAATAGAAGGAATACCTATTCATAGTTCCTCTAGATCATCATAAAGTATGGGTCACACCCATTGAAAAAACATCCCAAATGACCCTCAGTGGCCTCCAAATAATTCTCAATAAACAACACACATATAAGGTAATATAAAAGAAAAGAACACCAACCCGGGAATTAAATATGGTCCTTGTGAACACCTTAAAAGTTGAACCCTATATGGTCTCCTTAGAATGATCCAAACCATGCCACACAAGCATTATCTACCATCTACTATGAAATCTACCTTTCACTCAATCAAAAAATTTCCTAGAAGAACATCATGAAGAGTCCATCAGAATCAACTAAATAGAACAATACCACCAGGCCATAACCTGCATCTTATGGTGACAACCCATCCCAAAGGCTCCGAGAACTATAGTCCTCAAAACTAAGAGATAACCCTCATGTAATCTAACCTCTAGAAAATAGTTTCGAAAACTAGGGACAAAACCAGATCACCTTAAAGATATAGATCGATCCTTCCTTATGGGATACTCCTAAAATAACATAGAAAAAAACCATCCTGACATCCACAAGACATGCCAACTAATGATCTCACAACCCTCATCGAAGAATGAAAACTCACAATCAAACCCGCATGAGGATTTTATATCAAAAACTCAAAGAAATCCTCTTTAAAATACTCATCTAAAAAACCATCTAGATGTCCTATAAATTCCAAAAGGATTCAACTATCACAAATTTTGTAGAAAAAATTTTATAATAGTATACTAATAAGTCCAATTCTGAATCTATGGTGAAAGATAAGAAAAATAAGCCAGAAAAAAGTACTTGACATGTACTTTGGGTACCCAACATGTACACATAAAGTTCCAACCTAGCCATGTGTTACTAGACACTAAACATGTACATTTACAAAGTAAATGGTTTATTCCACACAATACATGGTGTGTAACTCCACATGGGGACCCTACCTATATACCTCAACCCCACTTGCCGTGTACATCACCAAACAACAGAGTGTGTACTACCCCCTATATGGCATGTACCCCACATAGGATGCCAAGCCTTATACTGATAAATGTACCCCCACATGGGGTCTATCCAAGCATAATACATTACCACTAGCCATGTACCATGCAATGGATCTGGCCATGTACCCTACACGACCATGTTCCCTTGATATACCTTGAGTCACCACTACATGGTGTGTACCCCACATAAATGAAATATGTTCCAAAAAAACCATATTCCCCAAAATAATGACACAAAATATGGTTCCTCTAAACTACACATAATGTACCCAATGGGTCCCAAACAACCCATTTATGGGTTTAAAACCTAAAAAATATAACTATGGGAATTTATGAAAAAACTTTAAAATTGTTCCTACCATAGGGAATAAACCACTAAAGTTTCACATCAGATTCATGTCACAAACCCATAAATCCTCAATCTACCTTTAAACAAGCTCCTTGGGTTGCACCTCCTCCTCCTCCCTCTTTTTTCCCTCTCCATATCTATCAGCAAAAGACCCCAAATAGGGAGATCCCATGGGGGAATATGTGAAAGAAAAATGTGATACATGAAATAAAATCAAAAGGAAAAAAAATAATGAAAAAAAATGAAAAGAAATGAAAAGGAGATCGAGCCCATCCCCAACACCTAAGATCAGTTTATTCCCCACCTAAGAAAAACCCCACACTCAAGAATCAACCAAGGAAAAATATATATAAATTTGAGACTCCATTTACAAGATATCATCAAATAAACATGCATAAATATATTAATATTTAATTAATTAAATGTCAAGTGAATTATAATGGTTCATATTTCTATCAAACTATTGACCTAGGGCAATAACCCTATATTGAGACCAAAATAGTGGTTAGAAAAAATATATGAGACTATATTATAAGATAAATTACTATTTCCCCCCTAAAAATCCTTTGAAAAAAATTTAAACTTTACCCTTATTTTTACAACCAATGATGATGCGAGGAATCACAGAATCCCCTAAACAAATAATTATCACCACCCAAGAAGCCTTGGTGGTTAACTGACAACCAAGATCCCACATAAGTACATGCACAAATGACACTATCCCAACCATCTAATGATAAGTCATACAACATCCATAACTATCTCCCAAAACAGAAGAAATTCAATTACAACTGATCTGATACTTCCCACCACAAGAGTATCCTTATCATTTTTCCATTTCCCAAATGAAAAACCAAACAACCCACACTATAAATATCGAAAAACAAAATGTGTAAAAGTTTCCAAACCACAAAAAATAACTCCCATTCCAAGATCACCAGGAACAACACCCTCTATTCTAAAAAGACCACTAAAATAATGGTTTGTGAACTTCAACAGCCTATAGTAAACTCCCCAATATAAGTATTTCAATAAAAATATCTCAAAAATAAACCAAGAATCATGATCAATGGGAAAATTCCTAAAATAACAAGGCTAAAACACCCCAAACCACTGATCATCCTCCTTATACAGGCCAGTTCAAATAAGTTGAATCACCCTTGATACGAATCTCTTCAAAATTAAGGCATATATATCACAAAAAGAACAACCACATTACCACCCTTAACTTAGGATTCAATCCAAAGTCAAAACTATCCAACCATGTTTCCATTACACCACCTAAAAGTGAAACCAGAATGGGAATGTCTAGGGGTCCAATCAAACCTAACCTCTCAAACTGTACAAGAGACATGAAGCACTCAAAGTGATCCAATTCTCAAACACCAAGATTCCTCATGATTAACCATATACTAATGATAGTATACCTCAATGAACCCACTAAATAATAACCACCATTCCATTCCGAGCCATCGGTGATAGTAGGCACACAATCCCCACTGCAAAACCTAATAGAAAACACATAGAAAGTGTAGCTCCCTCCCAAGAAAAACAAACCTATTTATTTAGTGAAATCAACACCATATTGAAACTTAAACACGATCTAATGGTCTCTCAGGAATCATTTCCCTCTTTGAGATACCAACAGTGAACGCAGAGCCCATTACCTTCCTATAAGGGTCAGTATTCATCCCTCGATGAAGGGAATTTCTCTCCACCACTAATGAAACTCTTGCTACGAGATATGAATTTATTATCATCCAAAAATATATATACATGTGTCAATAGAGTATAATGACCCCAATTTTCTATATGTGATACACCATATAGGTCATTAGAGGCACTTTAAACAACTAAAACCCCATCATTAATGAAAACACTATAGACATGCATATGTCATGTAAATACAATGGTCCATGAATGATGCATGAAAGTTGACCCATTTCCCATAGACCAACATCCAAAACTAGAAAAAAAACATAAATCAAAAAATACAAGTGCATCAAAATAGGTGAAATCACACAAATGTAAAAATGGAATCCAAAAACAGTAATCAGATGCACTTTTAACTTATAATTACTATCGACAGGGGTGTTCATGACACACGAGTCTGATATCGATCACAAGTTCCACCACATTCCTAGACCACCTATCTACTAACTCACAAAATAATAAAACTAAATGGCTCTAAGATCATTCTATAACAATCCAGCATAGGTAAACCTAACATGTCACCCGAACCACAAGATCTCAAGCATGCCTCCCCGAATTCCAAAGGCTAATGATGAGTGGTAAGGGTATAATAGATAAAGTGAGCGAGATTATATGATCTATTTAGAGTAAAATAATTGGGGAAGATAACCAAACTCATATTCAAGGGTAAAAATCATAGTACGCAAAATAAATAAACTAAAAATGAAGAATTCTATAATAAATGAAATGTTTCATACTGTCATACATAATCATAAGAAATCATAACATACAACAGTCTGTTTCCCATTGGGATGAAGACATATACAAAATAAAAAAATAATAAAAAAATCAACAGGCTCTACTACTATTGCTGATCCAACCCAAATACTTTGTAGCCATAGTGATCGAGCTGAACCATCCCTATATTAAGACTCCATGTGAGAGGGTTCACTCAATCAAGATACATTAGGCCTATACCCAATCCACTGTACAACCTGTGATCCAACCTGAAATTAGACATCAGGACTGCATGTAGACCAAGGTACACATACAGGGGAAAGAAATAAATCTCCAAAGGACACCCCCAATGGCGAACCTATAATCTACAAACATATAACCATCCTTTCCAATGACTAACAATATTTGGAATAAAATGAAAAACTGAATAAAATCTAAATAGGGAAAAAACCAACCATTGGTTCAATCCTAACACCTGAGGTAAATCTACCATTTATTTGGAACATACAAGAGGATTTATAACCTGTTTCGCACCCAACCACATGAAATTATAAGAATCCACAAAATCAAAATAGGAGATCGAAGATGTCTAAATAAAACATGCACAAATGTTGGACCCTAGGGCATAACCATAGTCATACGCATGACAATGAGAACCTATTATGATCTATGACTCCAGAAGCACATTCAGAACAAGTTATATGAATATCTAAGATGACCTAACTTGGGAACCTATCAGTCCTAAAAGTATTTTACAATGAATCAAGAATAGGGTATAGACTTCAAAAAAATACTCCTACAAAAACTCATCCAAAAAACCATCCATATGGCCTCTAAACATTCAAATGATTCCCCCATAATGAACCATGTAGAAAAATACATTGAATGGACTAATCAAAAGTCTAATTATGACTCTAAGGGATGAAAAATTGGTAGAATAGTCTAGGGAAAAAATTTAAATGGATTTTTCTTATGGTACTTGGAGTATACTCCAGAGGTCCCCCTTGATCATGTTACACTGGCCAGCCATTTTGTAATTTTCCAAATTACATGGTGTGTGCCTCCCAGTACATGACATGTAACATTAAAAGGGGTACTTTCCCATGTACTTAAACCCTACTCAGCATGTGAAACACCATACTACACATCATGTACCACCCATACATGGATAGTACCCCAAAAAATTTTGCAAGATATATACCTAGTGACGTCTTCCCACACTGAGTCTATCCAAGCGCAATACATTTCTATTGGTTTTGTACCTCACATAGGATATGATCATGTAACCTACACGACCATGTTCCCCCGTCACACCTCAAGTGGCCACTACATGGAGTTTACCCTCAGTACATGTAATATAGTCTAAAAAACCTATATTCCTCAAATAGAAAAAACATAGCACATGTTTTCCTTGAACAACACACCATGTACATGGTTTTTCCAAAATACTCCCCCCCCAAATGGCTTAAAACCCTCTATTATCCCTGATTAAGCCTATATAAACCCCCTAAGGGTCCCAAAATTAAAAAAAGTAAACTATATGTTTTTTTGGAAAAAACATTAAATACATGCCTACCTTTAAGAGAAAACCACTGAATTTTCACATAGAATCTGGGCCACACACCCGCTGAGCCTCGATATACCACTAGAAAAGCTCCATGAGTGGTGTCACCTCCTAATACCTCTTCATTCCCTATCCCTATATATATACTAAATTCCAAAAATGGAAAGATACCATGAGGGTTTACATGATAAGGAATATTAAAAAGAAGAAATAAATAAATAAGAAAAAAGAAAAAAAGAACATAAAAGTATCTTGGTTCGGACCCCAACCCACGATGGGTTTATACCATACCTAAGGAAACCCCCTAATTCCAAACTCAACCATGGAGACATAACCTAAATATTATAATCCTTTTAAAATATATCCCCTAATGAACATGTGTGAATAAATTAATATCTAAGTGATTAAATATTAAATATTTTGTGGAAATTAGAACGTCTCATATTTCCACCAAACTCACGTCCTAGGGTAAAAAAACTTATTACGGGACCAATAGAGTGGTCAAAAGAATTATCCAAGACAATATTATATAATAAATTTCATTTTTTCAACTAAACCACCTTCAGGAAATAAAACTAAATTAACCATGATTTTCACAACCTGTGATGACATGAGGAGTGACAAGGTTCTTGAATATAGTACTATAATATAAATAGAAAGTATATATGTTGGAGTCCCCCTACTTGATGAACCTCATCAATAAGTGAGTGAGGATGAGAAAGAATATTATTGGATACTCCTTAATTATGAATTTTATTTTTATATAATTATGAAAATTTCAATGTAAAAAAGAGTTAAAAATGAAATGTGCGTACATTGATACATATACCATATTGCCACATCTCTAAGAAGTCTTCAAGGAGAAAGTGATGAAATAATTAAATGATATTATGGTCAAAAAGATACCATTTATATTAAAATGTGTAACTAATGTTGGTCATCATGTATGCAAGATGATAGAGTACATTGATCAACTAAAATAATTGGGATTCAAGATGAATCAAGAACTTTAATTTTATCTTATTATCTCATTCTTACCACCCAGTTTCTCTAGTTTCATTAAAATTAACCCAATTAATTGTTTGGAGAAACCAATTATATATTTATTGGGATAGTTTTTTCAAGAAAATTAGAATTTAAATAAAGTTAAATTCTTAATTATGATGGTGAATAATAATAAAGACAAGGTGAAAAGGCCAACTCCAAGTACACCTCCAAAGGAACCTTCAAAATTTATATCTAAGAAAAAAAAGATAAAGAGGGAGAGAACAGAATATGATTCTATTAGATTCTAATTTGGAAAGATATATCATAGGAAAATAAATTATAATTAATTGAAGAAGAAGCATGAAAGAGTTTATGATTTAGGTATATTCATCATTAAATGTAATATTTCATTTATACTCCTTGGGTATTTTATAAAATACCTCCCTAATTTTTTTTCTAAATATAGGAACCAAAGAAGTCAGAAAAAATTACCATAATTAAATTTATCTTCTCCAAGTGGATGATAAAGGATGATACCTACATCATTGGGGAGAAGAACATGATTTTATTTCCAAGTGAATGTATATTGTGAAACTATTATTTTATGTTTAATGATAGTATAATATTTAAAAGGAATTTAAATTATGGTATTCCATGCATAAATAATAGTTTAATAATACATGAATCATTTTAAATAAATATTGGATATAAAAAATAAGACTCTAATACCCAGTTTTGAAAAGATAATTCCATGTTTGGTTAAAAAAATTAGTTTTCAATGATATACCCAGTATGGTATTTAGACTCTTTAGAGATAAATACATTAGGTATTATTGACACCTTTACTCATATAGTTTTAGAAAAAATAACATTTAGAAATAAAATTAATCAAAAATAATTTTGGAATTAGTTTTTCTAGAGAAGGTGATCTATTTCAAGGAAATGCTAGAGGTAAATTATTATACCTCATGATATTATTTTAATAGTTTCATTGAATATAAATTTTAAGTAAGTTAAAATCATGGTTAGAATATAGGAGTTTCTTTAGGTTCATGAACTGAATAATTTCACAACCATGCATTCATCGATCATTGAAAATATAGAGTTGAGTAATTCCTAAACTCACATTTCCTTATACACATCATATCCAAGATGTTAGTAAAAAAGGGATGATTATGGGTCATACAAGGATATATTGATCATAAAAATATATAGTTTATTTACTCCTAAACTTACATTTACATATACACATCATTGTTAGGATGTTTGTATAAGGAGTATCAATGACATTCCTCATGTGCATTATAGAATCATTAAATTATTTTTGATACATTCTTCAAAAATAACATTGTTTTACCATTAACATATGATAATTATAATGAAAAATGGATATCATATGAGTTATAGTATGAAATAAATTTATTATTTCGGGATTACTTGTGTTTGGATACAAAGAGTTTGTTAAGTAAATAAACAAACCCATGTCAAGTTAGACAAAAATTTCATTTCAATTATTATACAAAAGTTTATATAGTATATTATATAAATCCATAAGTGGAGAAATGAAAGTTAAGAGACAAAATATATTTCAATAAAAAGGAGAAAATATTTATTTGAGATAGTTGAAGTGAGATTTTCTTGGGTAAATCCAATTCTATAGATGCACAATTGGTTGGCATTAGAATAAGTTCCACAAGAGCCCATGGAAAAGGAATGTTCTAGAGACACATACTATGCAGGAAGGTTAAAATAAATGTGGTTTTTTATTTACTATGTTGAATGATACTTTATTCAACAAGAATTATGGATCTTATAAGAGTTTTTTAAATGGAAATTATCTATGATTGAAAAGTTTATATGAATTCAAAAAATGGATTCCATGTACTGAAATCAAGTCTATATTTTGGCAGTTTAATTAATAAATTTAAAGTCATTGGTGGGTATTCAATAGTGTATATACATGGGTCATACATTCATATTGTAATGGAATATCCTGATATTTTTTTGATGAAGTTGGGTTGAATGCTAGAGGCCTATACTACATACCAGAAAGATGACCCAAAAAGGTATTATAGGAGTGTAGACTTACTATGAAAACATGTAAATTATCATCATATCTCCATAGAATTCGAGAAACCTATCACTGTATCACCTTGGAATTATTTCTATTGTTACAATTTTGGTTTGGACTTGGGTGGCTATGAAACTATAAGAGTACAGAATTTCAATGCAGTTGGTGGAATGACATCATCATCTTACTTTATGAGCTCATAAGAGCTATATTTTCTACGTTCTTAAATCTCCATTTTCTATAGGTATTTTTTATCCCAATTTAGTGAAATTATTCTACCTCTCTATGGATATTGGGATTTTCCCTAAACCATGTAAATCATTGTGTCCATGTTCATCGTATTATTATTTTTCTATCTTTTCTTCATCTACAAACCAATATATCAAGGAGACTCCTAGTTCTTTCCCAATAACTATTATCAATGTTTGAGTTCATATATCTATAATTGAAAAATGGATATGAAAGAAGGCACGATGGAGATTATGGAGATGACTTTAATCACTAGAGGATGAAGATTGGAGACTACTTTTACCATAGAAAAATTAATTTTCCACTTCGGGTCATAAATCCAATATATATAAGGAAGAAAGATTTGGATTGATTGTATTGAAAGGTTTTGTGTGTTGTGCACCTTAATTTGGAAAAAATATGGAATTAAACATCAGATAAGAGAAGTTGATGGATAGGATGATGAAATATCTTATGAATATATATGAGAATCCTTTTATAAAAAAAAAAATTATATCTGATGAGTTGATTGTTCAATAATAAAATTATTTAATAGAGGATTATCATAGATCACATAAATGAATTAAAAACCACCACAATTTAGTTGTCATCTGTGGGAATTGTGCTTGATAATGGGGCATGTGAATTAATTTTACTATTTTCATCACCTGGAAGTTGGGAAGCGATGGTTATAGCTAGGATCATTTCTTGAAGGAATATAAAGATTTTTTAAAGGATATGTATGACCTAATAATCAGTGAGGATATTTGAATAAGAGAATCTGGAAAATTATTTAGTTATTCTTTTAACATGAAGGAATATAAAGGTATCCATAGTGAGATAATCATTGAGGATGATCAAAATAAAGTGGAATGATAAGAGATAAGGCTAATGGGATAGATCCATCTACTGTATTTGTGGGAAGAATGGAAACATCAATAAGGAGTGTAGAGAAAAATGAAAGACATCTGAAATCAATATAGAAAACATTGAGGCTAAAGTAATTGATTATGTGTTATTGCAGATTGTGGAGATCCATATAAAGTCTTGGATTTTAGACCCAGTGGTATTTTTACATTCCATTTTAGATAAGGGTTTCCTAAAAAATTGTATTTCTATAAATTTCGTCAAGTTACATATTTCTTATGATTAACCCATATAAATCATGGGGAAAGGTGATGCACAGATCAAGACCAATAGTGGGAGGTTGTTTGTTTTAGAATATTTTAGGCATGTCATTGGCATAAGAAGAAATATTATTCCTATCTGACAGCATGATGATGCAGGTTTTAGTACCATATTCACTGATGGTGTATGGAATATCACCAAAGGGGCATTGGTTATATCTCAAGGAGAAAATAATGGTACCATATAAGATATGATAGAAATATTCATGTACATGCTTGCAATAATAAATTTTATTGTGGATTAAAAACTATTTAACTATCAGCCATTCCACATGAGTGATATGGGGATGGAGCTGCAAGAAACAAAATAAATTCTACAAGAGTTGAAGTCAATATATTTTGTCTTATGTGAAGATTATATCTTAGGAAAGCAGAAGAAAGTATCTTTTGAAAAAGGAGGTTTAAAATCAAAGGATGGGATGGTAGACCTGGTGAAAAATAAATTTTGAGGGCTCGCAGCATTATATTCCCTTAGAGGGTCACAATATTACATGACATTTATTGATGAATCAAAAAGGAAGGTATCATTATACTTTCTAAAAAGACAATATGATGTGTTTAGTGTGTTTTAAAAGTGGAATACCATAGTAAAGAATGAGTCAAGAACAAATATCAAATATCTGAGGTATAACAATGGTGGAGAGTATGATAGTAATAAAATTAGAAAATTAATTTCTAATAATTGAATTTAATGGTAGAATACACTTCCAAGTATTCCAAAACCGAATGGTGGAGATGAGAGGATTAATTGGAAACTAAATGAAAGTTTTAGGAGCATGTGGTTGCACTCAGGGTTACCCAATAAATCATGGGATGATGTAGTGAACATGGAAGAATATATAATCAATGGGACTAAATTTTTACTAATGGGAGAATTTTTACCCAAGGATATCTCATCTGGTAAGAAGTTAAGACTCTAACATTTATGAATCTTTTGTGTTGGGAATATGTAAATAATGATGTTGGTGTAAATGACAGGCTTGATAATAAGTTTAGATCATTTTTATTTATTGGATATAGTGATGGAGAGCATGGTTATTTATTTTTGGGATGTTCAGAACAAGCTGATTATCAAAAGCCATAACTTGATATTTTATAAAGGTGTCATGTATAATGCCCATCATGTAGATAAAGGTGATTTTGGAAATAAAGAATTATAGTACCATGAAAAAGTGTAACTTGAATGTTTACTTGATTATGTGACACCAGAACCCATGGATCTTACTCTTAAATTGGAGTTGAGGAATCAAAAAGGGTGAGAATTACTACGCATAGGTGTTCACAATCCTTATATTACCTTTTTTTGATTGATGGTGGAGAACCAAAATGATTTGGAGAGTAAATACAATTTAAGGAATCAATAAAGTGGGAGACACCCATGAAGGATGATATTTCATCATTACATGACAATAATAATTTAAAGTTGACGACCATACCATAAAAAAAGAAATCATTATAGAATAAATGGTTGTATCATGTCAAGGAATAACATTATAAAAAGGTGAGAAATAAGTAAAGGATTGTGTTGAAAGGATTTCAGTATAAGGAAGGTGTTTAATTTAATGATTTTTTTTTCACTTTTAGTGAATCTTACCACCATATAGGTGGTTCCCAGAATTGTTTCAATAGAAGACTTATACCTTAAGAAAATTGATGTCCAGAATTATTTTCTTCATGAATATCTAGAGAAGGGAATATATATATAGTAGATAGAGAGATATATTGAGTCAGGGACGGAATACCTAGTTTGAAAAAACTAAAAGAGATTATATGGGTTGAATTTTTAACCCAATAAGTGGAAAATTTTTTTGATGCATTTATGACTAAAAATGCCAAAAAATGGGTTTTCATGGATCAATAATGTTTCACTAAGTCTTTTGGTGATGAATAAATTATATTTCTTTTATATGTTTGTGAAATGATCATTGTAGGATGATGTTTATAGAGGATTGATGATCTGAATGGTAATTTGTCTGAGAATTTTAAGATGAAAGATCTTGGAGAAACTAACATGATTTTAGAGATTAATATCAAGAGATATTGTGTTGCTAGAACCTTGATAATATTATAGGATTAATAGATTGAAAAGGGTTTTAAATTATTTAGTATGTTGAATGAATATGCATTATCTTTTCCTATGGAGATCCATTTAAAATTATCAAAATACCAATCATCTATGGAAATAGAAGAGGTTTTGTACATGGAAATGGATCTATAAACATCAGTTGTCAAAAGCCTGATGTATTCCATAGTTTTAACTGACATGATATTTCTTATGCAGTAGGAGTTGTGAGATGGTACATAGATAACCTAGGAAAAAACAATTGGAATATATGATGTAGATAATGAGATACCTAAAGGGAAGCAAGGAAGTATCTTTGTGATGTGGGAAAAGGAATTTATTAAAGGGGTATATGGATGCTGACCTTGGAGAAGATTTCGACAGTAGGAGGATTACTAAAGGTTATGTATTTTCTGGTGGATGAACTTTAGTAAGCTGGATATCTCAGTTTCTAAAGGGTTCAGACTTATCCACTATAGATGTTGAATAAATTGCAGTAACAGAATCCTGTAATGAGATGGTTTGGATAAATAACTTCTGGGATGATTTGGGTAGAAATCAAGAATGAAATGTATTGTACCATGATAGTAAGAGTTCAGTACATCTTGCAAAGACCCCTTTATTTCCCGCACATATGTATTATATTTATATTAAGTACCATTTTTTCAGAGGATTGATACAGGATGGGTTTCTAACATTGCATTAAATTTAGGGAACCAACAATTCGTCGGACATGTTGATGAAGCTAATAGTAATACAACAGTTGGGGTACCATTGTTCGTCTATTAGTATTAACTGATGAATAGACGATGAGAGACAATAATATGGGAGAACACTATGGGAGTATAAAAGGGAAAAAATGGCATTTCATGAACATTTTGCTTGAAATCAAAGTTTTGAATAGATGAAGACACCAGTGAGTGAAGAATAGGAGGATCGTAGATTAAGTAAGTTGTCTAAGTTAGTAGAATCAAAGAAAGTCAAAATAGTAGATCATGATCCAAGTAAGAGATTTTTATAATGGTGTAGCCTATTGTTTTTATTAATTTGGGCTGAATGATAGCTGCTCAATCTGTACATCAGACTAATGACCCTGATAAGGCACTATTATGGTGTGGACTTACTATAGCAACATGCCACATGTCATTGTAGCTCATTGGAACTATATCCACCAATTAATATATCCCTATATAATTATTTCCATTAATATTGTAGTAGTTTGGACTCATGAGGCTATGACACTATATTAGCATATAATTTTTATGTGTTCAGTGGCATAACTCCATGATCTTCCTTTATGAGCCCATTCGAGATAGGTTTTCTGAGTGATTGAAACTTTTTTTCTCCCTGTAATTGTTCTCCTAATTTAGTGAAGTTATTTTTCCTCTCTATGTACTTCATAATTTTTTCCCAAACCACATAAAATTTTCTGTTAATATTCATCATCATCTTCTTATTTTTTTATGTATTTTATTCATTTACAAACGTATCTATCACTGTAATTTTTGTAGTTTCCTCAACAAAACATGGTACCAATAAGGGTTGATTGGTTATAACAATCCATTATGCCTAAATATAGTAGAATTTTACTTATCATTGCAATATTCTATGATCAAAATATTGTGCATTAGATTTCACAACCACCTTTCTAGGAAGGTGTCTAAATAATGCAACTATAAAGGGTGGATGACACCAAGGAATGCTAATAATAAATCCTTATTGTAGGGTCTCACTTATGTATTAATGTAAACATTTTGATCATAATAAATTAATTTGGAATTAATGTATGTCAAGTGTCTATAATAGGTTAGTGGGAGAACCACTATTTTAAATTAAAATATATTTATAAAATATTGAAAACAATGATTAGTATTACAATTAGTTAACACGAGAATGCAATTAACTATTTAAATATTGACATAATTTATCAACCCAAGTCCTTGGTATTGAGATTTAGTATGTAAAATCTATAGCTTATTTGGACTAAGTAAATATATATATAGTAATAATATATTAGAAAAATTCTAGAGAGAATTGTTTCCAATGTCACATGGCATACATCTCTCCCTGAATACATGTATGAGGCATAGGAGGATATTAATTTGTGAGTATAATTCCATACACATATCTGATAGATCTATCATATATTCCATGTTATTTACTAAATATTTCCAAAATATACTTTATGGTAATAAAATATCAGTTAAATCTAAGATAACTACATAATTAGTAGTTATAACTATCCAATTGTACTTGAGAAATTTCAAGGGATATGAAATTGGTACTTGGAGAGGAAAGGAAACTATTTTTAGGGGTTCACAAACTAGTATTTACTTTGGATAAATATTATCTAATATCATAGGTCAGTTAAGGTAATGATAAAGATATTCTCATTCGAGACAGTGATAGCCATATCTACAAATATTGAGTATGTTGTGACTTCTGATGTAGCTAAAGAAGCGTAAAATGTATAATTTTTTTCAAATTATTTTAACCATAAAAAAATGAACTAGACCATATATTAGGATTATGAAAGTGGAAAAAAGGATCATAAACTATAATTTTATATCTTTGGAATATTTACTCAAGGAGGTGAAGTTGCAGATAGCATAGTATTCGTGTAGTGAAATGTGACCGGCCCAAGGACTAAAAGCATAACTTAATAGAAGCATGATCTTATCATGTTTGTGATAATAAGGATAGTTATAAAGTTGGATCTAGTTAAAGTGAGAGTGTTGTGAAATTGGGTTCCCTTGACCCAAATGGAATTTTACTTTTTGTTTTCTTTATCATTCATATAGTGAGTTGTGAATGATGTATTATTACCAAAATAGTGTTGATATTTCCCCATATACTATTTACATGGGAAGGTCAATATATTATTTTTCATATCAATAGCTTACAGTAGTTCCCATCTATAAATAGAGCCCCGAGATACTATGAAGTTAATCTTAAAAATATGTTATGTGATTTAGATACATCATACTAACTATATATGGATGATGTATGACTATCAAGTTTTAGGGGATCATAATCATTGATAGTTATTCTCATGATGTTCAAACTTGGTGATCTAAATTATAGGGGAAAATGAGGACTATCCCACCAATAGGAACACCACATTTTTTTGGGTTCATTCATAGTTCCTATTTGTAAACACTTATATTAGTCTTCTAAATTGAGAATATTATCAATTTATACCATTTTATTAAACACAAAAACAATGTAATTAATGTCTTGGATAGGTATCAAATGTTTATGTGTCATTAGTGATATAAAATTGATTAAATTATTAGGAAATAATTTTTTTACTTTCAAATGGAAGAGATATATGGGGACTAGTTGAATAGGATGTTAGTACCTTTATTAAATACATTTTTATGGTAGTAGTATGTAATTCCATCTAATAAAGAAAGTGATCAAAAAAATAAAGAAGGGATGATTCCTTGATGTGTGCATCCTGATTTATGATATATCACTTGAAAAAGTGTTAAAATTACATGGAATGAGATCATGGGAGGTTGTCATCGCTATAACTATAAATTAACTCCTTAGGTTACTTGAGGGGTTGATAGAATTTAAAACTTATCTATGAGTATCACTAATTACTATCAAGATAAATACCTAGAGGGTTACACACAAAGCGTTTTTAGAAGATTGATAAATTCTATTAAATTGAATTTTTAGGACATTGTGGGCCCCACTTTAGGGGTTGGGTAATGTCTAATTTTAACGATCACATGAAAATAAATAAATAAAATATTATCAATGTTTATAATAAAATATATTGAATTTATTTACTTAATATATTCATGATTTATTTAGGGAATATTAAGAAACATAATTTTCGAATGGATATTAAATTTTAAATAATTGATGTTTGTTAAATATTTATATTGTAGAAATGAATTGAGTTATTGAATCATATTCTATCATGTAACTAGATTTAGATGATACAAGTAGTTGATAAAATATTTCGTACATTTATGAAAAATTAACCACATCATGCAACATGAATGTGGTTTTTTTACAAAAGGGATAAAGTGTATTTTTTTTAAAATAACCCACCCACATTTAAGAAATTTGAATTCACTATTATTTCATACTATTTATCCAATGAATTTTAGAGTACATATTACTCTACCAAAAGTTATAAAGAGAGAAATGATATATTAAGGCACCTCGACCCAATTTATCCCACCCGGATTGAGGAGTTAAAAATCTTGTGATTGTTTTAACAACAAAGGTTCCTTCAATTCTCTATGATAACACCGAAAGATCAAATATCGACAGTAAAGAATGATTCTGGAGAGTGTGTGGATAATATATAGGGATCCTTCTATAGTTCCTTAAAGTAAGGATCTTTAATGATGGGTATAACACAATTTCAATAAAAATCAAAAGAAGTATGGTTTTGATTTATTTTTTGTGCTTAAATTATACTACATGAGATCCTCATGTTGTAACCGGACTAAGATTATGTTAGTGATGAAATAATGTTGTTTATCACATCGTAAAAAAATTAAACTATATATTTTTATGCATTAGTTGTGCACCTGGTACCAATATCTATAAATGACAAACTTGATCCAATGAAAAATAACTCCACTTTGGAGATGATATCTAGGATTGAGTACAAATAAATCATTATCACTAAGTGGGTTTTAAAAAATAAGTTGAATGAGATAGGTGAAATCGCAAGGAATAAATAAAGGCTAGTTTTCAGGGGGTAATATCATATTTAAGGAAACAAATTTGAAGATACCTTTATACCAATGCCAAGACTTTAGATAATTAGAATGTTTTTAACAGTGGAACCCCACAAACATTACACAATTTGTCAAATGGGTGTGAACTTTTACTTCCTAAATGAAGATCATAAATAAGATCTTTTCATTAAAAAACCAGATATTTTATTATTGATAAATATAGGGGCATGGTGTGTAGGATTAATAAAGAATTGTATGGTTTAAAACATTCCCCTAGATACTAGAATTATATTATGTATAAATTCTTTAGAAGTATGAATTTGTCAAAAGGGAAAGTTGATATTAATCTATATGTTAAGGATTTGTACAAGAAGATTCTTTTTTCATATTTTATATTAATTATATAGTTTTTATATGTGATAAAGAGAATCTTTATGAAGGGTTTTCCAAGGAAATGAAAAGGAATTTTGATATTTCCATGTTGGGTGAGATGTCATATTTTCTAGGATTGAAAATAATTCAAGGTGTTGATCATATTTTTATATCCTAAGATAAATAATCTATAGAATCATTGAAGAGGTTTGGAACAGTATAATTAATGGGAATTTCCACTCTTATAGATATTGGCACTAAGTTGATAAAATATGAGGTTGGAACTTGTGTGAATCAAAGGAAGTTTATAAAACTAATTAATAATATTCTCTACCTAACAACCACATACATGAAATTATCTTTATTAAATTTTATGTTATCATTTTCAAATTGTTCCTAAAGAATATCACATGTTGGAATACTATAAGATTATATGATAAATAAAAAATACATAGAGTTTTGAAATGTTGTACATATCGAGTCCAATTTTTACCTTGTAGGGTTATACAAATGATAACTGGGCTATGGATTATGTGAATATAAAGTCAAATTTTGGTGGAACACTCTTTCTAGGTGAGAATTGTGTGGCATGAAATAGTAAGAAGAATATTTTAATTTAATTGAGCATAAATGAATTCTAGTACATCATAGGAATATATTTTTATATTCAAATGTTTTGGATGAATGTTCAACTAGAAGACTTGAGAATTCAGGTTGTGTAGACACTATATATTTCTTTTGATAATCAAGGTGTTATAGATATTTTCAATAATATGGTTCAATACTATAGATATAAGGACATTGATCTTAGATGTCAAATTTTCAAAGAAAATGTGGCCAAAGGTCATTTTAAACTTGAGTTTTTTGGAACCAAGGAACATGTTACTGATATTTTCACCAAATAATTTACATAATAAATGTTATATAAATTAAAAAAACTTATTTTTTATCCCTTTAATATCACTTAAAAATGTGTCGAAGGAATCCCCACTAGGTTCTGAATTATGTTTTAAAATGTGGAGAATGAAAAGTGACATAACTATTTAATAGTTTCTTTCCTAGGGGAAAATATTTTCAACAGTGGAGTGTTTACTTATTAATTATCCATTATTCTAGTTATTGTAAAAAGACTTATTTTATTAGATATGTTTAAGGATAATTTTATTTTAATCAATTGAACAAAATTTTCTTATCAATGAGGGATATAATTCTTCAAAATGCACTAAATTATCTTCTATTGTGGTGTTAAGATAAATTTTACTTGATATAGGATGTTATTTAATGATTCTTGAGTTATTTTATTAAAATTAGTGATGAGTTTGAGTAGTTTGAAAAAGGTTTGATAAAATGGTTGACAACTATTTAAATGGAATGATTAAAAAACCCCCAAGAATTTGAGTTCTAGAAGACTTTTTTTGTTGTATTTTTTATCAACCAAGTCATTTAAGTGATTTTGAGGTGATTTATAATATTTTAGATTTTTATAATGTTTATTAAAGTTATTATGAATTTAAATAAATAATTTTTTATTTTGTGAGTTCATGAAGAAATTGGAAGTGTTTAGCATGTGTAAGGATAATTCCATATCCTCTATAACCTTCATGGTTAATTATATATAATAATAATATTTGATGAAATGGCATTCAACATAATCATCATCCTTTTTTTATATAATAATCATCATCATCCTTGCATAAACATCTTGTCTTATATGAATAATCATTACCAACCTTAAGTAAAAAATCAAGTTTCATCAGCATAACCATCATTTTAACTTGCATACACATCTTCCGAGGTTGTGTAAGTAGGAATCTATTTTTGTAGGAATTATCACCATATGTATCATCTATGAGTCTATATATGTAATACCAAAGCTAGATAACAATCATCAATGTTGTAAAACCATCATTATATCTACAAAACCATTATTTATAATGGATAAAATTATCAGTTCTAGAATATTTTTTTTGAAGAAAAAATAAACCAAATTATATAAGAGTTGTTCTTTAGTAATCAAAAGAACATATTTAAAATTTTATTCAAATGAAATGTATATTTTTTGATTCTAACATAATATAGACAAATATAGTTAACTTGTACAACCAAATGAGGGAGAGCACAATTGTACCAAAAAATATTTATTTTATTTTTAGTAATAAGGAAAAATTTTTAATGGGGAGATGATTTATTGTTCTCTGATTCATAAATCACATGTCAATAAAACTATGAATCAAGATGAGTTTAATCAAAATTATGAGTTATTTTAAATCTGGGTTTTAACAAATATTCAATTCACGAGATATCCAACATACCATGAGTGATGTTGGTTTTTTTATCCATGAATAAATGTAATATGATTCTTGTCTATTTTTTCTTACTGGAAATAGAAGTAAGGAAGTCTCAACTGGTTTGTTTATTAGTGGATGAAAATGGGATGTTCAAGAAATTCAATTTGAATGTAAATTATGGTAGACTAACCCATTTGGTGATATTGATGTATAATGGAAGAAAAGTTGTGAGTTTTTGATAATGGGTATTTAATATTTCTTCTTTTGGATCTTGGATCAAGAAATCTTTTATTATACAGTTTTAGGTATATGAAAATGAGAGGAGAAGTTAATGGGTCAGTTTTATAGGAAGTTTTATTTGTGGAAGAAATATATTTATTTATGATAGGAATATCAAGGATGTTAAAAATATAAGAGAGGTGGTAGAATAAAATATAATTCTTTTACTATGTATAGGAGGTGCACAATAAACTGTGTGAATCTAGTAAAAGAATAAGAAATATATAATGTCAAGGTTATGAAATCTATGTAAAATCCCAATACTTGATCTTTTAGAATTTTGAATAGAATTAAATGAGGCTAAAAAAAGATTATATATACTTTTGAAGATCTGTTGTGACTAAGTTTACAGTCTTAGAGTTTTTAAGAGAAGAAGAAGCAAATCTGCAAATATTTTTCATGTAGTGATTTGATAAGGCTGAGAACTTATGTATTTATTCAGTAGGTAAATACTAGATTGATTGTTCTTGAAAAAAATTGAGATGTGTTTTCTAGAAATTATCTTTCTATCTTAGAGGAGAGGAGGTGAAAACTATTTTTAATCAGCCTATACTCTATAGAAGGCCTCTCTCATTTGGTGATGTTGTAATTCATTATAACTGTTAGGAGAAAAATGAACTTTTAGGAGGATATTTATCTGTTTGGAAGCATGAGATTAGGGTAATAAATAAATCAACCACTTTTATTTATAATAATATATTAGTGGAAAATATGTAGCATGTGTTAACAACTGGAGGTAGTAAGGAGTAGACTCACACATTATTGTCGAGACATGCAATTTTTTTCATTTATTGCACATATTTAAATTCATATCATTTGGGTTAAACATAGTTTTTTATAATAAATAGATTCATTTCCTAAATGATTATAGAATTTTGGGAATTATTTTTCCGAATCCATTGGATGATGTTGGACCAACTGATAGAGGCCAATACTATACACCAAATTGTAACTCTCGTAGAGATGACCAATAAAACCAATAGGGTATTATAGTCATCTGGCTTAGAAATTGTTACTATAGAAGCATGTGAATGGTAAAAATAATAGGAGATATATCTCTACAGGCTTCTCACCACTAGTAATGTAGCACAGTGGACCAACTGTGGAGTTTGGTGCTATAGCATCAAAGGCTACTGTAGCACTGGGTTTCTTTATGAGCTCCCATCAAGCTGGGGTTTTTGTACTTTGATATTTACCCTGTAATTTGATCGCAAAATTGTGAAATTATTCTTACACTCCATAGATGTAGTAATTACTAATTAACAATGTAAATATTTATGTTTTTTGATATTCTTCTAATTATTTTGTTTCCTCCCTTTCACAATTCTTCTACAAATCAATATTGATTGAGGATCTCGATGTACATTTTGTGAAAATTGATTCATTTCAAAGATTTTTTTCCATGAATCAACCTAGATACCTGATACCTGAGATGGATCTCAAATATCTACAAGTGCATTCAAAATCCCCATAGTTTAAGGACTAGAGCTTAACATCATATTTAATAACTAAGGGAATGGTTTTCTATAAGAACAAACCATCAAAGAAAAATAGCTCAAGATAAAATATAACAAGTCGGTATACAAAACAATAATCAAAGAGAAAAGTACTATAAGTAGAAAGATAAACATACAATGGTAAAACATAAACCTAGGGGAAAACACAACATTCAATAGGAAATAGACTCCCAATCCTTATGCAATAAGTGGACCATAGCTCCACTGATCGCCAACATAACTCTAGAGTCCCACAGATCAAGAACACTCACCACATCTAAGTGGAGGCTTCCCTTTTCCATTAAATGGTATAATGAAATATAAAAATTACCAAAATAAAAGGTAGGGTGTGATATAAATAGCCCGTTAGGGTCTCACCAAATGTTCAATAATCAATTCCATAATAATATGTCGAAAATGGGTTCCAGAGACACAACTTCTGATGCACTTTGATTACATCTACATGTATACTGTTTGATATATATACATATATATGTGTGTGTGTGTGTGTGTGTGTGTGTTTATTTTACCAGAATAGTATTGATACTTTTTCATCCACTATATTTATGATAATTTATTTGGATTCTATATCATATCAAAGGGATATAACAGATCCCATGCTATAATGACAACCTGCATATATTAGGATTGTAATATTAAACTAATACCTTATGGTCTAGATACATCATATTGATAGGACACATATGGTATGTTAATATCAGGTACTGGGGGATCATAATCATTTAGACTTCCTCTCATGAATTCCTCATATAGTGATGTTTATTAGTTGAGATCATGAGGACATACTCGCTAATCGAAACACCACATGTTTCTGGTGTCATTGGTTGTTCATATCTATGAAAATGTATATTGGCCTACTGAGTTGAGATCATTATCAATGTTTCCCATTTGATTGTGTACTATGATGCAAGGGGAAAACCATGAAAATGAATTCATGGAGTGGTAGTTTTTGTTGGGTGCATCATTGGTGGCATGATGTTGATTGAAAGATCAGGATACAATTCTTCTCTTCTGAGTTGAGGATGTGATATCTTCAACCAGGTTGATCAAGATGTCATTACCTTCATAAATCCATGGCCATTCTAGTTGAAGATAAATCCAACTATAGAGATAATAAATAATAAAGCAATAAAGGATGATGACACAAGTGTGCTCCCTACTTTATGAGATAACATATGACAAAGAGATTATATTACAAGTGCATGTTCATAGGTTGGTTGTCTTTGCTATGAATTTTTTCCATATCTCTTTAGGGGCCTTGATGGGGTTCTAGACTCATCTATTAGACTATGAATGTTATTCACTTCTATTTATATAAGGGATTTGAGGGTCACACATAATGGTGTATTTGAGAATCTTTCGTAGAACATGGTGGGCTCCACCATGGGGCCCCAGTGTTGTCCAAGTTTTATCAATCATTGATAAATAAATAAATTTATTATTATTCATGTAAATAAAAATTGGGTTGAATTTATTTATTAAAATTATTAAAAAGTGTTTAAGAAAATATAAGGAATAATATTATATGAACGAATATTATTTTAATATTCAAGGTTCGTTTAACATTTTTTGGAGTTATGAGTCGAGTAAATTACTTGGGTTTATCACATAATGTATTTAATATATATTATAGGTATCTGAGAAAATATAAATTATATTTAATGAATAGTTAGTTCTTCATAATTAATTATTTATATCACTTATTTAGTGGATGTTTAATGGACGAGGCTTAGGAAACCCTAACTGGGGATTTTAACTTCCACTATATAAGTTGAGAGAAGATCATTCCATGGGGACTATTTAATCATTTGGAATTGAGATCTTCTTTCTCCTATTGATTCATAGAGAGAGAATTGATCATTCTGAGCATACAATCCAATTTTGACTTCGTGGATTGAAGGTAGAGGATCATAGTGAATTTTTGATGCGTCAAAGTGTTCCTTAGAGCTCCATTCTAGCACCCAGAATATGAAGAAATACGTATACGAAGATTATAGAACTGTGTGTGGATGATCTATATGGATTTATCGTTGGTTCCTTTGATCAACAGTGGTTGATGACTTATGATGAACATGTTATCTTCAAATTAGAATGATGTACTGACTCATTTTATTATGTGATCTGATCAAACCACATAAGATCATTAGATTGTACTAAGGCGTGATCACCAAAGATGATGAAGTTTCATCACTCCAATGATAGAAAATTTTTTATTTCACATCCCATCAGCTTCAGTTGCGTATCCCGATACCAACAATTGGTATCAAAGAAATCGCGTGGTTTTTCTGAGACAATTAAATTATTTTTATTTAAATTTTAAGTAGAGGGGTATTAAAATAGTAAAAATGAATCTAACTTCATGTTGATCCAATATCGAGTTCCCAAATTATACCCATCACAAAAAAATATTTTATGGATCTAAATAGTGTTTTTGGAATTTAATATTTTCATATATTAATATTTTTATGAAGAACACATTATATAAATATATATTTTTTAAACGTGATCGTGAAAATGCTGAAATCAATCCACGAACTGGTTGGAATCCAGCCACCAGAGCTCCTTCTGCCGGAGGTCCCATTTCCACCAACTAAGGAATTCAAATATAATATTATTGAAATGTTTTATTTTTCAAAATAAAACAATATGGGGTTCATTGTTTTGGTTTCCCCTTGTTGTTAAGAATTTGGGGATGGTTTTTTAAATAGGTGATTATTTCCACTGTGGGTCCCTAGTGGCGTGACTCCCAAGAGAACTAGGAAAAAAAGAAAAGAAATCTGAGACCTGTTTCCTTCCCACTTATCCTGTGGGTGAGGTCCCCCATTTTCCCCATATTCATGCAGACTCCCCTTTTATCTCTAGGTGAGCCGAGAGACAATGGTGCACCTCCATATCCTTTCATCTGGGCAGCATAATCGGTAGCCTACCTCTCCTTCTATGGGAGAACTGGTCATCGTCCTTCCCTACTCTGGATACCAGTGCTGCTCTCGTGCTCGGCCACCTAACCCCCATGAGCACCCTACCACCTTGTCCGGTGTGAGCCCAACCTGAGAGACAACCTCCTTTGGAGATCTGGTCATGCAGAACCTCCCTCTCTCTTTTTCTAAGCAGTTCCACCATGATAGATCTTTTTTCATCTGCCTCCCCTTCACGAAGTAGCCCCATCACCATTCCCCAGATCAAGATGTCGTATCAGGAATGCATCCATTGCCTCTTCTGGATAGATCTACCATCGTTGGCTATATACACCTCCATGATTCCCCCCACCCGTCATTCTGGGTTGAGCCACTACATGATGAACCTCCTCCTACATAGCTATCTACAATCCACCCTCCTCCTAGATTAGGAATCCCAAACCACCGTGTTCTCACACCATAGTGAACCCTCCGCTTTTCCACACTTCTCACATCTGGATATCCCTATGTGATGCCTCTTATTCCATGAGGAACCATATCATGGTTTCCATAGGTTATGTCAAACCTGATTTGTCCGAACATGGGTGGGGGGAGGTCTCCCAACCAAGAATGGGTCTGGGAAAGCCTGTTGGGGCTAGAATACACCATCATGGGGTTTTCTAGGCACAAACTTGTAATGTCCCCGATTTCCATGTATTTTTTTTTAAATATTAAATAGATTAATTTAAAGACCAGTCCCTGAGACGATGTGCAATTCAGAGGCCCAGTGTTCCCAGAATAAATATTTGAATAATATTAAAATATTAAATAGCACGTAAACACTATTTTCCTGAAAAAGTATAATAACACCTAAATTGTTTCCTAGATTATAAATATGAGGGCACTATTGCTTTCAGAGTAGCAACTTTACCCTAGGCCTGACCTAAAATCGATCAATGTAGGTCGGCTATGAAAAGTTGTTTCATGGGTTTGTAATGAATAAAATAAAGTGAATTTTTATTTTACTTTACCATTTCGTCAACGCAGTGACACAACAATGCTTCTTATGGCAGAGATCCGGGGTTTAGATCATAACCCTGAAAATTATCAAGAGGCTTTAGGGAGAAACCCTAGAGATTTATCTCAGTGGGTGATGATGGAATTGCGGATCAAAGATCAATGAGATCCGTTCATGATTGATGTCACCCACAACAATATATCTTCAATAGTGAATGATCCAATTCCATGTTAGGATGGATTATTTTGTATTTTCTTTCCCCATTTTGAAATTCAATGATGAATGTGGACCGACCAATGAACAGGTTGATCCACGGTTTGATAGTTCCTTATTTTATGGGTGATACATTGCAGGAATGTTAGGGTTTGACTATTTGAGAATTGATTTTATTTTTTGATATTTATTATAGGAACAGATCGAGTCCAAAACAAAAAAATGGTCAAGGTTCTTTCCTTATATTTGTTCCTTGGGTTTTCTCTCCCCCGTTTTCTATGTGTTCTTCATTCTTCAATGGGTTTTTTGAATGATCAATCATTGTGCCATAGTTTCTTAGTGAAATGATCTGAAATTGAAGATCTGACTATAGGAAGAGCTAATAGAGGTTCAGTGAAGATGGCCACATATAAATCAGAGCGAATCGGAAGAAACCATTCTTCAAGCAGTTTGCGTCAGAATCGATTTAAACTGATTTATGAGCCAATTGAAAGAATGAAACACATTTTTTTGGTTTTAGGGTGATGGAAATACATGGGATCTAGAGTTTCAAGGTGAATGGATCACCAAAAAGTGATCTGGATCATCGGTAGAGTTGCATGAAGGAAGAGTAAGAGATTTTGAAAGAACCAGATGAACATGGCATGTAACCTGGGGTTACATGGCTTATGGTCCCCACTAAGTGGAATATATGGTTTCAAGAGATAGTTAAATGACACGCAGAATGTGACCTTGTCACAAAACATGTACGCCCTTCCCAGAGACTCGATGTGTATCTTGGGAGATACACAAACATGGGGTGTAGTACACGGGTTTCCTACACTGTGTGTACCCCACCAAATGACTTGGTCTGGACTAAGTACATGCACTACCCCATGTAATATTTCACTGAAAGAGATGCACATATTAACACCATATAATGGCACATGTCTAGAGTACACTGGTGGACCCCGAATGGAAGGACACATCGTGTGACTTCTTCTACATGCCGCATACCCATCTTTTACATGAAACCATTTGGAATGAAATGGGTCATTGTACATGGGTAGTACCTAGGGTCATGGGATAGGATGTGTGACCCTAATACATGTCATTTATACCATTATAAATGGATTGATTCTCTTTTACTCTATATCATAGAAATGTTTCATTAGGTTTCATTCCCCTATCACTTCTCTAAAGGTAGGTATGAATCATTTCCTACTCATAGGACTATGATCTCTTCAACAGGAATTCCTGGATAGAGTTGTTAGAATCCCCTGATAGACCTGGGGTAGGATCCTCTTTTCATTCTTCATTTCCTAGGAAGACTCTTCAATATTTATATGACCAATTTTATAGGGCATCAATCCTATACTTAGTAGGTAAATTGAGATGGAGTTGTTGGTATCACCCCATGGCCTTGGTTGTGATCCTCAACTGTGGTATCATGTTCTCTTTAGATCCATCAGTGTATTTCTCTCTCATGATAGTTCCTGATGAAAAGTACTTCTTGGACGAATTTCATCAGTGCTATCAGACTCATGAGTTTGTTCTCCCAGATGAGTGTTTTGTGGAATTTTTGAGTTGAATCCCTAGTGTTGTTATGTGGTGGTTGTGACTTACCTCTAGAATTCGTGTATTGTATTGAGTATATCTGGATATTCTTATACGTGTTGTAGATATATACTTATGTAGAGATGACTGTATCTTTTATTTTTGTATTGGTTGGTAGTTTTAGGGTGTCTTACTAAGTATTTTTATCTTATCCCCTACATTGGATTTGACCACACATGTCATTTATTTTGAAAATGAGCGACCATTTGACAGAGTCATAGATGGACTAGGATCGGATAGAGCTTTGTGAGATTAGGCAGGCTGAGGTGTGTTCCTACGGTTAAAGACAGTAGTCCCAATACCATTCCTTATAGTTTGGACTTGTGGTTGTAGAATTATTTTGGTGGGAAATTTTTGGCCTAGTTTCACATATCTTTACTTACCAATTGTACTCTGTTGGTTGGGATATAGTGGTATGCATGCATTGTTTTCAATGTGGTTTTTACATTTCAACATTTTGTTGGATTGGAGATGTTTTTCGTCTGTATGGGTACATAAAAAATGCCTCACGTATTAGTGATATGCATACTCGGTGCTAGTCACCAGCCCCTAGCCTATTGGAGGCAAGCTTGGGGAGTCACAACACAGACCCCACTAGGACCGGTTGTGACGGAGTGGTATGAGAGATGGTCAGTTCTACTATAGTAGTACGAGTCTATGAGATTGTTTTGGGGGAACAATGTTAAGTGTTTAGAGTTTTTATTTTAGGCTATGGACTCTAGTGTTGGTGAGGGCAACCAACATATCCATACATCAGGACCCTGATAACCTTCTCTTCGACTAAATACATGAGAAAATTTGTTTCTAAGAAAATAATGGTACATGAATCATATAAGAATGGGTTGTGATTTCCATGTCTGTATTGAGTCATCTCTTCTAATATACTCATTGATCATTGTACGTCGTGTTTTCTAATAAGATTCCCCCGAGATGCATACCGTCTAGGATTCAGTAGCTCAATCATGAGGATGACCCCCTCAGGGATAAGACATTGATATAGGGACTAGTTCCCCAAATGTCACTTCTAGGTGGTGCACCAGCTATACCACCACCTGTGGAGCAGCACATGTTACCCACAGTACTAGAAGACGAGGAACAAAGGCTGAGTGTGGTTCATAAGTTTTAGAGATAGTAACCCCTTAGGATTCTAGGTGATCCCAACCCTCAATAGGTTGAGGAGTGGCTTGAGACAGTGAACCAAGTTTTTCTTCTAGTCAAGACACCAGTAGATCAAAGGGTCGTCCTACCTATGAGCATTCTACGCAGTGTTGTAGGGTAATAGTGGGGTTTAGCTGTCCATACTCATGATTAGATGAATATTTCTTGGGAATAGGTTGAGCATCTATTTATAAAGGAGTTCTCACCAGTTATTATGTGAGTTTTTGTAACACCCCATGCTTCCACGGTATGCTTCTCTTTGAATAATGCAATAGCTTGCGTTATAGGCAACTTTGAGTTCTAACACACCACGACCAGTCAAACTAGCCGCAATGAATAGTAATACATGCTTCTTGAAATTATATAAATATAATTTTTCAAAATGGACTTCATTTTTGGATTTGGAATATAAAAATTGGCTTAGGGTAAATTTTTGTTATTTTTCTGAAAACATTCAATTATTGATGAATAGTGAAAACACTGCGTTATTGTTTAAAACTGACATTTTATTTAAATAATTAGTTATTTTATTTAAATTTATATTATGTAAAAATAGATATATAATACCTAAATACTTTCAATGTAATTCATTGGAGTAATTTTATAATAATATTAGATATATAAAATTTTATAGAACTTTTTACCGTCTTTTACCCACCTTCTAGGCACATTGAAAATTTTGCATAAAATATAATTTTACCGCTTCTGTGAATTAAATTTAAAAAATCCAAAAGACACGGTTGAAATAAGTAAGTAAAATCTGGTTCAATTGGATGAAAATAAATTTTGGTTAATAGTAGCTTTTCAATTTTATTTACCACAGTTAAAAGTAAATAGGGTAATTAAAGGTAAAAATGATATTATAATTACCCTAAAACATGTCATATTTATATTAGATAAGTGTATTTATACTAAAATCAACCTTAGTAATAAAATATGATCCTTTTGGTTCAATTATATTAGATGAGGACATTTATTATTATTTTATTTAAATAAGAGTTAAAAGTTTTAACTTCAATGTTTAATAACTAAACCATTTTTAATATAGGGTTATATATAAGATAAATTAGACTATAAATATTCATTATAAATCTAAAAATATTTCCTATATAATTGTATTTTATTTATAATTTTTATACATTAAATAATTAAATTTATTTATGACACAATGATGATGTAGTAATTACCTTATTAACGAAAGATTTAAATAATTGATATCATAAATATCCAAATAAATGTAAATTGAGACTTTTGATGAATTAAAAAAAATATAAGTTAATATGACATGTTGGGGTCGGTTAAATATATTTTTTCTAAGCAATAATGTTTTTATGACTTTCAGAAAAACAAAATACCAAATAGTTTCAAAATCGACATAAATGAGTTTTTAAATACAATAATATATTATTAGTTGATATAATATTCTTAAAAATATAAGGTTTGTACAAAGGAATTATATAATAATATATATTTCATTAATGAATCACTTGGGGTTATCTTGGAATTTTATAGTAAGGTTATTAACCATTTAAAATAAAATACAAGAAGGCATTGTAAAAGTTAAACTATTTAACTTAGAGTTAAATCTAAAAGATAAGGTTTGTATGGTAAACTAAAACTATTTAAAACCTATTGGTTGAGAATTTTTCAACCCATCCACAGCTTATCCTTGAAATAAATATTTTTGGAGCAATTATAAACTGAATATGAATGTATAATAAAATAATATTTCAAATTTTTTCTAATGTGACCCTCACCTCTCATATTAAAAGGTACTTCCCCTTGTCTTAATTTCACATCTCCAAATCCATTTGTCTCATATAAAATCTACTCAAATATCCCCAAAAATACCCTCAATTTGACCTAGAGGCCTTAATTTGATTAGAAATCCAACCTAAGGATCCCTTTTGATCAACTCAAAAGGAAACACCCAAAGAAGAGGTAATAATTTCACCACCTCTTTCAAAGTTATTTTCTTCTTCCACTTCCCATTTATTTGTTGTTTACATACCAAGATAATAAATTCATAACCATATACATAATTTTATGTTATTATAAATATGCTACAACCATATTCATTATTCTATCCATCCTATGAATGACAAGTCACCATACGTGCGTACGTACAGCTTACCGTCTCCACGTCCTGGTGTAGTTTGTTATTCAAACACTACATTATTTGGATGGGTTTAATAATGAGTATAACTTATGTAAATAATAAATATAAGATGTTAAAGATTATTTATATATGATATAACATCCAATTACATACGATTTCACCATCAATAGAATGATATTGTCGCTCGTGCGTACGTATGGATTACCGTCTCCCTAAACGCGATGGAATTCATTCCTCATCATAACCATTCAATAATAACTTTAATTTTATTATTAAAAATAATTTTTAATAACTTAATATCATTATGTAAATGAATAAAATACATTCTATCCATAAAAAACATGGCTTATGTAAAAAAGCTTATAATACAAAATGAATTAGTGAACACCTGAAACGATGATACTACTGAAATATTATTAACAAAGAAATATTAGAATA
The DNA here is from genome assembly GCA_963277665.1 of Viscum album. NCBI lineage: Eukaryota > Viridiplantae > Streptophyta > Magnoliopsida > Santalales > Viscaceae > Viscum > Viscum album. Next base: position 190,319,311 of record OY728162.1, on the reverse strand, counting down.
TCATATATGATATCATATATATGTATGTGGTTATTGTATATTTTAATAAAAATGATTACACTCTTATACAAGAGGTTAATTTACCATCGATCAAATAAAAGTACAAGCTAAGGGTTTATTCTACAATCTCTTCATTATCCAACGGTGTTTATAAGTGAGTATCTGCTGGGACCTCTTTATCAACCAAATCCGTGTTTCTTAAAAATTTATTTCAAAACATTTTTACTATTTCCTAGAATATGGGTTAAAGTCATTTATACCATTTTTTGAATTTTTTATAAAATTTTTATAAATTAATCTTTCTATCGTTTTCCAAACAAGGTCCTTTATGACCAATTCGAAAAAATGAAGGAAAGAATGTTTTTTTAACTTATACAGCGGGTACAGATATTTTACACCCTTATAAAACCTTAAAAGAATCCATTATAATAATATAAGAATATTTTCAAAATAAATATTTTCTTTTTTAATTACATGAATTTTAAATTATTTCAAAATAGAAAGATATATTTCTCTCAAATAGTTTTGATTTCATCTATGTCAACATCGTTTGATGGATTTTACACTTATTTAAATTTGATTTATTATGATACAATCTTCCAAATTGTATTGAAGGTTTTGTGATATTTTTTACTGTGGATGTGTTATTTTTATACCATTCATGGTTTATGGTTAATGTATTAACATTTCATATGAAATTTTAATACGAATTTGTATGTTATGTTTCAAAATATTCATATGAGGAATGTATTGGACATAGTAAGTAACAGGTGGAGACCGCTATAGCTTCTCGATGCATCAGTAGGTCTCATAAGACAAACTAGTGTCTTGGAATAAGGCCTTGAAAAAATATTATTTGTAGTCTTGGAACGAGTCCTTGAATACTTGGTTATGATGTCCGTCATTATGCATTCCATCATTATGAAATTGGCTATTGATATTAAATGTGATTATTAGACTAATAGAATATACATGTGAATAAATAAATGGAATTACTTTATTTATATTTGCTTTATTATGCTGAAGTTTAAGTTTAAAAGGCTTGTGTTTTAGTTTTATACACTTCCTTAAATGTTTATACTTATTTATGAAAGTTTCTACTATATTGTTATCCTTACTGAGCACTTGAGATCACCCCTTTCTATGTATTATTTATCACAGGATGTGAAGAAGTATATTATGACTGACATGTAGGGATAGTCTAAGGGAGATGAATGTTTTAAAATAGGACACAATGTTGTTGTTTTTCATTTCATAATATAATGCACAACTTATGTTTGTTTCTAGTACTTCAAAGGCTACTAAACTAATCAGTCTTTCGGGATTTTATCTCTTGTGATCATGACAATGTTATGTAATAATGCTCTGAATCTGGGTAACTAGGTTCGGGGTGTTACAGTTGGTATCAGAGGAAGTTTAGTAAAAACCTTGGAAGCTAGATTTATAAAAAACTCTGATTAGAGAATATTACCCTAACATAGAATTTGAGGATTAGTATAGAAGAACCTCCTATAATTTTGGTAATATAGGGATTTTGTTAGTTTTCTGAGCAATAAATTCCTATCTGGATAGGAGAAGGTAGAGGCGGCTCTGGCACAGATGTACCTAGGAGTGAAAACTCCAACAAGAAGTTTCGGGCTTGAACCAGGGCATCCTGGTACACAACAACGGGCCTTGCTGCACTCTTGGTTATGACACTCCTAGGGGATATGCTTAGGATAATTCATATTTTCTTTAAAAACCATTATAAATGATTTATGAGTATGTACCTCCTCAAAGAAAACATTTTTATGATTATATATTATATCCATAAACTGTTCAATTTATGTTTAGTGTTTTACAAGTTTGGAATTATGTATTGTGGTTCATAAACTAATCTTGTGAATTTTAATGTTTAGAAATGGTGCCTAGTGGAAGAAATAGAAACTGTATAAATGAACGTAATCCATGTAGGTATTTCCCTCTTACTCAAGATAATTATAGTGGAGCTGGTGATGCAACTGGTGCTGATCAACTTATCACCATACTTGGAAAACTCACTCAGGTTATGAATAATAACCTTACCCATATGGAGCACCATGATCCACAACACGGAGGATAAATATTAGACCACTTCATGAGGAAACAACCACCAACATTAAATATGAATACAAATCCATTTTTAGCTAGGAAATGGATTAGTTCCTTAGAGAAATTATTTCATACATTGGGGAGTAGCGAAAGAGAAAAAGTTGTCATGGTAGTTTGTCACCTCACGAGAGATGCAGATCAATGGTGGTCATTAATTTAAAACACAAAGGAGGATAAATAAGTATCAAATATATAATGGAGGAAGTTTAATGATATTTTCTTAGAAACATACTTTCATCATGACCATCGAGCGGATATGGAAAGACAATTTCTAAGTCAGAGGCAAAAGGAGGATGAGAATGTCGCAAAGTATGAGGCTAACATTACAATGTTAGAAAGGCATGAAACATATTATATACATAACCCAAAGAGTAATATTGATTGATTATTTGATGGGTTTAAACCATTTCTACATCAAGCATTAGTCTCACAATACTGCTCATCATATGAAGATATTGTCTCATGTGCTATCAAGGAAAAAAAGAAATTCTCTAAGTTTTACGACGTTAAAGAAAAGAAAGAGAAGAAGAGATATGCTGAATATTCTGGAAATGGAAATAAGGGCAAGAAGGGAAAGGTTTAATTTCCATACTGTAGTAAATGTGGGAAGAAATTCCCTAGTACTTACCTGAAGGGAATGGGAGTTTGTTACAAGTGTGGTAAAAAAGGCCACCAAGATCATGATTTCAAGGGAAAGAAAGATGTTGAATGTTGAATGCTAAAATTGTAGAGAAATGGGGAATTATGAAAATGAATTTCCTAAGCACCAAATAAAATTAACTCAGAAAAATCCAAGGGAGCAAGGCCAAGCTTATGTGATCACTACAGCTGAGGTTGAAGCTCCGAATGATGTGGTGGCCAGTAATTTAATGGTTTCCTCAAGTTTATCCAATGCTTTATTTGATTCTGGATCATCGTATTATTTTATATCTTCCCAGTTTTCTAAGAAAATTAGATATCTCTAATTTTATTTAACAAAGAATTTGTCAGTCAAAAATCCTAAGGGAAGTATCATTCCAACTGTGTTTTGTGAATCAGTTCCCATTAGGGCATATAAATTTTCTTTATCTCTTGATCTCATCATCATACCCATGATTGAATTTGATATAATCCTCAATATAGATTGGATTTTGGACCATAATGCAAAAAAAATTATAAGAAGAAGGATGTTACAATTTTTGATGATGATAATGAGTACCTTATATTTAGAGCAGAAACGTCACCACCTGATTCTTATCTAGATCGACCCCCAGTAGCTCTACAAAATTCAATTATTGAGGAGGAAGAGAATGAAATAACTATGAGTGAGTAAATGAATGTTCAAACAGAGGATTTACCTATTGTACAAGAATATGTTGATTTGTTTCCAGAGGATTTACCTAGACATCCTCCAGAATGAGAAATTGAGTTTTCTATTGATTTAATTTCTGGTTTAATGACAATATCAAAGACCCCTTATAGAATGACCACTATGGAATTAGTTAGACTAAACAAAAAATAATAGGAATTTAGTAATAAAGAATTTATTGGCCCTAGGGTTTATCAATGATGAGCCCATGTTCCTTTTGTTAAGAAGAAAGATGGATCTATGTGGGTTTGCATTGACTATAGGGAGATTAATGCAATAACAATAATGAACAAGTATCTCCTTCCTCGCATTGATGATTTTTTCAATCAATATCATGGAGCTCAATATTTTTCAAAGATTGAACATTGATCTGGATATCATCAATTGTGTGTGATGAAGGAAGCCATTCTGAAAACAACATTTAGAACTAGGTACGGGCTTTACGAGTTTATAGTAATCCCTTTTGGACTGACTAATGCACCCTATATTTTCATGGATATAATGAATATAGTATTCAAGTAATATCTTGACGACTTTGTAGTGGTATATATTTATGATATCTTGGTATACTCAAAAATCTACAAAGATCATGAAAATCACTTGGGCACTATTCTAAAAACCCTCAGAAGAAATGAATTATATTGGAATTTTAGCAAGTGTGAATTCTGGATTCAAGAAATTTTTTTTCTTGGCCATATTGTCTCTAAGGATGGAATCAATGTCAATCCTTCAAAGACCAAGGCAATCCAAGAATGGCCTGCACTGACGAGTATAACTGAGGTACACAGTTTTATTGGTTTAGCAGGTTATTATCGATATTTCATACAGAATTTTGCCCGATTGGCTAACCCATTAACCAAGCTTACACGTAAAGGGTTTAAATTTGTTTGGAAAAAACAGTGTGAAGAATGTTTTGAAGAACTGAAGATAAGATTATTCAATTCTATTATCTTGACTCTACCATCATAAAATGATGGGTTTGTAATTTATAGTGATACTTTAAAGAAAGGACTCAGTTGTGTCCTTATGTAGAATGCTAGGGTTATTTCATATTCATCATGATAGCTAAAAATTCATGAACAAGATTGTCCTACTCATGATATTGAGTTAGTAGCTATAATATTTTCTTTGATGATATGGAGACACTATCTCTATGGTGAAAAAATGTGAGATATATACCGATCACAAGAGTTTGAATTATATTTTCTCACAAAAAGAACTCGATATGAGGAAAAGATGATGGATTGAACTACTCAAATATTATTATTTCACTACACACTACCACCCAGGGAAGGAAAATAAGGTGGAAGATTCTTTGACAAGAAAAGATCATGGAGTTTTGAACAAGATGAGAGTTTAAAGGGATCATATGTTCATGGATCTAGTAAATATTGATATGGGAATAATCATAGAAGGTGAAACATCAATACTTTTTCTAATGGTTGTAAAACCATATTTACTATAAAGGATAAGAAGTTCTCAGACTGATGATGAGGAGTTTCAAAATAAAATTAAAGCTGTGAATGATGAGAGATTTTTTGAATTCAAATATGAAGATGAAATTTTTAAATTTGGGAAGAGACTTTGTTTTCATGACATACCTGATCTAAAAAGGGAATTGTTGGACGATACTCATAGATCTAATTTCTCTATACATCCTAGTATCACTAAGATGTATAGATATTTGAAGGAACATTTTTGGTTGGAAAACATGAAGAGAGAGATTGCTTATTATGTGTCAAGATGTATGGGTTTTCAACAGGTTAAGGCTAGAAGAAAACATCCTGGAAGAGTCATGAAACCTCTTCCCATACCTGAATAGAAATGGGATGATATTATGATGGAATTTTTCATGGGGATACCAAATAATCCTAGAAGAAATGATGCAATATGGGTCATTGTTGATTATCTTACCAAGTCAGTACATTTTCATACTATAAGAGAAGATTTATCACTTGAACATCTAGAAAGAATATATATTAATGAAGTTGTAGTACTTCATAGAGTACCCATATCGATTGTTTCTGATCATGATCCTTGTTTTACATCAAGATTCTGGAAAATTATTTAGAAGGACCTAGATATTAAACTTCATTTCAACACTACCTACCACCATCAAACGGATGGAAAATCAGAATGGACTATTAAAACCTTATAAGACATGTTGATATCATGCTCACTTGACTTTCAAGGTATGTGGGATCAATATTTATCTCTGTTAGAATTTTCCTATAATAATAGATTTCATTCAAGTATTCTGATGGCGCCATATGAAGTGTGATATGGAAAGAGATGTCGCGCACCAACTTGTTGGGATGATGTTGGTGAAAGAAAATTCGTAGGCCTAGAACTTGTTTAGGAGACAATGGAAAATGTGAAGGTTATCCAAACCCACATCAAAGTATCTCAAAGTAGGAAAAATAGCTATGCTGATAACCAAAGGAATGATTTATAATTTCAAGTAGGAGATCATGTTTTTTTAAGGTATCTCCATGGAAGGGTGTTATACAATTTGGTAAGAAGGGAAAATTAAGTCCCAGGTACATTAGACCTTTCATAATTCTAGAACTAATTGGAGTTGTAGCTTATCATTTGGCAATGCCGCCAAGTCTATCTAATGTTCATGATGTGTTCCATGTATCACTATTAAGAAAATACATTCCTGACCCATCGCATGTACTCAGCTATGAATAAATAGAACTGGAACCTGATCTGTCTTATTGTGAAGAGCCTGTCAAGATTCTTGATACCAGAGAACAAGTGCTGAGAAACCGAATGACTCATCTCGTAAAAGTTCTATGGAGAAACCATAAAATGGAATAGGCAATGTGGAATCCCAAGGAACATATGATGAAGAACCCCATGAATCTTTTTATGCAGTAATATTATTGAAAATTCGAGGAAAAAATTATTTTAAGGAGGGAAGAATGTAACACCCCAAGCTTCCACGGTATGCTTTTCTTTGAATAATAAAATAGCTTGCATTGTACGCAACTTCGAGTTATAACACACCAAGACCAATCAAACTAGACATTATGAATAATAATACCCACATTTTAAAATTTTATAAATTTAATTTTTCAAAATGGACTTTATTATTGGATTCAAAATATCAAAATTTTCTTAGCGTGAATTTTTTGTATTTTTCTGAAAACATTCAATTTTTTATGAATAGTGAAAAACATTGTGTTATTGTTTAAAACACAATTTTTATTTAAATAATTACTTAATTTATTTAAATTTATATTAGGTAAAAATATATACATAATACCTATATATGTTCAATGTAATTCATTGGAGTAATTTTATAAAAATATTAGATATATAAAATTTTATTGAACTTTTTACTGTCTTTTACCCACCTTCTAAGAACATTTAAAAATTTTCTTACAACGTAATTTTACCACTTCTATGAATTGAATTTCAAAAAACTGAGAGACTCAATTGACATTAGTAAGTAAAATGTGGTTTAATAGGATGAAAATAATTTTTGGTGAATAGTAACTTTTGAATTTTATTTACCACGGTTAAAAGTAAATAGGGCAATTAAAGGTAAAAATTATATTACAATTACCCTAACACATGTCCTAATTCTATTGGATAAGTTTATTTCGACCAAAATAAATATTTGGAATAAAATATTATTCTTTTGGTCCACTTGTATTAGATTAGAAAATTTATTATTATTCTATTTCAAGAAGAGTTAAAAGTGTTAAATTCAATGTTTAATAACTAACTTTTTTTAATATAGGGTTATACATAAGATAAATTAGACTCTAAATATTCATTATAAATCTAAAATGATTTCCTAAATAATGGTATTTTACTTATAAATTTTAGACATTAAATAATTAAATATATTTATGACACAATGATGATACAATAATTACCTTATTAATGAATGATTAAAATAATTGATATTATAAATATCCAAATAAATGTAAATTGAGACTTCTTATGAATTCCACTAATTTTATAGGTTAATATGACATGTTATGGTTTATTAAATAATTTTTTTATGTGATAATGTTCTGATGAATTTCAAAAAAATAAAATACCAAATAGTGTCAAGATTGACATAAATGAGTATTTAAAAATAATACTATATTATTAATTGATATAATATTCCTAAAAATATAAGTTTTGGAAAAATGAATTATATAATAATATATATTTCATTAATGAACCACTTCGGGTTCTCTTGGAATTTTATAGTAAGTTTATTAACCATTTAATATAAAATACAAGAAAACATTGTAAAAGTAAAACTATTTAACTAAGAGTTAAATATAAAAGATAAGGTTAATATGATGACTTAAACCTATCTAAAACCTATTGGATGATAGGTTTTTGAACCAGACCCAACTTATCCTCTAAATAAATTCTTTTAGATACATTATAAACCAATTATGACTGTATAATAAAATAATATTTCAAGCTTTTCCTAAAGTGACCCTCACCTCTCTTATAAAAGGCTACTTCCCCTTCTCTTAATTTCACACCTCCAAATCCATTTTTCTCAGCCAAACCCTGCTCTAATATCTTCCCAAATACCCTCACCTCTACCTAGAGGCCATAATTTTATTATAAAGCCAACCTATATAGCCCTTTTGGTCAACTCAAAAGGAAATACCCAAAGAAGAGGTAATAATTTCACCACCTCTTTCAAAGTTCTTTTCTTCCTCCACTTCCTCTTTCTTTGTTGTTTCCATAGAAAAATAATAACTCAAGTAAATTATACATACTGTGATGTTATTATAAATATGGTACAACTATATTCTCTATTCTATCCATCCTATTAATTACAAGTCACCATACGTGCGTATGTACAACTTACCGTCTCCACGTCACGGTGTAGTTTGTTATTCGTACACTTCTTTATTTGGATGGGTATAATAAAAAGTATAATAGATGTAAATAACAAATATAAAATTTTAATTATTCTTTATATATGATATACCATCAAATTACATATGATTTTACCATCAATAGAATGATATTATCGCTCGTGCGTACATAAGGATTACCATATCTAAGAACGCGATGAAATTCATTCCCCATCATAACCATTGAAGAATAATTTTCATTTTATGATTAAAAATAATGTTTATGAACTTAATATCATTCTTTATATACATTAAATACATCCTATCCATAACAAACATGGCCTATATAACCAAGCATATAAATGAAAACGAATTAGTTAACACCCAAAACAATGATACTATTGAAATATTATTAACCAAGCCATATTAGAAGATCATATATGATATCATATTTATGTATGTGGTTCTTGTATAAATTAATAAAAATTATTTAACTATTATACAAAAGGTTAACGTATCCTTGATTAAGGAAATGCAATGGTTAATTCTACAATCTCTTCATTATCTGAGGTTGTTTATACGTGAGTATCTACCGGGACCTCTTTATCATCCACATATGCGTTTATTAAAAATGCATTTCAAATTTTTTTTACTATTTAATAGAATATAGTTTATTGTTATTTATACCCTTGTTTAAATTTTTTATAAATTTTTTATAAATTAATCTTTCTTTCATTTTCCAAACAAGGTTATTTACGACCTTTTCGTCAAAATTAAGGGAATAATGTTTTTTAAATTATACGGAGGGTGCGGCTATTTTCTACCATTATAACACCTTAAAATCTTCCCTTACTAGCTTATAATAATATTTTAAAAATAAATGTTTTCTTTTATAATTACATGAATTTTAAATTATTTCAAAATAGAAAGAGATATTTCTCTCAAACAATTTTGATTTCATATATGTCAACATTATTTGATGGATTTTACACTTGTTTGAAGTTGATTTTTATGATAAAATCTTTTATATTGTATTAAAGGTTTTGTGATATGTTTTACTGTGGATGTGTTATTTTTATACCATTCATGGTTTATGGTTAAACTATTAACATTTTTATGCTAGTTTTAATATGAATGTGTATGTTATGTTTCAACCTTTTAATATGAGGGACGCATTGGAATTAGTAAGTGATGGGTGGAGCCTGCTATAGCTCATCAATGCATCAGCAGGTCTCATGAGACAAAATAGTGTCTTGGAACAAGGACTTTATAAAATATTATTTGTTGTCATGGCATGAGGCCTTGACTATGTGGTTATGATTTTCAGCATTATGCATTCCATCATTATGAAATCGGATATTTATTTTACATGCAATTATTTAACTAGTAGAATATCCATGTGAATAAGTAAATGGCGTTATTTGATTTGTATTTTCAATATTATGCTGAATTTTAAGTTTAAAAGGATGGTGTTTTAGTCTTATACATTTCTTTAAATGTTTGTGCTTATTTATGAAAGTTTCTACTATATTGTTATCTTTACTGAGCACCTGAGTTCACCCCTTTTTATGTTTTATTTTTCCCATGATGCGAAGAAGTATATTATGAATGACCTGAAGGGATATTCTAAGGAAGATTAATTTGTTAAAAGGAGACACAATTTTTTTGTTTTTCATTTAATAATGTAATGTAAAACTTATATTTGTATCTAGTACATCCAAGGCTACTAAACTGATTGGTATTTTCAGATTTGATCCATTGTGATCATGACAATGTTATTTCATAATGCAATGGCTCTGGGTATCTAGGGTCAAGATGTTACAATTGTGCACATACAAGAGCTTCTTCAGCTCTAGCAAGGTAGAATGATAGTGGATGAATATTCATAGAGGTTCATCAACCCTTCCTTGTACTCGATGGATATGGTTAGACCTCAGTATTTCAGGGATTAGACATTCAAGAAGGGACTGTGTAGAGGCATGCAAGCCAGTGTTATCCCTATACACATTTTGACTTATGTTGGGGTGCTTGTGAATGCTTGAGTGGTTGAAATCTTCTTGGCTGAGTAGAAACAGCCATTGACAGTCATTAGTGGACAAACAGGAGTAGATAACTTAGTAGAAATGAGCCGAATTTAGTCCTAGGGTCCTGGATATGAGAGATGTTTCAGGAGAAGTTCCCATGATAGAGGATCTGTAGTTCAGGGCTCATAGGGTCGGTCCAGTCATCTTAGGGAGAGGAAGTTCTATTCATGTGATGACATGGTACATCTTTATCTGGATTGTCCAACATATCATATTATTGATAAAGAAATAGTGGATGGACAACCAAGTTAGATATAGTGACAATATCAGAAATATCTAAAAGGAAGTGGACATGGAAAAGGAGTTGGGAGAGAATTAGGAGGTGGTCATCATTTTGACATGTAACCATAACCACCCCCAGGTGGTCCACGCTAGGCCTAGGGAGATAGAGGATAGGGGCGGGGACTACTACATTTTATTGAGGCATATAACCCATGGGCTCTAGGAATGATTTGAGGTATGATCAGTGTATTTTATACTTTATTTTCAGTACTTATAGACATAGGTTCTAGTCATTCCTTTCTCACCACATATCTTGTTCGAGACATAGATATTTTGGTTGAACTATTGAATTTACCCTTTCTCTTGGAGACACCAAATGGAGAATAATAAGTGATCATAAATTTATGATGATAGTGTGACCTAACCCTTGTAGATGAGTGTTTTAATTGTAATGTCATGGTGGAAGATTTGAGGCCTTACAAAATCATTCTTGGTATGGATTGGTTAATTACAATCCATGTCCATATTAAATGTTTTTAGAAAAGGGTGTGGTGTGTCTACAGTGATGGAACAAGGTTTTCCATTTTGTGTGAAATGTAAAACCAGACATCATAGGATGGGATCAATCATAAGAGGGTGTAGCCAATTACTCACAGTTTTCTAGATTGACCCTCAGTGTAACAGATGTTATGAGCATCCAGTTTCTTGCTTTGGTAGCAGAGTATGAAGACATATTTCCTAAAGATGTTCCAATATTACCTCCCTACCGGGATATAGAATTTTGCATTGATTTACACCCTAGGATGACATCGATATCTTCATTATCATACTATATGTCTCCCTCATAACTTCGTGAGATAAGGGTGCAATTGGAGGACTTATAAAAGAAGGGATTTGTGAGACCTAGTACTTCACCCTGGGCGGTCCCAGTTTTGTTTTCCAAATAGGCAGAAGAGAGATTGAGGTTGTGTGTGGACTACTAGTGCTAAAAAAGGTGAATATTAATAACAAGTATCCAATAAGAAGAATCTATGATCTCTTTGATAAATTGAGAGGGGCATGATGGTTCTCAAAGGCTGACCACAGATCAGGCTATCACTAGTTGCGAGTCTGAGATGAGGATATACTGAAGATTACTTTGAGATGTCACTATAGTCACAATGAGTACTTGGTGATAACCTTTGATGTGATGAAATACCCAATAGTGTTCATGGGACTCACGAACTGGATCTTTGAGCCTTACATATACTGGTTTGTGGTAGTCTTCATCGACGATATCCTTGTGTACTCGACATATGAGGAGGAGCTCATGAGACACTTAAAGATGGTTCTTGAAGTACACTAAGAGTACCAGCATTGTAAGAAAATATCAACGTTATAGTTATGGATTCAGGTGGTCCAATTTCTAGGACATGTTATCTTAATAGATAAAGTGGTTTTAGACCCAGACAAGGTTGAGGTAGTGTTATCATCAGATCCACCTACGAGCGTGATATATGTATGAAGCTTCCTCAGGCTTGAGGTCTATTAACAAAGTTTCATACCTGATTTCTCCATAATATAAACACCTATGAAATCTTGGACTCAAAAGGGGGAGACATTCATGTGGAAAGAGAAGTGTCAGCATGTTTTTTAACAGTCAAGGTAGAGTTTGAAGAGTTCTCTAATATTGAGATTTCTGGAGGAGGGTTTCAAGTTCGTAGTGTTTTTTGATGCATTAGGGATAAGTATTGGTTGTTTACTAATGAAAATTCAAGTGGATATTTCCTATTTTTCATGCTAGTTGAGACAACATGAGCAAAACTATGTGACCCATGATCTTTATTTAGTAGTGGTAGTATTTCCATTAAAGATGTGACGACACAACATAATAGGGGAGAGGTTTATCATATACTCTAATCAAAAGTGTCTCAAGTATATCTTCTCTCAAATGGATCTGAACTTGATACAGAGAATATGGATAGTGTTCCTATAGCACTATGAATTTGAGATTGTCTCAACTTCTAGGAATGGGAACGGTGGTAGATTCTCTCAACATGAGATCTAGTTCGCAGTTGTTGAAGGTGGCGTCTAAGTATTTAGTCTCATTACATTAGTCCTTTGTGTATGGAGACAGAGTAGCTTAAATATAGTCTATGGTTTTTACCCCTAAACTCTTATAGTGAGTCAAGGAGACACAACTTGGGATACTGACTGTGAGACCCTATGTGATCAGATGTTTATAGGGAATGCCCCTGATGGATATTCAAAAGGTGGGGGTCACATTGTTTTTTTCAGAGGATTCATAGTAGTACTAGTGGAATTGTGGGAGGTGTTTCAATGGTAGTTTCATACATCCCCTTTGGTGGTACATCCCAGTGTAGAGAAGTTGTACTAGGACCTTCGATGTTAGTTTTAGTGGATATGGATAAAGAAAGCAGTGGCATAGTTCATTTCTTGATTCCTTACTTATCAGTAAGTGAAGGCTGAGTGCCAAGATCCAATGGGATTAGATGAAACTGTTGAGGTGTTGGAATGAAAGTGGGATGTAATATCGATGGACTTTGAGATGGGTTTTCCATGTACATCTAGGGGAAATGATTCAATCGGGGATATTGTTGACTAACACACCAAGTTAGGACACTTCAAAGCTATCTGAGAGTAGAGTTCAACAGAGATCTTGGGAAATCTCTACGTGCATGAGATAATTTTACTCCATGGAGTCCCATCGAAGATTGTTTCAAATTTTGATTATCATTTTACATCCCAGTTGTGGAATGGATTACAAGAGGAATTTGGGACCCATTTATTCTTAAGCACAAAATTTCACCCATCGATGGACAACCAGATAAATCAGACCATTCAGGTCCTGGAGGAAATGTTGCGAGATTCATTGTTGGAATTCAGTTCTAGTTGGGAGGATCACCTACCACTAGTTTAGTTCAGGTACAATAATAGCTATCATACCACCATTGGTATGGAACCATTTGAGGTTTTGTACAAGAGACTCTATAGGTCACCACTTTGTTGGGATGACCTAGGAGAGTCAGTACTCATGGGCTCAAAGTTGGTATGAGCTACAACAGAGAAGGTGTAGATCATCTAGGAGCAGATGAAGACTGCCTAGAGACTTCAGAAGTTAGATGATGATAGGAGGCAGATGCCTTTGGAGTTTGAGGAAGTAGACCTTGTATTCCAATGGTTTTTACCAAGATAAGAATTAAAGATATTTTGATGGGGTGACAAGTTATCTATGAGGTTTATCAGCCCTTTTCAGATAATTTGTAAAGTTATCAAGGTGGAATAATTATTAGCTATACCCACATAGTAAGACCGGGTACATGACATCATCCTCATGTCGTAGATGAGGAGGTATGTGCATGACCCATCACACATCAACTGGGAGAAGTTGGACATTGAGGATGGATTGAATTTTGTTGACTACCCAATGGAGATCAATGATCAGCAAGATATGTTACTTTATGGGTGATTGATCCCTTTAGTGCGTGTTCTGTGGTAGTAAATGAATCTCCAAGAGTCCACTTAGGAGTGAGAGGATTAGATTCATGCTTAGTACCCTCATCTTTTTTAGTAGCCTTTTTTTTGGATTTTCAGGGAGATAAAGCCCCAAGGTGGGGAGAATTTAATTTCCTAGATTTTCTATGTATTATTATTAAATATTATATGGATTAATTTGAAGACCAACAGCTAAGAATATGTGAAATTCCAAGGCCCAGTGTTCCTAGAATAAATGTTTTAATAATATTAAAATATTAAATATCACACACACATAGTTTTCCTAAAAAATGGAAAAAATTCTAAATTATTTCTTAGATTAGAAATATGAGGGCACCATTGTGTTCAGAGTAGTAACATTACCCTAGGAATGACCTAAAATCAGCGGGCACGGGTTGGGTGTGGAATGTTGTTTTTAGAGTTTTTTATGAATAAAAAAAATTGAATATTTATTTTATTTTATGATTTCATTGATGAAGTTACACTTATTATTTTAAGTAAGACTTTAGTTGGGGATACAATGCTAGGATAATAATCTTGGAAATTCCATGGAGGATTAGGAGAGAAACTCTGGATATATCTCTTGGAAGGAGATGATGGAATTGAGGATCAAATATCGACATTCATCGTTCTTGATAGATCTCACCAGCAGCAATCGATCCTCAAAAAAAAGTTATCCAATTACTAGTCAGGATACATTATTTTGTATTTTCTTTACTCTTTCATAAATTAAGTGAAGAATGAGGACCAAACAAAAAATGGGTCAATCCGCGATTCAATCATTCCTTGTAGGATGGGTTATATGCCGTGAGATTATCAGGGTTTGAATATTTTATAATTGATTTGATTTAATAATCATTATTATAATAATTCATTGAGTTATGATAAGAAAATGGTTGAGGTTCATTCCTCATATCTGTTCCTTGTGTTTTATCTCCCCTATTTTCTATGCGTTCTTCATTCTTCAATGGTTTTTTGAACGATCAATCATTGCACCTTCATTTCTCAGTAAAAAATTCTAAAATTGGAGATATGACCTTAGGAAAACCTAAAATAAGTATAAAGGTGATGATGATGGATGAATCAGAGTGAATTGGAAGAAACTATTCCTTGATAGGTTTGCATTAGAATCAATTTAAATGGATTTTTGAGCTGATTAAAGGCCTAAACACATCAATTCGATGTTAGGATGATGGAAGGACCTTGGATCTTGAGTTTTGAGGTGAATAGATCATTAGAACAAGATCTGGATCATCATACGATGCTTGTAGATGAATAACAGGAGATTCTAGAAAAACTCGAGGAACATAGTGTGTAACCCGAGGTTACACGGTGTGTGGCCCCCACTGAGTAGTGTCTAGGGTTTCAAGAGATAGTTTAATGTATCATGGTATGTGACCTTGTCACAAGACATGTAAGTCCTTCCCCAAGACTCAACATGTATCCCATAAGATAAATGAACACGAGTGGAGAACATGGGTTGCCTGCACGACATGTACCCCACAACACAACTGGGCATGAACTAAGTACATAGACTACCCCATGTAGTGGTACATAGGAAGTGATACAAGGGTTGACAACATGTACTAGAAAATGACTAGAGTACATGGGTGGACCCCAGATGGAAGGACATGGTGTGTGAATTCTTCTAAACACCGTGTACCC
Source organism: Viscum album (assembly GCA_963277665.1). Taxonomy (NCBI): domain Eukaryota; kingdom Viridiplantae; phylum Streptophyta; class Magnoliopsida; order Santalales; family Viscaceae; genus Viscum; species Viscum album. The sequence goes on along the minus strand of OY728162.1, from coordinate 190,303,541 downwards.
ATCTTTTACACGACATATTTTGGAATGAAATGGGATATTGTACATGGGAAGTACCCAAGGTCAAGTGACATGGAGTCTGACCCTACTACATGCAGTGTATGCCATTTTACATGAATTTATTCTCTTGTCCTCTTTATCTTGTATAAGTTTCATTAGGATTGGTTCACCATTCACTTCTGTGAAGGTAGGTACGAATCATTTCTTACTCATAAGACTATGATCCCTTTAGTATGAATTCCTTTATAGAGTTGTTGGAATCCCCCAAGAGACTCATAGAAGGATCCTATATTCATTATTCACTCCATATATAGATTATTTGGTATTTAAATGACCAAATTTATAGGGCATTGATCCACTACTTAACAAGTTAATCCATATGGAGTTGTTGGTATCACCGCATGGATCTGGCTGTGATCCTCATTTGTGGTATCATGTTCTCTTCAGATAAATCAATGTATCTTTATCTCATGATAGTTCTTGATGAATAATACTTCTTAGACAGATGTCATCAGTTCTATCAGACTATGGAGTGTGTTATCTCAGATGAATGCTTCATGGAATATTTGAGCTGAATCCCTAGTGTAGGTATAAGGTAGTTGTGACTTACCTCTAGACCACATGTCTTGGATTTAGTATATCTCAATGTTTTCATATGTCTTATATACGTATAATTTGGTAAAAGTGACTGTATCTTTCCTTTGTGTATTTTTTTTTTGTGGTTTTAGGGTGTCCTACTGAGTATTTTTATGATCACACCTGCATGGGATTTTCGGGCATGTGTTTTGTCTTGTGTAGACGAGTGACCTTTTGACAGAGTCCTAGGTGGACTAGGACCGAATGGATCATTGTGAGATTAGGTAATCTGAGGTGTGTTCCTATGGCTATAGACTACAGTCTAATTACCTTTGCTTACATGTTGGACTTGTGGTTACAAACTTCTTTTTGTGGGATTGTATTTGGACAAGTTTCACTTTACTTTACTTTCATGTCGTACTCTATTGGATGGGATATAGTGGTATGCATGCATTTTTTTCTTAGTGGTTTTTACATTTCATCATTTATAGGCTTGGAGATGTTTACGTGCATACATGTACATAGAAAATTCCTCCCATTTTAGTGATATACCAACTTGGTTCTAGTCACTAGCCCTTGGCCAATTGGGGATGGGCTTGGGGAGTCATGGCCTGAGCCCTACAAGGATGTGTTGTGTAAGAACTAGACTTTGGGGATATATCCCAGATTGCAGAGGGCCTATGATAGTTTTTGAGGCCCAGTTAATTTAATATAACAAAAATTAATTAAATAGATAAATTTAATTATAGTTTCAAATTAAATTAATTAAAATTATGTTTTGATTTGAAAGTAGTTTTTTAATAATCTGAAATATTAATTTAATTTTTTGAATTGGAATTAAAATTAAATTGGGATAGATTTTAATACATTATTTGAATTTATTAAATCCATTTAATTTATATAAATACCCTCGTACTTTTAATTTATTGCAATCGATTTTTTTATCATGTGTATATTTTTTTATATTGGCTAGTCTTGAGAAAATTTACCGAACCCATGCATGCTTGGATTATTTAATTATTTATTGTGTGTGATGATTATAATAAGTAGGTAATTAAATGAATTTCTGCACATCGTCTTATTTTTAGTAAATATATATAAGGGCCTACACATCTAATGTATCTGTTCTATACTATTCCCATAGACCCCCTCACCAACACATGAGTATATTTGTACATGGAAGATGAAATTTTCAAACGCGGACCCCTCCAAGATGAGGCAGCGCACTCGATAAGGAGTATATACACTAGATCAGAGGTGAGATGTGATACAGGTTCAGAATTGACTCAGGTATGAAAACCCCTATGTCAATATTGATCCATTATTTTAAAATTGACCAATCACTCAAATAAGATCAAGACCAGTTGGAGAGATTAATTTCCTTTATTAATTGTTTGTTATTTTTTTAGTGTGCATGTTTATTGTAATATCACATAAAATAGTAAATAAGATAAAATTTGTAAGGATGTGACACATATTTTTCTATTAAAGCATGTCCAGTTGAGAGTGAGATGAAATACATTAAACATATTTAATAGAAATGGATTGCATTCATCTTGATATAATATAACCCCTCCAAGATATATGATGTATTAATGCCTTCTATTCCTCTTAATTGAACAAAACTGGGTGTTCATGGTATTCATAATCCATATTTGAGATTGAGTCCAACTACTAGGGATTTCTCATGAGAGTAATGGGTTGAATTAACTAAGGTGATTAGTCAACGATTTTCCATAGCTAACTTTCCATCACTATAGAGTAAAAGAGTTGAGGGAATCAAGGATTCAATTCCAATAAGCTAGGATTTTTCTCAATAGATCAAAGAACCATAAGTTAAAGTGGTATGCCATCCTAAAGACTACCTTGAAACTACCTGATTAGCATTGTATCCATATATTTTTGACTATGAGGGGAGGATTCAAGGATCCTTTTCTCTAGAATACTCAAGAAATTGAGTATTTCAAATCTAATACTGAGGACTATTGAGGTTTAATAAAATAGAAGGAGACATTAAATGATTTAATAATTAATTAATCAAAAATATCTAAAATGTAATCAAGATAAAGTACCGACTGATAAAATTTATTTTTTAAAGATCAAAAATTTAAATAACCAACACAACAGGTACGTTATCACTTCAATCCATACCAAAAAAAAATCCTAACAGGCCATAACTTGTAGGAGTGGCACATGCACTTACGCTTAGTACTATGCCAATAAAGTAATCATTATGTGCTTGAGTCCTCACTTATGGTTGAGCCTCCCTAGGGATAAAGTATAACGACCCATAATTTACAAAAATTGATATTAATTCATAATTTAAGTATATTAATTACAACATATAAAAAAACCATGACAGGACCGTATAGGTATAGAGTCTTTGGAAACTGTGAAATATAAACAACAAATTCATAAAACATTTACTTTGTATCCTATTTATTTATTCATAACTAGACTTCTTTTTGGAATATCATACTTAATACCCTTCTTCATTGAATAGGGAAAGAAAAAAAATGTGGTGAGATCAAATGGTCTATAAGGGTAAACAAAATAAATATCAATCATATAATATTCATAAGAACATAACATTTGGAAATCATCTCATGTATATAAAAGATCATAATATCATGTCATGGGATAACTCATAAAAGTGAAATGTAATCCCGATAGTCATAAAATAAGACATGAAATTTTGTGGCATGCACATATAATCATATAAAATCATTTCATATTAGTCAAGGATCATTTACGAGACCATCATAGTATACAAAGTATATAATTGAACTGAGTCCACTCCTCGTTCCAGCCTTGTACTACTGAACCAGATTTACTTGATGTTCTAGTCATGTCTATCTCATGAGATATAAATCTCTACCCAATGAATTATAGGGAGATATAGGTCTCACCAATCTCATAATGAAACCATTCTTACGTGTGCCACAAAAATAAAAAAACATTCACCATAGCATAACCCATGAAATAAAATGGGTTTGTTAAACATCATTCCAATATAATTTATATAAAACAAATGAATTTCCCCAATAGCATTCCATCATAAACAAATTAAAATCATATTAATAACAGGGATATAAATATAATAATATTTAAAGAGTTTCATCTTATATGGAAAATAATTTTGGGAAAACACTTGAAATTCATTCATGAAGAAAAAAAATCCTTTCTTCTTAGAAAACGCTTTCCTTCATCAAAATGCCACAAAATTTTAGAATAAATAATTTTATGTTAAAATAACCTTATAATATTATAGGGGTAGATTCAAGAAAATAATGAATTATGAAATTTTAAAAATCTTTTCATGCCGTACAAGTTAAAAAAACATTATCCTTGTACTTTTTCTGAAAAGGACAGAAAGTACCTCTTATCGAGAACAAAAAATGTTCCCATTCATACCATTTAGTAAAGATTTACCAATGGGTAAAATTTAATTTTAAAAATTATAGAAGGATATAAATAATATTTTGAAATATTTATTTGGGAAACATGGATGTGGATGATAAATAACCCCTAGTAAATACTTACGAATAAACAATCTTGGATAAAAATGAGATTTTAAAATTTATCCCTTACCTTAGGTCTAATATCCTTCGTATTTATACAAAAATCCAATATGATGATTAAAATAATGTTACTGATTTATTCTAGAATAATAAACATTTTTATGATAACATTTATGATCATATTTTCATCAATTTTTTAGTAACATTTCATTGTTACTCGTTATTCGATTATTAACAGCTTTATTTTTGTATGCATGTTTTGTCAGATAAGTTATCATTCCTACATTTAGGTTATAGTTATATCATTTAAAGAATGGTATTAGTACAATATATATCATATTTATTCATTAAATCATTTATATATTCATGCTTTATTGAATATTATGTAGAACGAATTACATTGCACCATGGAGATGGTAAGCCACACGTACGTACACGCGATGATTTCATTTTTCTTAGGATGGATAGAATGAGAAATAAGGTTGTTTCATATTTATAATGACATATAAGTATATGAGTGATAATTATGTTATTAATTTATAATTAAAAATATAAATAATAGGAAGTATAAGAAGAAAGAAATTTTAAAGAATCAGTAGAATAGATTACCTCTTCCTCGGCGTACCACCTTTAGATTTCCTCTCAGGGCACTGGCATTGGTCTATGAAGAATACCAAAACCTATAAAATTAAAATAATTAAGTTGAGAAGGAAAAATGGTAGGGGTTACCATGATTAAAGGCTGAAAATGAATTCAATAGGTGAGGGAGGAGGTTCCCTTTTATAATGGAGGTGAGAGGCACTTTTTGAAACCTCAAAAATATTAATTTATAATAAAATCAAACCCCACATAAAAACCTCCAAAATGTATAAAATTAAAATATGAGATGATATAGGGTTGTAATATCATCAACCAAAAATTTTTATACAAGTCTGTATGTCAATTTAAGCATTATTATGTTAGTTAACACTTAGTTATTCTATTTTATTTTAATTGTGGTAATAACATGCTAAATATTTAATGGTAATAAATATTTAATTATATGGTGTTAATTGACCATAAATATATATTTTATGAAATTTTAGACCATATAATTATCAATTTGTAATTTTTAAATATTTATAAGAATTTTAAATCATTTAATAAAATTTTATTTTTATAAAATGTCAATAGAGACAATTTTGAAACTATTCATTTATTTGACTTTAAATAAAATTCACACAGGAGATAAATTTGAAAAAAAAATATTTAATACGCTTCTAACATGTCATATTAACTTATAAAATTTATGTTTTACATTAATTAGTTCATGTGATATTTATTTTAATATTTTTAAAACCATCTATTTGAAATTTCTATTAAGAAAATAAATTTTACATCATTATTGTGTCAAAATTAATGGTAACTATTTAGTCTCTAAAAATTATAAATAATTTTATATGATGGATGTAATTATTTTATATTTCCATATAAAATATATAGTTGATATTATATCCTAGCTATCCATATATTAAAATTAATATACTTATATAAAATGAGATTATGGCATTTTGTCACATTCATTAGTTTTTATTACATTCATGTCATATTCATAGGTAAGTGGCCATAAAGTGATTAAATTTCTAAAAATAGATGATAACGGTATAATTTATTCATACAATAGGATTTTTATAGGTGTTAAGGTAATTTTATAATATTATTTTTACCCTTAATTAACTGATTTACCTTTGACCATGGTAATAAAAATAATTACCAAAGTTACTATTCATAATGCCCAAAAATAAAAGTATCATGTCAACATAATTTGGACCAACTGATTCCAAATATAGAATCCATTTTCAAAAATTTAAAACTCAGATGTTTGAGTAATTAATTTAAAATTAATCTCGTTTTTGAAATGAGAAAACGAGTTTTAGAAGTTAAAACAATGCGAAAGATTGAAATGTTTTTATCTATGAATTCAGTGTAAAATTAATTCTAATAACATAAATTATATTTAATGATAAAAATATATTCTATTTATACTTTAAAACCATTAAATATTATAAATTATCCACCTAAATTATCTCAATGAAAAAATTTATTTTTAATTAAAATTTAGCGTATTTTTAATATTCATCAAAACATGAAGGTTATCAAAAAAATATAAGAAATTTATCCAAAGTAAATTTTTATATCCTGATTCAAAATAAATTTTTTATTTTGTAATATAAAAAAATAATGCATAAAATATTAATTTAAAATGGGTTCTCCATTCAAATGTGTAAAATTATCCTTTTAAACAAATAGGTTTTTATACATCAAATAGGGTTTTATTCATACCCTCTGACTAAAATATCTAATAGATGAATATAAAAAATATTTTATTAAATATATAACACATATATAACTCATTATTTTCATTACAAAAATTAATTCACTCAAAAATAAAAATATCTAATTTATTTATATTTTTCATAAATAATTGATATCCAATGGATTCATAATTCATTTTCATAAGTTAGTTATAATTATTCCCGCTAACCTAATGGCTAGAAAATAATAGTAATTTTATAGTAAGGTCATATTTTGGTTCATTGAAACTCATGATTGTGTGTAAATCAAGTTACTGAAGAATAAAAATTATTTAAGGAAAATATTTCATAAAAAAATATGGGTGTTACATTCTACCCCCCTTAAACTGAATTTCACCCTCAAAATTCGTCACTTGGAAACCAACTGATGAGGATACCTCTCCCTCATCATATCCTAAATTTCCTATGTAGCTTCTTCAAATTGGTGGTTCCTCCATAAAACTTTAACTAAGCGAGTGGTCTTGTTTCATAGAAATTTTTTACTATGATCTATAATCTCTATTGGTTGTTCTTCATAAGAAAGATCTTGATCTAGTGGTACGACTTCTGAGCTTAGTACATGTGAAGGATCGAGTATGTACTTTCTAAGGAGAGATACATGGAACACATCATGAACTTGAGAGAGATTCTGTGGAAGCACCAATCTATAAGATACCTTCCCAACATGATCCAAAATTTCAAAAGGACCGATATACCTAGGGATCAGCTTTCCCTTCTTTACAAATCTCATTAATCTTTTCCAGTGAGATATTTGTAAGAACACCTTATCACCCACTTCAAAATCTAGGTCTTTTCTTCGGTTATCATCATAACTTTTTTGTCAACTCTGAGATACTCTTATCTGTTGTGGAATAGATCTGACCTTTTCTTCCATTTCATCAATAAGATCATGTCCTAATAGCCTTCTTTCCCAAACTTCATCTCAGTAAGTTAGTGTTCTAAATTTATTTCCATATAGGGATTCATAAGGATCCATCTTAATAATGGAGTGAAAGATATTATTGTAAGAAAATTCTTCCAATGGTAGGTGATAATACCAACCAATTTTTAAATCCATAGAGAAATCTCTCAACATGTCTTCCAGAGATTGAATTGTCCTCTCAGACTAACTATAATTATGAGGACGATAAATAGTGCTGAAACATTATTATGAATCTAGAGCATGCTGAAGACTTCGCCAGAACTTTGAGGAAATCCTTGGATCCTGATCAGATATAATGGAAAGTGGTACTCCTTGAAATCTTACCACTATACATATATCCTTGGATGATGATCAAGAGAGAAATACTCTCTAATAGCAATGAAGTATGCCGACTTCGTAAGGTGATAAACTATAACCCATATAGCATTATTTACTTTGGATGTTTTGGGAAGTCTGATGACAAAGTACATAGTGATGTTTTCCCATTTTCATTCTAGTATGGGTAATCCTCTAAGACTTATGTCTCTTAACCTTAACTTGCTGACAAACCATGAATCGAGAGACATATTCCACAACATATCTCTTCATTGCATCCCAACATAAGTACTCTTTTTGGGTCCCAGTACATCTTTGTGATTCTAGGGTGAATATAGAATGAATAACTATGAACCTCATCCAATAGATCGTTATTTAATTCTGGTATGGGAGGAATATAAATCTGGTTCATAAATCATATTATTTCATCACAATCAAGGTAGAATTCAAGAACATTTCTCACCTTCATCTGTTACTCTACATCTTCCTTATGTTCCTCTTTAATCTTCACTTGTATGTATTATTGAACATTCATTTTAGAAAGATATGATTTTTCCCCTTCCATTAAAATTTCAAGATTCATCCTTTGCAAATCTATAAATATTAGATCTTTTGTGATCCTCATCAGGGATAAGCTAGCATGGTCTTTTCAACTCAAATCATTTTACACCTTGTTCACTTTCCTATGGTGCTAATGTATTGAGCAGTCATAATATATAATCAACCCCAACCATATAATTTGGCACAAATTCAAGTCATTTTGTGTAAAAATATACTTTAAAATTTTATGATCAGTATAAATATTACACCTTTCACCATAAAGATAATGCCTCTATATCTTTAATCCAAAAATTACCACAGCTAACTACAAATCATGAGTTTGGTAATTTTGCTTATGAATTTTGAACTTCCATGAGTCATAAGATATCAACATATAATTTTTCATGAGAACACATCCCAACCCCTTCTTGGATGCATCACTATATATCAAAAACATTCTCTAATACAAGGTAGTGTGAGCACAAGTGCACTGGCTAACCTTATTTTTAGCTCTTTCAAATTATCTTTAAATTCCTCTATCCAAATGAAATTAACTCCTTTCTAAGTCAACATTGTGAGTGGATTAGATAATTGGGAAAAATATTTCACAAAACTTGGATAATATCCAGTCAAACCAAGAAAACTTTATATCTCAGTTAATGTTGTTGGTCTCAACCATCTTTTAATAATATATATTTTTTCTTGATCCATATATATTCCCTCTCTTGAGATTATGTGACCCAAAAATTAAACATTCTGAATCCAAAATTCACACTTGGTAAATTTGGAATAAAACTTATCATTTGTGAGGGTCTTTAGTACAATTCACAAGTGATCTTCATGTTCTTCATTACTCATGAAATAAAAATAATATCATCTATAAAGACTACCACAAACAGATCAAGATAGTCTCTAAATAATCTATTCTTTAAATCCATGAGTATTGTAGGGGCATTAGTATGACCAAAAGGCATCACTATAAATTCATAGTGTCCATACCTTGTACGAAATGACATATTTGGTATATGCTTCTTTTTTACCCTTAATTGATGATATCCTGAATGAAGATCAGTCTTGGAAACTTATTGATCTCCGCATAGTTGGTCAAATAAGTCATCAATTTGGGGAGGAGGATATTTGATCTTGATAGTGATATTGTTAAGTTCTCGATAATTAATGCAATGTATCATTGATCCATCTTTATTCTTAAAAAATATAGCATGTTCTCCCCAAGGTGACACACTAGGGCATATGAATCCCTTATCAAGATTCTCTTGGAGTTTCTTATTCAATTCCTACAACTGAATTGGGGCTATTATATATGGTGTATTTGAATAGGAATAACACCCGATATGAGTTCTATTGAAAACTCTACTTCAAGATTTGGTAGAATTCTAGGTAGTTCTTGTGGAAATACATCATCAAACTCACATACAATGTTATTATTCTTAATTGTGAGTTTCTCCCCAACCATTTGAGAGAAAAAACCTTAATTTATTAGAATCAAGACCCATAAGATGGAATAAAATTATATTGAAAGGTTATATTCATTCTTGAATCGATAAATGATCATATATTGATATGGAATATGAAATGTGACTTACCCTACTTGGAAATTGATATGATCTCTATACAGTGAAAGCCAATCCATGCCGAGAATCACATAAAATTTCACTATATGAAGGATCACAAGATTTGCAGGAAGCACTTTCCCAAAAACTTCAACTGGAGAAGAATTATAAGCTTTTGGTGTGATTATTGTGCCATTAAAAGTTTTCACATAAAAATCAACATCTAATTATTGAGGTAATATAGCGATACCCACAGAAAATTTATAAGGAATAAAAGAGAGGGTGTATCTAGAATCAAATAAAACATTTGGAACTTTAGAGTGGATGGTAAGTGTACCTTTCACCACTTCATTATCTTACTCCATGTTTCCTATAGATATTTCATGTGACTTTCCTTTGTATTTAGCCTTAATATTTTGTTGATTTCGGTCATCATAAATAACCCTTTGATTATAGAATTGATTGGCATAATTACCCATTTCCTTGCACATGTAATATTGAAGTGTAGGAGGTACATTTTGTGTATTATTTTCTTTGTTCTCGTCAATAGACATATTTTCCCCATCAATTTAGAATTCAATTACATGATGGACTTCTTTTCCACACTTAAAAAAATATACTTCTCCCTTTAAAACAATTCCCTCCATGTTTCCTTTCACACTTTGAGCATAATGGAAAACTCATCTTCTTTTCAGTGCGGTCTTTATATTTTCCTTTGAATTCTGTTTTTCTTTTCTTATCAAAACCGTATGAATGGTAGGTTACTATAATATACATCACAACCTCGATAGCACATAGAAAAATATCCTTATATCTATTGAATCGCCTTATGGATAATTCCATTTAGAGACTTGGTTTTAATCTACTAAATAATCGATAAATTTTACTCTTAGGTTGGATAATAATTCCAGAAGCATACCTTTCATGTCTTTTAAAATTTGTTTCATAGGTACCAATTGATTCATCATCACTTTTATTAAGTTTAAGGAACTAATCCTCCATCTTTGTTTGAAGAATACGAGAAAAGTAATTATTGATAAATGAGTTCTTAAACTCATCCCATTCCGTAGAATCAATTTTATCTTTTTGCCTCATATTCTTAATAAGATTCCATCATTGATCAGATTCAACTTCCAAAAGATATACTACTAAGATGACTTTATCATGTTCATAAAATTTTAGAAATAAAAATATCTTTTCAATGGTATTGATCCATTGTTCATCCACTAATGTATTAGAAGACCTGTTGAATGAAGGTGTATGCTATCTCATGAAGGACTCAATAGAATGTTTCTACCTCATTTGCTCGTTTGGAATTCTATCATGATTCATATCATGAGTATTTTTTGTGAGAATGGCTACGAGATTTTTCAATCCATCTCCCATAACATTTGTTTGCTCAGGGGGACAATCATTACATTTCCGGTCTCATTCAATATTGATGCAATTCATTATAATTCCAGTCATTGACTAAAACAATGAATCATAATGTGAGAAATACTAATCATAACAGGAAAACCACATAATAAAGAATAAAATTTCAATTTAGGAAAATTTTTGTTTTATCCTAGGTTATTAATTAACATATATAAAACACTAGTATAGGATTGTAACCTATACTTAGACATAACCTTATGGTCCTTACGAAGGTTCTCTCATACTAGTTTCCAAAGGTTAACTATACCTTTCCTCTGATACCAACAATAATGACCCATACTTTATATAAATTGATATTACTTCATAATTGATGTATATATATTACAACATATAACAAAACCATGATAGGACCATATAGGTATAGTGTCTTTAGAAACTGAGAAACATAAACAACTAATTCATAAAACATCTACATTTTCTCCTGTTTATTTATTCATAACTAGATTCCTTTTTGGTATATCATGTTTAATAATCATCCTAATTTCATAGGGAAATAAAACATATGAAAGGGGTGATCTCAAATTCTCATTAAGGGTAAATAAATGAAATATAAATCATATCATATTCATAAGAACATTACATTTTGAAATCTTATCCTGTATATAAAATATCATAATATCATGTCATGGGGTAAATAATAAAAGTGTAAAGTAATCCTGATAGTCATAAAATAAGACACGAAATTTTATGTCATACAAACATAAGTATAGAAATTTATTTACATTAGTTGAGGCTTATTATTGAGACCATCATAGTATACGAAGTCCACTACTGAATCGAGTTCACTCCTCATTACAGCCTTGTACTACTGAACCAAATTTACTTTCTATTCCAGTCATGTTTATCTCATGAGATATAAATATTTACTCAATGAATTAGAGGGAGATATAGGTTCCACCCATCTCATAATGAAACCATTCATACATATGCAACAAAAACATAAAAACATTCACTATTGCATTACCCTTGAAAGAAAATGGGTTTCTTAAACATCATTCCATCATAATTGATTTAAAACAAATGACATTACTAAATAACATTCCATCATAAAAACAATGAAATAATAGTAATAATAGGGATACAAATAAAACCCTATTTAAATAGTTTCATCTTAGATGGAAAATAATTTTGAGAAATCACTTGAAATTCATTCCCGAGGAAAATATCTTTTCTTCTTCAAAATTTTTTTCTTACCTCAAAATGCCACACAATTTTAGAATAAATATTTTTGTGTGAAAATAACATTATAACATTATAGGGGATTTTTCAAGGAAAAAGGGATTAATGAAAGATTAAAACTCTTTTCATTCCATACAAGTTAAAAATACATTCTTCTTGGACTTTTTTCAGAAATGTCAATAAGTACCTCGTACCAAAAACATAAAAATATTCCATTCATACCATTTAGTAAAAATTTAGCAATGGGTAAAATTAAATTTTAACAATTATAGATGTATATAAAGATTATTTTGAAATAAATATTTATGAAACATGGACGTGGATGATAAATAACCCCTACTAAACACTTATGAATATACAATATCAGATAAAAATGATATTTTCAAATTTATCCCTTACCTTAGGTCTGATATCTTTTGTATGTATCCAAAACTATTTTAGAAAGATTTAAATAATGTTAATGATTTATTCCAGAATCATAATAATTTTTATGATAATATTTATGATCATATTTTCATCTGTTTGTTAGTAACATTTCATTGTTACTCGTTATTTGGGTGTTAACTGCTTTATATTCTTATGCATGTTTTGTTAGATAAGTTCTTATTACTATTTTTATGTTATAGTTATATAAATTAAAGCATGTTATTATTATAATATATATCATATATATTCATTATGTTCATTTATATAATCATTATTTAATTACGATTATATAGAACGAATCACATCACACCGTGGAGACATTAAGTTGTATGTACGCACGCGCGGTGATTTCATTTTTCATTGGATGGATATAAGGTGAAATAGGGGTTTTCCATATTTATAATAACATATCAGTATATGAGTGATAATTATGTTATTAATTTATAATTAAACAACAAATTAAGTGAAAGTATAATAAGAAATAATTGTGAAAGAATCAGTAGAAGAGATTACCTCTTCCTCGACGTACCTCCTTTAAGTTTCCACATGGGGCACTAGTTTTGGTCTTTGAAGAAGACCAAAACCTATATAATAAAAATACAGAATTTTAGAAGGAAAAATGGCTGGGGTTGGACGATCTTGATAGCTCAAAATGAAGTGAAGAGGTCAGGGAGGAGGTTCTCTTTTATAGTTGAGGTGAGGGGCACTTTCGAAAACCTCTAAAATACTAATTTATAATAAACTAAAACCCCACCTAAAAAACTCCAAAATTTTCAAAATTAAAATATGAGATGATATAAGGTTTTAATATAATCTAAAAATAAATTTTAGACATGTTTTTATGTAAATTTAATCATTATTATGTTCATTAACACTTAGTTATTAAATTTAATTTTAATTTTGGTAATAACATGCTAAATATTTAATGGTAATAAATATTTACTTATATGGTGGTAATTGACCATAAATGGATATTTAATGAAATTTTAGACCTTATAATTATCATTTTTTTATTTTTTAATATTTATATATTTTTTAAATCATTTAATTAAATTTTATTTTTATAAAATTTCAATAGTCTCAATTTTGACACTATTCATTTAATTGACTTTAAATAAAATTCACACAAGAGATAAATTCTAACAAAAATATTTTATACACTCATAAAATTTCATATTAACCTATAAAATTGGTGTATCACATTAATTTGTTCATGTGATATTTATTTTAATATTTTTAAAACCATTTATTTGATATTTATATTAAGAAAATAATTATTACATCACCATTGTGTCATCCTTAATGGTAATTATATAATCTCTAAAAATTATAAATAATTTTATATGATGTAGGTAATTATTTTATCTTTCCATATATTATATATAGTTGATATTATATATTATTTATCCATATATTAAAATTAATATACTTATATAAAATGAGATTGTGACATTTTCTCACATTCATTAGTTTTTATTACATTCATTTCATATTCATAGGTGAGTGGACATAAAATGATTAATTTTCTAAAAATAGATTATAAGGGTTTAATTTAGTCATCCCATATGATATTAATCAGTGTTAAGATAGTTTTATAATATTATTTTTACCCTTAATTACCCTATTTACCTTTAACCATGGTAATAAAAATAATTACCAAAGTTACTATTCATAATGCCTAAAAAATAAAAGTAACATATTAACATAATTTATAAATACTAATTCCAAATATGTAATCCATTTTTAAAAATTTAAAACACATAAGTTTCTGTAATTTTTTTAAAATTAATCCCATTATTGAAATGAGAAAACATGTTTTAGAAGTTAAAACATTTCAAAAGATTGAAATGTTTTTACCTATGAATTCAATGTAAAATAAATGTTAATGACATAAATTATATTTAATGATAAAAATTTATTCTATTTATAATTTAATATAATTCATTATTATAATTTAACCATATAAATTATCTCAATGAAAAAAAGTTGGTTTTAATTAGAATTTAGTGTTTTTTTACTATTCTTTAAAAGCAAAAAGTTGTCAGAAAAATATTATAAGTTTATCAAAAGTAAATTTTTATACCCCACTTCAAAATATAATGTTTATGTTTTTATATAAAAATTATTAATGTGTCAAAATCATAATTTAAAATTGGTTCGCCATTCAAAGGTGTAAAATTATCCTTTTAAAAAAATAGGTTTTTGTACATTATATAGGGTTTTATTCATACCATATGACTAAAATATCAATAAAATGAATATAAAAAATATTTTTTTAAATATATCACACACATATATCTCATTAATTTCATTACCAATGTTAATTCACTAAAAAATACAAATATCTAATTGATTTATATTTTTCATAAGTAGTTGATAGCCAATGAAATCATAATGCATTTTCATAAGTTGGTTATAATTATTCCTACTATCCTAAACGATAGGATATAATGGTAATTTTATAATTAGGTAATATTTATGTTTATTTAAACTCATAATTTAATGAAAAGCAAGCTACTGAAGAATAATTTTTTTTAAAGAAAATATTTCTTAAAAACATCCAGTTGTTATCAAAAGTATGGTGGATAAATAAAAGTGGAAAAATCGTGTAGATGATGCACTAGATTTTTAGTGCATCATGTTGTCTTATATGACTAGTCAATTAAAGAAAATACATGAGGATGAATATGACTACAAGATTCTTACTACACTCTAAGAATTATATAAGGATAATGATAGGTAAAAAAGGTATTAGATTTCCAGTGCATTGTATAGGTGTAGGATAGAATAAAGAAATCAAGTAAGACCTCATGTACTCAAGATCATCAAGTATATTAGTAGGATTTATTCACATAGGTTCAAACTGAACCATGAAGTAGAAACTTATATCATTATTTCCTCATTACTATCATGATTTTTGATATTCATTTTTAATTATAACAAGAATAACATGAAAAATTAAATCCCATATATTTTGGATTTAGTTCGCAAAGCTAATAAGGATATTAAAAATACTAAGTCTTTAGTCCTTATGGTGAAAAAGGTAATGTAAGGAAAGGATAATGGGTTTAAGGAAAAGTCTTGGTTGAAGAAAATAGTGTACATTCCATGAAATAATCAAAGGATATGAAAGCATGGAAATGAGATGGAGGATTTCATCATTTTTTGTGGAATGAAAGTCCACTAAAAGAAGAAGTGCATAATTGGGAAGAAGAATCAAGGTGATGATTCTACTTCAGGTATTTTTTTCAATGAATGAAATATTTCATTATATAAATTTTGGTATTGGATATGGTGTGTGGCTCATACATTTTTTTTCATATACACAAATTTTTTTTGGAATATTGGAAATAGAGAAGAGTATCTTAAAGCCACCAATGGTGAAATTATTGTATCATTAATAGTTGGATATTATCATTTAAATGTTAATAGTGGTTTGGTTATTTTATTAAATAAATGTTATTATGTTCCTTCAGTTACCAGAAACATAATATCAGTGTCAAGTATGAACACTATGATATTATATTTCATGTTTCTAAATAATTTTTGTCTCTTTTATAAAGATAACATGTGTTATGGTATGGAACGTCTTAATAATTATTTATATATACTTGAAATTAAAAATAAAATAATAAAAATAAATGAAAAAACTAGTGAAATGACTCATATAACACCCACATATGGAACTTCAGGCTTACTCGTGTAAATGAAAAGAAATTAAAGCAATTAAATCAAGCAGGGTATTTTGGTTTGGTTTATTTAAAAACCTTGTATTCATTTCATTCTTATTTATAAAAGAAAATTATTGAATTAACCTTCTATGATATGGGAGAATGATCCACTTATGTAAGGTCCTATGTTTTTCCTAACTGAAATTTTGAGTAGAAATTTGAATTTTTTTTCTATCACATTTTAAGGGGTTAAATGTTATTTTTCCCTAGAAGATGATCTTAGATAATTTTTCTAACCACTAAATTGGTCCCAAAATAGTGTTTTTACCCTAGGAAAAAATTTCAGTAGATATTTGAGTTGTTAAAATTTTATAAGAATTACTAATAATTAATATTTAATAAATTAAATGTTATTTTATTTGTGTAGGTTCATTCGATCATATATTTTGAACGATGTGTCAGATTGAGATTTCTCTTTTTTACTTTGATTCTAAAATAGATATTTGTTCCCAGATGAGGTGTAAACTCGATTTCAGTGTTAGGGTTGGCCCATGCCCCTTTTTCTTTTTATTTTCTCTTAGTTTTATTTCATAGGATTTTCCCTTTTTTTATTTTCCAATTAGATTCTCATGCACATGTTTGGGGATCCTCTTTCACATGGATAGGAGAGAGAACAAGAGAGGTAGAGAGAGAATAATATGAATACAAATAGGGGTACCTCACAGAGCTTAGGATGCACTGGATTGGTGTGAAACAATCATAAATAGTGGAAATGGGAGAACCTTTAATGGATTCCACCCAAAGGTAGGCCATTTTTAGGTTTTCACCATATATTTCTATAGAGTTTTTTTGTTTTCATGTTTTTAACCCCTTATATTATTTTTTATTACCCCTTGATTGTCGATCTACTACTTTTTGGGAGAAAATAGGGGTTTTAGGGTGATTTAGAAGTTTTCCATTTAAGAAAACCAATCTACATAGCGTATGGTTCAAGGAACACACACCGTGTGTTCTTTCTTTTTGGGGAAGATGACATTTTGAAGTATATGTCATTTATTGGTCATACAAACTATGTACTGGGACTCGTCCATGTAGTTGTGTACCTGGATAGGCTGCCTATGTGAGGGGAACATGCTGTGTAGAGTACACAACATGACACTATACGAGTCACACGCCATATAGAAGAACAAGGTAAGGCCAAATACATGGTCAGGATATGGGATGGAATGGGAATTTACTCCATGTAGGGTACATGTTTTGTAACCATATTACACATGGTGTACTAGGGATTATACATGCCAAGTCCTGTGAGAGTACACCCCCATGTGGGGCTTTGGGAGTAAACACCATGTGCTCAGGGAGACACACTGTGTACTTCCCCTTTTCCAACATTTTTTTGGTTGTTTCATATCTTTTATCCTAGGAGTCATAATTGGACCCATGATTAGACCATTATATGTCTCATTTTTCATAGATCATGATTATAAGACCCGTGCAGTTTTTTGAGGACTCCTAGGTGAAATTTCTTGATTTTCCTAAGTAGAGAGGTTCTTCCTTTGATAATTGAATTCATTTTCCTCTTGATAATGAGACCCTTTGACCTGAGATGATCCATAATCTATCTATCTTGAATGATGCTTTGTATCTTTAACCTTGAGGAAATCTCCCTTGTGGGATGTTCCCTTCAATCCTAGGTGTCCATGATACTAGTGGTTTCTGAGGATCCCCTACAGGATACCTCTTCTTACATTTTGACCTAGAGGATCCCATGTAGGATGCCTCTATATTCTTTTTGTATGAAGGGTCCCCTATGGGATGCCTTATCATACATTCCTACCTAGGGAATCCTTAGTAGGATCCATTAACCCGTGTATAATTTTGTGGATCCCATGTAGGATACATCTTCCATATTATGTGGTTATAGAGGGTCCCATGTAGGATCCATTCACCAATGGGATATTCTAAGGATCCTGTGTAGAATGCATCCATCTTTATTATTATTTAAGGATCCCTTATATGATTCCTCATATAACATTTTTATCTAAGGATCCCAAGTAGGATGTCTTCATATATGTGTAGACCTCAAGGATCCCAACTGGGATGCCTCTCAGTTTTTAATTTGAGGGAAAAAATGGGTGCCCCGATGTTGACCAAACCTAAGCTAGTATGTCATTTTTGCGTTGAGATGGAAATAGGTTTCACCATCGAACCCATTCTGAACTTGTAATCCCATGGGGATGTGGCATTAGTGGTGTTTTAAGCATTTGGCCACCCTCATTCATTATTTTATACTTTGACTTGTTTATTACTAATGCAGTGATAATAGAGAGATGTGATTCTAGATTGGTGGCTATTGAACCTAATGTAAGGTGTATTTATTTATCTTTTCGATGCTTGGAAATTATTCCTAGGAGTCATCTTATTTCTTGGTATGCCTATATGTGCTTCCATAGTATTGTACTTTTGAGCCATATTATTTATAATATTTTCTTATATACCTAGATTTACTAACTAAGAATTTCCTACTGAGCATGTGTATTTGATTATTACATAGTTGGGATTTCCATAGGTGCTTCCTGGGATTCAGTTTTTGAACCTATGGTTATGATATATGGGCATGGACTCACTAGTAATGAAACTCAAGGATGATTCCACTCTCCTTGGTTATGAGGATGATTATGCTCTCCTCTATTTTATATATGATGAGGATGATTGTACGTTTGATATATGATGAGGAAGATTATTCTCTCATATACTTGAAGTCGGTAGTGGATTATTAAACTCTACTCAAATTGTAGATTATGATAGGTATGATTATGCACTCCTTAATCTGTTACTTGATTTTGGGGTTGGGCATGGTGTCTCACATCGTTCAATACCCAGAATGATTACGCTTTTTTGGATTATAGGGATGATTTTTCTCTCCCTTATTAGAGACTCCAGGGGTGGTCATGGAATCTCACCGGTGAGTAAAACTTATAGATTTATTAAGGGTCAAACCCTTAGGGAGTATTTGAGTTCCAAATTTCATGACCACCAACAGACTGGGACCTAGGTCTTAGGAATTAGACCAGATTTACATGTCATGAGATGCATGGTGTCTAGATTAGTGACCATTTAAAGGATATCATGATATAATTTCTTGGAATCCAATTTTACAGTGATTTGAGGTGTGTTTGAGTGACCCCTGGGTTAGGATGAGTATCCCTTTGTAGTGACGTAGCTTGATCATCGACATTTCCATCATTGGAAGAATAATTTTTGTTTCGATTGGGATTAAAAACTCATAGATAAACATAATTATACAAATATTGAGTGGCATGATGTCCAGCTCAGTGCCCTTACATAGGATGTCACATCGATTGGGATTAGAAACCCAAGGATCGATTGATTATTGGTTTAATGTTATTTCATTAACCTTACACATGAATATTCATATATATATATATATATAGGTATGGGACTATACATGAATACGCATATAGATATGGACATCAATGGTGGAACATTCCTAGTTTATAGGGATTATAGACTTAGGGTTTTACTATGGTTTCATGTTATTGTCTTTACATATCTTTCTAGTTGAGTCTAATCCAGGATGAGAATATTGATTTTTCATGAACTTATAGCTATATATTTATAGGTTCATCATAGTGGTGGCCTAATGATATTATTTATCATCCAAACATGTGCACCTTAGTGTTTGTGTATACCTTATATATTCTTTTCAGGTTGATCATGGTTTTCATGGTGGGGGGCTGGGGACTATATATGCATATTTTATTATATCTTTTAGTGTGGGTTCTTCTAGTCATGCTAATTTAGTTTCACAGTGTTTGGATACCGGGTAAGTGGTTTGGCTCAAAATTAGTAGTATAGCCCTATACTTTTATTTTAGTTTCTTTCGTACTCTTGTATCTATATAGTCATCCCAGTGGATGAATAGTGTTGTATGTTGGAAATAATTGTGTAGTATTTTAAAATAATTCATTTATTTTTGTAGCATGTTCTATTTAATTTTATTTACTAATTCCACACTCTATTTTTTACTATTATGTACGATACTTAGTTATTTATTTTGTTTAATTACTCTGAAATGATGTCATAGTCTCCCTATTATGACACCCTAGGAACTCATTACTAGTTAGAAGGCTCTCGAATTAGTAGAGGCACCCTTGAGGCCACATAATGAACTAGATCAAAGTACCAATTTAGTGGAATCCGAGTCGAGATGTTATAACTAAATTGTTGGAATTAATTCATACTGATCTATATGGTCCATTTTCGATAGAGGCAAGGTGTGGGTTTTCATAATTCATTACTTTTACTAAATAATATAATAGGATTGTATATATCTACTCAATGTGGTACAATTCATATTCCTTTTGGATGGTTAAGGAATATCAGCATGAAGTATAAAACCATCTTGGTAAGAAGACTAAGACACTATGCTTAGACCGAGGCAGAGAGTATCTTAAACAATATTTCATTGATCAATTTAAGGAGTGTTTCATAGTATCCCAACTTACTCCTCCTTATACACTATAGTGGAATGGTGTTTGTGAAAGGATGAATAAAACCATTCTTGACATGGTTAAATCAAGGATGAGTCAGACAACTCTTCCATTATCCTTTTGGGGATATGCCATGCAGACAGTAGCATATATACTTAATCAAGAACCAACTAAAGATACATATGGGATTCTATATGAGTTTTTATAGAAATAAACTTATTATTTTTTACATATGTGAATGGGGATGTTAGGATTTTTTCAAGACTATACCTAGTGACAAATTGGAATAATGAAGTATGAAGTGCATATTTATAGGTTATCCTAAAGAAAAAAAGGATAATCCTTTTTATAAGTAGGTGATTTTTGCATGAAAATAAACATTTATTGAAATGGAACACATTTCAAATGGAAATAGTGGGAGAAATATTGACTTCGATGAATTTAATTCTCCAGATGTACAAGATTTGGCATGGGGAAAATCTCTATAAGTGACAGTGGGAGATGAAGATGTTCCTGATATAGAAATAATATTTAGTTCAACTCGAGATCTCAGGGAACCAATGAATTATGGTTTTATTATCCACAAATAAGGTGAGATGTTACTTATTGAGGATATTGAACCTCTATCCTACAAGGAAGAAGTATAAGGAATTGATACTTCTAAATAGAAAGATTCCATTCTTTTTTGAGATGGAGTCCATGTATCAAAATAATGTTTGGATTTTGGTATACCCTCCATATACTATTAATACCATTATGTGAAAATGGGTATTCACTAAAAATATGGGCATGGATTGTAATTTCAATACCTATAAATAAATAATGGTAGTGAAGGGTTTCATGCAATGTTAAGGCATCGACTACAATAAAGCCTTATCACCAGAAGAAATGATGAAATCTATTAGAATATTGTTCGCAATAAATTTCTTCCAGGATTATGAGATCTGTAAAATGGATTTAAAAACTAATTTTCTCAATGTAAAGTTGGTTTAATACATCTATATAACTCAACCTGAAGGGTGTTTTTGTCATAAAATTCCAATAAGGTGGGAAAGCTGTAAAGATACATTAAAGGGTTAAAATAGGCATCAAGATCATTGAATCATCATTTTGATGAGTCCATAAGAGAGTTTGGTTTTTTCAAGAATGAATGTGAGATATAATTATATAATAAGTTTGATGGTAATTTATTCTTTTTCTTAGTATTATACATTGATGCCGTATTAATTATGAGAAATAAAGTGCAAGACTTATAGTCTATTAAGGCTTTTTAAAATGATTGGTTATCTGTGAAGGACTTAGGTGAATCAGCCTACATACATGGGATCATGATCTATAATGATAGATCTCATAGGGTACCTAGGATAATTCAAATTACATATATTGACAAGGTATTCAAAAGTTATAGTATGTAACAATTCAAGAGTGGGTTGTTGCCCATGTCACATGGTATCAACCTCTCCAATAAATTTTTTCCACAAACATAAGAGGAGATTGAAAAAATGAGTAGAATACCTTATTAGTCAATTTTGAGAAATATCATGTATTCCATGTTATGTACTGTAACACCCCAAGATTTTATGAAAAATATTCTTTTTAATTTTATTAATGTCTTGTGTTGTACGCTACACCAAAAGGAGCTTGCACAACACACATCCTTGACTTGTCTTTCATTACACGCAATCGCGACCTTCCTCGATAGCGTGTGTAGTACGCAATACCGAGTTTCACTAAACAACGATATGCTATAAAAATATTATTAAAATTAGCCGTTATGAATAGTAATAACCACTTTTTGAAATCCAGTAAATCTTATTTTTCAAAATGAACTTTATTTTTGGATTCGGAGTATCGAATTTAGCCTAAGGTGAAATTTTGGTACTTTTCGGATAACTTTCATATTCTGATGAATAGTGAAAATTACTAAATTATAATTAAAAACAACTTTTTTAATCGAAATAATTAATAGTGATAAATCATTAATTTGAGTGGTTTTAAAGTATATTTAGAATATATTTTTACAATTTAATACAATGTTGGTCATTGGATGTAATTTCACATTTAAACTAGACATAAACAAGTGTCAATCTTTTGATAGATATTGTTTCTTAAAAACACGCTATTTGTTTTAACAGCGGGATTTAATTATAAAATTAATTAATGCAACTTTTATGTTATGAATTTGGTAAAATCGAATTCATTTTTGAATTCGGAATATGAAATATAGCTTGGGATGAAATTTTGGCATTGTTCTGAAAAACATCAATTTTTGATGAATAGTGAAACCACTAAGTGGTAGGTTAAAAACTGAATTTTGCATAAAACATAATTTTACCGCTTCTGTGAATGGAATTTCGAAAATCCGAGAGACACGGTTAATATCAAGGACTAAAATTTGGTTCAATGAGATGAAAATAATTTTTGTTGAATAGTAACTTTTTACTTTTTTTTACCGCGGTTAATAGTAAATAGGGTAACTAAGGGTAAATATGATATTAATATTACCCTAACAAATGTACTAATTCTACTGGACAAGTGTAATTCGACCAAAAACAAACTTAGGAATAAAATATGACCATTTAGGCCCACTTGGATTAGATTAGGACATTTATTATTAATTTATTTAAAGAAGGGTTAAAATAGTTAAAATCAAAGTTTAATAAGTAAATAATTTTTAATATGGGGTTATACATAAGATAAATTAGACTATAAATATTCATTAGAAAGCTAAAAAGATTTCCTACATGATGGTATTTTATTTGTAATTTTTAGACATCAAATTATATAATTTATTTATGACACAAAGATGATGCAGTAATTATCTTATTAATGAAATATTGACATAATTGATAATATAAATACCAAAATAAATGTAATTTAAGACTTTTTATGAATTACACTAATTTTCTAGGTTACTATGATATATTAGTGATGATTTAATCAACTTGGTTCGAACATATAATTCTGTTATGACTTTCACAAAAATCATATATCAAATAGTGTCAAAATTGACACAAAATAGTTTTTAAATCAAATATTATATTACTAATTGTTATTTTATTCCTAAAAATCTAAGGTTCGGCCAAATGACTTAGATAAGGATATATGTATTAATAATATACAATTTGGGGTTCGTTTGGCATGTTATAGTAAGTTTATTAACCATATAGTGAAAGAAAATAAAAAGACACGGTAAAAGTTAAATTATTTAACTTAGAGTTAAATCTAATTGATAAGGTTAAAATAATACCCTAAACTTGTCTAAATCCTATTGGTTGATAGGATTTCGACCCATCCCCACTTTAGCTTCGAAATAAGACCCTTTGGAACCATTATAAACCGATTTTGACTTTAATATAAAATAATATTTTGAGATATTCCTAAGGTGCCCCTCTCCTCCCCTATAAAACGACACCTCCTCCCCCTCCTCCTCACACCAATTTGAGCACTCAAGCTCGGCCAACCCCTGCCAATTTCTCCTCTCCACTTCCCTAGAAACATCCTAGAGGTTCTGGTCTTCTTCAAAGACCAATTTTAGTGCCCTAAGAGGAGGTCTCAAAGAGGCACTTCAAAGAAGAGGTAATTACCGTTACCAATTCTTTCATCTTTATTTCTTCTTCCACTTCTTCTTCTTAGGTTGTTTCATTATGAAGTAATAACATCAGTATCACTCATATAATGATATGTTATTATAAGTATGAAACAACCCTATTTCACCATCTATCCATCCTACGGAAAAAGAAATCACCGTGCGTGCGTACGTACGGAATACCGTCTCCACGCCGTGGTGTAATCTATTTTCCACCACCACCTTACATGGATGGGTATAATGGTGTAAAGAATAACTATACATAGTTATTACAACATCATATTGATTCTGATATATTGTATAATCCACTCCAATTCAATTCAATATTTATAGAAATGATATCATCGCTCGTGCGTACGTACGGACTACCGTCTCCACGACGCGATGAGATTCATTCTCCATGTTAACCATTTAAGAATGATTATAATGTATATATAAGAAATAATAATGAAATATATGAAATTATAAAGCTACTGGATTTATATATATATATACATATGTATGTCATCTACTTACTTCCATTTCAAGACAATAAGGAAAGGAAAACAGCGTTCATGCGTACGTACGGACTACCGTCTCCATGAACGGTGTTTTTCATTTTATTTATCTACCTATTATATATATATATACTGAATATATATGATATATAAATCATATTTTATATTCTGGAAGTAATTAAATCATGATATAAGTAATAATGATGTCAAGAACAACAAGTCAAAACACCTACGATAAATGAAACGATTTTACCCAAAACGCTTCTTTAACATGGAGTTTACAAAAGAACGGGTAATATAATGTCATAAGTGAACCATATATGATATCATAACAATGAATATGATTCTGTAATAAGTCAATAACATGATTTAAATCATTATACAGGAGGTTCGGACACTTACAAAGCAAGTCGGACCTAAGGTAAGGGAAATATCACAATCTCATTTTTATCCGAGATTGTTTATTCGTAAGTATTTACTGGGGTGTATTTTATCATCCACATCCATGTTTCTTCAATATGTAATTTTATTTCCATCCACCTAAAATTGTTTAAATCCAATTTTACCCTTCGGTGAGTTTTTAGTAAAAGATATGAAAGGAATCTTTTGTCGTTTTTTTTATACGAGGTACTTTTTGACTTTTCCGACAAAAGTACGAAGAATGTTTTTTTAACTTATACGGCACAAACGAATTTATACTGTTTTATAAAGCCTTATTTTCATGAAGCTTCCTCTAAAAGAATTCATGACTATTTTCAATAAAATCTCTTTATTTTAAAATTGCATGATGTTTTGTAAAAAGAAATTGATTTTGAAGAAGAAAGGATATTTTCCTCAAGAATTCAATTCAAGTGTTTTATCAAAATTATTTTCCATCTAAGTTAATAAAGGGTTCTGTTTCTATCCATATTTTTACATTGATTTGACTACGTTGTGATGGAATTATGTTTATGAATTACTTTATCTTATATGAATGGTTTTATGATGTCATGTTGTTTAAGAATCCCATTTTTATTACATGGGTTATGCAATGATGTATGATTTATGATTTTGTGGCACACATAAGAAAGGATTCATTAAGAGATGGGTGGGACCTATATCTCCCTCTAATGCATTGGGTAAAGATTACATATCTCATGAGATAGACATGGCTGGAATGGTAGGTTATACCGGTTCAGTGAAACAGGACTGAAACGAGGATTACTCGATTCAGAAAGGGACTTTGTCCACTAAGATAGTCTTGGCAATGAGTCTTGACTAACAAGAAATGATTCTCTATGATTATGTGTGTATGCCACAATGAGTAATGTTTTAAGTAAGGGTTTCATTTTCACTACTATGATTTATCCCATGTTATGAAATCATGCTCTCTTTTGCAGGTTAAGATTTCCAAAAATGTTATGTTCTTATGAAAATTATGTGATTGATATTTCTTTTGTTTACCCTTACTGAGCATTTGAGCTCACCCTTTTATGTTTTCTTTTCCCCAGGATATAAAGAAAGGTTTTATGTAAAAAAAAAGGAAGATATTTGTGGGAGATTTTGAAGATCTTTCACCAG
Organism: Viscum album; assembly: GCA_963277665.1. Taxonomy (NCBI): domain Eukaryota; kingdom Viridiplantae; phylum Streptophyta; class Magnoliopsida; order Santalales; family Viscaceae; genus Viscum; species Viscum album. The sequence continues at coordinate 190,276,872 of OY728162.1, read as the reverse complement.
GATTAGAAGATTACGTTCCGAGTTTCCAAAGACACTAAACTATTACGATCCTTGTGTGTGTGTTTTTGTTATGTACTAAGTATTCCGCAAATGTAATGTAATGTCAGGCTACGGGTCTCTACATGTACTAGTTTAGATATTGTATTTAATTTAATCATGGTGGGAATATATCAAGCTTCTCATAGAGAGCTACATTGGGTATCTGTCAAAACAATCCTAAAGTACATGAGCCATACAAAGGATATATTCCCGGTGTATAGAGTATACAAAGAATTAGTAGTGAGAGGATAAACTAATGCTAGTTTATAGATAGATTAGTGTGAAATGAAATCATAGTTAAGTTACATATTTTTCTTGAATGGTGGTATAGTGTGATAGAGAAGCTATAAGAAACCTATGGTCATTGATTCAATAGAAGAATTAAAGTATATCATAACTTTCGATGCAGTTAAAGAGTCAATCTGGTTACATATATTTATCTTATACATCATTGTTGTTCCTAACAGTGCATACCCTTTTCCACTTTATTTTGATAATATTGCAGTAGTGGTTCTCTCCAAGGAACCGGTGTCACACCCAAGGACAATGAATATGCTTAATAAGTTTCATCTCGTGAGGGATTTTACTCAGAGAGGTGAAATCAAAGTTAACAGATTAGCCACACAATAGAATGCGGAATACCCCCAGAGTGAATCCATATATCAAAAAAGTAGGATTCAAATGTGAGATCTAGTGGATTGAGACCTGTTAACAGTTGAATCTAGTGAAAGTGCAGTATTTAAAGTGGGTTCCCTAGACCCAACTTGAGGTGTACTTTGATTACTACTACTTTTATACCAGTTAATATATATATATATATACACAAAAGTGTTTATATTATAATAATATATTTTATACTTTTACATCCACTATATTTATGGTAATGTCCTTAGATTACGTGTACTATCAAAGGGTTATAGTAGATCCCATGCTATAATGAGAAATAAGATATACTATTATTGTAATCATGAAGTAATTTCATATATTTGGGATACATCATACTAGAAGGACACAAATGATGTGTGACTATCTGGTGTCAGGGGCTCATAAGCATCGAGACTTATTCTCCTGAAGTTATCACTTAACAATATCTATTAGTTAAGATCATGAGGAAAGACCGACCAATAAGAACACCACATGGTTCTGTTGTAATTAGTTGTTCCTATCTATGAACATGTGTATTGGTATCCTGACATGATATCATTATCAATGTGTTTTATTTGATCACATACTTTTATGAATGGAAAAACCCATTACAATGAAGTCATGGAGAGGTAGTTTTTGTTGGGTGCCTAATGGGTGGTATGGAATTGATTGAATGATCAAGATATAATTTGTATCTACCATGTTGAGGAAGTGATATCTCCATCTAGGTTGATCAGGATGATAGTTCCTTCATAAATCCATGTCCATGGTTTTAAAAGGTAAATCTATCCCGTGATATTTAAAAAAATAAAGCAAGTATGATGACACAGGTGTGTGTCTTTATTTCTGAGATATCACATGAAAAAGAGATTATATTACACAATGTGTGTTCATAGGTTGGTTTTCATTGTTATGAAATTTTCTTTATCTTTTTAGGGGTCTTGATGGGTTTCTATACTCCTCTCTTTGAATATGAATATTATTCACTGCTATAGAGATAAGGTCCTAGAGGGTCACACACAATAGTGTATTCAAGAATCTACCCCAAGACATTATGGGGCCCACCATGGGTCCTGAGTGTTGTCCAAGTTTTATCGATCACTGATAAATAAATAAATTCATTATTATTAATGTAGATAATAATCGGGTTTAATTTATTTATTAAATTGATTTATATGTGTTTAAGTAAATACAATGATTAATATTATACCAATGAATATTATTTTAATATTTCATATTCGTTTAATAATATCAGGATATACGTGCCAAGTTAATGAATCAGGTTTATCACGTGGTATATATAATATATATTACAGGTATGTAATAAAATAAAAATAAAATTTAGGGTGTAGTTTGTTAAATATAATTAATTTTTTATATCACTTATTTAGTGTATTTTTAATGCATGGGGGTTGGGAAACCCTAACCGGGTATTTTGACTTGCAATATATAATTGGAGAGAATAAAATTACAAGGGGATGATTCATTTAGCTAAAATTGGTATCTTCTCCATCCAATTGATTCATAGAGAGAGAATCACTAAATTTTAGCATACAATCAAAGTTCACCATTGCATATCAAAAGTAGGGGATCATGGTGGTTGTCACAACATTAAAGAGATCATCATAGCTCCACACTAGAACCCGAAATATGACGAATGGAATATGTGAAGATTCTAGAAGTGTGTGTGGATGAGCTAGAGGGATTCAGTATCAGATCATTCAAGAAATGGACTCTTGTGACCTTTAATGTATGTTCTCTCTTAAAATCAAAATGAGGTACTCGTTCATTTTATTTTTCATGCTGCAATTTAAACCACACGGTATCACAGGACCATACTAGTTTTGGATCACTAGAGATGATGAAGTTTCATTTCTCCAGTGATGGAAAAATTTTAATTCTCTGGCCTACTCGCTTCCACTATTTTCCTCAATACTAACAAAATAAACCATTAATAATTTCATTTTAAATAAAAAAAGTCATTGAATAAAATTTATAGATTTTAATCCAAAACATCCTTTCAAATCCAAAGATGGTAGATATATAAAAGTAAGATTAAATTAACTTATAATATAAAAAAATTATATAATGAAACATGCATGAATAAAATAATCTGATAAACAATGTAATAAATGATCAAATAAAATAAAATAAAGCACTGTGGTTATATTGTTGGTGTTGGTGTCCTAGAACAAACTTATTATACTTTTATTACTTGTATATTTCTTGAATTTAATATTAACAAAACATATTTTTACATATTTTTCATTGTTATGCAAGAATTTAATGAAATATTGTCTTAGTATATCTATCACATTGATAAGGTCATAATAGTTTTTCACTATAATGATAACCTTGATGTTCTATGACAATATTATTAAATATTTTTTAACAGTTGGATACTGTACTATGATTGGAAACATAGTATATTGAAATTATTGTGGGAGTACTCATAAGAAGTTGAAGCTTCTTCTCATGAAGTTCCCACATGGTAATCTCCAAGAAGAAAAATTTTGTGAACAAACCTATAAGTAGGAATTCCACATGTTTTAGTATCATTCGATATTATTATCTACGTGTGTGTGTAGTGGTCCTTAGATATTAATATTATCATTGGTGTATATATTGACTCATGAAATTAGATTTACTGACCATAACCATCACTCCATTTTTTGTTAAGAAGTATGGTATGTTAGGTGAGTCGTGGATGACATGTAATTAATGGATAATTCAAAAAAGGTGTTGTCCCATCCATATTTATATAAGATTATATATTGTGATGTTTATTGGAATAGAATTTTCACATTAAACTCCATTTCCATGGTGAAGCAATGTGTTTATTTCAGAAAATATAATAAATATTTATCAATCATATAGGTTGATGAAACATATATGAAACCTTCTTGATGGGATATTGTCACAAATGGATTATATTTCAAAACAAGAAATCATATTTGGTTGAAAAAATTGTGACATTAAGTTCATTATCATGGGTTCCTTGACCAATTTCTAGATAGTAATGTTGAAATGTTGGAAATCCTATATAATTCCAATAATAAATAATCCTATAGGGCCACACACTAAGTGTTTCGGTTGATCTTGAGTAAATTATTTTTTATTTAAATTATTGGAATAAATATTATTATAAAGAACAATGAATAATTTTACTCATGTTTTATTGATCAGAAATATTTATTGAATAATGAAATGTATAATTAAATACTTATTCAAGTATGAAATCAATGTAGAGGGATTTTAATGGACCAAAAAAATTCATAGTGATAAATATTAATTTACAAGTTGGTAAAATATTATTTTTTATTGCGCAAGTTAATAGGCATGACATAAAATAATAAAATTATTATTATTATATGGAATGAGGTTTAATAAATATTATAATATTATCTAAGGTCCAGTATTCAATTAAATAATATTTTAACCTAAACCCTTTATTTATAAATATGTGGTTATGTCTATTGTGTAAGGTTAATCTAAAATTGAGAAATAAGATTCGTTGTGCACAATAAAAATCTATTTCAAATTTTCATACTCTCCACCTCTCAATAATGGGAAGAATTCCTTCAAACCTAGTGGGTTTTAGAGTGATCAAGAAAAAAAATCAAGATGATTGATTCATCATGCTATCACTCATAAATCAATCAATATCATTCGAAGATCAAAGGAACATGTGTGGAACTCTAAGAGATGGATTATACACTTGGATCCCTCTAGTGAAATGAAGTTAATCCAAAAAGGGTAATTCGTAAGTTCAACAACATTTTGAAAGAAAATATCCTAATATGATTTAATTAATTTCTATTAATCTAAATAAATTAATCATAAATTTAATGTGTTATATTATAATGAACCAACCTGAGTACCCTCTCATACTGGTACCAGACCTGATCTTCTACATACCCAAAGGGAATTTTCAATGCTCATGGGATGGTGTCTCACACCCCATCATTAGAAAAAAATCAGATGGAATTATTTCTCCCAACCTTAAGAAAAAACATGAAACATATACAATAGGGATGACAATAGAAAATATAAATATATGTTATAATGGAAAACAGATTTCAAAAACCAAACAAATCAAGAGAAGAATAAATCTCCAAGTACAGGTCCAACCAAAAAGGACAATAAAAATAAAAAAATTCATCTACTTCATTTGGTAGTGTGGGATGATTCCCACTATATCACCATCATCTACTCATCTCAACTGATAAAAAACTTTATCACCTCACTACATTTGCTAGCCTTTCCCTTCATCGAAACACATAACTAGGCCTATGCACTGCCAAAGGAGTACACATGATGTGAGATAAAAATATAACTAGGGTACCACCTTGGTGTTACATATAATGTGTTTAAACAATAATCCATGAATTATCAACATTAAGGGAAAACAAGGCACGATAACAGTTTAGTAGTTTTTATTTTAAAATAAAGGAAAATCAATTTAATTTCCCATTTTTCACATTTCCAAATGAAGTAGGTAAATGATTTTCAAATCATTTCATAACCATATATCTTAGTAGAAATATCATGTAAAAAATAATGCATCACATATCATATCATATCAATGGTAGTACAAAAAAATAGTACAAACCAAAAGAAGAAGCATAGGTAGCCTCACACTAGGGAACACATTAAGTCAGGATAGCTAGGACACTCGTACCAAACATATAAAATAGTTTATGCAAAAAACTACAAGACATGTGAATTAATTATAGAGAGTAGAGTAACACCCCAGCAAGTGAACCCCCTAACCGTTCTAACAAGTCCCTAGTACTGGAAATCCCCATGATAAAGCACCCCAAAAGTGAACAAGACCTATTTATATACCTTCCACCTAAGTACCCAAGAATTCCCATGTGCTCAATTTTCCAAATCAATTCATCAAATCATTTTCGTCAAACCATTATTTGAAAACCATTTAAAAAAAACCATTTCACAATACCTTGGAAAACATTATTCATATAATAAAAATAGCAGAAAACTAAGATTCATAAAAACCCACTTCCACACACACAAAACTAACTATTCAATCAAGAAATTTCATTTAATAAAATAATTTATCAAAAATAGGAGCATTTTATTTCACCAACACATGCTAGAGACAGAACCACCTACCTCAAAACTCATGCCACACTTGTAAAAAAAGGAATCCACCAACAATAATAATAGAATAATGAGAAAAGAGGCCCTAGAACCCATATTAACCTCTTATAATTGATTAAATTTATAAAAAGGGTCAATAGAGAAGAGGAAACAACACATACTAGAAAACCCATCGCACCAAAACCAATAAAGGAAGCAACCCCTGGGACAAGATCACGAAATATATCTAGATTGAAATAAAAAGAAACATCACCACAAGTAATCATATCTGGTAACTCAATGAAATGATTCCATTGCGATCAATGTAACAAAGAAGAAAAAAGGATTACTTACCTATTGATATGCTATCCAACTGAAATGGTGATCAATCACTGAATTAATCAATCTAGATCAAACAGAGACTCTAAAAATCCTTGAAGAAGGGATCTAGGTCAAGATCAAGGGGGAATGTGGAAAAATTAAATACAAATAAACTAATTTGGTGCACTAAAAGACCTATACAAGAAATTTTCATGGTGTTTCAAAACCTTTACATGTCATGTAATCCTTAGAAATTGGATACATCGAAAAAACATCACCTTTGTATTAAACACTAGTCTTAACTTCACACATCATGTAACCATTACATGTAATGTACTCCTTTAATGTTTTGTAAAAATTTCATGAGATATTCCTTGTAGAACATACACCTTGTGTACTACCATTTCATCAAAGGTATTTCTCATACAGAACACAAAAACTATAGATTATTTATTAAAGGCTCAAACCAACTCATCTGTTCTCCAAACATGGAGAGAACCCCACAACTCTTTTAACACATTTATACCCATGCTTAATTAATTCAAACAAACATATATCCTTGAACTTTGTTCATTTTCCCCAAAAATTGATCTCCATCCTTGGGAGTCCCAAGATGCACCCAATTAATGATGAAATTAATTAAAGAGGAGGGAATTAACTGAAAGTTGGTAATATGATGTTTTGATATCCTGACTATAATAATTTCTATCCCTAGGAAGTCAGGAGGAAGAATGAAGTTTAGGGAATAAGTGAGGCCACTATTTCTAATCAATGACTCGCTCTCCCAAGTATCATGATAATTTGATTCGTGCAACTATAATACTGTGACCAAAAGAGTGGACTTCCCACACAATAATTTCACATGAGAGTCAATTATCTCAACTAGATACTCAAAAATGAAAACATATATATCTAACTCAATCTATTCCCAAATTAGGACATGAGAGGGATTATGATGGTACTTCCTAATCAGCAATGTGTGGTAAATATCATGAATTCTTTTCAACTGAGTTGGAAATGCCAATTGATAAGAAACATACCCAATCAGCTCAATCATGTCAAATGTTCCAACATATATCAGAGAAAACATTCCCCATTTCCCCTGATGATGGTGACCTAATTGGAGAGAAACATTCATGAAAAACTAGTCACCTATAGATTACTCCAAAGGAAGATGTCTTTGATATTCATAAGTCTTCTACTAACTTTGTGTTTTAACCATATTCTGATATATATCTTGAATCCTTTCAAACATATCATGAACTAAAATCAGTCCCACCAAAGAAGCATCATGTCACCAGAGGGCGGAGAGTTTCTATACAAGGGCCAATGGGATGTTCAAGCGAGTTGAGATGGACCAGAGCATCATGGGTGAGGTGGAGTCATAGCCCAGATTATGAGCTTATATCTAGATGATCAGGGGACTTATCAGACAGATTTCCCTCCAGTTGTTGATCGTTTCAGGGATGTCTTCCTGGATGACTTTGTGGGTCTACCTCTGGTGCGTGAAGTGGATTTCTCTATTGAGCTCGTGCCAGGAGAAGCACCGGTGTCCATTCCTCCTTATAGGGTGGATACACCTGAGCTGCAGGAGCTCAAGAGGAAGTTAGAGGAGTTACAAGAGAAGGGTTTTATCCGAACCAGTACTTCTCCTTGGGATTCTACAGTCCTTTTTGAAAATAAGGTGGACGGTACCCTCAGACTATGCGTGGATTATCGGAAGCTGAACCAGTTGACGGTCAAGAACTGATATCCTTTGCAGAGGATAGACGATATTTTTGACCAGATTTGTGGAGAACGCGTGTTCTTGAAGATTGAATTGAGGTCAGGATATCATCAGCTGCACGTGAGACCATCAGATATACCACTTACAGTTTTTCGGAGCAGATATGGTCTGTACAAGTATTTGGTTATGTCGTTCGGTCTCACTAATGCGCCAGTAGTTTTCATGGATCTGATTAATCGTGTGTTCCATCCGTATCTTGATTCTTTTGTGGTTTTATTCATGGATGACATCTTGGTGTACTCTCACACTCGAAACGACCATTCCACCCATCTTGAGATTGCATTGAGTACACTGAGAGAGCATCGAATATATTCTAAGCTCTCAAATTTCCACTTTTGGATGGACCAGATTTACTTCCTGGGTCATATCATCTCAGAGAAAGGAGTTTTAGTAGACCCAGAAAAGGTGAGAGAAGTAGTTTCTGGGGAACAACCTAAGAATTTGTTTGAGATATGGAGTTTCTTGGGGCTTTCCGGTTACTATAGACGCTTCATAGAGGACATCTCCCTCTTAGTAGCACCGTTGACAGGTCTGACTAAGAAGGGTGTGAAGTTCGTTTGGTCAGAAGCTTGCGAGAGAGTTTTTCAGGACCTAAAGGGAAGGTTGACATCAGCACTGATCCTGATACTCCCAGAGCAGGGGAAGAGCTATACAGTTTACTGTGGTGCATCGGGTATTGGTCTGGCAGCTTTGCTGATGCAGTGCAACTGAGTTGTTGCGTACGGGTCTCAGCAGTTGAGGCCACATGAGCAGAATTACCCGACGCATGATCTCGAGTTGGCTGCAGTTGTGCATGCATTGCGCTGTTGGAGACACTATCTGTTGGGAGATCATTTTATGGTTTTCACCGACCAAAAAAGCCTCAATTATCCCTTTACTCAGCATGACCTGAATCTGAGGCAGAGAAGGTGGGTTGAGTACCTACAGTCCTTCGATTTTGAGATTTCCTATACACCTGATAAAGGTAATGTAGTAGCCGATGCACTGAGTAGGAAGACTCAGATACAGGCAGTTCAGGAGGCCAGTAATGAGTGGGAGCTCATGACATTGTTCTCTGTGATGCATTTAGAGGTGCACGACAGTCAGGGGCAGACTTATCTTTCCTCGTTAGTTGTGACATCTACCCTCCTGGACAGAGTGAGGATGAGACAACTATCTGATTCAGAAGGACTAGTTCTATGGGTGTCGATGGAAAGTGAGGACCCTCTTCTCGATTGGACGATAGGCGATGATGAGGTCCTGCGTTTCCATGGACGACTATGGATTCTAGTGGATATGCGCGAGGAGATGATGCGGGAGTTTCAGGCTTCAGCTTGGGAAGTTCATCCCGGGGTTACCAAGATGTACCGAGACTTGAGACGTCAGTACTGGTGGTCGGGTATGAAGAGGGATGTAGCTGGTTTTGTTATGAGGTGTTTCCACCTATCAGCAGGTGAAGGCGGAGCACTAGAGACCAGCTGGGCTATTACAGTAGTTACCCATTCCAGAGTGGAAATGGGATGATGTTGTGATGGATTTTGTGACTGGATTGTCGAGGTCACCTCGTGGCAATGACGCCATCTGGGTTGTTGTGGACAGACTCACGAAGGTAGATCACTTCTTGCTGATTAAGGAGACCTTCGGTGTTGACGAGCTCGGAAGGCTGTATATCCGAGAGATCGTACGTCTTCATGGGGTCCCTCGTTCTATCGTTTCTGATAGGGATGCATGCTTTACGTCTTGTTTCTGGCAGAGTTTTCAGAGGGCACTAGGTACACAGGTGCTTATGAGCACATCATACCACCCTTAGACCGATGTCCAGTTGGAGCGTATGATACAGGTGCTTGAGGACATGCTGCGTGCATGTATCCTAGACTTTGGGGGATTTTGGGAGAAGCATATACCCTTAGTTGAGTTTTCTTATAAAAATAGTTTTCAGGAGACTATTGAGATGGCACCATACGAGGCTTTATATGGTAGGCCATTCCGATCACCTTTGTGCTGGTTAGAGGTAGGTGAGGCAGCTTTACTGGGACCACAACTCGTGCAAGATACTTCTGAGCGGGTCTAGTTGATTCAGAAGCAGATGGCTACCGCGCAGTCTTTACAGAAGTCATATGTTGATCACCGCAGATGACCTTTGGAGTTCGTGGTTGGGGATCAGGTTTTCTTGCATGTTTCGCCGAGGCTGGGACACAAGAGGATCAGAAGATAGGGTAAGCCTTCACCGAGGTATGTGGGGCCATTTGAGATTCTGGAGAGAGTCGGGCTGGTTGCCTATCGGTTGCAGTTACCATAGCAGTACCGATCCATGAATGACGTCTTCCACGTGTCTCAGTTGCGTCGCTATCATTCAGACCTGTCTCATGTCCTTCAACCTGAGGAGGTTGAGCTAGAGTCAGATGTGTCCTTTGAGGAGCATCCGATCCATATCGTTGAAAGGAGCATGAAGGTTTTCCGAGGTCGGTTAGTTCCTCTCGTACGGGTGCTATGGCAGCATGGCTGAGTGCAAGACGAAACCTGGGAGCGTGAAACCGATGTACATGCTCAGTGGCCGGAGCTATTCACGGCTATATCTTCTCCACCCTTGGAGGGGAAATTCGGGGATGAATTGCTATAAGGGGGGAAGTTTTTAAGAACCCATTTCTTATATTTGATCTATGGGCTTCTTCTTTTTCCTTTTCCTTAAGTGTTTTTGAGAAAATATGGAAAATGGGGAAAAATCCAGAATTTTGGAACTACATGCCGTGTACTTTTCCACACGCCGTGTACTTTTGGCCGTGTGGGATGGGTACACAGGGTGTGTAGTCATGTCAGCGAGGAAGGGTGTAGGAATCGACTACACGCCGTGTAGTGGTACTTTACATACTGTATAGTCAGTCGGCAGGCCTAAATAGTAAGACGGTGGAGTAGCCGCCAGCTGCGCGACAGTACACGTCGTGTACTCGGGAGTACATGTCGTGTACTCATGTCGAAGGATGAACAGTGTGGCGGTGCCACCAGAGAAACAGTTAAATGAAGGGAGTACACGTCGTGTACTTGGAAGTACACACCGTGTACTTTGTTTTTTTGGCTTAAAATAGGCAGTAGCCTCCTCATTTGGTAGAGGATGCATTTGAGCCGTTTTGGAGCCAAAGGAGGAGGCCAAACCTTTGAAGATCCACCGAGTGTTCGTCTGGAATCCGATTCCGCCTCGGACGATCTCATTGGAACCGCATGGGTAAGCCCTTTCTTCTCCTTAAGATGTTCTTACCAATTCTTTCCCAAGGGAAAGGTATTTACGTTTGAATGGGTTTTGTTCTTCGTTAGATCTACATCAATCTTGGGCATTTATGGAGTTTGCGTTCATTTATATTGCTCGTTGGCGTATAAGGTAGGTGGCTTGGTGTAAATTTCCAACTGTCATGCGTTTTTGTGCGTTTTCGTGCCACGAACCCATGTTGGGGTGTCATGTGGCTGATTCCGTTGCTATATTTAATGCCTAGAATTGCATAGGTGATTAAATTGTGATAATAAAATGCTGGTTGGGATCGTTGCTTGGATCCGGAACCACCCCAGGGGTGGGTTCCACTATTTAGCTGTTTGGCTAGGAAACTCGTGGGTATGCCTTTAATGTAGTAATTGTAGATTTTCCTTGAGATTAATTTCTTATTTACTGTATTTGACTTGTTGGGCATGGCCTGGTTATCTGTTTAGCCTGAGGGTGTTGTTGTGATTAGCCTGCGGGCACTACACTATTTAGCTTGTGGGCAGTAGTTATTTCGGCCTGAGGGAAACTTCTTCTGTGCCTATGGGTTGCTGATTTTGTGCCTGTGGGAGAGACTACCTATGCCTGAGGGAAAACTCTGTTATGCCTGAGGGTAGATTCTTGTGTTGGATACTCGTTACCCGAGGGTAGAAGTTTACGGGTCTGAGGACACTAGTTTTTTACTTAGAAATGCACTATGGTGATTTCTTATATTAAATGGATTAAATGAATATTAAAAATGGCAATATAACTGGTAGTTTGTTACTTTTGAGTACTGCTTACTTTATTGCATTTTACTACTGCACACTATTGTTGCATGCTTACACGCAGTTGGGCACAGGCCTTTGGTGAGTGCCTACTGAGATATATTTCTCACACCCTGTTTGGGTCACACTTGTTGGCCCAAAAAGATTATGTTTCTGCAGGTGTAGATAGGGGCAAGAGTCCCTATACAGGTACTTGACTATTGCTGAGGAGTAGGAGGGCATGAGACCGAGCCTAGGCTCACGATGCTGCGGCTAGTTTTTTTTCTTGTTTTTCTATACTCTGTATTTTTGTTGTACTATATCGATGTATAACATGTTCTGGCTGTTTTCTTAGAACTAGTGACATGTTGTATCTTTTATATAATGTTGGTTATATCATCTGTAGTTGTTCATTTTAGTTGTGTATGGTTTACTGCTTCCTTTGTCGTTGTGTGTTTTATTTCATTCCGATGCGCTACACTTTGACATATGAGGGCATAGTTTCGCCACTATCAGACCTGGGCCCTCACTACTAGTCGGTAGCCTCTGGCATTTGGGGAATTGTGCTTGAGGTCATGGGGCAAACCGGGTTTAGGGCACCCATTGCGTGGCACCCGGGTCTGGGACGTTACACATAGGGGGTGAGAAAAATGGCGTATTAGGGCCCCACACATGTGTTCCATATCATGTCTCTGAAAAACAATCCAAGAATACTGATCATTAAAGAAAAACAAGGCATGATAACAATTTTGAATATTTTTACATCAAAAGCATAGAATAACCATTTAATTTTCCCTTTTTCCACATTTACAAATAATGTAGGTAAATATGTTTTAAATAATTTCATAACCATATATATCAGAAGAAATATCATGTCGAAAAAAGTCATGCATCACATATCATAACAAATCCATGCTAGTGTAACAAAACTGTATAAACCAAAAGAAAAGGCACATCCAACATCGTGTTAAGGATCACACTAGGCCAGGATAACTAGAATTTTCTTACCTAATGTAGATAATTGTGTACTCATAAATCTACTAAACATATTCATTGAGTGTAGAGAGTATAGTAACACTAAAGCAAGAAAACCCCCTAATAGTTCTTACAATTCCCTAGAATAGTGAGCCTAGGAAGCATAGAAAATCCCCATGATAAAACCCCCTAATAAAGGACAAGACCTATTACCATAACTTCATCCTAATCTCCCAAGTCTTCCCAAATGCCCTATATTCTAAACTAGTTTATCAAATCTTTTCCATCAAACCATGATTTGAAAATAATTTCATAATTCTTTGAAAACCCTTTTCTATTTACCAAAAATCGGGGAAATCCATCTATTATAAAAACTTAGTTCCACACACACAAAACCAATTAGTCAATCAGTCCATTTAATTTAATAATGTTTTTATCAAAAATAGGGGTAATTCAATTCACTATCACATGATAGAGAAAGAACCAACTACCTCAAAACCCATTTCACACATGCCCAAAAATGAATTCACCAATAAGATGAATGAAACAATGAAAAGTGATGCCATATAACCATTATTCACCTCTTATAATTGATTAAATTTAACAAAAGGATTAGTGAAGAAGGGGAAAACACATACCTCAACAAAAAATACTCTTCACACCACAAAAAAAAGAGGAAATGACCTTTAGAATAATACTTCACAATGGATCTAGATGGGAATAAGAGAAAACATCCCTACGAGTCAATAGATCCAATAACACAATGCAATGACACCACTGTGATCAAAGAAATGAAGAAGAAAAAAGAATTTCTCACATTGAGATACATAATCCAACTATAATGGTGACCAACCATCGAACGAATCAATATGTATCAAACAGAGACTCCCAAAATCACTTGATAAGGGGTATAGGTCGATTGTAAGGAGGTCTATAGAAGAATGTAGTAAAAATAAACTGATGATGTTCCCTAAAAGAAATGTATGAAACATTTACATGGTGTGTAAACCCTTTACACAGAATATAATCCTAGAGACTCAGATATTCCAAAAAACACATAACCATTTAAAAAACAATATTTTAACATTACACATTATGTAACCATTATATGTTGTTCAATCCTTTCATGTTGTGTACAAATTTCATGACATATTCCCTGCAGAACTTACACACTGTGTACTCCCATAAAATGATGATTATTTCCCGTATACATTGAAAAAACTAAAAATTCTTTATAAAAACCTTAATCCAACACATGCATTCTCCGAACATAGTGAGAACCTTGGAAGGCCATTAACTTATTTATACCTAGACTCCATTAAATCAAACAAGTATACATCCATGAAATTTAGCTAATTTTCACTAAAACATTATGTGCATCCTAAGGTGTCCCAATAAGCACCCAGTTAAAGAGAAATAAAGTAATGAGGATGGTATTACTTGAAAGTGGGTAATGTTATGTTACATATATACTCTCTTAGGGTTTCTGAAAACTATAAATAAAATAAATTCTAATTTAATTCTAGTGAAAATCTATTATGATACGCCTTAAACATTTTCATATTCCCTAAGTTACATTAGTTATAGGCTCTTAGATTCGCACACTACTCAATCATCAATCATAGATCAAGTATTTTTGAACACACCCCTAGGATCAGAACAATGACTCTAATCAATAAATATACCATAGGAGAAATTAATTCCAAACTAGATTTCGTTAGAGTTATTATCATCAGTTTATTACAAGGGAGTTAGAATCCTAGAATTCTTTTCCTAATCACCCACTAAATACTTAGTCTCATATGTGATTCAATAAATAAATCTATAAGTCATTGTCAAATCGATAATTTTAAATCAATTTATAAATCAGAGTTTAATCACCTAATTTCATGTTCAAGATGCCTTTTCAATTTCAAAACCCAATCATGGGTTTTGATAAAATTTATTCCTTCCAAATAAACTTTCATTTTTAACTAATTTTATCAAAAATGAACATAAAATCATTTCATAAAATTATTTCCAATTTCAAGCCATCTTTTTTATCACAATATAACCAATAATTTTAATGTCATTGAAATTTTGGGTTTTAACAATTTCCATGACCTTTTAATCACACAATCAAAAAAAAAACCAACACCTATAATGGGAAAAACCAATAGAGAGATGATAGAAAATATGATCAAGGAACAAAACAAAGAACCAAGATACATTAAATCAAATATCCATTCCATCAACAAAATAAATATTCACTTCTATTAAAAGGGAGATGAATAAAAGAGATATAATACCCAAGTCCAGAGAGAAACCATATAATAAAGAGGGATGAAGATCTTATATCAGCACTTTGATTAGAAATATAATAGGATAAAATATCCATGAAATACTCTAAATAGCGTCCAAAATCTAAGGAATTTAATTATGGTCAAATAGAGGATAATTATAGGTTATCCCTGGGGTTCATAAATTTTAATTAAAAATTTCAGATATTTAAATAACCACAAGTATGGTTTCTTGGTTGTGCCACATGGTTAATTGTAACCTTGAACCCAAGCCATGTTCCCTTACTAAGATTCAAGAAAGGGTGCACAGTTTGGCCACATGGTTAAACTAACCATTCAGTAACCATGAAAAACCATATGTTCAAGGGTGTACAGTTTGAAGGGTGAGGCAAAAAGTTTTGGACAAACCATGCACCACCATTAGAAGACCAACATAGGGAAAATAGTTTTTGGGTTAAAACCACACTTTTTTCCCTAACCATGATCTAACTATACATAGTCCCCAAACATTATTAAAATTTTTAGGATTCAACTAAAAGTACCTAGAACAGGTTCTAATCAAAGTTCGATAAAAAGGGTGAACAAGTACCTAAAATCATTTAATGGGTGTTAGAAACATTATAAAAAGATATATACACTGATTCCTCCCTCCCATATCATTATATTCATTTAGTACACTGATAAATTCATATATTTCATAGATATAAGAAATGAGTTTCTTGTAAAAAGGAATATGTGTTAATCAAGTTAATAAGGGTTTCAATGTGATATTCATCACGAATACTCATATCTCTATACAAACATGTCCAATACAAGATATGTCAAATACATCACATGAATAATTTCAAAATACATTTCCTCATGAAATCGAATGGACACTAGACATGAAATAATGCCAATCTAGTATTGGCTATCTAATATTTTCTTGATTCTTTGAAAGATATTGAATAGGTTGATGGGTACATCACACATCATTTATTTTACAGATGAGCACAATAAGTGTGCCTCATCCAAGTAGCTGGACACACCATATGTGACTCAACTAAACATGATCATGAATTTCCTCTGTCAAATTCAATTAACGTCTATATGATTTTACTCTTCATACAAGTGAAAAAAATACCGTCTTGGTTATGCTCTGACCAATGACATGATTAACAACATACTCAACCAACCCCAGATTATCTAAGTCTCTTTTGACTTACACAAAAAAGGTATCATTGTATAATTTTTTTAACTATAGGTATATTTCCAACCCTAGGTAACGGGGATTGATAATTGTTGAACCAAAAAACTTACTTATGACTTTTCCATATTTTTTTGGAAATCACAAACTCTTTATTTAAAAACTTGTTTATTAACATTTTTTCCAAAGTATTTTAGATTTTTTTTTCAGAAAACATAAAACTTTATAAAATTTTGAATTATTTTTAAAGTATTCATGATTATAAACATACTTTATTAATTATGATTAACATTACATGTATGGGTCTGATAATCCTCAGATTCACCTTTATCTAACCAGATGTAAGATTTTTTCCTTGTCTTTATACTAAAAAAGTCTTTATAATTGGACTAATACTGGAACAAATAAAATTCAGATTCATAATCATAGGGATTATTATAATTAAATTTTTAAGGAATTCTATCAGACTGTCTGAATTTAAATTATGAATACTGAAAAATATTTTCTATCATAATGGAATACCTTTTACACTATAGTTTTGTAAATAAATTAAGAATCATACTTTTAGATACAAAAGAGCCATTGAAGTGACAACTATCCAAGTCATTGCAACAAGCTCAGAGAAAATATTACCATTGGAGAAAATATTACAATTAGAAGCGTTTTCTATAAATACTTTCTCATTCAAAGAGTTTGGAGCTAATCGATTCATTTTGAAAATTCTCATTTATGAGAGATATTTCAAAATTACAAAATGTCAAAGGGTTTTTCTTAGTCTTTGATTTTTTTTACAGTTGTGTATTCTTAATGAAACCTTGTTAGGTTGTCCCATTAAGAATTATTTTTTCATTTTAATCATGTATTCGATCATCATATTGATCAAGGTATTATAGGGATAGAAAGATGGATAATTATATCATCGTATTGATTGAGATATTACTAGGATATAAAGATAGAAAATATGATCCACTAGATCAAGGGTTTCTAGGGATAGGTAGATAGAAAAAATCCAATATTCACATTGACGGATTTCCATTCTGAGGAATGAAAATATTTATTATAAGTATAAAATAAGGGACACATTTACACATGGTTTTTGTCTACCTTACTCTTAAGGTTAAAAGAGTAATATTTTTTTAATAGATATAAGTAATTATTATAGAATTTATATTGAATTACTTGTTCCATACATGTGTATTATTCTACTATGATTATTTGAATTAGTTTTAACATAATAACTCTAAAAATGATAAAACACAATATGTACATTTAAACGGATCTTTTGTGAATCTGAGAAACTATAATTTAATCATAACTATATTGATAATGATATGTCTATTTTTTTTAATAGAATATTATGTGATTACAGTTACTTTACTCTGATATAATCAAATCCATATTGATTATGTTCTTATAATATTCTTCATGATTATTATTCTCTTACTCTAATATATCAAAATCATTTTTATAATGATACTTTGGTAATCAACCCAAGGGAAAAGTATAAATTTGATATTTTTACCTAAAAAGGTTTGTGAATTGGTATAGTCTAAACTCTTTTAAACTAAATATTTTTAAATATAAAATTCACCCCTTTTGTAATTGATCAATCTAGAATATATTCCTTTGATCCTAATATCAATATATCTGATATTGATATCCAAAAATTAGTATCCGAGCATGATTCATTTACTAGAATACTTTCTGAGATTTTTTTTATTCTTTACCTTCGTAAGTTTGTTTAATTTATGTTATAAACAATTTGTTCATAAATATTTTCTACACTAACATGCACTGTGGAAAATAATTTTTTCATATGTTTCTTTTATGATAAAATGAATGAATGTCAGATCCATATATAATATGAATCTCCAAAGACCACCAATTTTTTATGGTGCTGACTATGAATGATGGAGGGTTAAAATGAAGAATTTTGTGATTAACATGGGAGTAGAAAATATTTTCATGCTAATTGGTGTTTATAAAATAATTTATAAGTAATTTAGACCATTTACTAATCAAGAAAATATGGAATATAATTTGAATTAAAAATTAATGAAAACTTAGTTATGTTTCTTGATGAGAAAAATATATATTCATATTTATTTTTATGAAGTAGAAAATATTATTTGGAAGAATCTATAGGATACGCATTTTGGAACCTCAATTATTGTTGAAACTAGGAGATCTATTTTAAGAGATGACTATCAAGCTTTTTATTTTTTTCATGGAGAATCAGTGGCTAAAATGAATTAGAGAATTATTACTATCCAAAAATAGTTCACAACAAATTAGTGAGAAAGGATTAGATGATGATATTCTCATGTAAAATATAATAGATATATTTACAAATGAATAGGAATATAAAATAAAAAATATTGATGAAATAGGAAAGTAAATAATATCACTTTGGATGATATTATTGGAACCATGGCGCAATATGAGAGTGGATTAAAAATAGATGCATACAAAACTAAGAAAAAGAATGGAGGTGTTGATTTAATTACTACAACTATCTTACTTCCCAAAGCTCTAACACCAGAAAATGATTTTAAGTCATCCAAGAAGAAAAATGTCGTTACCCAATCTGAATCTAGTGGTTCTAAAAAACCTGAAATTGAACTAGCTAATCTTTCTCAGAGGATGAATAAGATATTCGATAAGAAAGATGTTCAATATTGATATAAGAAACATAATAGGTATCATAATGATAAGAATTATTTTGATGTTAATTATTATGAATATAAAAAGGATGGACATATCAGGCTAGATTGCCTTAAGATAAAGAGGAAATATATGAAGAAAAGGAATTCTGATCCGAATTAGAAAATTTATTACAAGTCAAAAGTAAATAATGTTATCAAAGATAATTACTCTTAGAGTGAAATAATATGAGAGTCAACAAACAATACTTCTAATAATAATAGTTCTAAATATAGGAATATTAGTCTTCATGCTTGAGTACCCAATTATAATATTTTTTTAATAGCTAAGTTACACACCGCTGATAATATTATAAATCTATCATTAAGTGAAAATTATCTAGAATCAAAAAATGAGAAAAACAAAAAATCCTAAGATGAATAATCATTATAAAATATTTAAGATAATATTTTACCTTATTATGATAAAGTATCTCTCTTTTATAAACTCCTTGAAACTAAAAAATGATAAGTTAAGAAAAAAATTGATAAGAAAAATATTTGGATAAGTATTTTAACAAAATAAGCATCATGTATATATAAATATCTTGATAAGAAATATTTTGAATAAAATATATTTCGAAAGATTTTGAAAAATTTGTTTCTGAAAAAGAAGATTTAAATATTTTTTTTAATAAATTGAATTGAAAAACTATTAATAGTAAGGACAAAGAATTTGTTATTAAACTCAATTTTGAAATTTTTTCTCTCCAAAAACTGTTAGAAAACATTACCACTAGTAAAGAAATTTTTGATAAAATGTATAAAAAATATATCCTTATAAAGATAGTAATGGAATTGGTTTTACTAATAAAAACCCATTTTCAGTGGTAATTACTTCATTCCAAAAAGTTTATCCTTTTGTATTAAATGCCAGAGTGGTGGGAATTGGAAGAAAAATTGTTCTCTAAATAAAGTTCAATCAATAAGTTTTCACAAATCCTATTTTTCAAAAACAAAACGTGGATTCAAAAAATTTTGATTTCAAACATTTCCAAACGCAAGAAGGTTTGGGTTTCAAAAGTATAATTGTTTTGTTTTCAAGAAAACAAAGGTAGTACCAACAACAAGAATACTTGGTACATGGATAGTGGATATTCCCAGAATATGAATAGTAACAAATACTTTTTCAAAAATAATATCAAGATGAAATGTGGAAATCATACTTTTAAAGATAATTCTCAAGGAGAGATTATTAGTATAGGTAACACTGTTCTTTTTGAAAAAGATTTAATTTCAAATGTTTTATTTTTTAAAGGTCATAAGAAAAATCTATGTTGATGAAATTATATTCATACCAACTCAAAAATCCTTAACAGATTACCTTTTTGATCTTATGAAATCTAATTTTGAGATGAGTATGACTTCTGAGTTAACATACCATTTAGGTTTTCAAATTTCTCAAAAACCAGAAGGAACTTTTATATCTCAACATAATTATATAAAATTTCTTCTTAAAAAGTTTTGATATGATAAAAATAAAAATATTAGTACTCACATCAGTACTAAAAATACAATTTTCCTTGATGAGTTTGGGAAACCAAATGATCAAAATACTTTTAGAGGTATGATAGAAAGTTAGACATACTTAACTTCTAGTCAATCAGGATTAATGTTTTCTATATTATTATGTGAAAGATATCAAGATAATCCAAAGGAATCCCATATTAAACCTATAAAATGATTTATTCATTATCTTAAGGGAACTATGGATTTAGGAAATTTATATTATTTTGGGAATTATTTTTAATTAAAATGTTTTTCAGATGCTAAATTTGGTGGTTGTAGAATGGATAGGAAAAGAACATCTAGAAATTGTAATATATTGGGAGATTCGCTTGTTTCATGGTATTGTAAGAAACAACACTCAGTATCACTTTCCACTGCTGTATCCCAATATGTGGTAGCTAGAAGTTGGTCTGATCAAGTGTTGTGGATTCATCACACCTTCATTGACTATGGCACGAGTTATATTAAAAATTAAATACAATGTGATAACACTAGTTTCATTTCTTTGATTAAGAATCATGAACATCACTCATGTGAAAAGAATATATATATATAAGACATCATTTTATTAGGTATCACACATTTAAAGGAGTTATAATTTTATAATTTATCAGAGCACAAAAACAACTTGATGATATTTTTACAAAACCATTACCTTTTGATAGATTCAAATACATTAAATAGAATCTAATAATTATTAACATAATGTAATAATTCATATATAATTTTTACCCATATCCTTACATTAAGTTTCTTATTTTCATAGCGAGGGTACATATGTTTTTAGTTTTTCAAAAAATTATATTTTTAAAATTTTTTAGTTTTCTTAAACACCTTTTTTGTAATGATTTATATAAACTCATATATTCTTTAAAAAAATTGAGTCAATATGTATAAAGGAATCATCAGACTCAATAAATGTTTTAGATTTTATGAACTATTGTATTATAATTTTATTTTCAGATTCATAAAAATATCGTAATGAGTTATATTTTAATCATATTCTATTTTACTTAAAAAAATTATTTATGTTTTCTTTCCAAACTTATTTTTTTATTTGGTATATTGAAAAACTATCATATTCAATATTTTTAAAACCATTTTAATGTAATTAGTTAGGAAAGTTTCAAGAAGAACATGTTATTTAAATAGAATAAACTTTTTACACTCAAAGGTATTACTATTATCTTTTATTTTTTTACTATGTAATTATGATTAACCTTATTATTGTTTTTATTAATTTTAATTTTAATTTTTTTTTCAGTTTTTCAATTGTTTCTTATTTTATTTTCACTAAATATGATAAAATTATAAAAACCTCGATATTTAAAACAAAACATTTAAGACTTTATTTAGAGGTTTTTCAACCATCAGATATTTAGGTATTCAATATCAATTGTTACATTGTTTTGGAGTCTAAAATATCATCCAAAATCTTATATAATGGATGGATCCCTCCTATCCCAAATTGGATATTTCATACTTTTTTCAATGAAGTGATGCTACCTTTAAAGTTCCCTAGTCCTATAAGCTCACATTTATTCATTTTCAAATCAATAATCTCTTATTAGAATATGACACCTTCTATAAAAGATTACAAAAAATGTTTTCTATTCCAGGAAAGGTTAGTTGATAAATCATTTTTATGATAATTGAAATTATTATTTTAAAATTACTATGGATTTTCAAGGATGGAAATTTATTTTTGTTGAAAATGTTGGATCGAAAAAGTAGATGTATATGTATATTAGATGGATTAATACAATAGTGGGGGTAAATTGTATGTTTAAAAACTTTGAGTTTAAACACTTAAAGATATTAGTTTAAAAGATCTTAAACTAATACAATTCAAACAACCATAAAAGTATTGAATATAAAGGAATGATGTGATGTAATACTATTAGAAAAGTGAAGTAATTGTATTCAAGATGAATACAATAATCAGAGTAAAACAAGTAAGAGATTCTACCATAAAGCGTATAGAATCTATTAATACACAATGTAATAGAATAATTGTAATTGAAACAATTACAATTGAAAGTGTAATGAAGAAAGGAAACAATACAAATTCCTTTCTAAATCAAACAGCAGCAGAAATTTAAAAGTATTACAATTCTTTTGACCCAAAGAGAAGGGTTATCCTTTCACCTAGGATAAGAGGTATGTCTTACCACCACCTTGGTAGGCCCTCGATACGATGATCGGTTTGTCCGTCTGCCTATCCCTGACAGCCCTCGATACGATGGTCAGACTGTCTATCTGCCTATCCCTGGCAGCCCTCAATTTTGTAGGTAATAATCTTTTTTTGTCTTTAAATTACTTGAAAGTCCTTGATACGATGATCGGATCGTCCTTCTGCCTATCCCCGACAACCCTCGATACGATGATCGGACGCACAAAGCACAAAGCATGAGAGAAGTCACAGCGTCTCTCTCTAGAACTTGGTAGAAGCAGAGTATCATAGTTGTTCACACATGTTCACATTTCATCTTTCTCGACTTCAAATGACCTCCTATTTATAGGCCTCAGGTTCCAATAGTCACATTTCCTCCAACGGTCATATTTCCCTGAAAAAACTCAGAGGGACTTGGACACTTGGCATTATAACGGTCATATTGAAACAGAAAGCATGACATCATTTTGATTAGTTTGTAACTAACTCAAGGACATTGTATTGGTTAAAACAAGATATATGAAGATGATAAACAAGAGTACGATTAATATGAAACATGTGTTTTTGACTAAGTACCAAAACAAGAAATTAATGAATGTATGAATAGCAGAGTCAGTACGATACAATTGACAGAGATAGTACGATACAATTGACAGAGTCAGTACGACACGATTGACAGAGTCTGTATGATACGATTGACAGAGTCAGTACGATACGATTGACAAGGTCAGTATGATACGATTGACAAGGTCAGTGCGATACGATTGACAAGGTCAGTACGATATGATTGACAAGGTCAGTACGATTAAAAAGACATTTGTGATTTACAAAACAAGATATAGAAGTCAAAAGAGAAATTTTGACTCAACAATCTCCCCCTTTTTGGAAATAACAACACACAAAGTAAAGACAACAAGAAATACTTATCTCCCCCTGAGTTATTGGAAACTCTTTTGAATATGAATTTAAATACAACTAACTCCCCCTTAGGTATATACTTTCCTAAGGATTGTATTCACAGATTTTCCTTGGTTTTGATGTATTAGATTAAATAATTCTCCCTTTGTAAAGCATTCTCCTCCTTTATAAAACATTCTCCCCCTTTGTGATTTACAAATAGAATGGGGTAAACATGGTTTTCCTGAAAGAGTTAGATAAAATAAATGCAGGACAGAAGAAAAGAATCATAAATGTTATTACAAAACAAAGAAAGGTTCCAAAAGAAAAGGAAAACAAATACAATAGTCATTTGTTTTCTCTTTCCTTTTCTTTATTTATGAGCTCATAAAGAATAGTTTTCATCTTCTTGATTTCTTTCTTGTCTTCAGAGATTGAATCACCCTGAGTTCTGAGAATCTCTTGTTGGTCCGCAAAAATCTGATCTTGATTATTGATAGTCTCCTTCTGGACTCTGATTACTTCCTTAAGGGTATCAATTCTGTCTTGCATATTCTTGTTATCTTTGGATAGCACAGAATTTTGTATCTTCAACAAAACCATTTCATCTTTGAAAGATGAAACCTTCGAGAATTCAGACTGAAAATCATTCATTCTCTCTTGCAATTCTTTCACTGAAGGAATATCGGCTCCATGAGTTATTTGATTCAACATTTCAATAGTTTCTTTGTAAAGCTTGTTAAAATCAATCCCAAGATCATTTGACAATATCCTTATATCTTCAATTTCTATCTCATGGTCATTCACCGAGCTTTATGTTTTATATGTCCACTTGGTCACCCTTTTGCAAGCTTTCTTATGAGTAGCTGAAGTTTCAGATAGAAATTTCAAATCGGCTTCAACTGACAAAAATTTCTTTCTTAATTCTCTTACTGAACCAAACTACTTTTTCTGATTGTCATTAATGAAATCAATTTTTCACTTCCAGTCTGGGAAAGTAAGTAATGGTCTTTTAAACCCTTCTTAAAACATGAACAATATAATCACTTTTCTTGAGAGAGATTGGGTGTTCTGAATCAGTATCCTCATCATACGAAGGCAATTTATTTGATTGGCTTGAGTCAACAACTGGTTGTTTTCCTTTTTCCTTTTCTTTCTCCCTTCATTCTTCTTCTACTTTCTCACTGATGACAATAACTTTTTTAGTATGAGAGTTTTGAGCACCTTGCTTTTCTTGAGGGGGTGTTTTATCTGGAGTTTCAGAAGTTTCAAAAGGTGATTGATCAGCATGAGGGTTTTTTTGAACACCTTTACTCAGCTTTTGAACTGATTCCTCTCTACTCTTCTTTGAACTCTGAAGGAATTATAAAAGAAAATCTCCTTCCACTTTTTCAACTTATTCTATCTCTTCCATCATTTGTTTTCCTTTTTCTTTCTCAGGAAGGCTCTGTACGATGGGCTCTTGATGCACTTCTTCCGTTAGTTGAACACTAGCATCCTCAACCATTCTGAGTACTCTTGAGATATCAACGTCTTGAGACTTTCTTTTCAAAAAAGACTTCTTTTTCTTTTTAGATTGAAGGGTTTCCTCTACCCTTATTCTTTCTTCAAAAGCTTCAGCTGGGTCAAGACCAAACTTTGGATCACCTTCCTTTCTCTGTTCCTTATCCTTTCTCCATTTGGCTACAACCTCCTTACTGTACTTTGGCTTCTTCATTGGATTTGATCTGGTTTGCGGATCAGACTTTTGATTAAGACCAATAGAAATAATGTCTTTGGATGGAATAGGTTCCGATTGATTTTGAGCAGATTCAGCTTCTACATCTCTTATAAAAAGTTTTGAATTAGGATCAAAACAAACATTCAACTTTTTCATTGTACTCTTACTAATCCAGGATGGCTTCAGATCTATCAGCTTTCCTTTCAAAAGAATGTTGCAAAACTTCATGATCTCGAGAATAAACTTTGTATGGATAGCTGGATACATAATCATTTGGGACTTAATTCCTCCTGTCATGACATTCTTGATGGTTTCAAAAAAATATCCCATGAGATTTACTTTTCTCATATTTACAAGATAGTCAAGCATAAAAATATCAGAAACTTTCAGTGTTTCTCTATCTTCTTTCCTTGGGATAAGAAAACCTTGCATCCATAAAGTCACAAACCTATTGTCCAGAGAAAGATGAGACACTTTTATCTTCTCTTCATTTATAACAAACAAAGACTTCTCAGCACTTTCTCTATTAAACGTACCGACTTCCTTTGGTAGTTTATGATATGGACAAAAAGAATCACCTTTTATTGGGACATTCAGAAAATGAGCCGCTTGTTTCACAGACATAGACAACTTTCTATCGTACACAGCAAAATTGATATTTATGTCTTTGTCGAAAGATACAGTTTTATAGAACTGACTGACTTCATCAAAGAGAACCGGATCTTGAGAAACAGGTCTTTCAACACATAAATGCTCCCATCCTTGAAAAAAAATGATTCTTCTAATTATGGAATCATACGAATCAAAAAAGTTCCAAGAAACTAACCTTTCTCTGAAAAAGTCTTTCTCTGTAAAAGTCTTTGAAGACATTTCGGTGAGAGTATTAGCAGAGGAATGAGACATATAGGTGTTGTCGATGAAAGATCATACGATGACTTAAAAACAATAAAGCAGAGCCTCGCCTCAAAACCTGAAAAACCAATGTGGGTTTGGGGAGGGAGGGGGGGATATTTATAGGTGCTAAAAGGGTGATCGTTGATCTTCTAAAGTTGAGATTAGAAGAAATAAGAATCAACGGATAGGATTAAAGGGAGAATTTTTTTTTTTAAAAAAAATGTACCTGTCGGAGATCGTAAGGTAATTGTTGGTTTGAGATAGTATTAAAGAAAAACACAAGCATACAAAGTAAAAGAATAATATCAATCGTCATACCGATGGAAAACAAAGTCATTACCATTAACTGACAAGCCGATGGGAAACAAAGTCATTACCATTAACTGACAAGCCGACGGAAAACAATCATGTTACCATGAACTAACAAGCCGATGGAAAACAATCTCATTACCATGATCGGTCGATATGATAGAAAAGAAATTCATTACCATGATCTGACGATACGATGGAAAAGAAATTAATTACCATGATCTGACGATATGATAGAAAAGAAATTCATTACCATGATCTGACGATACGATGGAAAAGAAATTCACTACCATGATCTGACGATACGATAGAAAAGAAATTAATTACCATGATCTGATGATATGATGGAAAAGAAATTCATTACCATGATCGTTAGATACGATGGAAAAGAAATTAATTACCATGATCTGACGATACGATGGAAATGAAATATAAATAAAACTATAAAACTGTCAATATGATAAACAGAAAAAAAAGATATGATAAAATTATCAATACGATAAACAAAAAAGTAAAAACACATACCAGGAGAGTAAATAATTAAAGATCATAATATCAAAAGAAACATAGTAAAAAACATAGTAAGAAATGTTCTCCCCCTTTCTAGAGGAGTTGGTTGATGTAAGGAGAAATATAAAACAGGAAGTGGATATGAAGGATTATTTTAATGTAATCATTCCTAGATTCTGTTTTATAAATTCAAATCTATCGGAAGGTAATGGTTTTGTGAAAATATCAACAAGTTGTTCTTGTGTTCTGATAAATTGTAAAATAATATCTCCTTTTTGTGTGTGATCCCTAAGAAAGTGATGCCTAACATCTATGTGTTTTTCATGAGAGTGATGTGCTGGGTTCTTACTAAGAGCTATGGAACTAGTATTATCACATAGAATTTGAGTTTTGGGAAAACTCAATCCATAGTCAGTGAGTGTGTGTTGCATCCAAAACACTTGAGCACATCAACTTCCAACTGCTACATATTCAGCTTCAGCAGTGGAAAGTGCTACCGAGTGTTGTTTCTTGCAGGACCAAGAAACCAGAGAATCTCCTAAGAAATGACATGTTCCAGATATACTTTTTTTATCCATTCTACAACCTCCAAATTCAGCATCCGAAAAACTTTTTAAAACAAAATCATTTCCAGAAGAATAAAAGAGACCTAGATCCATAGTGCCTTTTAAATACTGAAAGATTCTCTTTATGGCTTTTAAATGTGACCCTTTTGGATTAGATTGGTATCTTTCACATAAGAATATGGAAAACATTATGTTTGGTCGACTAGCTATCAAGTATAGAAAACTTCCAATCATACCTCTAAAAATTGTTTGATCTACTGGTTTCAAAGTTTCATCAAGATAAAGTGTATTTGAGGTAGCAATTGGAGTGCTGATACTTTTAGTTTTGTCATAACCATAATTTTTGAGTAAATCTTTAATATACTTATGTTGGAATATATATGTTCCTTATAGTTTTTGAGAAATTTGAAAACCTAAAAAGAATGTTAACTCACCCATCATACTCATTTCAAACTCATATTTCATTAAATTTCACATGTATTGTTTCTTCAATAGTACAAGTGTTTTTATTAAAAACTCTATAAGCCCTAGAAGTTGTGGAGTAGCCCAGAAAGTTCCCTTTATAAGATATTTCTGCAAATTTTTGTAGATTATCTTTTGTATTCGAAATGAATACTTTTCACCCAAAAACATTGAAGTATGAAACTTTAGGTTTTCGGCCAGTCCATAACTCATAAGGTGTTTTTTTAAGAAAAGTCTGGTTAAAACATGATTTATAGTATAACAGAAAGTACTAACAGCTTCATCCCAGAAGTGCTTATCAATTGATTATTCACTCAATATGGTTCTAGTCATTTCCTGAAGAATACGCTTTCTTCTTTCAACAACACCATTTTTTAAGGAGTTCTTGGGGATGAGAAATTGTGAGTAATACCTTTCTTACTACAAAAAGTTTCAAATTATGAATTTTGAAATTCACCACCATGATCACTATGAATAGTTATCAATGGTAGGTTTTTCTCATTTTTAACTTGGGCTCTAAATGTTTTGAAAATGGAGAAGGCTTTAGATTTCTTTGTTAGAAAATAGACCCATGTGAATCTTGTAAAGTCATCAACTAAAACAAATACATAGTATTTTCCTCTAATGCTTCCAGTTTGTGAAAGACCAAAAATATCCATGTGCACTAGCTATATTCATTAGAAGTTGAAACTTCATTAATTGATTTAAAGCTAGTTTTATGTTGCTTTCCAAATTGACAAGGATCACAGAATTTTGAAGAATCATATCTAAGATCAGTTAGTCCCTTTACAAGTCTTTTATTTGAGAGTTTACAAAGGTTTATTAGATTACAGTGTCCTAGTATTCTATTCCATAGCCATGAATGGTCTTCTATTGCACTTAAGCAGGGTAAATTTTGGCTCCTAAGGTCTTCTAAGTGAATAGTGTATACATTCTCTTGCTTATGGGAAGATAGAATGAACTCATCCTTGGAATTGTGAACTAGACACTTATCATTTCTAAAATTCACAAGGTAACCTTCATCACATAATTGACTTATGCTGATGAGATTGTGCCTAAGACCTTTAACAAACAAAACATTTGATATAAGTACTTTTCCAAGAAAAACAATATTACCTATACCAAAAATCTTTCCTTGAGCATTATCTTCAAAGGTAACTTTTCCACCTTTTGTTTTGATAACCTTTTCAAAGAGATCTTTGTTTCCGGTCATGTGTCGAGAATAACCACTATCCATGTACCAAATATTTTTGTTGATACACTTCTCATTTTCCTGAAAAAGAAACAATTAGTTTTTCGGAATCCAAACTTGTTTGGATCCAGAATGGTTAGATAACAAAATTTTAGGAATCCACATTTTTTTAACAAAATGAGCTTTATGAAATCCAAAAGAGTGAGTTTTATTGAGAGAACACACTCTTCTACAGTGTCCACCACATTGACACTGAGAACAAAAAGGGGTTTTTTTTTGTAGAAAAAAATAGTTATTACTAAAAACAGGTTTGGAAAAAGTATAACCAAGACCAGAACGATTTCTCAAAGGTCTAATTTGAGAATACATCTTGTCAAAGTTTTCCTTTCCATGAGTAAAGTTTGACAAATATTTCTTTAAATAGGAAATTTCTGAATTTAGTTTTAAAACTATGTTTTTATCTTCAAAAACATTTGATTTTAAACTAGAGTTAGGCTCTAAAACATTTTTATTTGAAATCACATTTTCTATATCCTTAGAAAGTTTATCCTTATCAGATTTGAATTTCTCAAGGGTTTTCAAAATACTTTCAAAATCATAATTTTTCACATGAGGATTATTAGAAATATCTGATACTTATTTAGTTAAAACTAAAATTATAGAGTTTTCCTTCTCAAGCTTCTTCTTGAGTTTAGAATTTTCATTCTCAAGTAATTTAGAAAATCTAGATACTTATTCAAAAGAAGTTAATGTATCATCTTCTGATGATGAAGATTCTTAATTTGAAGATTAATTATATTTATCATCAATATAATTTGTATTTAAAGATACATTTGTAATAGCTTCAGCATTGTGTACCTTAGCCATGAGACAATGATCTTTAATTGGTAATCTGGCTATAAGTCCAATATTCCTTTGTCCTGAGGACTCACATTCTGAAGAATTGTATGATGAATCACTACCACTTTCACTCAAAGTATCATTTTCATTCAAGAATTTATTTGTCTTATAATACTTTTTCTTGTTTCTTTCAGAGTGTTTCTCCTTTCTGTATTTTCTATTCAGTAAAGGACAATCAGGCCTTATATGTCCTACTTTCTTACATTCATAACAAGTTACCTCTGAATCTTTCTTATCCTTCATATCTTTCTTTTTGAATCTATATTGGAAGTCTTTCTTTCCCACAATCTTGTTCATCCTTCGAGTAAGATTGGATAACTCATTATCTGAAAGATCACAATCACTTGAATCAGATATAACTTTCTTAGCTTTGGATCTTGTTATCCTTTCAGGTGTTTTAGCTTTGGATGTAAAGGCTACACTTCCATTTCCATTCTTCTTCTTGTTGAAATCAGTGTCTCTTTTCATTCTTGTCTCATGCTGTAGAAGAGTTCCAAATAGTTCATCAAGAGTAATCTGGGAAACTTTTCTATTTTCATCAATAGTTGTCCTTTTTGACTCCCATTAATTTGGAATTATATCTATAATCTTATCTACTAGAGCTTCATCATCAAGGCCATTTTCTCCCATAGATTGTAAACTGTTTACAATTGTCGTAAAACTTTGTTTCACTTTACATACTGGCTCTCCATATGGAAAAATAAAACCATGATACTCTACTCGTAGCATTGCTCTTCTTGTTTCTATAACCTTGGATGTACCAAAATGAGTGACTTCTAATTTCTTCCAAATATAGTTGGCTGCTTCACATGAAGATATCTGACTGTATATATTCCTGGTCATAGAGCATAATAAGGTATTGCGTACCTTGTAATTTAGTTGATATTATTGATTCTCTTGGTTAGTGAAAGTACTGACTTCTTTGTCAGGAATTTTATAACCTCCAGTAAGCATAATAAAATTGTCTACACCAATATTGATCACAAAAGTCTTCATACGATCTCTCCAGTACTCATAATCAATCCCATCAAAGATAGGTGGTCTAGAAGGATTTAAGTTTTCAATTGACCCAATATTTATTCCTTCCATCTAAAGAAACAATATCTTTTCCACTTCACATGTTAGTGTAGCAAGTAGTTAAAAATAGTAATATGAAAGAAATAGAAAAAGTAATACAAATCAGTGGAAAACCTTCTTTGATACCAATTGTTGGATCGAAAATGTAGATGTATATGTATATTATATGGAACAATACAAGAGGAGGGTGAATTGTATTTTTAAAAACTTTCAGTTTAAACACTTAAAGAGATTAGTTTAAAAGATCTTAAACTAATACAATTCAAACAACCACAAAAGTATTGAATATAAAGGAATGATGTGATGTAATACTATTAGAAAAGTGAAGTAATTGTATTCAAGATGAATACAATAATCTGAGTAAAACAAGTAATAGATTCTACCATAAAGCGTATAGAATCTATTAATACACAATGTAATAGAATAATTGTAATTGAAACAATTATAATTGAAAGTGTAATGAAGAAAGGAAACAATACATATTCCTTTCTAATAGAAATAGCAGAGGAAATGTAAAAGTATTACAATTCTTTTGACCCAAAGAGAAGGGTTATCCTTTCACCTAGGATAAGAGGTTTGTCTTACCACCACCTTGGTAATCCCTCGATACGATGATCAGTTTGTCTATCTGCCTATCCCCGGAAGCCCTCGATACGATGATCGGACCGTCTGTCTGCCTATCCCCAACAGCCCTCGATTTTGTAGGTAATCGTCACCTCTATCTTTCAATTACTTGATAGCCCTCGATACGATGATCGGATCATCTGTCTGCCTATCCTCAGCATCCCTCGATATGATGATCAGACACACAAAGCACAAAGCATGAGAGAAGTCACAACATCTCTCTCTAGAACTTGGTAGAAGCAGAGTATCACAGTTGTTCACACACGTTCACGGTTTATCTTTCTCTGCTTCAAATGACCTCCTATTTATAGGCCTCAGGTTCCAACGGTCACATTTCCTCCAACGGTCATATTTCTCAGAAAAAACATGGAGGGACTTGGACACCTGGCATTATAATGGTCATATTGAAACAGAAAGCACGACGTCGTTTTGATTAGTTTGTAACTAACTCAACGACATCGTATTATTTAAAACAAGATATATGAAGATGATAAAAAAGAGTATGATTAATATGAAACATGTGTTTTTGAATAAGTACCAAAACAATCAAGTAATGAAAGTATGAATAGCAGAGTCAGTATGATACGATTGACATAGTCAGTACGATACGATTGACAGAGTCAGTAAGACACGATTTACAGAGTCTGTACGATACGATTGACAGAGTCAGTACGATACGATTGACAAGGTCAGTACAATACGATTGACAAGGTCAGTAAGATATGATTGACAAGGTCAGTACGATACGATTGACAAGGTCAGTATGATTAAAAAGACATTTGTGATTTCCAAAACATGATATAGAAGTCAAAAGAGAACTTTTGACTCAATGGAAAACTCTGATGAGAGTCATGATCATTTCTATCTAGGTCTTGTTAATGATTGTTATGAATCTATTATATTTTTCATAGAAGTTGAAAGAAAAAAGTTTTCTTTCATGATATATGAAAAAGGATACAAAGATTCATATAATAAAGTTTTCAATATTCTTAAAATTCCATTAGATGGAGAAGAATTCAATCCTTCACATACGTTACCAGATGAAAAGGGTTATTTTAATAATAAGAAGGTTGTAGATTCCTTATTTGATCATTATGTAAAAAATTGGAAGGTTAATAATATGACATCAAATAATAGGGTTGTTTCAATTTAGGTGAAAGGGTGTTTAATTATGAGAAAAGGGGATCGTGATACCTTGATTTTTACTAATATTTTCATTCTTTATTTTCTTTTGAATATGGGAAAAATTAATATTATGGAATTTATTTTTCTTACTATCAACAACATCATGTCTAGAGCTATTAATTCTGAAATCATCATGTTTCCACCCATTTTAAGTATATTTATGGTGAATTCCATGAAATATTTCAACATTACAAATAATTCAACTCTGAAAAAGATGAAAATTTAATTAACCAATGATGATACCCTAAAAGGAATAGATTTTGGTTTTGATAAAGAAACAAAAATGTTTGTAGATATATCTAGTGGGACCACTCCACAAGAAGAATCTTATTTTAAAACCTAGAAAATAGTATAGACTAAAAATAATGTTTATACAAAAGATCAAAGTATAAAAATAAATGTTGAAACCTCCTCTCCCAATAAAAAAAAGAAACAAAAATTATTTCTAGATGAATTGAGGTATGAATGGATAAATAATAAGGTAGAGAAGAAAAAATAAGATCCTCAATTTGGACTTTTCCACGAAGAAGATTTAGCTATTATAATTCAGGGTGCCAAAACCCAAGAAAAAGAAGAAAATGAAAAGAACAATATGAATAAATTACAAGGTTCAAGATTAGTAGATTATTTTATGAAAGTATTTGAGGAAGACTCGATAAAATTTTTCCCTTATTAATCAGATCTAAAAATTCTAAATTCCATATTATCTTTTAAAGAGACCAATGTTGTTCAAGCTAAAGTACCCTCTATTGTAAACAAGGTAACACATAGGTTTTTGATGAATTAGAACCATCTCAATTTCAATAAAAAAATAAAAATTAATATCGACTGGTAAAGCTAATTCAAGAACAGATTCACAACTCCATGGGGAGTTTCATGAATCAATTGAAGAACATGCTATAGGGATTGATGTTTTATATAAACAAGAAGAATGATAATAAAGTGAATACATTGAAGAGTGTGTTGAAGAATAAGTAATTTATTATTAGAATCAGAATAATAAGGATGAAATGTAAGAAGAATAAGAAGAAGGGATTGAAGTGGGTGAAAATTTAGAAAAGGAAGATAATGAGAAGTCTCAATCTAAAAAGTTATCTATGAAGACATCGGAGGAATCTTCATCAATACTACCTTCTAATGTAAATCAAAAATTAAATTCTAATATTATTGAAAAGAAAAATCCCTCAAAATAAGAAGTTACATCCTCATCCAAAAATGATGAGGAAGATCAAAATTCTATTAAAAATGTGAAAATTTTGAAAATGATGTTGAGGAAATTATTGAAATTTCATATGGAAATAAATCTAGAGAAATATTTGAAAATTTATGTCAAATAAATATGATAAAGTAAAGGAAAAAAAATTAGAAATGAGAACTAGTCATCCTCAACAACTCGATATTGAAATATCAGATTCATTGAAAATGATTACAATCCAAGTAGTTGATTACAAAGTTCGATATTTTTAATTACTATAAGGAAAAATATATTTCCATCCAAAATTAAAGTAATGATTGATTTGATTTATGAAAATAAAATTAAAACATTGAAGTAAATCAGTGTTTTATCAGACAGGGTGATCCTAAATGAGGCTGATATTAGAGTTATTCAGGAAACTTATCATGATCATAAAATGTCATGTAATAAAGTTTTCAAATGGTATTACAATGAAGATTCCAATGTCAAGATTCATAATGATTATATTGAATATTTGAAGAAAATGATAAGTGAAACTGATGAATCTTTTAGTGATTTATCCTGTGTTATGTCATAAAGAGTGAAATTTGTGGAGAAGTTCAAAAATAAAACAATCAGTAGGACTTTAGAAGTGATAGTCTTATATATGAAATTTAAATTTTTGTAGTTAGAAGTTTCTTAATTGAAACCTTATAAAGATGAAATATTTTACATGAAAATAAAAATGAATAATTATCTTAAAATATTCTAATTCATGATCAAAACTCTGAATTCAACAAGATAAAAATCTGTCTCAAGATGAAATCATTGCAAACCTCAAAGAAGAAAGGAAATATTTCAAGAAAATGAAAACTACTATGAGATCCTGGATGAAGAATAAATATGAAACCTTTTCCATTTTTAACTCTTGTCGTAATATTTTTAAATTATAGCTTAATGAATTAATAACTTTTTTTATCCCATTATGATATATTTTAATATTTTTTAATTCTTATTGGTGGAATTTTCTTTCAATTTTTCCCAATGATTAAAACTTCATTATATTGTTTCATATTATTTTCTTCTAACCCTTTTTATGAAACTCGAGAATTTTTCCTATTTTTTTTTTTTTAAATCAAAAATGGGGAGAGATTTTTCAAAGGGTGATAAATTTTTCTTATCAAGTATAAAATTTTATTAAAAGAGATAATAAGTTCTTTATGGGGATTCTTATCCTATGGTGGAGTTAGTCATATTCACCATTATATTCAGATGTTTTATAAACTCAAAGGATTTGATGATTAAATTAAAATTATGAATACGATGTTGTTTAAAGTAAATGGACTGTAAGTTTTTCAAATTTAATTTCTATTTAAGTTGTATGGATTTTAATTTACAAAAATGTAGATATTATTGAGTCAAAAGTTTTACTTATGACTTTTCCATTCTATTTGTTTTGGAAGTCACACTCTTTCCTAAAACACTTTTTACTAAATTTTTTGTCCAAAGTATTTTAGAAAGTCTTTTGTAGAAGAAATAAACATTTACCATACTTAGAATTAGTTTCATTATATTTGTGAATATAAACATACATTATTCATTACGATTATCGTAATGGGTATGGGTTTTATAATCATTGTATTCATGTTTGTTTGATCTGATTTAATACATTTTGTATTATCTTTTTATTGAAAAATACTTTATAATCAAACTGATATTTCAAAAAATAAACTTCATATTTATACTCATAAAGATTCTCATTTTGAAATTTGTATGGAAGTCTATAGAACAAACCAAATTTAAATTCTGAATATAAAAAAAATTGATTTCTTTGATAATGGATTACCTTTGACACTGTAATTGTGTAAATCAAAATAATGTTGTACTTTTAGTTACCAAAATATATTGAAGTTCCAACTATCCAAGTTGTTGCAAAAAACTCGGAGAAAATATGAGCATAGAATAAAATATGACCATTGGAAGGGTTTCCTATAAATATAAGATCATTAAAATAATTTTGAAATGATCAATTTGTTTTTCAAATTCTCATTTGTGCAAGATCTTTAAAAATTAAAATTCATGAACGAATTGTTATTAGTCTTTTATATTTTATTTAGAGTTGTTTCACCTTAAGGGAACCTTTTCAAGTTTTCCCCTTGAGAAATATTTTGAGTTGTAATCATGTATTTGATCATTTTATTGATCAAGGAATTGCAAGGATAGAAAGATGGAAAATTCAATCATCGTATTGATCAAGGACTTGCATGCATATCAAGACAAAGAATCAAATCAATTAGATTGTGGAATACCTAGGATTGGTAGAAAAAGTAAATTTGATATTCATATTAGGGGATTTTCTTGTTGGGTAAATAGATAGTTTCATGTAATTATAAAACAAGGGACACCTTTGGCCATGAATTGTGGCTACCATAATGTTAAGGTTAAAAGAGATCTATTATTTTTAATTTCAATAATTCATTCTTACATAATTTAAATTGAATTACTTGTTTCTTAAAAGTGCTTTATTCTACTATGAATATTTGAATTATTTTTTTCATAACAACTCTGAATACAATATAACAAAATATCTACATTTAAATAGATCTTCTTTGAATCTGAGTAACTCTAATTTAATCATAACCATATTTATTACCATTTTTATATTTGTTTTAATAGGATATTATGTGATTACTATTCATTTAGTTTGATATAATTGTATTCATCTTGATTATGATCTAATAATACTCTTCATGATTATGATTCTTTTACTTTGATATATTGAAATCATCCTAATTATGATACTTTGGTAATCAGACTATGGGCCAAGTATAAATCCAATATTTTTACCTAAAAAGGTTTTTTAATTGGTTTAGTCTAAACTCTTTTAAACTAAATATTTTTAAATGTACAATTCACCCCTATTGTAATTGATCAATCTTTAATATATTATTTCAATCCTGATACCAATATATATCATATTTATATCCAAAAATAATAATATTACACCCCTAAGTATAACGATGACTACATGATATTCCATGAGATATACTTTGGTGGGTCAATCCATGTAATAAGTCTCTAATTATTACCTCTCCATCCATCAAAATTTAAATTTTTATTATGATCCATTTTAAGGAAAAATGGGAAACCGTAGTACACACAAGATACCCCTACGTGCTGAAAGATCTCACAAAATAGTCAAATACAAGACTAAGATTACTGGATTTCTCTACGCTATACAGTTCCCAATGCAGCGTACTAACCAGGACATTTGGATCTTTGCTGATAAGCTCTTCAAGGTGAGTAATCACCCTCTCCATAGTCTGAATAAATTCTTCTGAGTTGATTTTTCTCTGATTGAATCCCCGTGCCAAGATTCGATCTTGTTTATCTATCCATTATCCTAGCTCCTCATTGACCTCAACTTGAAACCTTCTCTCATAAATTATTTTAATCTCTGCTTTTGAGACATTGAGCCTGACCTCTCTTTCTAACATTTCTTCCATGGAGTGTAGGATGAGTTTCAAGCACTCCCCAACCTCTTCTTGCTTGTCTATAGTATTCCTACTAGATTATTCACTTTCCCCCGTCTGGGGGTCTTTGTTTTCCTTGTATCCACCCTTCTTAGCTGATCTAGTCTCCATCAGTTTGGGAAAATGTGAATAATCTTTGCGTGCCTTTGGCTTTTTTCTTTTGACCATAATGCATTTCCCTGAGTCTTAGATTCTTTTTTGCCCTTTCTTCCTTCTATGGTTGTGGATACCTTTCCCTTGAATTCTTTCCAAGCTGTCCGTCGAAAATTGGCTATAACTATCATCACCTGAATCATCCTCCTCGTGAGGAAGTTTTGGTTAAAGATCATTCAAAGCTTCAAACCGGTTTCCTAGCACAACCCCTGGGCCCTTTTTGTGGGGACTCCACTTGATCTTCCCCACAGTCTAACCATTTAGATGGAATAAGGATTTTGGGAGTGTATTTGGGTCCAAACGGTCCAAGACACGCACCTCAGCCAGCCTTTCTTCTCCATATTGACGCCCTGCATCTGGAAGTACGAACACCTCATGCACTGCAGTTCTAGGTTGCTTAGCCTCTCTACTATCATCCACCCCGTTGACAACACTTATAGGGTACCCTTGAGTGATCTTCTCTTTTCCCACTGGAACACTAACTGAGACCAGAGAAGACTGTCCAAGGATCTACTCCATAGAACCCAGATCCTGCAATGGTATGCCAAGGTCCTACTTTAAACGGTTAACCACATCTTCCACCTTCGTGTTTCCACTAGGCCTCCTCTCCTTACTCTGTATAGTAGCTGATGGAACTGTAATCCCCTGATTCTCTCCCATTGCAGCTTTACTATTGTCTGCATTGCTCTGTGGTCCAACATCATTCTCTCCCTTACCTGGATGAGTAAGGGCAATGTCCTTGCAAACACCAGTTGTTCCAACCTCCATAATATGGGGAGGCGTAGACTAATTGCATCCATAGGGACTTCGACATTTGGATACATCATGACCAACACGACGACAACCAGAACAAAAAGAAGACCAAGAATCATAACATACCATTTGATGTCAGAGGATCTCTCCCTCAATCTCAATGGTGATAGATCCCATAGGTCCTTTCAATAAATCAGCTTCAACACAAATCCTTGGCACAACGGGATGGAAAATGTCCTTGGTGCGGGAATCAGGGCATAGGTACCACCCTAACATATTTCCAATCAACTGGAGAATCACCTGGTTTTGGAATGGTAATGGAAGACCAGGTAGGGATATCCAGAATGTTGTAGTCAAAGGGCCGCGCCGCAGGTGCAAGTCGAAGGACCACCATAAGAGAAAAAACCTAGACCCCTCCATAGAACGTGGAGCGAAAGCCCAGGCCTTAACCAAGTCTTCATCATTTGAGAAGCAGATCTGAATGTGTCTCGCATTTAGAAGGCCCACTATCACTCAGTCCTGCAAATTCCAAGAGGAGGACACGTACGAGTTGAAAGCATCAACAGAGGGGTGATTCCTTCCGAATCAGGCAACCAAGGTGAGATCCAGTATATTTGAAGCATCCGTGAACTCCTGCGAAGAAAGAGGAACTGATAAAACTCCATTCGAGAGGGATTGGACCTTAGGGAAAATTTCGATCGGAGGGAAAGGAGGAATGGAGGACAGATACGTGATAGGGGAGAAAGAGTGGAAACGAGGATGGAACGAGTGCGAAGGAGAAGTTGAAACTCCCCTCCCCAGCCCAAGCTGATCGAGGAGGGGAGGCAATGTCGCGGCCATGCCCTACGCCATCGAGGTAGAGAAAGAGTGATCATTTTCAATCCCTCATTATTACCTCTTAAATCCATCCTTCATGCCTTATATACAACTCTTTTCAATGAAGATAATATTATACTCATGCTAATCTTAACATATAATTGCAATCCATAATACTCTGTGATGATCATCGATTAGTGACAAATCAAAGATTCAATTTGAGGGGATATTATTATTTTTCTGTCCATGTAATATAAATTGAGGCACACATAAATGAATATTAACTTTATTATAATTATAAATATACATTATTCAATTATTATATAAATCTATTAATTATCGTATATCAAGATACTCTACAAAGCCCTTATGTTTCTATTGTGATACAAAATTTGTTAATCAATCAACTACATTTCCATCTATATCCACCCAAAAGATCTTTACACCACCCTAATCAATGATATATAGTATTATATGATATTTCTTTGCATGTATTTAGTTCTTTGGTGATATTGGGCTTCTTTACAAGAGAAATATATCCATTTTTGATACAATAAATCATGATTCTCCCCCAATTCTAGGAAGCACTTCAAGTTTAGAGATGAAATTTCTGATCCAAACTGCTTCATAAATAGCATCTAATATCATGGGGTACTTTTAAATATATTTCTGAGTCCATTATGGTGGGTTTTTTGAACTATTATAACTAACAACCCAACCATTTTAGAAAAAAATAATTCCATATTTAGATTTCATATCATCTCTATAAATTTGGAAAAATGTATATGTGTAACCATTTTCGTAGAGAGTATCCTCTCGTCCAAATATCAGGGGAATATTCTTAGTCATTCTCAAGTACTTAGGAATGTTCTTCACAAAAATCCAATGACTCTCGCTAGGATTGGATTTTTAACTAATGGTTATTATAATAGAATAGGTTTCATCCAATCAAATACGTAACATGAAAAACCTTATATAAGCTATAGTGGATGCTTAAGGAATTATATCAATCCTTTAGAACTCTTTTGATGGTTCATGAATCTTCATATATAACACTAGTAAATATGGATTTTTAGAGTTCTCAATACTAAACTTATTTCACATTTTATCAATTTAAGTTTCCCAACTGAGTCTTTGTAGCCTCATAAATCTATCTCTATAGATCGCCATACCCAATATACAGTCAAATTCACCCCTATCTTTCATATATAATAATTTACCCATACAAATTTTCACTAAGTTAAATGAAATAATTTCATTTTACATAAGGTGTATGTAATATACATATAATATCAGAAACCCTAATATACTCTCTCCAATATTCTTATATACAGAGGATTCATCCACATTCTTGATGAAACCAAACTCTTTAAATGCATCATCAAACCAGATATTCAAGCCCTAAGAATATTGTTTCAATCCATACATGGACTATTACATCTTTTATACCTAGGTAATCTCATTTGAAACATAAAAACCTTTAGGATATATTATATTAATGTTATCAACAAAATTTAAATTATTGAAAGATGTTTTTACATCAATTTTAAATAACTCATATCCATAATGGGATTCTATAGCTAGAAAAATCATAATAAAATTTATCATCACAATAGGTTAAAATGATTCTTCATAGTGAATACAATGAATTTACTTGTAACCCTTCACCACTAGAAATTATTTATAGGTTGAAACTTTTCAATTCATGTCATTTTTATTTCAAAAAACCCACATGTACGTTATGGGTCTTACCCCTTTAGGTGTATCTAAAAAGTATCAAATATGATTAATGTAAATGAAGTTAATTTTAGATTCAAATAATTTTAAACATTTCCCAGAATCAAAAATATCAATGAAATTCCATTAGGTAGTACATTCATCATCTATAAACATTAATTAATCACAATTTTTCAAGTGATATTCATATCTCCCAGGTTCATAATGAATCCTACCAGATATTTTAGTTTCGTATGTAACTTTATTTGATTTTTATTCCGTAACTCTTTATGGCATTGACTAAACCTCCATATCAGGAAAACTTCCCAATTTTTTGTCTTAAACTTCTCTAAGTTCAACTTTCCTATCACATACTACTTAACTTGTATATTTCTTCTAAAGTAATACACTAGTACAGGGGAAAAACACTTTGTGTTTAGTTGTATTATATGAATAATATTCCTCAATTTCATTAGGATAACCAATTATGAATAATTTATACCACTTAGGGACAAGCTAAGAAGAATCCAGTATTTATATGAGTTCTTCAAAACATAAAATGCTCATAAAAGACAATATGGGACGTTTATTATTACATATCTCATATGGTATATTTATGACTAATTTAGATGAATTTTGGTTTTGTAAGAATTTTGTAGTCTCTTGATAAAAACCTTAGAATATAACCAGATGGTTATATAGACTCATCATTGATCAAAATATTCACAACAGGGTATGAATCCTCTTATTAGATACACTATTCCATTGTAGTGTTATAAGATGAGTGATTTGTGGAATAATTTCACAATCTATCAAATGATTAGTGAATTTATGGCTTAAGTATTCACCACCATGATCTTATAATAGAATATTAATAGTTTTATTTAGTTAATTAAATAATTATTTCTGATTTTTTTGAACTTTTCAAAAGTTACATAGTTTTG
The DNA here is from genome assembly GCA_963277665.1 of Viscum album. Taxonomy (NCBI): domain Eukaryota; kingdom Viridiplantae; phylum Streptophyta; class Magnoliopsida; order Santalales; family Viscaceae; genus Viscum; species Viscum album. The sequence goes on along the minus strand of OY728162.1, from coordinate 190,234,757 downwards.
TTTCATTATATTCTTATTTTTATACCAACTAAATTCATAATTAACGGTAATAAATTACCCAAAACCACAACTTTCATGTGTTCTAAATTGTCCACATACATCACTATGTATGTGATCCAAAAATTTGTTAGCCATTACAATCTTTCATATAAGTTGTTCTTAATCATCTTTCTTGATAAATATAATTTTGAATTATCATGTGATTTATAATCAAATGATTCCAACAATCCAGATTTGCAAAGTATTTGAATGTGTTTCTCATTTATATATACAAGATGACAAGGCCAAAGGTGGGTAGTATTTTAATAAAACCCAACCTTCTTATTATGAATTTTATAAATAGTATTATATGAATCTAGAATTTATAAACCATTTACCATAGTATTGATTCCATACAACATTTTATTCTTGTAAAAATAAAACATATTGTTATTAATAGTGGATAAAAATCCTATTTTTTCAAACAATATACAAAAAAAATCTTGTCTATAATAGGAACTTAATAACAGTTTTATAATCCTAAGAATAATATATCATGTTGAAATATATTGTATGTCTCTAATTATAATACAAAAAATCTTTATCCATTACCATCATAAAGATCTACTTCACCCTTCATCTAATCCATTTTATATCAGAGTATCTTTTATCAGTACAAATATGTGATGGACATTCGGTATCTAATAATCATGGGTTAAAGTTGGTGGAATTAATGAATATAACATTCTCATCCAGATAGTTAAAAATTATTCTCCTTAAGAACACTTCTCAAACATTGATACCAATATAAAATAGTTTTAAGGTTCAAACATATAAGTGATTTCAATATGATTATAATAAAGTATGCCACAATCTATAACAAAGACATATTATTGGGAGAGTATCATTTTTTATAAATTTTCATTGAGTACTTTTAATGATACTTCTCCCACTAAAAATGGTTACCCCATAGATCATATCAATTTAGTGATCCAATATCCATATTTCACTATGAAATGAATCTACTATGATGTATATATCACCACTTAGTTATTTATCTAAGGTATCATCTCAATCAAAATAGTTGTGATTTTTGGATAGTTGAGTGAATTACTCGTTATTCTTATCCATCATAAAAATAATTATCAACTATATTCCTCCAGGAATATAATCCTATTAGGGTCTACCAGCCAGTTCAAATCAAAAAAATGATAAGAATAATCTATCCAAGTATAATCAAATGGTACTTATCTTTTTCATGGCCTATCCTACAAGATAATTCAGAGTTACTTATTACATGATTTAGTTACATAAAATAATCCATGGAAACTCCATGTTTGAATGACCTAACAAGTTGGATGATTTATTTTTTGATAATTTCTAATTTGGAAGAAATACCACACTTAGTATTTAAGGGTTTTTCATTCAATAAACTAAGAAAATTAATAAACATCATATTCATATTAATTTCATAACTGTTTCATTATATACAATATTTATCATCTTGTGTTTTATTCCTTTGTGTACGCATGCTTATAATGATTGATTTTTGGAATCCCTATCCCATCTATCATATTAATGTGTCTGCACAACATTAATCTATAAAACTTCACACAACTCACATGTTTTTGTTACTCACAAAAAATACAATCCAAGTGTATTCATACAAATCTGAATGATTCTCATATATAAAGTCAATTAAATTTTCATGTAAATTCGTATAGTTGTATGATAATGAAAATATCCACATGAGTAAGCTCAGAGTGAATAATAATCAACACCTTTACTTTCTAAAACATGTTGTAATATTTTTGATTTTTAATTATACTTAAAATGCTATTTTTCTTTTATTATATAAGTATTTTAATGTGAGAAACATTTTAATTCAATGAAAATTACCCTTACTTATCCTTTTTCTTCAATAAAAAATACTGCTACTTAATTTTTTTGTGTTATATAAGGGTAAAGTTGTGTTCAAAGTCCTTTAATGTGGGTAAAACCCATTATTCGTCAATCTTGTAAGGGTAAAAAGACTATTACATAGGTTACACAAGGGTAAAAGGGTTGGTTCATAAGATTTATACTTGAGTAAATGTGTTGCGTGAGGATAACCACATGTTGCGTAAGGGTAGGACTATGTTGCATAAATGTAACTAATGTAATATGTAAGGGTACCTTCCACTAAATAAGGGTAAGTTTGAATTTCATAAGGGTAAGATAACCTTTATATAAGGGTAGTCTAATTTTCCTCTACTATTTTAAGGGTAAACAATGGTTTGTGTAAGGGTAACTGGCCCTATAAGGGGAGTTGCATGAGGGTATTGGCCTACATAAGGGTAGTTGTGTGCGGTTAACTAAGGTTGTGTAATGGTACTTAAACATTGAATAAGTTTAAGGAGGAGTTGTGTTATGGTATGGCGGAGCTATGTAAGGGAACCTGTGCTTTTTTAAAACATGCATAAGGGTATCTCATGTAAGTGTAGAGCTGCATAACAGTAAAACCATGTTACCCTCATGCAACACTATTTTTTGAAAAAAATTGTGTTTTTAAAACCCTTTTTGTGTGTCTTCTTCCCCATATCTCCATACAAACCATTTAAATGGATTTAAATGAAAAAAAAATCATGGTAATTAATTCATTTAATTAAAGTTCCATTGTGTCATATGTTTAAGAATACTTTAAATTCTATTCCTTTAATAAATAATTCAGAGGTAATTAAATTGTTAATTTAGTTATGGATTTAATAAAATCATATGTACATAGAAGTGATTTCTTCTAAATATATTAACTCTTATGGGTTCTATTATAGTTGATACATTGATTCTAAATAACTTGGTTTTCCCTTATTCAATTTGGTGATACATTCTATGAGCAATCAGATCCCTTATTCTGAATTCTAGGCCTGGAAGAACCATCATCTCTCACCATTTTATTTTGGTGGAAGTGTTTCTTAAGACTAATTCATGATGAGTTTTTATATTATATTTTTCATTTTTATCATGATATATAATAAATCTAATTATTTCATTACTTATATAGAAATTTAATAAAGAATCATTAAGTGATAATAACCCAAAAATTGTAAAGGATGATAAAGTGGTATTATCATATGTGAAAGTGAATTTCCATGAACTCTAAAAAAATATTATAATTCATATTAAATGATAAATATACTAGAATAATGATAATTATAAATGATAAATATTATGAATTTATGTATTATTATTATAGAGAGAATTTTGAAGAATAATATAGTATAATTATTATGAAATATCTAGAATCATTATAGGGATAATAATTAACAATGATAACGAATAATTATTATAAATTAATCTAGATTATCTATGAGATAAAATGATAATATCACACGTATGTTTTTATTTAATTTTGAAATAAAATGATAGAATTGATTCTAGGAATCCATGGAAAACCATGAATATTGACCATCGACAACTATGATAATAAGGCCTTGGATGAGATTTTCTTGGCTATTGACTTTTCAACTATGAATTTCAAACCATTCAGAGTGGTTTATTCTTATCATTGACACAATAATCTAAGGTAGGAAGTTCTTTACCATTTGTGGTGCTCATTTAAAAATATTTCTATGATATGATTCTTTTGTTGTAGTACTTTGATTCACCATGCTTGATTGTGATTTCATGTTGGTATGTGTGTTGTCCATGAGACCTGTTATAGTAGTTGAGACCATGAGCATTACTAGAGTATCTTGTTTCCATGTTTTATTGTGATCACATTTTGTTATTTATTGCTACTATATTACTATTAATACATTATTTCCTTGTATTATCTACCTTATATGAATGTTTACTTTCTTGGATGTATCATTATTATTGCGCTGAATAAGTGGAGCATTGCGAAATGATTATCCAATAGAGGGGGAGTGAACTTAACTTTCAATGATGGTGCAAATATATCTGATCACTGGGTGGAGATACTATGACACAATGGAAAACTATATTGGTTGTGAACTCATTACTAATTTATTGGGATACTTGATTCCTTGTTGATTTTCAAGTATCATTTCATGTCATGTATTCACTCGATGTTGAGTATGCACTGGATGTCGAGTTGATTTTTGAGAAGCATGTCATACTTGAGGACTAAGAAAAACAGATTTTCATGTATATGTGATTCTATGAGTTTTCAATTGATATCTCTACAACCTGAGTGGCTAGTTTGGTTACTTATAACATCTTCTCGTTTTTCTTCTGACACGGAGATGAAACTAGTACAGGTGAGGGTCTTTGAAAGGTTCGATTTCACATGACTTCTCAATTTTGGATTTTTATGCCTATTATTAATTAATTATTATCATGGTATGTACCAGGTATACTTTATAACACTTTTTTAAGGATGAATATGTGATTTCCTACTGATTCTTACACTCACATCCTACTCAGTAATTTTAGTAAACTTATAGATTTCATGTATAAGGTTTTGAGCGAGAGAAAGGGGCCCCAGAAAGATGGTTGAGTTTTGGATCATGGAGTTAAAGGATGGACTTAGATAGACTATAGGGGTCCCCATAGTTTTATTTATTTATTTACCAGCCACAATTTATACTCTAGTTTTGATTACCACTTTAGGAGCCCTTTTGTTATCTGTATGACATATATACACATTTTTGTTTCTGTGGGATACTCATAACATTATATTATTCCTTATTCTATTTAATTATTTACTCCATGACATGTTACTAAGGTTATAGTCTCCCCAATAATCGACTTGGACCATCCCTACAATTCAACAGTCTCTTACATATGGGGAGGTGTGAATGAGGTCATGTGACCCTCCAGATCAAACCCAAATGTTTGGGTCAGGGTGTTACAGAATGGTATCAAAGGATGTTTTCTTATTTACTTTGTGACTAACCTGAGACATGGTAGAACGAAAATTGTTGCGTGGGACTCTGGTATGGTATTTTTTATCCACCTAGTTAGCTCATGTGTAAGATATCTCTATGTTACCATTGACATGATTGCTATTACTATTTTTATAAGATTTTGGGTGTGTTCGTACATCATGATTTAGTACTTAGGTTTACATATCATATATATATATACAGCATTTTTATTTTTACATAATATTTATTTAATTTAGATTCCTTGAATTGTGTTATGGATTAAAGATAGATTCTCTACTGTGTGATATACATATTTTTTCTTTTTCTGTAATGAAATATCTCTATTGGAATTGATTTTTTTAACCTAACATGCTTGAATGTTTTAGTATATATAAGATGAATGTGAAAAACATGCAAGTATGAGACATTGGTTAGTGATACATGGTTTATACCTTGGGTTATGGGAAGACTACTAGGAGAACCATGTGTGAACTCATTGATTGTTTATCACTTTTTAATATTCATAATGTTCCTTATTATTATAGAGATTCCACATCACAAATGTTTGGATGGGCCTCTATCTGAGATGGAGGGTGAACTAGAGAATGTTCTTACACCTTATTTAGTAGTGTAGATAGTAGGATCCTTTCTACTAAGTTACATGGTTAAGTATGCTAGGGATTTTCAACTCAAACATTATCCATCCTTTCACAAAACTAGTGTTCCACATTATGCTAATTATTTGGTGGATATCATCAAGTTTATCTTGACCTTGTTGTTACATATATGTACATGAAGGTTAGTATAAAGTATTTCATGATTTAGGGACTTTCTAGGTGTCGGTTAGAAGTCATGGTTTAGGTTGGTCAATGTGATGGACTCACTTGTGAGGAATTTAAAGACCTATTATTTGGGGAGTTAATTTCTAACATGTTGAATCTTAATTGAGAAATGGTGTTCATGGGACTATCGTAGGGCTCCATGACAATATCTTCTTACACTTCTTATTTACTATGCTTCTTCATTTTTCATTGATTTATGTTATAAATGAAAATTATAAGGCAAGTAAGTTTGATATTATACTTTATCTTAACATTAGTAATCAGCCCAGAAGATTCATATATAATCATACATAGAGGTTTTATGAAATTCATTGACCATCGAGAAGAAAATGGTGGATGGTTGAGTAGTTGGTCTTCATCTACTCTTACATTATCTGTTAAGTGGACCACTTACTACTACAGTGAGTAAATTTTTTATTTAAGGAATAGGAAGTCCAGTGACATGTAGTATAGTACCATCATATAGGTAGAGAAGAGATTAGTTTCTTCAGTTACCTTAGGAGGTGACCCACATTGCTTCAACTATGGGTGGTTTGAACACTATATTAGGGTCTAAAAAACATCCCAAATCCATTATTGTGAATTTTTTATGAAAGGAAATCTTTAGTAGTTACGTGCAACATAATATAAGATAAGTTTCCACAGGGGTGCAGGATCGACACGATTATCGACCGATGGATCTGGTCGGGGCTCTCATCAGTGGAATCACACTATTCATTCACCACAAGGATAGGGTCATAGTGTTGAGGTAGTCCCCATGAATGTAGTGGATCATGGCCTAAAAGATGGTTTAGGTTACATATACTATTCATGATATAGATTTTATCATCTATACTTTATCTACCAACTTGTTCAATATTGATACTTCCCTTTCTTTCATATCCTCACATGTATTTGTTGGACTTGAATTACTAGACAAGTTATCATTTGAGTTAGTCCCCCTTGATGAACTATTTGGTATGAAATTGGAAATTATTTAGTGATTCTTAGAGTGTCCTGTAGTCATCATCAGCAATGGATATTTGTAGGACTTCATGATTCTAGGGATGATGATGTTTGGTGTGATTATTGACACAAACTAAATAAAAAAACTTCCATTATCACATTGAATGTTATCATAAATGTTTGTTGTTCACTTCAATTATGGGAGAGAAGGTCAAGATGAACAGAGAGTGGGAATTGTATATAGATAGAGTAATTATAGACTTGAGTCAAGTCATGATGATCATGATATAGATGGAGGGATTGGATTTTCAGCAGGATTTGCAATAGCCCCCCCCCGCAAATTTTTCATCCAGTCATGAATATATATCAAAATGTATTTCAATATTATTTTGTAGGAATTAATCCAGATAGAGGTGTTTAATTTGAGATTGATATTGGGAATCATAATGTATTCTAAGATTATTTCATAGTAAATACTCCTGATAGAGGAGTTTAATTTGAGATAGATCTTATGCTAGTTATGCAACCAATTTTGATACCCCCTTATCGTATGTATCTATTAGAGTTTATGGAGTTCAACATGTAGGTTAATGAATTGAACTAGAAGGGATTTATTAGGATGAATAATTTATTGTGGGTTGCACCTGTGTTTTTTTATATAAATGTAGATGGTAGTCTTCAACTCTTCATTAATTAACAGAAGATGAAATAGGTGACTGTGGAGAAAAAATATTCCTTATCTATGGTTGATGATATTTTTCATTAATTATGGGTATCCTGGTGGTTCTCTAAGATTTATTTTCGATCAGGATATCACCATTGATGTCTAAGAGAAGTGGACATTATGAATATGGAATTTAGAGGAAGGTATAATTTATACGATTATTTTGTGATGTGTTTTGGTTTAAGTAATGCGATGATAGTGTTCATGTAACACCCCAAGATTTTATGAAAAATATTCTTTTAATGTCTTGTGTTTTATGCTACACCAATATTACCTTGCGCTATACGCAACACCATATTAGCTTGCAGTATACGCAACACTATTCTTGGATCGTGTTACACACAATTTTGATAATAGTTATTCTATGAAACATTGAGTATATATATATATATATATATATATATATATTCAATGTATAAATGAAATATGGTTGGATTATGATATATGAAACAATGAAGGATTCTTGCATAGCACGCAACCCTGACTTGGCTTGCATTACACGCAATCGCGACCTTCCACGATAGAGTGTGTTGTACGCAATACCAAGTTTTACTAAACAATGATATATTATTATAATATTATTATGAACTAGCCGTTATGAATAGTATTAACTAAATTTTGAATCTTATAACATTATTATTTGTCTTACACATTTTCTAAAACATGGTATAAGAACAAAATAAATTTTTCGGGTAAATTAAGTATTTTTAAAAAAATGCATTTTTGCCGCCTTTTGATGGCACACCCACTTTAAATATAGTTTTTGATATTTTTATAAGTTAAATTTGACAAAATAAAATTCTTATTTGGAATCATGAAATAAAAATTTACTTTGGATAAATTTTTCATATTATTTTGGTAACTTTCATATTTTGATGAATAGTAAAAACACGCTATATTTTAATTAAAAACAACTTTTTTCATCACAATAATTTATATGGTTAAATTATAATATTGAATGGTTTGAAAGTATAAATTTAATCTATTTTTACCATTTAATATAATGTATTTCATTAGCATTGATTCTACCTTGAATTCGTAGGATAAATCAATTCAATCTTTTGCAATGTTTTAAAGAAAAACCCGTTTTCTTTCGACAACGAGATTAATTTTAATTTAATTTCTGCAACTTTTGTGTATTGAATTTGGAAAAATGGATTCCATATTTGGAATCAGTGGATCCAAATTATTTTAATAAGCAACTTTTTATTTTTGGGAATTATGAATAGTAACTACGGTAAATTTTATTTACCATAGTTAAAGGTAAATCGGGTAATTAAGGGTAAATATAATATTATAAAATTACCCTAACACATGTCAAAATCCTATTGGATGAATAAAAGTCTACCCATATCACTTAAGGGTCAGATTATATTCATTTAATGGACTTTTTTCCATGAAAATAATTTAATTATTATTAAAACCAAAGAATGTGACAACATGTCACTTTCTTAAATCTTATAAGTATAATAATTTTAATTTAGTGATACACTTCATGAAACTTTGAAAATGAATAGTCTCCAGAACTATAATACAATTATATACATCATAGGAATTTATTTAGAATTTTTAGGGAATAAATAAGTATCATTTATTATGACACAAAGTTGATGCAGTAATTGTCTTATTAATGAAATATTGACATAATTGATGTTATAAATACCCAAATAAATGTAATTTAAGACTTTTTATGAATTCCACTAATTTTCTAGGTTAATATGACATGATAGTATTGATGTAATTGACTTTTTTCGAACTAATCATTCTTTTATGATTTTCACAAAAATCAATTACTAAATAGTGTCAAAATTGACCTAAAATAGTTTTTCAAACAAATATTATATTATTAATTGTTATTTTATTCTTTAAAATATAATTTTCGTAAAAATGACTTAGATAAGGTTATATATATTAATAATAAACTACTTTGGGTTCTTTCGGCTTGATATAGTAAATTTATTAACATTATAGTGTAAGAAAACAAGAAGACACGGTAAACGTAAAATTATCTAACTTAAAGTTAAATATAAATGATAAGGTTAAAATAGGAACCTAAACTTGTCTAGATTCTATTGGATGAAAGTATTTCGACCCATACCTACTTTAGATTCTAAATAAATCCATTTTGAGCTATTTAAAACCGAATTTAGCTTTATAATAAAATAATATTTTTAGTCATTCCAAAGGTGCCCCTCTCCTCCCTTATAAAAGGGCACCCCCTCCCTCTCTTCCTCACACCACTTTGAGCCTTCAAGCTCGGCCAAACCCTGACAAATTATCTTCTACACTTCCCTATCAACATCCTAGAGGTTCTGGTCTTCCTCAAAGACCAATTTTAGTACCCTAAGAGGAGGACTTAAAGAGGCGCTTCAAAGAAGAGGTAATGTCCGTTACCGATTCTTTCAACTTTATTTCTTCTTCCACTTCTTCTTCATAGGTTGTTTCATTATGAAGTAATAACATCAGTATCACTCATATAATTATATGTTATTATATGTATGAAACAACCCTATTTCACCATCTATCCATCCTACGGAAAATGAAATCACTGCGCGTGCGTACGTACGGAATACCATCTCCACGCCGTGGTGTAATCTATTTTCCACCACCACCTTACTTGGATGGGTCTACTGGTGTAAATAATAACTATATATTATTATTGTAAATTGATATTGATTATTAAATAGTATACATACACTACAATACAATTCAACGATCATGAGAACTATATCATCGCTCGTGCGTACGTATGGACTACCGTCTCCACGACGCGATGAGATTCATTCTCCACGTTAACCATTCATGAATGATTATAAAGAATATATAATAAGTAGTCATGAAATATATGACATAATAATACTACTGGATTTATGTATATATATATTTATGTCATCTACTTAATTCCACTCAATTCAATAAGGAAACGAAAATAGCGTTCATGCGTACGTACGGCCTACCGTCTCCATGGACGGTGTATTTCTTTCCATTTATCGATCCATTATATATATGTATATTCTGAATATATATTATATATAAATCATGTTTTATATTCTATAATTAAGTAATCATGATCTATGTAATCATATGAATAATTACAAGTTAAAATACGAACGACAAATGAGACGATTTTACCCAAAATGCTACTTTAACATGAATTTACAAAAGAACGGGTAATATAAAGTCATAACTCAACCATATATGATATAATAACAATGAATATGATTCTGTAATAAGTCAATGACATTATTTAAATCATTATACAGGAGGTTTGGACACTTGCGAAGCAAATTGGACCTAAGGTAAGGGAAATATGACAATCTCATTTTTATCCGAGATTATTTATACTTTAGTATTTACTGGGGTGTATTTTATCATCCACATCCATGTTCCCTCAATATGTAATATTTACATCATTATACAATAGTTTATATCAAATTTTACCCTTCGGTGAGTTTTTAGTAAAAGATATGAAAGGAAACTTTTGTCGTTTTTCGTACGAGGTTCTTTTTGACTTTTCCGACAAAAGTACGAGAAGAATGTTTTCTTTTAACTTATACGGCATGAATGGATTTTTAAAACATTATTTCCAAGAAGCTTCCTTTACATGTTTTCAAGTTTATTTTTAATCAACTTCTTTTAGTTTAGAATTTTATGACATGTTAAGAAAGGAAAAGTTTTTTTGAAGTAGAAATGATATTTTCCTCAAGAATGGAGTTCAAGCGTTTTATCAAAATTATTTTCCATCTAAGATAATAAAGGGTTCTGTTTCTATCCCTAGTATTACATTGATTTGATTATTTTGTGATGGAATTATTTTTATGAATTCCTTTATCTTATATGAGTTGTTTTATGATGTCACGATGTTTAAGAATCCCATTTTTATTACATGGGTTATGCAATGATGTATGATTTATGATTTTGTGGCACACATAAGAATGGTATCATTATGAGATGGGTGGGACCTATATCTCCCTCCAATGCATTGGGTAATGATTTTATATCTCATGAGATATACATGGCTGGAATAGTAGGTTTTACCGGTTCAGTGAAACAGGACTGAAACGAGGGTGACTCGGTTCAGAAATGGACTTTGTCCACTAAGATAGTATTGGAAATGAGTCTTTACTAATAAGAAATGATTCTATATAATTATGTGTGTATGCCACAAAGTTTCATGTTTTAAGTTATGATTATTGGTATTTCATTTCACTACTATGATTTATCCCATGTTATGAAATTATGCTCTCTTTTGCAGGTTAAGATTTCCAAAATGTTATGTTCTTATGAATATGATGTGATTGATATTTCTTTTGTTTACCCTTACTGAGAATTTGATCTCACCATTTTATATTTTCTTTTCCCCAGGATATAAAGAAAGGTTTTAGGTAAAAAAAGGAAGATCTTTATGGGAGATGTTGAAGATCTTTCACCACGATTAGAAGATTATATTCTGAGTTTCCAAAGACACTAAACTATTATGATCCTTGTGTGTGTGTTTTTGTTATGTACTAAGTATTCTGCAAAAGTAATGTAATGTCCATGTACATCAAGCTTCGGGTCTCTACAGTTGGTATCAGAGGAAAGGTTTAGTCAACCTTTGGAAACTAAGATTCGAAAACGTTAGTGAGATCCCTAGAGATATTTCTAAGGTATGTCTAGGGATGTCCCTAAGGATAAGTATACGTATAGGATACAGTCCTAGAACTACTGTAACGATCATAGAATTTAACCTAAGATGTTAGATATTGAGGATACTCTCGCTTTATTATGTTGTTTTCCCTATCATGATTTTTGCCTCTCACACTATTCTTTTTGGGTTTTAGACGATGGCTGGAGCCCGAAGGAACCGTGTTGATCAATGTAATGGACAATGTAATGATTGTCCTCCTGAACAAACAAATGTTATGGGAGATGGAGTGAAAAATCTTATTGCTATACTTACACAAGCTATGAATCATTCTGGACTTCCAAATGAGCAGATAAGGGAACAACATTCTATTGAGTCCTTTATGAGGCAATGTCCACCTTCTTTTAGTGGGTCTTCTGATCCACTTGTTCCTGAACAATGGATCAGTACCACTGAAAAGATATTTTCAGTTCATCAATGTTCTGAACATGATAAAGTCATCTTAGAAGTATATCGTTTGGAAGGTGAAGCTGATCAATGGTGGAATCTTATGAAGAATACGAGGCAAAGAGATGAAATTGAGTCCATGGAATGGGACGAGTTCAAGAACTTATTTTTCAATAAGTACTTCCCTCGTATTCTTCGAACAAAGATGGAGAAGGATTTTCTTGAACTAAAGCAAAAGGATGATGAATCTATTGGTATATACGAAGTGAATTTTACAAGGCTTGCAAGGTATGCATCTGGATTTATCATCCAACCAAAAAGTAAAGTTGATCGATTCTTCAGTGGCTTAAAACCAAATCATCGAAGGGAATTAGCTATAAGAGACTTCAGTAGCTATGAAGAAATTGTGCGTTGTGCTATCAAGGTAGAAATGGAAGTTGGTGTTACTAATCCATCTCATAGTTTTGACAAGAAACGAAAGATGGAGTCAAGGAGAAATCTCAGAAAAATGGTGAAAAGAAGATGAATGTTTCCTTATGCTCAAAGTGTGGAAAGAAGCATGGTGGAGATTGTCTTAAAGGGACATGTAAATGTTTCAAATGTGGAAAGGAAGGTCATCGGGCATTTGAATGCCGCAATGATGGGAAGAAGATGTCTAATGATTCAAACAAAGGAAGGGATACACAGAATGATCCTACTACACTTCAATGCTTCAAGTGCAAGGAAATGGGGTATTATGCTAATAAATACCCTAATCCAAGGGTTAGTGATGATCGACATGAGCAACCACTTAAGGCAAAGGATAAAGGGAAGTCACATGTGATCACCATTTGCGATGTTGAATATGACAACGATGTGGTGGAATTATTAAGTGTTTATGTAATGGGATTCCAGAATAATGTTGTATATAGTATCGTGGAATATTGGAATATTTATGTATTGGTATGTTGTGGTTTTCAATAATTTTATGGCATCGGTAACCATGAAAAGTGATTGAAATATTTTTGGAAAGAAGATGATATGCACATAATGAAGGGATAAAGAGAATCTAATGTAACACCCCGAGATTTTATGAAAAATATTCTTTTTAATTTTATTAATGTCTTGTGTTGTACGCTACACCAAAAGGAGCTTGCACAACACACATCCTTGACTTGTCTTGCATTACACGCAATCGCGACCTTCCTCGATAGCGTGTGTAGTACGCAATACCGAGTTTCACTAAACAATGATATGCTATAAAAATATTATTAAAATTAGCCGTTATGAATAGTAATAACCACTTTTTGAAATCCAGTAAATCTTATTTTTCAAAATGAATTTTATTTTTGGATTCGGAGTATCGAATTTAGCCTAAGGTGAAATTTTGGTACTTTTCGGATAACTTTCATATTCTGATGAATAGTGAAAATTACTAAATTATAATTAAAAACAACTTTTTTAATCGAAATAATTAATAGTGATAAATCATTAATTTGAGTGGTTTTAAAGTATATTTAGAATATATTTTTACAATTTAATACAATGTTGGTCATTGGATGTAATTTCACATTTAAACTAGACATAAACAAGTGTCAATCTTTTGATAGATATTGTTTCTTAAAAACACGCTATTTGTTTTAACAGCGGGATTTAATTATAAAATTAATTAATGCAACTTTTATGTTATGAATTTGGTAAAATCGAATTCATTTTTGAATTCGGAATATGAAATATAGCTTGGGATGAAATTTTGGCATTGTTCTGAAAAACATCAATTTTTGATGAATAGTGAAACCACTAAGTGGTAGGTTAAAAACTGAATTTTGCATAAAACTTAATTTTACCGCTTCTGTGAATGGAATTTCGAAAATCCGAGAGACACGGTTAATATCAAGGACTAAAATGTGGTTCAATGAGATGAAAATAATTTTTGGTGAATAGTAACTTTTTACTTTTTTTTTACCGCGGTTAATAGTAAATAGGGTAACTAAGGGTAAATATGATATTAATATTACCCTAACACATGTCCTAATTCTATTGGACAAGTGTAATTCGACCAAAAACAAACTTAGGAATAAAATATGACCATTTAGGCCCACTTGGATTAGATTAGGACATTTATTATTAATTTATTTAAAGAAGGGTTAAAATAGTTAAAATCAAAGTTTAATAAGTAAATCATTTTTAATATGGGGTTATACATAAGATGAATTAGACTATAAATATTCATTAGAAAGCTAAAAAGATTTCCTACATGATGGTATTTTATTTGTAATTTTTAGACATCAAATAATATAATTTATTTATGACACAAAGATGATGCAGTAATTATCTTATTAATGAAATATTGACATAATTGATAATATAAATACCCAAATAAATGTAATTTAAGACTTTTTATGAATTACACTAATTTTCTAGGTTACTATGATATATTAGTGATGATTTAATCAACTTGGTTCGAACATATAATTCTGTTATGACTTTCACAAAAATCATATATCAAATAGTGTCAAAATTGACACAAAATAGTTTTTAAATCAAATATTATATTACTAATTGTTATTTTATTCCTAAAAATCTAAGGTTCGGCCAAATGACTTAGATAAGGATATATGTATTAATAATATACAATTTGGGGTTCGTTTGGCATGTTATAGTAAGTTTATTAACCATATAGTGAAAGAAAACAAAAAGACACGGTAAAAGTTAAATTATTTAACTTAGAGTTAAATCTAATTGATATGGTTAAAATAATACCCTAAACTTGTATAAATCCTATTGGTTGATAGGATTGCGACCCATCCCCACTTTAGCATCGAAATAAGACCCTTTGGAACCATTATAAACCGATTTTGACTTTAATATAAAATAATATTTTGAGATATTCCTAAGGTTCCCCTCTCCTCCCCTATAAAAGGACACCTCCTCCCCCTCCTCCTCACACCAATTTGAGCACTCAAGCTCGGCCAACCCCTGCCAATTTCTCCTCTCCACTTCCCTAGAAACATCCTAGAGGTTCTGGTCTTATTCAAAGACCAATTTTAGTGCCCTAAGAGGAGGTCTCAAAGAGGCACTTCAAAGAAGAGGTAATTACCGTTACCAATTCTTTCATCTTTATTTCTTCTTCCACTTCTTCTTCTTAGGTTGTTTCATTATGAAGTAATAACATCAGTATCACTCATATAATGATATGTTATTATAAGTATGAAACAACCCTATTTCACCATCTATCCATCCTACGGAAAAAGAAATCACCGCGCGTGCGTACGTACGGAATACCGTCTCCACGCCGTGGTGTAATCTATTTTCCACCACCACCTTACATGGATGGGTATAATGGTGTAAAGAATAACTATACATAGTTATTACAACATCATATTGATTCTGATATATTGTATAATCCACTCCAATTCAATTCAATATTTATAGAAATGATATCATCGCTCGTGCGTACGTACGGACTACCGTCTCCACGACGCGATGAGATTCATTCTCCATGTTAACCATTTAAGAATGATTATAATGTATATATAAGAAATAATAATGAAATATATGACATTATAAAGCTACTGGATTTATATATATATATACATATGTATGTCATCTACTTACTTCCATTTCAAGACAATAAGGAAAGGAAAACAGCGTTCATGCGTACGTACGGACTACCGTCTCCATGAACGGTGTTTTTCATTTTATTTATCTACCTATTATATATATATATACTGAATATATATGATATATAAATCATATTTTATATTCTGGAAGTAAGTAAATCATGATATAAGTAATAATGATGTCAAGAACAACAAGTCAAAACACCTACGATAAATGAAACGATTTTACCCAAAACGCTTCTTTAACATGGAGTTTACAAAAGAACGGGTAATATAATGTCATAAGTGAACCATATATGATATCATAACAATGAATATGATTCTGTAATAAGTCAATAACATGATTTAAATCATTATACAGGAGGTTCGGACACTTACAAAGCAAGTCGGACCTAAGGTAAGGGAAATATCACAATCTCATTTTTATCCGAGATTGTTTATTCGTAAGTATTTACTGGGGTGTATTTTATCATCCACATCCATGTTTCTTCAATATGTAATTTTATTTCCATCCACCTAAAATTGTTTAAATCCTATTTTACCCTTCGGTGAGTTTTTAGAAAAAGATATGAAAGGAATCTTTTGTCGTTTTTTTTATACGAGGTACTTTTTGACTTTTCCGACAAAAGTACGAAGAATGTTTTTTTTAACTTATACGGCACAAACGAATTTCTACTGTTTTATAAAGCCTTATTTTCATGAAGCTTCCTCTAAAAAAATTCATGACTATTTTCAATAAAATCTCTTTCTTTTAAAATTGCATGATGTTTTGTAAAGAGAAATTGATTTTGAAGAAGAAAGGATATTTTCCTCAAGAATTCAATTCAAGTGTTTTATCAAAATTATTTTCCATCTAAGTTAATAAAGGGTTCTGTTTCTATCCATATTTTTACATTGATTTGACTACGTTGTGATGGAATTATGTTTATGAATTACTTTATCTTATATGAATGGTTTTATGATGTCATGTTGTTTAAGAATCCCATTTTTATTACATGGGTTATGCAATGATGTATGATTTATGATTTTGTGGCACACATAAGAAAGGATTCATTAAGAGATGGGTGGGACCTATATCTCCCTCCAATGCATTGGGTAAAGATTACATATCTCATGAGATAGACATGGCTGGAATGGTAGGTTATACCGGTTCAGTGAAACAGGACTGAAACGAGGATTACTCGATTCAGAAAGGGACTTTGTCCACTAAGATAGTCTTGGCAATGAGTCTTGACTAACAAGAAATGATTCTCTATGATTATGTGTGTATGCCACAATGAGTAATGTTTTAAGTAAGGGTTTCATTTTCACTACTATGATTTATCCCATGTTATGAAATTATGCTCTCTTTTGCAGGTTAAGATTTCCAAAAATGTTATGAAAATTATGTGATTGATATTTCTTTTGTTTACCCTTACTGAGCATTTGAGCTCACCCTTTTATGTTTTCTTTTCCCCAGGATATAAAGAAAGGTTTTAGGTAAAAAGAAGGAAGATCTTTGTGGGAGATTTTGAAGATCTTTCACCAGGATTAGAAGATTACGTTCCGAGTTTCCAAAGACACTAAACTATTACGATCCTTGTGTGTGTGTTTTTGTTATGTACTAAGTATTCCGCAAATGTAATGTAATGTCAGGCTACGGGTCTCTACAGTTGGTATCAGAGGAAAGGTTTAGTCAACCTTTGGAAACTAGTATGCGAAAACGTTAGTGAGATCCCTAGAGATATTTCTAAGGTATGTCTAGGGATGTCCCTAAGGATAAAGGATATAGTCCTAGAACTACGGTAACGATCTTAGAATTTATCCTAAGATGTTAGATATTGAGGGTGCTTCCCCTTTACTATGTTGTCTTCCCTAGCATGATTTCGCCTCTCACAAAATTCTTTTTGTGTTTTAGTTAATGGAGGGAACAATAAGGAATTCGGTTAACATTAAATCCAATGGACAAATTGGTGACTATGAGCAACAAAATTGTGTAATGCCTAGAGATAAAGATATTGTGATTATGCCGAATCAGTCATCGCGATATATGATTAACAAGGTGAAATTTAGTGGTATGACTAATTCATCAAAGAAGAGGAAGATAAACTATTATGCATGTTCGCATGTTGAGGAGCATAAAGAAAGGAAGATTCAGATTTCTAAAGAAGGGAAGAAGAACCTTGAGGAATACCTCAAATGGAGGGACCGATGTTATCTGTGTGGAGAAAAAGGTCATAGAGTGACAGATTGTTATGGAGTTCAATGTCTTATTTGTGGAGAACCTGGGCATTACCCAACTCAATGCCCTGACCTAAAAAGATACTTCTAAATCAAGGAAGGACTTATTCCAGGACAGTCATTGAAGTGGATGGACTGAAGTGTTTATGTATTGGTATTCAAGAATAATGTTGTTGAGGTACTTTTATGGTGTATTGGAATATTTATGTATTGGTCTAATGTGGTATTCGAAGTGATTGAGGTATTTTTGAAAAAAAAATATGATATGCGCATAATGAAGGAAAAATGAGAAAATGAAATATTTGACAGTATTCATGAGCTCATGATTGATATAAGGACTAAGTGATATCATGGTTTTAGTATATAGAATTTTGAGGATTTTGGTATGTGGAAAGAGTTAACTTTTAATAGAATTAATGTTTTCAATAAGGTTCAATGGGTATTCAAGAGAATACATGATTAAGGACTTTGAATGTTTAGAATGTGACCAAAAAGACATATCTTATGATATATGGGGATCAATGATGGTATTAAATCTCTGGTAATAATTTTCACTATGTTATGAAAGTGGACTGCAGTATTATGGATAAGCCTAAAGAAGTTCTTTTTTTTGATATTATTGATAGGATGTTATAGTAATGTACTTTTAGAAAAAAGGGACAACCTACAGGACGGGCGACAGCCCATCGCTTCGGACAAGGCTGTAGGAATCAAACCCACAACCGAAGTGCGACTGGCCTTTATCGCCTACCACTAGCCTACAGGAAGTCCCTGTTTAGTAGAAACTAGTTTTATTATATTAAGCAGTATGATATATGAAGTATAAGTCCATATGTGATTAATCTCACTATAGATCGACTTATGTATATAATTTTTCTAACCTTTTGTTTGAAACAGATGGAATGACCCGTCATTCTATCACATGATCTGCTAACACTTCACGAATAACAAATTCAACTTCATTTATTTAAGAGATGAAGTGGAAATTGTTAAAGGCACGAACAACAGTGAGATTGTACCAAAATAAAGTAAGTATTTATTCTAATTCAAATTCTTTAACTTTAGGGAAATGATATTGAAAACCAAAAATGTTGTCCTAGTGATCTTATATCTGATGAATCGGATGGTACCTTAGATCGTCACAAATTTATGGCTTTGTGATTGCTAGCTTTTCCATAGCCATGTTCTCTACCACTCTCCATCAGAACATGATTGTTAGATTTCTCTTCCATATCCATATTTTCACCTATGTGGAAACCCAGTGATTAGTTTATTTGGGTAACCGTTACGTTTCATACTTTTGTTTTTAAAGATAAGTTTTGGTATTTTTTTTTACGATGTGGGTTTCTATCAAAGAAACTTTCGAATAGTAAACCATTTATAATCCCGACGAATTTCGAGGGCGAAATTCATTTTAAGGGGGGTAGAATGTAACACCCCGAGATTTTATGAAAAATATTCTTTTTAATTTTATTAATGTCTTGTGTTGTACGCTACACCAAAAGGAGCTTGCACAACACCCATCCTTGACTTGTCTTGCATTACACGCAATCGCGACCTTCCTCGATAGCGTGTGTAGTACGCAATACCGAGTTTCACTAAACAACGATATGCTAT
Organism: Viscum album; assembly: GCA_963277665.1. NCBI lineage: Eukaryota > Viridiplantae > Streptophyta > Magnoliopsida > Santalales > Viscaceae > Viscum > Viscum album. The sequence continues at coordinate 190,214,886 of OY728162.1, read as the reverse complement.
AAAAATATTATTAAAATTAGCCGTTATGAATAGTAATAACCACTTTTTGAAATCCAGTAAATCTTATTTTTCAAAATGAACTTTATTTTTGGATTCGGAGTATCGAATTTAGCCTAAGGTGAAATTTTGGTACTTTTCGGATAACTTTCATATTCTGATGAATAGTGAAAATTACTAAATTATAATTAAAAACAACTTTTTAATCGAAATAATTAATAGTGATAAATCATTAATTTGAGTGGTTTTAAAGTATATTTAGAATATATTTTTACAATTTAATACAATGTTGGTCATTGGATGTAATTTCACATTTAAACTAGACATAAACAAGTGTCAATCTTTTGATAGATATTGTTTCTTAAAAACACGCTATTTGTTTTAACAGCGGGATTTAATTATAAAATTAATTAATGCAACTTTTATGTTATGAATTTGGTAAAATCGAATTCATTTTTGAATTCGGAATATGAAATATAGCTTGGGATGAAATTTTGGCATTGTTCTGAAAAACATCAATTTTTGATGAATAGTGAAACCACTAAGTGGTAGGTTAAAAACTGAATTTTGCATAAAACTTAATTTTACCGCTTCTGTGAATGGAATTTCGAAAATCCGAGAGACACGGTTAATATCAAGGACTAAAATGTGGTTCAATGAGATGAAAATAATTTTTGGTGAATAGTAACTTTTTACTTTTTTTTTTACCGCGGTTAATAGTAAATAGGGCAACTAAGGGTAAATATGATATTAATATTACCCTAACACATGTCCTAATTCTATTGGACAAGTGTAATTCGACCAAAAACAAACTTAGGAATAAAATATGACCATTTAGGCCCACTTGGATTAGATTAGGACATTTATTATTAATTTATTTAAAGAAGGGTTAAAATAGTTAAAATCAAAGTTTAATAAGTAAATCATTTTTAATATGGGGTTATACATAAGATAAATTAGACTATAAATATTCATTAGAAATCTAAAAAGATTTCCTACATGATGGTATTTTATTTGTAATTTTTAGACATCAAATAATATAATTTATTTATGACACAAAGATGATGCAGTAATTATCTTATTAATGAAATATTGACATAATTGATAATATAAATACCAAAATAAATGTAATTTAAGTCTTTTTATGAATTAAACTAATTTTCTAGGTTACTATGATATATTAGTGATGATTTAATTAACTTGGTTCGAACATATAATTCTGTTATGACTTTCACAAAAATCATATATCAAATAGTGTCAAAATTGACACAAAATAGTTTTTAAATCAAATATTATATTACTAATTGTTATTTTATTCCTAAAAATCTAAGGTTCGGCCAAATGACTTAGATAAGGATATATGTATTAATAATATACAATTTGGGGTTCGTTTGGCATGTTATAGTATGTTTATTAACCATATAGTGAAAGAAAACAAAAAGACACGGTAAAAGTTAAATTATTTAACTTAGAGTTAAATCTAATTGATAAGGTTAAAATAATACCCTAAACTTGTCTAAATCCTATTGGTTGATAGGATTTCGACCCATCCCCACTTTAGCTTCGAAATAAGACCCTTTGGAACCATTATAAACCGATTTTGACTTTAATATAAAATAATATTTTGAGATATTCCTAAGGTGCCCCTCTCCTCCCCTATAAAAGGACACCTCCTCCCCCTCCTCCTCACACCAATTTGAGCACTCAAGCTCGGCCAAACCCTGCCAATTTCTCCTCTCCACTTCCCTAGAAACATCCTAGAGGTTCTGGTCTTCTTCAAAGACCAATTTTAGTGCCCTAAGAGGAGGTCTCAAAGAGGCACTTCAAAGAAGAGGTAATTACCGTTACCAATTCTTTCATCTTTATTTCTTCTTCCACTTCTTCTTCTTAGGTTGTTTCATTATGAAGTAATAACATCAGTATCACTCATATACTGATATGTTATTATAAGTATGAAACAACCCTATTTCACCATCTATCCATCCTACGGAAAAAGAAATCACCGCGCGTGCGTACGTACGGAATACCGTCTCCACGCCGTGGTGTAATCTATTTTCCACCACCACCTTACATGGATCGGTATAATGGTGTAAAGAATAACTATACATAGTTATTACAACATCATATTGATTCTGATATATTGTATAATCCACTCCAATTCAATTCAATATTTATAGAAATGATATCATCGCTCGTGCGTACGTACGGACTACCGTCTCCACGACGCGATGAGATTCATTCTCCATGTTAACCATTTAAGAATGATTATAATGTATATATAAGAAATAATAATGAAATATATGACATTATAAAGCTACTGGATTTATATATATATATACATATGTATGTCATCTACTTACTTCCATTTCAAGACAATAAGGAAAGGAAAACAGCGTTCATGCGTACGTACGGACTACCGTCTCCATGAACGGTGTTTTTCATTTTATTTATCTACCTATTATATATATATATACTGAATATATATGATATATAAATCATATTTTATATTCTGGAAGTAAGTAAATCAAGATATAAGTAATAATGATGTCAAGAACAACAAGTCAAAACACCTACGATAAATGAAACGATTTTACCCAAAACGCTTCTTTAACATGGAGTTTACAAAAGAACGGGTAATATAATGTCATAAGTGAACCATATATGATATCATAACAATGAATATGATTCTGTAATAAGTCAATAACATGATTTAAATCATTATACAGGAGGTTCGGACACTTACAAAGCAAGTCGGACCTAAGGTAAGGGAAATATCACAATCTCATTTTTATCCGAGATTGTTTATTCGTAAGTATTTACTGGGGTGTATTTTATCATCCATATCCATGTTTCTTCAATATGTAATTTTATTTCCATCCACCTACAATTGTTTAAATCCAATTTTACCCTTCGGTGAGTTTTTAGTAAAAGATATGAAAGGAATCTTTTGTCGTTTTTTTATACGAGGTACTTTTTGACTTTTCCGACAAAAGTACGAAGAATGTTTTTTTTAACTTATACGGCACAAACGAATTTCTACTGTTTTATAAAGCCTTATTTTCATGAAGCTTCCTCTAAAACAATTCATGACTATTTTCAATAAAATCTCTTTCTTTTAAAATTGCATGATGTTTTGTAAAAAGAAATTGATTTTGAAGAAGAAAGGATATTTTCCTCAAGAATTCAATTCAAGTGTTTTATCAAAATTATTTTCCATCTAAGTTAATAAAGGGTTCTGTTTCTATCCATATTTTTACATTGATTTGACTACGTTGTGATGGAATTATGTTTATGAATTACTTTATCTTATATGAATGGTTTTATGATGTCATGTTGTTTAAGAATCCCATTTTTATTACATGGGTTATGCAATGATGTATGATTTATGATTTTGTGGCACACATAAGAAAGGATTCATTAAGAGATGGGTGGGACCTATATCTCCCTCCAATGCATTGGGTAAAGATTACATATCTCATGAGATAGACATGGCTGGAATGGTAGGTTATACCGGTTCAGTGAAACAGGACTGAAACGAGGATTACTCGATTCAGAAAGGGACTTTGTCCACTAAGATAGTCTTGGCAATGAGTCTTGACTAACAAGAAATGATTCTCTATGATTATTTGTGTATGCCACAATGAGTAATGTTTTAAGTAAGGGTTTCATTTTCACTACTATGATTTATCCCATGTTATGAAATTATGCTCTCTTTTGCAGGTTAAGATTTCCAAAAATGTTATGAAAATTATGTGATTGATATTTCTTTTGTTTACCCTTACTGAGCATTTGAGCTCACCCTTTTATGTTTTATTTTCCCCAGGATATAAAGAAAGGTTTTAGGTAAAAAAAAAGGAAGATCTTTGTGGGAGATTTTGAAGATCTTTCACCAGGATTAGAAGATTACGTTCCGAGTTTCCAAAGACACTAAACTATTACGATCCTTGTGTGTGTGTTTTTGTTATGTACTAAGTATTCCGCAAATGTAATGTAATGTCAGGCTACGGGTCTCTACATCTAATATGTTTGATAGTATTCATGAGCTCATGATTGATATAAGGACTAAGTGATATCATGGTTTGAGTGTATAGAATTTTGAGGATTTTGGTATGTGGAAAGTGTTAACTTTTAACTGCATTCATGTTTTCACTATGGTTCAATGGGTATTCAAGAGAATACATGATTAAGGCCTTTGAATGTTTCGAATGTGACCAACAAGACATATCTTATGATATATGGGGATCAACGATGGTATTAAATCTCTGGTAATCGTTTTCACTATATTATGAGAATGGACTGCAGTATTATGGATATGCCTAAAGATTGGAATGGATTATGTTGGACATAAGTTAGTGTTGTTTAAGGATAGAAGTTTTTTTTCGATATTATTGATGGGATGTTATAGTAATATAGTTTTAGAAAAAGGACAACCTGTAGGACGGGCGACAGCCCATCGCGTCGGACAAGGTCGTAGGAATCGAACCCACAACCGAAGTGAGACTGGCCTTTATCGTCTACCACTGGCCTATAAGAAGTCCCTGGTTAGTAGAAACTAGTTTTATTTTATTAAGCGGTATGATATATGTAGTATAAGTTAATTTTAGGAACCATATATGATTAATCTCACTATAGATGGACTTATGTATTTTTTGATAACTTTTCTAACCTTTTGTTTGAGACAGATGGAATGACCCATCATTCTATCACATGATCTGCTAACACAACATGAATGACAAATTCAACTTCATTTCTTTAAGAGATGAAGTGGAAATTGTCCAAATAACGACAAACAGTGAGACTATACCAAAATCATGAAAGTATTTCTTCTAATTCCAATTTCATCAACTTTAGGGAAATGATCTTGAAAACCAAAAATGTTTTCCTAGTGCTCTTATATATGATGAATCAGATGGTACCTTAGATCATCACAAATTTATGGCTTTGGGATTGCTGGCTCTTCCATAGCCATGTTTTCTACCACTCTCTATCAGAACATGATGGTTAGATTTCTCTTCTATATCCATATTTTCACCTATGTGAAAACCCAGTGATTAGTTTATTTGGGTAACCGTTACCTTTCATAATTTTGTTTTTAAAGATTGGTTTTGGTATTCCTTTTTACGATGTGGGTTTTTATTAAAGAAACTTTCAAATAGTAAACCATTTATAACCCCGACGAATTTCGAGGGCGAAATTCATTTTAAGGGGGGTAGAATGTAACACCCCGAGATTTTATGAAAAATATTCTTTTAATGTCTTGTGTTGTATTCTACACCAAGATTACCTTGCGCTATACGCAACACCGTATTAGCTTTCAGTATAAGCAACACTATTCTTGGATCGTGTTACACACAATTTTGATAATAGTTATTCTACGCAACATTGAGTATATATATATATATATATATATATATATATATTCAATGTATAAATGAAATATGGTTGGATTATGATATACGAAACAACGAAGGATTCTTGCATAGCACGCAACCCTGACTTGGCTTGCATTACACGCAATCACGACCTTCCTCGATAGCGTGTGTTGTACGCAATACCGGGTTTTACTAAACAACGATATATTATTATAATATTATTATGAACTAGACGTTATGAATAGTATTAACTAAATTTTGAATCTTATAACATTATTATTCATCTTACACATTTTCTAAAACATGGTATAAGAACAAAATAATTTTTTCAGGTAAAATAAGTATTTTTCAAAAAATGTAGTTTTGCCGCCGTTTGATGGCGCACCCACTTTAAATATAGTTTTTGATATGTTTATAAGTTAAATTTGAAAAAATAAAATTCTTCTTTGGAATCATGAAATAAAAATTTACTTTGGATAAATTTTTCATATTATTCTGGTAACTTTCATATTTTGATGAATAGTAAAAACACGCTATATTTTAATTAAAAACAACTTTTTTCATCACAATAATTTATATGGATAAATTATAATATTGAATGGTTTTAAAGTATAAATAGAATATATTTTTACCATTTAATATAATTTATGTCATTATCATTGATTCTACCTTGAATTCGTAGGATAAATCAATTCAATCTTTTACAATGTTTTAAAGAAAAACCCATTCTCTGTCGACAATGGGATTAATTTTAATTTAATTTCTGAAACTTTTTTGTATTGAATTTGGAAAAATGGATTCTGTATTTGGAATCAGTGGATCCAAATTATGTTAATAAGCTACTTTTTATTTTTGGGAATTATGAATAGTAACTACGGTAAATTTTATTTACCATAGTTAAAGGTAAATCGGGTAATTAAGGGTAAATATAATATTATAAAATTACCCTAAAACATGTCAAAATCCTATTGGATGACTAAAAGTCGACCCATATCACCTAAGGGTCGGATTAGATTCATTTAATGGACTTTTTTCCATGAAAATAATTTAATTATTATTAAAACCAAAGAATGTGACAACATGTCACTTTCTAAAATCTTATAAGTATAATAATTTTACTTTAGTGATACACTTTATCAAACTTCAAACATGAATAGTATCCAGAAATCTAATACAATTATCAACATCATAGAAATTTATTTAGAATTTTTAGGGATTAAATAATTATCATTTATTATGACACAAAGATGATGTAGTAATTGTCTTATTAATGAAATATTGACATAATTGATGTTATAAATACCCAAATAAATGTAATTTAAGACTTTTTATGAATTAAACTAATTTTATAGGTTAATATGACATATTAGTATTGATCTAATTAACTTTTTTAGAACTAATCATTCTATTATGATTTTCACAAAAATCAATTACTAAATAGTGTCAAAATTGACATAAAATAGTTTTTAAAACAAATATTATATTATTAATTGTTTTTTTATTCCTAAAAATATAAGGTTCGGCCAAATGACTTAGATAAGGCTATATATATTAATAATAAACAACTTGGGGGTTATTTGGGCTTGATATAGTAAGTTTATTAACATTATAGTGTAAGAAAACAAGAAGACACGATAAAAGTAAAATTATCTAACTTAAAGTTAAATATAAATGATAAGGTTAAAATAGGAACATAAAGTTGTCTATATTCTATTGGATGAAAGAATTTCGACCCATAACCACCTTATCTTAGAAATAAATCAATTTGGAGCTATTTAAAACCGAATTTGGCTTTATAATAAAATAATATTTTTAGTTATTCCAAAGGTGCCCCTCTCCTCCCTTATAAAAGGTCACCCCCTCCCTCTCTTCCTCACACCACTTTGAGCCTTAAAGCGCCGCTAAAACCTGCCAAATTATCTTCTACACTTCCCTAGAAACATCCTAGGGGTTTTGTTCTTCCTCAAAGACCAATTTTAGTACCCTAAGAGGAGGACTCAAAGAGGTGCTTCAAAGAAGAGGTAATGTCCGTTACCGATTCTTTCAACTTTATTTCTTCTTCCACTTCTTATTCTTAGGTTGTTTCATTATGAATTAATAACATCAGTATCACTCATATACTGATATGTTATTATAAGTATGAAATAACCCTATTTCACTATCTATCCATCCTACAGAAAATGAAATCACCACGCGTGCGTACGTACGGAATACCGTCTCCACGCCGTGGTGTAATCTATTTTCCACCACCACCTTACTTGGATGGGTATAATGGTGTAAATAATAACTATATATGATTATTTTAAAGTGATATTGATTCTTAAATAGTATACATAAACTACAATACAATTCAACGATCATGAGAACGATATCATCGCTCGTGCGTACGTACGGACTACCGTCTCCACGACGCGATGAGATTCATTCTCCACGTTAACCATTCATGAATGATTATAAAGTATATATAATAAGTAGTCATTAAATATATGAAATAATAATACTACTGGATTTATATATATATATATATTTATGTCATCTACTTAATTCCTCTCAATTCAATAAGGAAACAAAAACAGCGTTCATGCGTACGTACGGCCTACCGTCTCCATGAACGGTGTATTTCTTTCCATTTATCGATCCATTATATATATGTATATTCTAAATATATATTATATATAAATCATTTTTTATATTCTGTAATTGAGTAATCATGATCTAAGTAATCATATGAATAATTACAAGTAAAAACACGAACGACAAATGAGACGATTTTACCCAAAACGCTACTTTAACATGAATTTACAAAAGAACGGGTAATATAAAGTCATAAGTGAACCATATATGATATAATAACAATAAATATGATTCTTTAATAAGTAAATGACATTATTTAAATCATTATACAGGAGGTTCGGACACTTACGAAGCAAATCGGACCTAAGGTAAGGGAAATATCACAATCTCATTTTTATCCGAGAGTGTTTATAGTTTAGTATTTAATGGGGTGTATTTTATCATCCACATCCTTGTTTCCTCAATATCTAATATTTACATCATTCTAAAATAGTTTATATCAAATTTTACCCTTTGGTGAGTTTTTAGTAAAAGATATGAAAGGAATCTTTTGTCGTTTTTCGTACGAGGTACTTTTTGACTTTTCCGACAAAAGTATGAGAAGAATGTTTTCTTTTATCTTATACGGCATGAATGGATTTTTAAAAAATTATTTCCAAGAAGTTTCATTTACAAGTTTTCAATTTTATTTTTAATAAACTTCTTTTAGTTTAGAATTGTATGACATGTTAAGAAAGGAAATGTTTTTTTGAAGTAGATAGGAAATTTTCCTCAAGAATGGAGTTCAAGCGTTTTATCAAAATTATTTTCCATCTAAGATAATAAAGGGTTCTGTTTCTATCCTTATTATTACATTGATTTGATTATGTTGTGATGGAATTATTTTTATGAATTCCTTTATCTTATATGAGTTGTTTTATGGTGTCACGATGTTTAAGAATCCCATTTTTATTACATGGGTTATGCAATGATGTATGATTTATGATTTTGTGGCACACATAAGAATGGTATCATTATGAGATGGGTGGGACCTATATCTCCCTTCAATGCATTGGGTAAATATTTTATATCTCATGAGATAGACATGGCTAGAATGATAGGTTATACCAGTTCAGTGAAACATGACTGAAATGAGGGTGACTCGGTTCAGAAATGGACTTTGTCCACTAAGATAGTATTGGCAATGAGTCTTGACTAATAAGAAATGATTCTCTATGATTATGTGTGTATGACACAAAGTATCATGTTTTAAGTTATGATTATTGGGATTTCATTTCACTACTATGATTTATCCCATGTTATGAAATTATGCTCTCTTTTGCAGGTTAAGATTTCTAAAATGTTATGTTCTTATGAATATGATGTGATTGATATTTCTTTTGTTTACCCTTACCGAGAATTTGAGCTCACCCTTTTATGTTTTCTTTTCCCCAGGATATAAAGAAAGGTTTTAGGTAAAAAAAGAAAGATCTTTATGGGAGATGTTGAAGATCTTTCACTACGATTAGAAGATTATATTCCGAGTTTCCAAAGACACTAAACTATTACGATCCTTGTGTGTGTGTTTTTGTTATGTACTAAGTATTCTGCAAAAGTAATGTAATGTCCATGTACATCAAGATTCAGGTCTCTACAGTTCATGTCCCCCATGAACAATATATTTCACCCTTAATTGGAGTCATTCATCATGGTGTTCATCGATGACATCAACAACTACTCTATAACAATGGAGTAAAATTCATGAAATATTTAGATAGTATTGAGAACACTTTGAGAACATTGAATTTAAGAAAATCTTTCTAAGTGTAACTTTTGGATTCATGATGTGCAGTTCTTAGAAGAATTTAGTATCTAAGACAAGTATATCCACAGACCCAAAGATAGTAAAGGTAGTTATTTCCTTGACACATCCAATAATTTTTCTGAGATTCAGAGATTTTTGGGTTTAGTAGGATTCTACCATCATTTCATCTAGGAATTATCTCAATTATCCTCACCTAGGACTATGTTGTTAAGGAAGGGACTAAAGTTTCAGTGGATGGACCAGTGTTAGGATTTATTTCATGAGAGAATGACGAGGCTTAATATAGCTCCAATATTTATAATTCCCAATCCATGGGGTAGAAATATTGTATACTATGATAAATCAGGAATTAGTTCAGAAGTACTGTTGATGCATATGAAGAAGGTATTAGATTATTGATTACAGAATTTGTGACCCCAAGAATGGAGCTACCCTACTCCTGAATTATATATGGTATATATGGTTTATACTCTAGAGTGTTGGTGACACAATATATTTGTTAAGAGTTTTTATTGTCTACACTTACAATAAAACTCTCTAATGTGTCTTCACATAACTAGACCTGAACCTAAGGTATAGATGCCAGGTAGAGTATCCTAAAATGTTTAACTTTGAGATAGCTTAAACACTGGGTAAAGGTAATGTAATTATGGATGGTTTTACCCATAAGGTGGAGGTTAAGAATGAGGTTGTTGAGAGGCCTTCAAAGGAGAAGTTCTAGTTGATGAGCTTGTTGTCTAAGTGGAGAATGGATGGATATGAGGATCATGAGGTGGTCTGATACCAAGGTGGTACTTGAGAAATTATGATATGATCATTGTACATGGGAGTTTTGTAATCCATAACTCCATTAGAGAGGATCTGATAAGATACTTACATACCTTTATATGGGTGGTACATCCTGTATTAAAGAAGATGTACCATGACTTTAGGTGATAGTTTTGGTGGATAGGGATGTAGAGGGACATCATCGGGTTTATTTCCTAATGCTTTGTCGAACAGAGGGTGATGGATGAGAACCAGCATCCTGGTGGTTTTCTCTATCCACTTCAATTTCTTATATGGAAATGTGAGGGCATCACAATACAAGTTTTTAAGTGGTTACATAGGACCCTGAGGAGTTGCGATGATATCCAGGTGGATATCGATCATTTAAAAAGGTTTTTCACTTCTTACCGATCTAAGAGACTTACTTAGTAGGAAAGATGAGAAAGCTATAAATATTTTAGGTTATACACTTTCATGAAGTTCTATTGATAATTGAAACTAATTAATACACACATTTCACATCACACTTTTTGTAGGGCTTCAAAAAAATCCTAGAAACCTAGATGAGACTGAGCATGACATATCATCCATAGACAGATGGATAGTCTAACATGATAATACAGATGCTATAGGATATGCTTCAAGAATTCATTATATACTTCAGTGGAGATGGTATGATCACCTATCCTAAGTTGTGTTCACTAGACTGGCTGAAAATTAGAATTTTTATTATTGATAGAAAAAGGGAAATGGGTCAACGTGAGTGAAAATGATGAAGGCCTAGGGAATCACCCGGAACAATAAGATTAAAAACCTTTAGGAAGGAACTAGTACTAGAAACATTATAAGGGAATCATCAGGTCTGTCTTCTATAGTTATGGTGTCTACTACAAATTTTCCTTCCCTCCATGTGTTCCTGAATTTTTCACCGTGATCCAGCAATCCTCACCCCTTCCTAACAGGCTCCCATGGGACCTGTTCCCTTCCATGTTCCATGTGACTCAAATCTGTAGGTTTTTTCTTGATCGTTTTATTTTTATAAACTATGAGGATGTTTAACTATATCTTGGTGCATTATATGAGGATCATTTGGTGCACATTATAAAATAAATAAAGTAGGCGTTACATGGAATCTTAGTAACACTTGTACAGGTTCAGTTGCAGTATAGACTGATCTAGCATGAGGCATAGGATTGGTAGTATGATGTTCAAGCTCAATGGACTATGTTTTACAAGTAAGACCACTACATATAATTACCCGGGAAAAATTCATTAGTAGTGGATAATTTTAATATTCTTATTTTTTAATTGTACTTACAACCTTCTTTTGGTTTGATTTTATATGTATTTTTATATTAGAATCAATTATTTAATAAAAATTTCAATTAATTAAAATTTCTGGTGTTATATAAGTGTAAATGTGTGTTAAAAGGAAATGTTTACAGGTAAAACCAACTTTTCCTGACTTGGATAAGGGTAAAAAACCTATTCCATAGGTCGTGTAAGGGTAAAAGTTCTATTGCATGCGGGTAAGACTTGAGTATATGTGCTGTGTAAGAGTAACCACATGACCCATAAGGGTAGAACTATGTTGAAAAAGGGGAAATAGTGGCTTGGATAAGGGTACCTACCACTATGTAAGGGTGACTTCAACTTGCATAAGGGTAATCGATCCTGAAAATAAGGGTAACCTAAGTTTTACACTGCTCGCGTCAGGGTAAGTTGGGGTGTACAAAAGGGTATATAACCACATAAGGGGTGTTGTATAAGGGTATTATCCCATATAAGGGTGGTTGTGTTGGGGTAATTGAGGTTTTATAAGGGTAATTAATCATTGTGTAAATGTTAACATGAGCTATGTAATTGTAAAACTATGATACCCTTACTCAACTGTGTTTTTTGAGAAATTATATTTTTAAAAACCTCTTTACATGTCATCTTCCCCAGCTCAAACTGCAAACTATTTCAATGAAATTTAAATAAAAAAATACTTAGAATTATTTCATTTGTTTCATGTTCCTTATGTCAGACGTCTAAGAAGACATACCACCTTTAATAAATAGTTGGGAAGAAATTAAATTATTAACTTAGTTGTTAATTTAATGAAACTCTATATACATGGTAGTGATTTTTTTTCTAAATAATTGAACTCTTGATAATGTTTTTAGTCAACCCATTAAGTACAAATGGCCTAGTTTTTCCCTTATTCCAGTTGCTGAGACATTCTACAAACAATCCAATCCTTCTTCCAAATTCTAGGCATCATAAAGCCCCCATATATCTCCCTTTTATTTTGGGTGCAGTATTTCAAAAAACAATTCATGGTGAGTTTTTATATTCTCTTTCTTCTTCACATTATGAGTAATAGTGAATCTAAATCTTCCATTGATTTTTAGAAAATTTTAATAAAAATTATTAAGTGATAATAACTTAGAAACTATAAATAATGATAAAGATTTTTTATCATATGTGAAAGTGGAGTCCATGTTCTCCAGAAAAGTGTTAGAATTCTTCTTAAATGATAAATCACCTAGAATTATCAGAATGATAGTGTATAAATATTATGAATTTATATTGGATTATTCTATAGATAATTATCAATAATAATAAAGGATAATAATTATGAATTATCTTGGATTATTTATGGGATACAAATTAATAACGATGAAGAATAATTATTATAGATTATTATAGATCATCCATGAGAGGAATTGATAATATTGCATATAAATTTTAAATTCATTTTGGAATAAAATGATATTATTGGTTCTCAGAATCTATGAAAACATTAAACATAAACATGTCTATGACTACGAAAATAAGGCCCAGGAGGAGGTGTTAATTAATGTAGAGGTTTCACTCATGATTCCAAACCACACAGAGTGGTTTATCATTGTTATTGATATCATACCTTGATATAAAGAGCTTCTCACCATTAAGGGATCTTTATTACACATATTTCCATGATATGATTCATGTGTTATCATAGTTTGATTAATTATGATTGCTTTTGATCCCATGTGTGTGTGTTACCCATCAGACCCATTATGGTATTTGATCCCATGAGTTTTTCTTGAGTAGCTTGTTTCCATGTTTGATTTTGATCACATGTTGTTGAGTATTGATAATTTATTCTCATGATAACATGATTTTCTTGTATATTCTACCTTGTATGTTTTTTTCCATTCTTTTATGTATTTTCATTTGGTCTCAGAACATGTGGACTGTTGTGACATGATTATACCTTAGAGGGGGTGTTCTTGACCTGCACCAATGGTGTCGACAGACCCAAGAACAGGGTGGATACATGATGATACCATGTAATTCCATATTGGGGATATAATAATTGTATATGTATGATTCTTCTAGATGACTAGTTGATTAATGAGAAGTGTTCATGTTGAAGAAGCACTCCATGGATAGTTGATTTTAGAGCATCATACCATACATGAGGCCTAAAAAAACTGAGTTTCATGTATGCATGATGTCATGAGTGTAGAGACCCGAAGCTTAACGTACATGGACATTACATTACTTTTGCGGAATACTTAATACATAACAAAAACAGACACACAAGGATCGTAATAGTTTAGTGCCTTTGGAAACTCGGAATATAATCTTCTAATCGTGGTGAAAGATCTTCAACATCTCCCATAAAGATCTTCCCTTTTTTTACCTAAAACCTTTCTTTATATCCTGGGGAAAAAAACATAAAAGGGTTATCTCAAATACTTAGTAAGGGTAAACAAAAGAAATATCAATCACATCATATACATAAGAACATAACTTTTGGAAATCTTAACCTGCAAAAGAAATCATATTTCCATAACATGGGATAAATCATAGTAGTGAAATGTAATCCCAATAATCATAACTTAAAACATGAAACTTTGTGGCATACACACATAATTATAGAGAATCATTTCTTATTAGTCAAGACTCATTTCCAAGACTATCTTAGTGGACAAAGTCCATTTTTGAACCGATTCACCCTCATTTCAGTCCTGTTTCACTGAACCAGTATAACCTACCGTTCCAGCCATGTCTATCTCATGAGATATAAAATCTTTACCCAATGAATTAGAGGGAGATATAGGTCCCACCCATCTCATAATGATACCATTCTTATATGTGCCACAAAACCTTGAATCATACATCATTGCATAACCCATGTAATAAAAATGGGATTCTTAAAAATCATGCCATCATAACATCATCCATATAAGATAAAAGGACATCATAAAAATAATTCCATCATAACATAATCAAAACAATGTAAAAATAGGGATAGAAACAGAACCCTATATTATCTTATATGGAAAATAATTTTGATAAAACACTTGAACTCCATTCTTGAGGAAAATATCCTTTCTACTTCAAAAACACTTTTCCTTTCTTAATATGTCATAAAATTCTAAACTAAAATAAGTTGATTAAAAATAAACTTGAGAACTTGTAAAGGAAGATTCTTGGAAATATTGTTTTAAAAATCCATTCATGTCGTATAAAAAAACATTCTTCTCGTACTTTTGTCAGAAAAGTCAAAAAGTACCTCGTACAAAAAATGACAAAAGATTCCTTTAATATCTTTTAATAAAAACTCACCAAAGGGTAAAATTGGATTTAAAAAATTGTAGGTGGATGGAAATAATATTACATATTCAGGAAACATGGATGTGGATGATAAAATACACCCCAGTAAATACTAAAGTATAAACAATCTCGGATAAAAATGAGATTGTGATATTTCCCTTACCTTATGTTCGATATGCTTTGTACGTATCCAAACCTCCTGTATAATGATTTAAATAATGTAATTAACTTATTACAGAATCATATTAATTGTTATGATATCATATATGGTTCACTTATGACTTTATATTACCCGTTCTTTTGTAAATTCCATGTTAAAGAAGCGTTTTGGGTAAAATCGTTTCATTTATCGTAGGTGTTTGGACTTGTTGTTGTTGACATTATTATTACTTATATCATGATTTACTTACTTCCAGAATATAAAATATGATTTATATATCATATATATTCAGTATATATATACATATATAATAGATAGATAAATGAAATGAAACACACTGTTCATGGAGACGGTAGTCCGTACGTACGCATGAACGCTGTTTTCCTTTCCTTATTGTCTTGAATGGAAGTAAGTAGATGACATATATATATACATAAATCCAGTAGATTTACCATGTCATATATTTTATTATTATTAATTATATATACTTTATAATCATTCTGGAATGGTTAACATGGATAATGAATCTCATCGCGTCGTGGAGATGGTAGTCCGTACGTACGCACGAGCGATGATATCCTTCCCATGGTCGTGGAATTGTGTTGAAGTGTATGTATACTATTTCAGTATCAATATCAATTTATAATAATCATATATAGTTACTCATTACACCATTATACCCATACAATTAAGGTGGTGGTGGAAAATAGATTACACCACGGCGTGGAGACGGTATTCCGTATGTACGCACGCGCGGTGATTTCCTTTTTCCGTAGGATGGATAGAAGGTTAATTAGAGTTGTTTCATATTTATAATAACATATCATTATATAAGAAATATTGATGTTATTACTTTATCATTAAATAGATAAATAAGAAGAAGTTTAAGAAGAAATAAATTAAAATAGATCGGTAATGGATATTACCTCTTTTTGACGCGCCTTCACTTAACCTCCACTTAAAGAACTAACGATGGTCCTTGAAGAAGACCAGGACCTCTAGGATGATACTAGGGAAGTGTAGAAGAGATTTTTGCAGGGGTTGGCCGAGCTTGAATGCTCAAATTGGTGTGAGGAGGAGAGGGAGGAGGTTCCCTTTTATAAGGGAGGAGAGGGGCACCTTAAGAAAATCTCAAACTATTATTTTATATTAAGGTAAAATTCGGTTTATAATGGTTCCAAAGGGTCTTATTTCGAAGAGAAAGTGGGGATGGGTCGAAAAAACTCATCCAATAGGATTTAGATAATTTTAGGTTATTATTTTAACCTTATCAATTAGATTTAACTCTAAGTTAAATAATTTAACTTTTACCGTGTCTTTTTGTTTTCTTACACTATATTGTTAATAAACTTACCATAACAAGCCAAACGAACACAAAGTTGTTTATTAATAATATATCTATCCTTATATACGTCATTTTTCCGAACCTTAGATTTTTAGGAATTAAATAACAATTAATAATATAATATTTGTTTTAAAAACTAATTTTTGTCAATTTTGACACTATTTGGTACATGATTTTTATGAAATTTATAACAGAATGATAAGTTCAAAAAAAGTTACTTATATCAACAATAACATGTCATATTAACCTAGAAAATTAATTTAAGTCATAAAAAGTCTCAAATTACATTTATTTGGGCATTTATAACATCAATTATGTCAATATTTCATTAATAAGACAATTACTGCATCATTTTTGTGTCATAATAAATGATAATTATTTAATCTCTAAAAATTCTAAATAAATTCCTATTATGTAGATAATTGTATTATATTTCTGGAGACTATTCATGTTCTAAGTTTCATGAAGTTTATCACTAAATTAAAATTATTATACTTATAAGATTTAAGAAAGTGACATGTTGTCACATTCTTTGGTTTTAATAATAATTAAATTATTTTCATGGACAAAAGTCCATAAAATGAATCTAATCCGACCCTTAGGTTATATAGGTCTACTTTTAGACATCCAATAGGATTTTTCCAAGTTTTAGGATAATTTTATAATCTTATATTTACCCTTAATTACTCGATTTACCTTTAACTATAGTAAATAAAATTTACCGTGGTTACTATTCACAATGCCCAAAAATAAAAAGTAGCTTATTAACATAATTTGGACCCACTGATACCAAATATGGAATCCATTTTTCCAAATTCAATACACAAAAGATGCAGAAATTAAATTAAAATTAATCTCGTTGTCGAAAGAAAACGAGTTTTTCTTTAAAACATTGCAAAAGATTGAATTGATTTAACCTACGAATTCAAGGTAAAATAAATGCTAATGACATAAATTATATTAAATGGTAAAAATATATTTTATTTATACTTTAAAATAATTCAATATTATAATTTAACCACATAAGATATTACGATGAAAAAAGTTGTTTTTAATTAAAATATAGCGTGTTTTTACTATTCATTAAAATATGAAAGTTATCGGAAAAATATCAAAACATTATCTAATGTAAATTTTTATATCCTGATTCAAAAGAAGAATTTTATTTTGTCAAATTGAACTTATAAACATGTCAAAAACTAGATTTAAAGTGGGTGCGCCATCAAAAGGCTGCAAAACTGCATTTTTTTAAAAATACTTATTTTACCCGAAAAATTTATTTTGTTCTTATACCATGTTCTATAAATGTGTAAGATGAATAATAATGTTATAAAATTTTAAATTTAGTTAACACTATTCATAACGGCTAGTTCATAACAATATTATAATAATATATCTTTGTTTAGTAAAACCCGATATTACGTACAACACACGCTATCGAGGAAGGTCGTGATTGCGTGTAATGCAAGCCAAGTCAGGGTTGCGTGTAGTGCACAACTCCTTTGTTGTTGCGTATAACAGAATCCAACCATATTTTATTTATACATTGAATATATATATATATATACACTCAATGTTTCATAGAATAACTTATATCAAATGAACTTAAAATTGTGTGTAACAAGAGCCAAGAAAAGTGTTGCGTATACTGCAAGATAATACAGTGTTGTGTATAGCGCAAGATAATCTTGGTGTGTCGTACAATAGAAGATATGAATGAAATTAAAAACAATGTATCTTATAAAATCTCGGGTTGTTACATTCTACCACCCTTAAAATGATTTTCTCCCTCGAAATTCGTCTGGGTTATAAATCGTTTACTATTCATAAAAACCCACACCATAAAAAGAAATACCAAAACTGAACTTTAAAAACTAAAGTATGGAATATAACGGTTACCCAAATGAACTCATCACTGGGTTTCCATATAGGATAAAATATGGACATGGAAGAGAAATCTAACCGTCATGTTCTGATGGAGAGTGGTAGAGAACATGGCTATAAAAAAGCCAACAATCACAAAGCTATTGATTTGTGGTGATCTAAGGTACCATCTGATTCATCGTATATAAGGGCAGTAGGCCAACATTTTTGGTTTTTCAAGATCATTTCCCTAAAGTTGATGAAATCAGAATTAGAAGAAATACTTTCGTGATTTTGGTATAGTCTCACCATTTGTCATTCTTTGGACAATTTCCACTTCATCTCTTAAAGAAATGAAGTTGAATTTGTCATTCGTGATGTATTAGCAGATCATGTGATAGAATGATGGGTCATTCCATCTGTCTCAAACAAAAGGTTATAAAAGTTATCAAAAAAAAATACATAAGTCCATCTATAGTGAGATTAAACTTATATAGTTCCTAAATTGGACTTATACTGCTTAATATAATAAAACTAGTTTCTACTAAACAGAGACTTCCTGTAGGCCAGTGGTAGGCGAAAAAGGTCAGTCACACTTCAGTTGTGGGTTCGATTCCCACAGCCTTGTCCGACGCGATGGGTTGTCGCCCATCCTGCAGGTTGTCCTTTTTCTAAAACTACATTACTATAAAATCCCATCAGTAATATCGAAAAAAGTTCTATCCTTAAACAATACTTAGCATATGTCCAACATAATCCATTCCAATATTTAGGCTTATCTAAAATACTTCGGTCCAAGCTCATAGTATAAAGAAAATGATTACTTGAAATGTCATCAACCAAGCATGTGAATACCATCATTTATCCCCCATATATATATATTGTTGGTCACATTCCAATCATGTGAATACCTTAATCATGTATTCTCTTGAAAAAATGAATACCCATTGAACCATAGTGAAAACATGAATGCAGTTAAAAGTTAACACTTTCCACATACCAAAATCCTCAAAATTCTATATACTCAAACCATGATATCACTTAGTCCTTATATCAATCATGAGCTCATGAATACTGTTAAACATTTCATTTTCTCGTTTCCCTTCATTATGCGCATATCATCTTAATTCCATAAATATCTCAATCACTTTGAATACCACATTATACCAATACATAAATATTCCAATACTCCATGATACAACATTATTTTGGAATCCCATTACATAAACACTTAATCATTCCACCACATCGTTGTCATATTCAACATCTGCAATAGTGACCGCATGTGACTTCCCTTTGTCCTTTGCCTTAAGCGGTTGCTCATGTCGATCATCACTAACCCTTGGATTAGAACATTTATTAGCATAATAACCCATTTCCTTGCACTTGAAGCATTGAAGTGTTGGTGGTGCATTTTCTGCAGTCTTTGATTTATTCACATCATTAGAAACCCTTTTTCCATTACTTCGACACTCAGCTGCTCGATGACCTTCTTTTCCACACTTAAAACATTTTCTAGTCCCTTTAAGACAATCTCCACCATGCTTCTTTCCACACTTTGTGCATAAGGAAACATTCATCGTCTTTTCAACATTATTCTGAGATTTCTCCTTGAACTCCATATTTCATTTCTTGTCAAAACCATGAGATGGATATGTAACACCAACTTCCATTTATACCTTGATAGCACAACGCACAATTTCTTCATAGCTACTGAAGTCTCTTATAGCTAATTCCCTTCGAAGACTTGGTTTTAAGCCACTAAAAAATCGATCAACTTTACTTTCAGGTTGGATGATAATGCCAGATGCATACCTTGCAAGTCTTGTAAAATTCGCTTCGTATATACCAATAGATTCATCATCCTTCTGCTTCAGCTCAAGAAACTCATTTTCTATCTTTGTTTGAAGAATACGAGGGAAGTACTTACTGAAAAACAAGTTCTTGAACTCGTCCCATTCCATGGACTCAATTTCATCTCTTGGCCTCGTATTCTTGATAATATTCCACCAATGATCAGCTTCACCTTCCAAACGATATACTGCTAAGATGACTTTATCATTTTCAGAACATTAAAGAACTGAAAATATCTTTTCAGTGGTACTGATCCATTATTCAGCAACAAGTGGATCAGAAGACCCACTGAAAGAACGTGGACGTTGCCTCATGAAGGACTCAATAGAATATTGTTCCCTTCTCTGCTCATTTGGAAGTCCAGAATGATTCATAGCTTGTGTAAGTATAGCAATAAGATTTTACACTCAATCTCCCATAAAACTTGTTTGTTCAGAAGGACAATCATTGCATTGTCCATTACAGTGATCAACACGGTTCCTTCGGGTTCCAGCCATCATCTAAAACCCAAAAAGAATAGTGTGAGAGGCAAAAATAATGCTAGGGAAAACAACATAGTAAAGGGGGAGTACCCTTAATATCTAACATCTTAGGATAAATTCTAAGATCGTTACCATAGTTCTAGGACTATATCCTATACGTATACTTATCCTTAGGGACATCCCTAGACATACCTTAGAAATATCTCTAGGTATCTCACTAACGTTCTCACATCCTAGTTTCCAAAAGTTTTCTAAACCTTCCCTCTGATACCAACTGTAGAGACCCAAATCTTAACGTACATGGACATTACATTACTTTTTCGGAATACTTAATACATAACAAAAACAGACACACAAGGATCGTAATATTTTAGTGTCTTTGGAAACTCGGAAAATAATCTTCTAATCGTGGTGAAAGATCTTCATCATCTCCCATAAAGATCTTCCCTTTTTTTACCTAAAACCTTTCTTTATATCCTTGGGAAAAGAAAACATAAAAGTGTGAGCTCAAATGCTCAGTAAGGGTAAACAAAAGAAATATAAATCACATCATATACATAAGAACATAACTTTTGGAAATCTTAACCTGCAAAAGAAATCATAATTTCATAACATGGCATAAATCATAGTAGTGAAATGTAATCCCAATAATCATAACTTAAAACATGAAACTTTGTGGCATACACACATAATCATAGAGAATCATTTCTTATTAGTCAAGACTCATTGCCAAGACTATCTTAGTAGACAAAGTCCATTTTTGAACCGAGTCACCCTCGTTTCAGTCCTGTTTCACTAAACCAGTATAACCTACCGTTCCAGCCATGTCTATCTCATGAGATACAAAATCTTTACCCAATGCATTGGAGGGAGATATAGGTCCCACCCATCTCATAATGATACCATTCTTATGTGTTCCACAAAACCTTAAATCATACATCATTGCATAACCCATGTAATAAAAATGGGATTATTAAACATCATGCCATCATAACATAATCCATATAAGATAAAAGGACATCATAAAAATAATTCCATCATAACATAATAAAAACAATGTAAAAATAGGGATAGAAACAGAACCCAATATTATCTTAGATGGAAAATAATTTTGATAAAACACTTGAACTCCATTCTTGAGGAAAATATCCTTTCTACTTCAAAAACACTTTTCCTTTTTTAATATGTCATAAAATTCTAAACTAAAAGAAGTTTATTAAAAATAAACTTGAAAACTTATAAAGGAATATTCTTGGAAATATTGTTTTAAAAATCCATTCATGCTGTATAAAGAAACATTCTTCTCGTACTTTTGTCGGAAAAGTCAAAAAGTACCTCGTACGAAAAACGACAAAAGATTCCTTTCATATCTTATAATAAAAACTCACCGAAGGGTAAAATTGGATTTAAAAAATTGTAGGTGGCTGTAAATAATATTACATATTCAGGAAACATGGATGTGGATGATAAAATACACCCTATTTAATACTAAAGTATAAACAATCTCGGATAAAAATGAGATTGTGATATTTCCCTTACCTTATGTCTGATATGCTTTGTACGTATCCGAACATCCTATATAATGATTTAAATAATGTCATTAACTTATTACAGAATCATATTCATTGTTATTATATCATATATGGTTCACTTATGACTTTATATTACCCGTTCTTTTGTAAATTCCATGTTAAAGAAGCGTTTTGGGTAAAATCGTTTCATTTATCGTAGGTGTTTGGACTTGTTGTTCTTGAAATTATTATTACTTATATCATGATTTACTTACTTCCAGAATATAAAATATGATTTATATATCATATATATTTAGTATATATATATATATATATATAATAGATAGATAAATGAAATGAAACACACCGTTCATGGAGACGGTAGTCCGTACGTAAGCATAAACGCTATTTTCCTTTCCTTATTGTCTTGAATGGAAGTAAGTAGATGACATATATATATACATAAATACATTAGATTTACCATGTCATATATTTCATTATTATTCATTATATATACTTTATAATCATTCTGGAATGGTTAACATGGATAATGAATCTCATCGCGTCGTGGAGACGGTAGTCCGTACGTACGCACGAGCGATGATATCGTTCCCATGGTCGTGGAATTGTGTTGAAGTGTATGTATACTATTTCAGAATCAATATCAATTTATAATAATCATATATAGTTACTCATTACACCATTATACCCATCCAATTAAGGTGGTGGCGGAAAATAGATTACACCACGGCATGGAGACGGTATTCCGTACGTACGCACGCGCGGTGATTTCCTTTTTCCGTAGGATGGATAGAAGGTTAATTAGATTTGTTTCATATTTATAATAACATATCAGTATATAATAAATACTAATGTTATTACTTTATCATGAAACAACTAAATAAGAAGAAGTTGAAGAAGAAAGAAATTGAAAAAGATCGGTAATGGATATTACCTCTTTTTGACGCGCCTTCACTTAACCTCCACTTAAAGAACTAAGGATGGTCTTTGAAGAAGACCAGGACCACTAGGATGATACTAGGGAAGTGGAGAAGAGATTTTGGTAGGGGTTGGCCGAGCTTGAATTCTCAAATTGGTGTGAGGAGGAGAGGGAGGAGGTTCCCTTTTATAAGGGAGGAGAGGGGCACCTTAGGAAAATCTCAAAATATTATTTTATATTAAGGTCAAATTCGGTTTATAATGGTTCCAAAGGGTCTTATTTCGAAGATAAACTGTGGATGGTTCGAAATCCTCTCATAAAATAGGATTTAGACAGGTTTAGGTTATTAGTTTAACCTTATCAATTAGATTTAACTCTAAGTTACATAATTTAACTTTTACCGTGTCTTTTTGTTTTCTTACACTATATGGTTAATAAACTTACCATAACAAGCCAAACGAACCCCAAGTTGTTTATTATTAATATATATATACTTATATAAGTCATTTTTATGAACCTTAGATTTTTAGGAATTAAATAACAATTAATAATATAATATTTGTTTTAAAAACTAATTTATGTCAATTTTGACACTATTTGGTACATGATTTTTATGAAATTTATAACAGAATGATAAGTTCGAACCAAGATACTTATATCAACAATAACATGTCATATTAACCTAGAAATATAATTTAAGTCCTAAAAAGTCTCAAATTACATTTATTTGGGCATCTATAACATCAATTATGTCAATATTTCATTAATAAGACAATTACTGCATCATCTTTGTGTCATAATAAATGATAATTATTTAATCCCTAAAAATTCTAAATAAATTTCTATGATGTATATAATTGTATTATATTTCTGGAGACTATTCATGTTTGATGTTTCATGAAGTTTATCACTAAATTAAAATTATTATACTTATATGATTTAAGAAAGTGACATGTTGTCACATTCTTTGGTTTTAATAATAATTAGATTTTTTTCATGGACCAAAGTCCATAAAATGAATATAATCCGACCCTTAGGTTATATGGGTCTACTTTTATCCATCAAATAGGATTTTTACAAGTTTTAGGGTAATTTTATAATCTTATATTTACCCTTAATTACCCGATTTACCTTTAACTATAGTAAATAAAATTTACCGTGGTTACTATTCACAATGCCCAAAAATAAAAAGTAGCTTATTAAAAAAATTTGGACCCACTTATTCCAAATATGGAATCCATTTTTACAAATTCAATACACAAAATATGCAGAAATTAAATTAAAATTAATCCCGTTGTCGAAAGAAAACGGGTTTTTCTTTAAAACATTGCAAAAGATTGAATTGATTTAACCTACGAATTCAAGGTAAAATCAATGCTAATGACATACATTATATTAAATGGTAAAAATATATTCTATTTATACTTTAAAACCATTAAATATTATAATTTAACCACATAAGATAATACGATGAAAAAAGTTGTTTTTAATTAAAATATAGCGTGTTTTTACTATTCATTAAAATATGAAAGTTATCGGAAAAATATCAAAACTTTATATAATGTAAATTTTTATATCCTCATTCAAAATAAGAATTTTATTTTGTCAAATTGAACTTATAAACATGTCAAAAACTAGATTTAAAGTGGGTTCACCATCAAAAGGCGGCAAAACTGCATTTTTTAAAAAATACTAATTTTACCCGAAAATTTTATTTTGTTCTTAGACCATGTTCTAGAAATGTGTAAGATGAATAATAATGTTATAAAATTCAAAATTTAGTTAACACTATTCATAACGGCTAGTTCATAACAATATTATAATAATATATCATTTTTTAGTAGAACCTGTTATTTCTTACAACACACGCTATCGAGGAAGGTCGTGATTGCGTGTAATGCAAGCCAAGTCAGGGTTGCGTGTAGTGCACAACTCCTTTATTGTTGCGTATAACAGAATCCAACCATATTTTATTTATACATTGAATATATATATATATATACACTCAATGTTGCGTAGAATAACTTCTATCAAACGAACTTGAAATTGTGTTTAACAAGAGCCAAGAAAAGTGTTGCGTATACTGCAAGCTAATACAGTGTTGCATATAGTACAAGATAATCTTGGTGTGTCGTACAATAGAAGATATGAATGAAATTAAAAAGAATGTATCTTATAAAATCTCGGGTTGTTACAATGAGGTTGTCAAGTGATGTATTCACTAGCTCATTGGATAGTTTGTTTACTTTAAAAATATTATTGTTATCCTTACAACATATATATGAAGTAAGTATATTTAGGGGATCTATGGAAGCTTGGTTAGAGAATGACTTCTCGGTTTTGGATTGTTATGATTGTTACTCAATTATTATTACCATTTAATAACCCTATTATACACGATCACACATGGTTATGGATACCTTTTTGTTGTCCTACTAAGTCTTTTAATCACACCATACTCAGGAATTTTAGTGTGCTTGTAGATTTTATGCATAGGGATTTGAGAAAGGGAAATGGTCCCATGAAAAAATGGTTGATTTGTGGATCATGGATCTAGAGGCGGGACCATGAAAAAAATCCATGGATCACTATAGTTTTATTTATTTATTTACCTTACAAACAATATAAATTAATTTTTATTTATTATTTAAGAGATAATTGATTATCTGTATTCTATGTATACCCTTTTTAGTTTCTCATGATACTCTAATAAATATATTATTTATTATTATTCTATTTAATTATTTTATGCATGACATGATATTGTGTGTATAGTCTCAACTTTGATGGACTTAAAACCTTGATTCTAGTCAGAATCCTCTAATATAAGAGGAGGCATGCATGAGATTATGCGACCATCTGGCTCGGAACTGGTGGTTTGGTTCAGGGTGTTGCAAAATGCATATGCCTCCAGATTGGTGGGTAGTCTGACCCCAAGTACCAATCTCTGGGGATAATTTACTCATAATAAAATTCAATTCAGGATATCTCTAAAAACTAATATGAAAATACAATATTTAAAAAAACTATATATTATAACTTAAATAAAAAAGTTCATGGTAAATGAAGAACTAAATCTAATGAGGTCACACTTTGAATAAAATGTTAGGTTATATTTCATAGATGTAATTTTATCATATAAATTCAAGCATGCATATTATTCACATTCTATAAAAAAATTATAAATGTAAATAACAAAATGAGAAAATTAAATAAACACTATATATAATATGAGAAATAAATATGAACTTTTTATATTTATTTTACGCTTGAAAAAACATATTTTACAAAGAATATAAAGTACCATTTATAAAAAAAATTAAATTATTGTAAAAAATAATAAAATATAAAAATTGGGGTTTTTGGTATATTTACTTAACATTATGTTGGATGAAATATATTTTCATGATATTTCCTCACACGTGGTTGTCTCACAATGCAACATTGTGGTGGAACCCTATACTATGTTGTCACATAACATAGTGTCATAGAAGAGTTATATTATATTAAAACTCAACGAAATATTTGGAAAAATCCTCATAATATGTTGATAGTCAACATATCATAAAGTAACCTGAAAACAATACTTTGTTTTTAATAGCATTGATGAAGACAATATAAACCTTAACATACATTATTCCCATACTCCACATTATGATAACATTTAATTTAATGTCAGGTTAATGGTGTATATTATATTATGTTAATAAAATAATGACATTCATCGGCACATGATACATTTTCAGATAAACATATCCTTAAGTTATTAAAATTACATTAATGCTCAATGGAGTCTCAAAAGTGAGTAGCTTGGGTTACATTTTCATACAACAAAAACATAGGTAGAAATTTTAACTTTACATTGAAACTCAATGTAATGTTAAGTTGGACGATTCCAGTTATGCCTTATAAACATTTTATTCATTTAAAATAATGAAATAAACATGATGATTTTTCTGAAATATATCTATCCTAAATGGCCCAAAGGCCTTCATTTTTTATTCATTTTTTGATAATCCACCTTTTAATGGTTGAAGGGTAACCCATAAATATACCATATTCATAGTGAAATTATAGTTCTTAAAAGACATAAAGGAATTCAACCAAACAATGACTACTTGAAACTGCCCCTCTCCAACATCTTCATCTTGATCAGCACTCCACCTTCACATGGATGGTTGACTATATTTCATGTGTAGGGATGAACAAGCCTGGTACTGATGGGAAAGCCATACACTCTCATTCATACATGTCTAATTATCTCTGTTTTGGTGAATGTTACTACTCTGAATCCTCATCTAGGGCCTTCTTCCGTGTTTGTTAGTCTGGTGCATCTGCAATTCAAGTGGCCCCAATTTCTTGAGGTGACCCGAAGGCCTTGAGGTGGCCCGAAGGCCTTATGATGGCCTGAAGGCCTTTTGGTCGCCCAAAAGCCTTACTTTCCTGAAGTCAATGGGTGGCTTGAAGGCCTTGAGGTACTCTAGACCAAAACTATTGGCCCAAAAGCCCAAATGGGTGAATAGTTTAGGCTACTACAGTAACAAATAGTATATGCTATAGTACCTGCTACAGTATATGTTATAGTAACCATGAAAGAATGACCTCGATTGGATTTGATCTCGAGTCTCTTGGATGCACATAAAGAGTCCTCACCAACCGGGCTTAGGCTCATGTTCTAAGAAACATATTGATTCATTAGATAATGTGGCTCTAATACCATTGATTTGTTTTTTGGAGTTCATCTTATGAACTTGGTAGTGGAAACAAATTCTTATTTGGGTAATCTATCCTTAGTAGAATAAATATGTACATGAAATATAAAAAACATAAACACATGAATAAATATATATCGCAAGAAATAGACTCCATATTTTTCTATTTTATGGATATTGATTTATGTAGATCACCAAATCAACAGAATAAAATCCACCTACCTATTAAGGATTGCACAGTCCACTGAATCCATGATCCTATCATAAGGATTCGCACACATTAAGATGCATTATAGATCCTTCACTATAAGAAATAAAAAATAATATGATATGGAAGATATATCAATAAAAAATATCATGAAACTAATGTTAATTATCCACAAAAAAGTGTAACACACCAATATTTTATTTTATGGTTTGTTAAATAAATTTAATAGCCTGTGTTGCATGAAATACCGAGATGAAATACACTGAAATCTATTGACTATTATAACCAAGCCATTAAAATGGATAGAATTATTAGTATTACAACATTATGAAATTTATATATTTAATAAAATTTATTAACATTCATCCAAAATATTTTTTAGTCATTAGATAAGAATGAATCCAACTTTAACCATAAAAGCTATATTTTTCTCAATCAAATTTTTTCTCCTTTTAATAGAGCACTTGTTTTAAATTTTTTCTGACACTTTTATAAATTATATTTGAAAAAAGTAACTTCTTATTTTAACTAGGAATAGAAAAATATACTTTTTATAAATTTTTGGTATTTTTCTGATAAGTTTCATGTTTAATTGAGTAATAAAAAATAGTGGATTTTAATTTAAAATAATTTATTTGTTTAAATAATATATATTGTTAATTTGTTTTAAAGTATAATTAGATAAATTTTATATCATTTAATTAAATTTGTTTCATTTTAATAAATTCAACATTTCATCAGGTTTTGAAAACATTTCAATCTTTTGAACGTTTTCACTTTAAAAACTCATTTTCTAATTCTGTCAGTGGGGTTAGTTTTAAATTAATAACTAAAAATTATGTGTTTTGAATATTTAAATATAGATTCCATATTTGGGATTATTGGGTCAAAATTATTAAAATTTGTTTATTTTATTTTGTTCCCTTATTAATAGTAACATTATACTTTTTTACTAACACTGTTAAAGATAAATTGAGTAATTAAGGGTAAAAATAATATAATAAATTTTATAAAATTACATTAACAATTATCCAAATTTCTTTGGATGTGTGGTTATTAACCAAAATAATTTCATGGATGAGATTATAACCTTTTGAATTCACTGGGATGAGAGTATGACATTTATTATATTTCATTTAATGAAAAGTCAAAGATTTAATGCTCATATGTGTAATAACTATATCATTTTTTATATAGGGTTAAAAAGAAGATAAATTAGACTATAAATATTAAATTTAACGATAAAAGTTTTATCTTAATCATGATAAATTATTTTTAATTTTAATGTAATAAATAATTAAATTAAATTCTTGTATAATGATGATACTGTAATTGTTTAATTAATGGATATATCAAATAAATATTATTAAAAATATTAAAATAATAATTATTTGATATAATTAATGTCATACATGAACTTTATATATGACCTAGAAATATTTTGGGTATATTAATTTTTTTCTAAGATACCATTTTGTTATGATATTTTAAAAAAATCATGTATTAAATAGTATCAAAATTGACATTAATATTATATTAAAATTAATAATATTTTATTAAATAATAAAAAAATTATAAAAATATAAAATTTGGAAAACTTATTTGAATAATGTTGAAAATTTTATCCTTGAGTCATTTAAGGTTCCTTTTGAATTTTATATTAACTATATTAACCTTCAAAAAGTAAAAAAGATGTTGTCATGGTAAGAGTTAGAGTTCAAATAAGGGTGAAAACCAAAAGTTAAGGGTTATAATGAGACCAAAACATGTATAAAAATTATTAGTAGAGAGGATTTAGACCCATATTAATATTATGTTTGGAATAACTCACTTTTTATTCATTTTTAATTGAAAATTAATTTATATTTATTTAATATTATGAGAGTTTCCAAAAGTGCCCCCTCACCTCAATTATAAAATGACATCTCCTACCCCATGTATTCTAACCACTTTGAGCCTTCTAGATCTATAAAACCCTAAAAATTTCACCTTCAAACATCCTTATACAAGATTTGGAGTTCTTGGTCTTCCAAAAAGACCAAACCTAGATCCCTTAAGAAGTGATCTAAAGGGATTCTGCCGAAGAAGAGGTAATCATTTTTTTCCAACTCATACAAGTTCATTTATTCTTATAATTCATCCTTATGAGCTGTTTCCCAAATAAAGTAATAAATAAATTATTATATATATAATTATATTTTATTAAAGTTATAGTACAACAATATTCCATGAATTATTCATCCTATAAAAAATGAAATCATTGTGTTTGCATACGTATGGTTTTCCATCTCCGCGTCATAGTGTAATTTATTTTACATCACTACTTTACATGGATGAGTATAATGATGGAAATAATGGATAAATATAGTACTTATGACATGATATTGAAACTTTATAATTAATATATAATTCAATTCCTTACCCTTTTACCACTAAGGAAATGACATCGATTCTCGTACATATGTACGACCCACCATCTCCACAACACGATGTAATTAATTTTCAATGTTAACCATTCATAAATGAATAAAAAGATATAAATAATGAGTAAATATGATATCTATAAACATAATATAATCTTGGAGATGAAATAAATATATCTTATGCATAAGAAACATGACATACACGACAAAACATTCATCGGAAAATGAAGCAGTTAACACCCTAAACAATGGTAATAACAAAATATTATTAATAAAACAATATAAGAGGATCATATATGACATAATAAATATGGATATGGTTTAGTTATAAATAAATAAAATTCTTTAAACCATAATACAGGAGTATAAATTTTGTTCAACTAATGTAATGTTCATGGTAAGGGTTAGTTTCACAATCTCATTTTTATTCAGGACTGTTTTTACATAAGTATATGCTAGCGAATGATTATCATCCATGTCCAGGATTCATAAAAATGTTTTCAAAAATATTTTTACTACTTTCATAAAAAAAATTCCTTTTACCAATGTTTTAATTTATATAAAATTGTTTGAAACAAATCTATTTTCATTTTCCAAACAAGGTACTTTATGATTCTTTTAAAAAATACAGAAGGAATATTTTTTTAACATATAAATCATGAGTGGATTTATAAAATTTCATGACATATTAATGTATTGAATATTCCTTTAAAAGTTTACAATATTATTTTCTATGAAATTTTTTTTCTTTTAAAAGTGTTCTGCCTTTCGAATAAATGTTTTGAAAGTAAAATGAGGTATTTATCTCAAGAAACTTTTAATGATTTTATTAAATAATTTTAAACTATGTAAAAATACTTAGTTGGATCTTATTATTGATTTAGGTTGGTTTCTTGTGATTCCATTTACCACATTTTTTTTGAATGGTTTATGATCAATTTGACTATAGATGTGCTATTTTGAAACCATTAATGTTTTATGGTTAAATTATTCACATTTAATATGATATATTGTTGATGTTGTTTAAGTTTCAACACTTTCATATATGGAATGCATTGGACATAGTAAGTGACAGAGGGGCATGCTATATCACCTTGATGAATCGATAAGTCTCATGATAAAAACTAGTTTGGGTATTACCATAGTGTTTATGATTACTTATTAATAATAGATTTCTCTATATGCTTACCCTTTCCAAGCATCTAAGATCACCCCTTTATTATGTTTTTTCCTATGATTACATGATTTATATTATGATTGACATTTTTTGTTATGCTTGGAGAATATCAGTGCTCTCAAATGATTGACTTTGTTGTATTTTATCATTTCAATTGTAATGTATGATTCAAATATGTAATCTAGTATCCAAATATAAAAAATTTATCAGTCCTCTGGGATTTGAGTCTTATATCTATGACAATTTAATAAAGTAATGAACTGGCGCTAGGCTACTGGGGTTGGGGTATTTATAGTTGGTATCAGAGCAAGATTAGTAGAGAAATTAAAAACTAGATTTTGGAAAATATTGATTATGGAAACATAACCCTTTAACAGAATCTGATAATATTCAGATTGTAACCAAGATTTTGATTTTGAGATTAGTTATACAAAAATTTTCAACTTATGTCAAGTGTTTTACTAGTTTTAAATTATGCATTATGATTCATAACCAAATATAATGTATTACATTATATAGAAGTTTCACCTAGTGGATGGAATGGAAATTGTATCAATACACGTAATATATATGGGGATTTCCCTCCTATATAAGATAATGATTTTTGAGTTGTAGCTACAACTAGTGTTGAGAAACTTATAACCATATTAGGACAACTAACTTAGGTTATGAGCAATAACCTTACCCGTATGGAGCATCCTGATCCATAACATTGAGGAACAATGTTAGAACAATTCATGCGATAATGATGTCCATAATTCAATGAGTCGTCAAATCCAACCATGGATGATCAATGGATAAGTTCCTTACAAAACATATTTCTTACTTTGGGAAGTAATGAAAAGGAAGAGGTTTTCATAACAGTTTTTTACCTTATCTGAGATACAAATCAATAGTGGTAACTAATTTAAAACAAAAAAGATGAGGAAGAAATAGAAAACATTTAGTAGATGTATTTTAATGAACTTTTCATGGAAAAATATTTCCCTCATGAACAACAAGAGGATATGGAGAGACAATTCTTGAATATAATACAAAAGGAGGATGAGGATGTAGCTAAATATGAATCTAATATTACAAGGTAATTAAGGAATGTTATATATTACATACGTATTCCAAAGAGAAATATTGATCAATTATTTGATAGTTTAAAACCATTCCTCTGAAGGGAACTAGTCTCCCAAAAATTCTCATCATACGGAGATATAGTCTCATGTGCTATCAAGATAGATAAATAATTCTTTAAGTCTTTTGACTTTATGGGAAATCAATAGAAGAATAGGGATTTTAAACACTCCAGAAAATTAAATAAAGAATATAGGAAGAAGGGAAGAGTTGACCTTACATTATGTAAAACATGTGGAAAAAAACATCATATAACATGATTTTGGGGGATGAGATCTTGTTACAAGTGCTTAGAAAAAGTCCCTCAAACCGGTGATTAAAATGGGAAAAATGAATTCAGTATTGTATAATATTAGAAATATATAGAGATGGGGCACTATGTAAATTATTTCCCTAAGAATCAAGGAAATTTTCCTCAGAAAAGGACTTGGGAGAAAGGCCAATCTTATGCGATCACAATAAATGAGATTTGAGTTCAAAATGATGTGGTGAAAGGTACATAAATCATCTTCTAAAATTTATCTAATGATTTATTTGATTCTATAAAATCATATTCATTTATATATTCCCAATTTACGATGAAAATTGGACATTTAATTTTTGATTTAATAAATGAGTTGTTAGTAAAAACCCTTAAGTGATGTCTCATTGCAACAAAGATGTGTTAGGAAGTCCCCTTTATGACACATAAAAGTTCTTTACTTGCTAACCTTATCATCATACCCATGGTAAACATTTATATAATCCATAGTATATTATGGGTTTCAAAATATTATCTGAAAAATTATTACAATAAGAAAGAAATTATGATTTGTTTGGAAGATGTGTAATTTATTATCTTTAGAGTAGAAACTTCATCATCTGATTCTTATCTTAACCCACCCATTCAATGAAATTATTGGGGAGAAATAGAAAACGACATCTAGGGATGAAGAAGGTAATATTCAAATTGAGTATGTTCTTATTATAAAGGATTGCATTGATGTATTTCCTAATTCATTACTTGAACATACCCCATATTTTGATGTTGATATTTATATTGATTTAATCCCAGATGCAAGAACAATATCAAATACTGCCTATAGAATTGACATAGTGGAATTAATGGAGATAAAGAAAAAATTATAATAGTTGGGTAAAAAGGGATTTATTCACCCTAGTGTTTCTCTAGGGGAATCCCATTTTCTTTTTGTTAATAAGAATGATAGATTCATAAGGTTGTGTATTGATTATAGGGAAATCAAAGTAATTACAATAAATAACAAGTATTATCTACCTCACATTGATGATTTATTTGATCAAATTCATGGAGATTAGTTTTTTTCAAAGATTGACCTCTATTCTGGATATCATCAATTGTGAGTGAAGAAGGAAGACATTACGAATACAGTTTTTTAGACAAGGTATAGACATTACAAGTTTACAATAATTCCATTTTTATTGACTAATTCACTTTCAGTTTTTAAGGATCTAATTAATAGAGT
The DNA here is from genome assembly GCA_963277665.1 of Viscum album. Taxonomy (NCBI): domain Eukaryota; kingdom Viridiplantae; phylum Streptophyta; class Magnoliopsida; order Santalales; family Viscaceae; genus Viscum; species Viscum album. The sequence goes on along the minus strand of OY728162.1, from coordinate 190,180,494 downwards.
ATTCAAGAAATATCTAGATTACTTTATTGTGGAATTCATTGATGATATGTAGGTGTAGTCTAAAAGATGTTAATACCATGATAATAACTTGTATATCATTCTTGAGACCCTTAGAAAGAAATATTTATATTTAAAATTTAGAAATTGTGAATTCTAGCTTCCATAAATTTCTTTTCTTGGACATATTATCTCTAAGGATGGAATCAGTGTTGATCATTTAAAAAAAATTCAAACCAATAATGTCTTGAACCAACAAGATTAACTGAGGTATGTAGTTTCATTGGTTTATCATGTTACTATTGGAATTTCATTCAAAAATTTTCTTGATTGGATAACCCGTTATCCAATATCACTCACAAATGAGTTAAATTAATATGGACAACAGAGTTAGAATAATGGTTTCAAGAATTGACGTGAATAGTTTTCAATGCTACGATCTTGACTTGACCATCAAGAAATAGTGGATTTGTGATATAGAGTTTTGTATCAAGGAATGGAATTGGTTATGTCCATATGTGAAATTATAGTGTTATTTCATATGTATCAAGGTAGTTAAAAACTCATGTATAGAACTTTCTAAATCATGATCTTTAATTATCATATGTAATATTTAATATCAAGATGTGGAGAAACTATATGTATGGTGAAATATATGAGATATACACATATCACAAGAGTTTGAAATATATTTTCTCATATCAAGAACTCAATATTTGGAAAAGGAGATGACTCGTGCTAATTAGGGATTATAATTCCCAACACACAATCACCCAAGGAAGGTAAATTAGGTAGAAGATGCATTGAGTATGAAGGATCATGATGTTATGAAAAAAACTTGGATTTAAAGGGATATTTTGTTCATGGATCTAGTAAAGATGGATATATGAGTTATTAAGGAAGAAGAAACTTACTCATCTATCAAATGGTTTCTAAACCATCTTTATTGGAAAATATAAAAAGTTCTTAGTCTCATGTTGAGAATTTCAAAAACAAAATTAATGTTTTGAATGATGGAAAATTGAAAAACTTCATATATGAAGAAGGTGTTTTGAGATTTTGAAAGGGACTTTGTGGTCCCTCTATACCTGAAATAAAAACAAAATTATTGGTTGATTCTCATAGATCAAATTTCTCTTTAAAATAAGGTAGCACTAATATGTATAAATATTTGAAGGACTATTTTTTTAGGGTGATATTAGGAGGAAAATTTCTGAATATGTGTAATGATATCTGGTTTAAAATAAAAGAATGGCTAGGATACAACATCCTAGAGGATTTATACTACCTCTTCCTATACCTACGTGGAAAAGGGATGACATTACAACAAAAATTGTCAAAGGATTTAAAAGGACTCCTAAAAGGAATTATGTGGTATGTTTTATTGTTTATCACCTTACCAAATCAATAAACTTTCATTATATAAGAGAATATTTTCCTCTTTAATTCTGAGAAAGACTTTATATTAATGAATTTGTAAGACTTTATAGTGAACCTCTATCGATTATGTCTGATCAAGATCCTCATTTTACGACAAAATTCAAGAAAATTTTTCATAAGGGACTAGGTACCGGGCATCATTTGAGAACCACCAACCATCCTAAGACTGATCAATATATTGAAAATTCTATTAAAACATTATAAGATTTGTTCAGATCAATCTCACATGACATTCAAGGTATGTGGGATCAGTATTTACCTTTGGTAGAATTTTCCTATAATATTATCTTCCATTCAAGTATTCAAATGGAATTGTATAAAGCATTGTATGGAAATATATTTTGTACACTAATATTTTTGGGATGATGTTGGTGAAAGGAAACTTATAGGTCAAAAACTTGTGGAGTAAACAACGGAAAGGTAAATTCTATTCCAACCCATATCAAAGCAACTCAATGTAGAAAAAATATATATGCTGGTAACTGGAGGAAAGATTTGGAATTTAAAGTGGGAGATCATGTTTTATTAAAGGTATTTAATTGTAAATGTGTTATATGATTTGTAATGAAAGGGAATCTAAACCCAAATCACATTGAATCTTTTGAATGTTTGGAATGAATTGGAACTCTATCATATCCTTTATTAATTCCACCAAGTCTTTTCAAATTTCATGATGCGTCCCACATATCATTGTTAAAGAATTAAATGATAGAACCAACATATTTTGTTACCCATGAGGAAATAGAACTAGAAACTGATATGTATTACTATAAATAAATTATATATTTTGGATACTAGAGAATAAGTGTTGAGGAATCAGATGACTTGGCTGGTAAAGGTACTGTGGAAAAATTATAAAATAGAAGAGGAAATGTTGGAACCTGAGGAATTTATCATGAATAACTACCCAAATATTTTTATGGGGTGATATTTTAGAAATTTTGAGGATGAAATTTTTTAAAGGGGGGAAGAATGTAACACACTATTATATTACGATATGTTTTCTTAAATAAATTTATTAGTTTGCGTTGCACAGAACACCAAATTCAAATACAATGTGATATATTGACTATTATAACCATGATGTTAAAATGAAATGAATGAATAGTATCCTGAAATTATGAAATTTATATACTCAATAAAATGTATTTACATTCATCTAAAAAATTTATAGCCATTAGATAAGAATAAAACCAAATTCAATTATAAAAAAAACTATATTTTTTGAAGGTAATTTTTTCACCTTTTAATGGAACAGTTTCTTTAAATATTGTTTTTGAAAATTTTATAAATTATATTTTAAAAAATAAACTTTATATTTTAATATTTAATTTAAAATTTTATTTTTTTTTGGATTTTATGTATTTTTTTGATAAGTTTGATGTTTGATGAATAGTGAAAATAATGGATTTTAATTAAAAAGAACTTTTTCTTCTAAATAATATATATTTTTAATTATTTTTTTTATTTTTTTTAAATATAATTATATCAATTTTATATCATTTAATCTAATTTAGGTCATTGGAATCAATTCAACCTTAAATTTTGGAATAAAAACATTTCAATATTTTGAATGTTTTCACTTTAAAAAACTCATTTTCTCATTCTGTCAACGATATTATTTTTTAATTAATTAATGAAAATTTTGTTTTTTGATTTTTTTAAAATGGATTTAATATTTTTAATAAGTTTTTCCAATTTATGTAAATATTTTTCTTTTATTTTTGGGTATTATGAATGGTAATCTTAGTAATTTTTTATTAACACGACTAAAGGTAATTTGAGTAATCGAGGGTATAAATAAAAGTATAAATATTAGAAAATTTCCCTAAAAATTTTTCAAAATCAAAATGGATAAGTGGGTGTAGATAAAAAAAATTCTTGGGATGAGATTATAACCTTTGGAAGCCACTTCGATGAGAGTATGACAATTATTATATTTTATTTAAAGAAAGGTCAAAGATATCATACTCATTTTTTTAATAACTACATTATTTTTAATATAAGGTTATATAGAAGATGAATTAGAATATAAATAATAAATTGAAAGGTAAATTTTTTATCTTAATCATGATATATTATTTTTAATTTTTATTGAATAAATTAATTAATTAATGGCTTGTAGAATTATAGTGTAGTAATTGTTTAATTAATAGACATATCAATTAAATGTGTTTAAAAATATTAAAATAAATATAATTTGATATAATTAATTTCATCCACAAATTTTATATATTACCTAGACATATCAGGTATATTTTAATTGTTTTTTTAAGATATAATGTTGTTATGATATTTTAAAAAAGTCAAGTAATGAGTAGTATCAAAATTTACATTAATGTTTGTTAAAATAAATAATGTTTTATTAAATAAAATAAAATATATAAAAATATAAAATTAGGAAAACTGATTGGGATAAAGTTTAAAAGGTCATAAATGACTCATATAATGTTTTATTTCACTTATAGTAACTATATTAACCTTCAAAGAGTCAAAGCACGTGTTTTCACGGTAAGAATTACAGAGTTTAAATAAGGGATAAAACCAAATGATAAGGGTAATAATGAGACCTAAACATGTATAATTTTTTCTTTTTGAGTTGATTTAGATGCAACATCATATTATATTATAAATAAATCACTTTTTATCATTTTTTTAATATAAATTTAATCTTTACTAATTTAATATTTTGAGAGTTTCCAAAAGTGACCCTCACCTCAATTATAAAAGGGAACATCTTCCCTCAGTAATTCTAAAAACATTGAGCCTTATGTCTTGAACTAACCATAAAAATTTCTCCTAAAAATCCTTATATAATTTCTAGATTTTCTGATCTTCCAAAAATACCAAACCAAGATCTCTTAAGAAGATATCTAATGGGAGTCCATCGAAGAAGAGTTAATCATTTTTACCATCTCATCCAAGTTCATTTCATATGCTACATCATATTTATGGGAATTTTCCCTGATAAATTGATAAATATAGTATTTTATATATTTTTATATGTTATTATGATTATGGTACAACCATATTCTATGATTTATCTATCCTATTAAAAATGATAGCACTGTGTGTGTGTACGAATGACTTACCATCTCCACGTTGTGGTGTAATTTTTTTTCATCCCCAATTTAATTGGATGGATATAATGATAGAAAAAATGGATATATATAGTAATTATGACATGATATTGACTTTTTATATTTAATATTCCATCAAATTCCTTAAAATTTCACCATTAATGGAATGATATCGTCGCTCGTGCGTATGTATGGCCTACTATTCCCACGACGTGATGTGAGTCATTTTCCATGTTAAAAATTAAAAATTGATTACAAAAATGTATACAATGTGAAAATATGATATATATTAACTTAATATAATTTTGGAGATGAAATAAATATATCCTATGCATAAGAAGCCTCACATACATGAAAAAACATGCATAGGAAAATAAAGTAGTTAACATCCGAAACAAGGGTAATAAAAAAATATTATTAACACAACAATATACAATGATAAAATATGATATCATAAATATAAGAACGGTTCCACTAAAAATTAATAACATTTTCTAAAATATTATTCATCAGGTTAAAGAATTTTCAAATAAATGAATTATCAATGTAAGAGTTAATTGCACAAATCACATTGTTATTCAAGATTTTTTATATGTAAGTATCTATTGGAGAATATTTATCATCCAGTCCATGATTATTAGAAAAATTCCAAAAATATTTTTACTATTATCTTAAACTTTTTAAAGACTCTTTACCCATGTTCAACATTTTATTAAATTATTTGAAAAGAATATTTTTGTTGTTTTCCAAATGAAGGAATTTGTGAAATTTTTGATAAAAATATTGAAGGAATTTTTTTACTTATACAGAATGGGTTGATTTTTCCACCATCAGGACACCTTAATTTCATGAATCTTATTTTACAATTTTACAAGATTCTTTTCATTGAAATTTTTTTCTTTTAAAATTGTGCGTTGTTTTAAATAATGGTTTCAAAGTAAAATGGTGTATTTATTTCTAGAAGATTTTTCTGATTTTATTAGATTATTTTATTCTATGTAAACATAATTAGTTGGATATTATTCTTGATTAAGTTTGATGTATTATTTTACAATATACCATATTTTATTAACGAGTTTATGATCAATTTGACTATGGATGTTCTATTTTGATACCATTCATGGTTTATGGTTAAATTATTTACATTTCATATGAGAGAGTGTTTATGTTGTTCATGTTTTACAATTTTCATATGAGAAATGAATTGAACTTATTAAGTTATAGGAATGGCCTTCTATATCCCCTCGATTCATCAATATGTCTCATGAGACAAACTAGTTTGGGTATTGGTTGATGCCTTACCCATTTATGTATAGTGTCTCGGTGGAATCCCTAACGGTATGTTTATGATGTTTGACATTATGAATTCCATAATTATGAGATTATTTATTGATATTCCATGTGATTATTCAATTTTTATAATATCCATGTGATTATATATATGGAATTATTTGATTGTCATCTATTCTTACTATATTATTCTCAAGATTTTCTTTAAATGGATTTTGTTCCAGTCATACACCCTTCCATAATGGTAATACTTATTTATTCATAACATATTAAACTATATTCTTACCCTCAATGAGAATCCAAGATCACCCCTTTATTATGTTTTATTTTTATGAAGATTCCAAGATGTATGTTATAATTGATAAGCAGGGTTAATCTTGGAGAATATTAGTTCTCTCAATGGATTGGCTATGTTTTATGTTATAGTGTAAATTATAATGTATGTTTCAAGCATGTAATATGGATTCTAAAATTGATAAATTAGTAATTACTTTGGGATTTTAGTCTTCTATCTATGACAATGTAATAAAGTAAGGCAGTGACTCTAGGATAATAGGGTCTGGTTATTTACAATAGGATGGATCACATCCCATTATATAGCTTACCATGATGCTCTCTATTTAATGAAACACATCAGCCATATATAGTGTATCAAGTGAATGTGTTACTTTTCATTCAAGAAATCCATTGAACCCATTAAATGGATAAATATATATAATTAATCCATTCATAATGTATTAGTAACTAAAATAAACCATGTGGGAAGGAGGTAAAAAATGCATATACTCAACCTGGATTGTGTTGGGTGCAATGTAATCTCAATATAGGGCATAAGTATATATTGGTACCAATATATCCTTAAGTCTTATTTACCAAAAATATATATATTTAGTGTATAACTAACACAGGTCTAAATTAGTTGTGATGGTATTACAATTGATCTAAGGAAATATTTTTTCTAAAAAATTCTCACTGGTAGTTAAGAATGAAACTATCCAAACTATGTTAAGTATGGTTGCATAAGAATAACATGATTTAGAGAAGTTTGGAATGGATAAAACATTACTTCACTAGGATTTAGATAAATATATTTATATGGAGAATCTAGCTGGTTTCAAGGATCAATGAAACTAGTATGTTGATTCAAATGTAGCCTTTATGATTTGATGTACGCTCCAAGGAATTGAAATTGGAAGTTCAATTATTTTTTGATGGAATAGAAGTTTATCTGAAGTATTGATGAACATTATTGTTATTGGAATGATTTTGATAATGGGTGATTTAACGTACTTATACTGTATGTGGATGATAGTATGATAGTGGGTCTAGTCAATGAAAGGATCATTGAGCTTATTTTTAATTTTTAAGAATCATCAAGATAAAGGATCGCGATCTAGAAAATAGAATTTTGGGGATTAAGATTTTACAAAACCAATGTCCTAGTACACTATACCTTAACTAGGATGAATACATCCTAATGGTGGTGGAACACTTTAGTATGAGTGGAGTAAATCCACTGACCACTCCTCATGTTGGGAATTTCAAGATAAGTAAAGCGAATCCACGTTGAATTAAAGTTGAGGTTGAGTACACGGTGATTATTTAATATGCTTCAGTTGTTGTAAATTTTATATTTTCTAGGATTTGAAATCATCTTAAAATTTACTATGTATTTGGAGTTTTCAATAGGTTTATGTTGAATCCTAGAAGAGGGAACTAAGAAGATTTGAAGTGGATCCTATAGTACTTGAAGTGTTCCAAAAGAATGACACTTTTATTAGGAATGAATGAGTCTTTGAAAGGTTTTACATACTATAACATTGGTAGACATTTATATTTACATATTATGACTATCATATATGTGTTCAATTTTATAATAATGATGTTTTTTTTGGATATCTAAACATTAACAAGTGGCCATACTTTTGACTATGGAACAAGAGTATATTTCTTTGATGAAAAAAAGGAAGGATTTTATTTTCATGAAGGGATTTCTGTAAGATATTTAAAGGTAGCGGAATGATGGGATGATATTTTATGATTCAAATGTGCGATCTAATTATCCAGGAATCCAACGATTAATTATAAAATAAAGGACATTCATTTAAAGAATTGAATTATCTAGATGTTGTTAGAGTAATAAGTTTTAGAACTATAAAATATTGAATGGAAATGGAATCTAGCAGACATATTGATGAAGATCATCACTTAAAAAGTGTTAAGGTGGTGTTTCACCTTAGTAAGTTTTGGTTGAATAGAAGGAAGGAATAATGGGGAACCATGAAACTTACTTATTAAAATTTTAAGGAGATATAGGAAGTCTGAATGGAGTAACAATGGTTCTATGTTAGTTCACCAGAAGGAAAAAATTTAGTGGAATTTTTTTTAGTGATTTCATAGATAAAGAGTGACAATGGTTGGGTGTTAGTTTGCCAAAATATATAGACTGATTATAGTTGTAAGGGTTTAGTAAAAGATACTCCATTATAAGTTTGTTAAAAAAATTAAGGAAATGGGACATCATCTGTGTTCGCGGGAAGGGTGAAAATCAACAAACAAGGCATGTTGAATTGGTTGAATTGCCTTGACCAAATGAATTGTTCCTATGCATATCTTGGATTTGGTTTACATAATCTTATGAATATATGATGGTGTAATTGATTATAATCACCTGATGGATTCTACTATAAATATAGGGTGTATCACTTGTAATCAACATAAAAAATTAATATCTATCATTTAAATCATCCTCTTAGATTCATTTAATAAAATGATTCATCATTCCATTATGGATTGAGACACAATTCCGAAGCACATAATCATTTGTATTATTCTTTTCCGTTTAATTTTTCTTTTTATCAATGTCTCTATAATTTGTTTTGATATTCCAATGGTTTTATATCACAGTGTGATGACTTGGATGCTTTTTTCCATGTTTTGGGAGTCACGTGTACGGTTCATTCCAGAGCTTTTGTTTCCATGCTTATGAAGTTCCAGTGACATTGCTTCCATTTGTGTTATTAGAAGGTTCCCTTGGACCCCCCATAGATGATGAAAAATCCACATCAATTGAATGAAAAGGGAATCCTAATAAAAATTCCCACTAACAATATTCAATTAATCCAATGATAAATATTTTATATTTATCCAAAATCCAACTCATAGGTGAAGAAAAAATGGTGTACTAGCTTTTTTATCATACAATAATCCCCCAAAAATTGGATGTTTGGTTTTACCCACACTCAAAACTTGATGGGTGTTTTCATGGTAAATGATGAAAAAGAATAACTACTTAAATAACATAAAATATAATAGGTACTCATATATCACATCCCATAACTACTACCATATATATTTCCACCTATATATGTCATCTTCAAGAACTAAAGATGATAATAATACTCTTTTCAATACCTAAAATTATCAGAATATTTGATATTCAAAATAATATATTTAGTATATAAAATTATAAGTATTATTGATAATTGTAATATTTTCACATTTATCTAAAATTATTAGAATAATTAATAATCACAATATTCTTATGATTTCCTAGAATTATCAACAAAATTGATATTCAAAATAATCTTGTGAATTATAAAAATGATAACATCCATACTCCCCGTTAAGTAATTCCATTATAATTATACACCTACTTCCATATCTATTTCTTGAATTTTTTAATTTAATAATTTTCGTTTACATTCCAACAAAACCATCATTAATCAGAATACTCTTAGGATAACCATAACTATCATTTTCCTTGATAACGAAAATACCCTTATGATGATACAAAATTAGTAAAATTCATCAATAGCTATCATTTCTTATTTATTAAGTACTTTTTCCACTATATCATCAATCAATTTTACAAATTCATTTCATAGGAACTTACTAGTTATAAAAAGGACCCATAATATTCTAACTAGTAGATCTAATACCCTCCCAATTAATCTAATATTTTTTATGTCAATATTGAGGGAAAATGAAGAAAAATTTAGAATACATAACACCCATTCTATTTTTTCATTTTGTTATTTTTAGATATGGAATGAAACCATGTGAATTTGAAATGATACCCATGAAAATATTGGGAATTATAGTGATAAATTTTAGTAAATGGCATGAAACTCATTCCATCTCATACAACCCTTGTTTCATTTAGAGTAGACCTCATGTAAAATATTATATCATTAATTAATTATATAAAAAATTATTTATTTTTTATATTTTTAAATTGAAAAATTTTGGGTTTAGTATAAACCTATACATGATCTTGTTAAAGTCATCATGAGGGGATTCTGAAAGATTATAAGGCTTATCCATCGATCCTTATGCCTAGCTTCATCCAAGGTCACACAATTACAAAATCAAAATCACCTCCAACCATTAATAGTCATCATGATCACCATTACTTCCAGATATATCTTTATCAGAGGAATGAATCACACCAATCATTGTTAACACAAAAATTTCCATCCCAAAGAAACTTGTTAATGGATATTTTAATTAAGAACCCCTCAAAATTTTTAGACACACCATCTCTACCACCCATCATATTTATTGACCATCACCGCCACACCTTCAAAAGGAAAAACATTTGAAACCATAATAAAATTTTTCCCACATAAATATTAAAATCCACCACAAGTACCATCATGAAAGACTAAGATGGGGTCTCGTGTGATAGGTTATGAATTTTTCAAGTTGTTAAAATTGGTAATTCCCTGCGTTCATATGGGAATGAAAATTATACATTGGTTTGTAATTTTTCAAGTTTGTGAGGGGATAATATTTTTAATATTGATTTTTAATGATGGGGAACCTCAAAAGAGGTGTTTTAGATGTGAAATAAGGCTCGGGAGGTGACATAAGGGGCTCTAGAGGGCTCTTAGATGTGTTGTGATGGATTCTACTACCTTGGATATAGTAGGCCACCAACTATTCAATAGTTATTTAAAACGGGGAAACGAAATTTTCTCCCCTTAGTTTTTTATGGGGTAGCACCTCCTTATCCAACTCATTTTTTCATATGGACCATGGGGTTTCACCCCTTCCCCTCTATGGTTTCCCCTTATTTTGGAGTGTCTTGGGTAGAGATTTTAGATGTTTTTTGGTGATTCTTCATCACCAATGATCTATCTTCTTCTTATTTATAATTTTTTTAAATTTTATCATTTATATAGTTAGGTTTTTCAATTATTATTCGATCAATGAATGGTGGAATCAGACCTCAATGATGGTACTTCCATTATTCTTGTTATGAGGGCATCCTGAGATGTTTTATGCATGTCATTGCTTATCATTTATGTTGAGGTATGTGAAACCACCAATTTATTAGATTTTATTCACCAAATTAAATTAATTTGATGATTAAATCAATGATGTGTGGTATTTATTTTTCCCATATGAGGTTGGGGGAATTACATGATTTTTTAGCATGCATTTGGTTTTGGTTCTTGAGTGATAGGGTTGTTGGGTGACTTTATAGTGACAATGAATGTTTAAAAATAAAATTGTTTAATTTGTTATAAATATTATAATTAATTAATATTGGACCATTTTATTAAGATATGGGATAAACCTATGAGCCTAGGTGGTAGTTTTTTATTGCAAAATAAAAGGTATAGGGATTCAAGGGGCATGACACACTATGAGAGATAAGTTATGATCCAAGTGACTAGGATGGTATTGAGGACCCTAATAGGGTGCCTCCATTTATGAGTTGACCTATGGGGCCATGGTAGGTACCTCAATGATAGGCCAACCCTGAGTGGGTGTGGTGGGATATGGATATTGATGGTGGGTTTTGGAATCTATCCACCCCTGCCCTTTCCTTATTTATGTTTGGATTACCATATTCCCTTGGGGAAGAATTTATATGGTTAGGGTTTACAGGGAATTGGATCTGGATACATGGATAGATGATCCATGAATTTGAACAATAGTGTTAGATATACCATTGATTTGGATCTTAGTGTTAGAGGTTCCATGTATTTGGATCTTAGTGTTAGAGGTTCCATGTATTTGGAGCTTGGGGTTGCAACAGTCAGGGATTTAGAGATCAGTGTTTGAGTTTTCATGGATTTGGATCTTAGGGTTAGAGCTACCATGGATTTGTATCTCAGATTTTTGGACTATATTGAGTTATGTAAATGAATTCATGATGATATAGTTGAATCTTCTCAGGATTCAGAGTTCATATGTCTTTACTACCATGGGTTATTCTCCTTGGGTCATGAAGACATTGTTTAGAGCCCCATGGATTTGTAGATTAGATGTTGGACTATTATGGGATGAATTCCTAGAGTCAAGAGTATATATTCGGGGTTTCTATGTATTTGGATCCTCCATGTTATTGGGTAGGCCTAGTTTCATGATGTGTTCATAGAAACCCTAACATTGGTCAAAGTAGTTATGATCAATCAGGGCATGAACCAAAGGATCAATGATGCTTTATTTTTTATTCATTTTTAGTGAATTTATTATTACTATTTGATCATGTCACATGATAATATCACTATATTTAGGATAATAATGGGTCTATATTGGTGGTTCCCTAAACCGTTTTTTATTCACAACCTACTCAGGAGGTTGTGACACTTGGGTAATATAGAAGACTATTAGTTGGTTGTAGACATAGGTTGAGAAATGACATGGGATTATATAATCGAGATGAAGCATCTCAGATGGGTTTTAGATTATGGGATGATGTGTGGATCTATAATTATAGAAGAGCCTCCAAAATTTTTACTTTTATTTTTTACTTTTATTTTGTTTTATCTTGTATATGGGATCATTTATGTGGATGATCAGTCTTGTATTCCTTATGTCAGCATTTAATTTATTAGAACATGTTCAATTTATTTATCATTTTTTCATAATTGTGTTTGATGGTTGTGTTTGATGTTTCCTTATTTACATATGATTTTACAATCTAATATGGGGAGATAAAGTCTCCTCTCAGTACCACCATAGTCTCTCCTTACTAGTCAGTAGCCTCTATCTTATAGTTAGGTATACCTATGTTCACATTGGGAACCGATCTGACTACTGCTTCAAGATTGAGAAAAGAAAAGACATTAAAAGGTGGTATTTGTGAATTTTATTGCCTTAATATTTGGAATATGGTAGAATTGAGATATATATATTTGTTAGAGAATATGATGTATATTGGGATTATGCATTATCAACACTTTTTATAGTAATAATTTTAAGTTACTAAGGGTTTTTAGACTAATGTTATAGATTTATGATGTTAAAATTGTTAGTATTTTCACTTTATGTGATGCACATTGTGTTTTAGTTCAATGGATTTCTTATTAGATTGGTGACTATTGACCCATTGGAAAGAATCCAATTGCAATATTTGACACTTGGCCTATATTTGTAAGAGGCATCACATGCACAATTCTTGATTTTTGGGATTCACATGACATGAAAGTCCATGCTAGTGTAATTTTAATTACTAATGACTAAAGCTCAACAATTTAAGGTTTTAAAAACTAGTCATATGTTTTTAATGTGTAAGTACTTGGTAGAATTATACAAACTTATGCCAACTTTTATTCGAATTTCCTTATAATGATAAGTCATGTGGATCTTTTATATGGGGCATGATGGTGATGAAGGTATTTGTATGCACAGGAGGTGAAGTGACCGTAGTAGGCTAGTAAGGGAACTTGATGCCTTAGTGGGAAACACTCGAGGTTCATTAGTTAGGTTTGATTATTTAATGGTCCAATAACAACCTATATGGTGTTTCATGTATATATTAGAATTAAATTCTATCAAACTGAACAACATGTCTATGGTATCGCTTATTACAAATCATCCAAGATGATTTTATTGGATATGAGACCAGTGATCATTGAGTAGTTATCTTTATGGGAGTAGTACCAAAGGAGGATTCTTAGTGCAGATCAGTTCCTAGTGGGTAGATATTTTTTGCATGTGATGTTGTTTATATATACATGACAACCTGGATTATGTGTCTTTAGATGTTGGATTCCATGGTTTGTTGAGACGTTTGTGTGAACTACGTCCCGTGAGATATGCCCTTTTTTGAGACTTATCCTTTGGGATAGGTAGGAGATCTTGTGACCCTTGAGATGAAACTCAGGGTTCTAAGTGAGCCATTTCCTAGTTATGTGTGTGCGAAACCTGTGACGGGGTTTATATGGGGGTCATTTTTTAGAGATAGGAAGCATATGTGGGTGATTATGGTTATGAGTGGTTCACGTGAGGTGATAATAGATATGTTATAGTAATTGAGGTGATTTTAAGATGACCTTATTAGAGGGGTAGGACTAGGTGATGTGTTTTGTATTAGTTATATATGTGACTACAATATGAGAATACCCTTTATGGGGTTTCAAAAAAGGATTGGAGTATGCATTGTACTTTTTTTGGAACTAAAGCACTTAGGGTGTTTGTGATTTTGATATTGATACTACCTTTGACAAGAAGAAATATTTGGTTCCCTCTCCCTATTGACTTTATATTCACTTTAAGTATGTGGTGAAAGCACAGTAAGATTATTTTGTTTTTATTATGACATTCGATGGTGGAAAAGTGTTTTTTTGGTTTACATAATTGAATTTCTTGGTTTTGAAGAGAAGTGTTGATGGATATACTATATTAATACATACGATGGGCCATGTGACATTATAAATCGGTGAGGTTGATGATACTAGTTTGTATGATGCATGAATCATAGGGGTGTGAGTTGGGTTTTTCTGTTTGGTAAATACTAGAGAATATTCATGTCTGTTTTTAGATGAGATCAAGGAAACACACATTATAGAACATCAAGAATATTTAAATGGAATTTAGTGAAAACCATGTATGAGTTCATGGCCGATGGACTTAATGAGTTATTGGAAGGATTGAGTGTCCATGCCTTGGATAAAAATGGGTAACTTCCATTCGTGTAAGAGGAGACATTTGGAATAAATTTTGTTTTCATGAGATGGTTGACCCAAGTGTGGGACTAGTATCTTAAGGCTTATGGTGAAAATTAAGGTGTCTCAAAAAATAGATGTGACAACCATAATGGATTAGTTATATTGTTATGATTTATCCAATTTAGATCTATATAAAAGTGTCAAAGTTTGTTCCATCTCTTGAGTGTGTCTCAGGAGGAGTGGCATGAGTTTGATGATGGAACCAGTTGGGGTGGTGTTTGAGGAGTGATATGAGGTGACCCATATAAAGGGGGTGCATTAGTGGATGGTTGGGGGTGGTGACCCATACTATGGATTTAATTTTGGAAGATTCCACAAATAACATTCCTATGGTCTGGGAATGGGTGATGAATTGTTTCTTAGGTTGGTTCTTGGGAATAGGTAGGCTAGACCACATCCAGTCTTAATGTTTGGGGCTAGATGGAGCATGAGACGTATTGTTCAGTTTTTGTTCAGTAATGTGATGATAATGATTCTCTTAGGGTGGGGAGTATTGTTATAGGTACCCTAGACTTTTACCAATATTATTACATGATTTAAAGAATAATTATCCATCAAATACAAACCAAGGATCAAAAATTCTAGTGTATTTGTAAGATTAGGTACATACTTAGAAAATACGAAACCAAAATATAACATATTTTCCATAATAATTTCCCAAATCCATTTGATCTACTTCAACTGCATAGGATAACCTGTGGAATTACATATACAATGGCAATAGCCAAAATATCCTAGTAAGGGAATAAGCATCGAAAAGAAGCATATCATATAAGACAGAGGCATACATGATAACATAATAGGCATGGAACATGAATAAACAAGTAGAGTGATATCATACAAAACATGGAATCATATGAACATAGAAATATCAGAATTTGGTATAAATGTATAACATGACATAAACATGATCCAAGGCTAACATCCAAGACTATATCACATTATGAAAAAGTCCCATAATGTATTAGGTTAACTCCCTAATCACATAAATGAAGTATCGTGAGACTAAAAATTATTCAATTCATTATAGTTGTATTTGGGTTAACCTATCATAACATGTTCATTCATATTTGTGACAAATAAATAATCAAATATAAGGGATAGACATAATTGTTACCCAAGGAAAGAAATGGGTGTCGTAATCTTGTCATATGGCATAACAAATGATAATGTCATAATGTAACACAATAAAGAATAAATTTAAATCATTCTTGGAAATTATTAAGGGAAAATAGGAATATATAATGATAAATTATGTCCAAATGAAGTGAAAACATGGAAAATAGTGTTTAAGAAACATTATAAATGAGAAACTTTAGTGTGGTTTAAGAGAAAATATTAAATAGTCCTTAACGAGGACAAAAGAATAATTGTTTGTACAAAAAAATGAGAAAGATTTTTTTTGTAATAGAATTAGTGATTTTATAAAAATAATGGTTGATTAAAACAAATTATAGAGTTTACATTAGAATGGGTAAGAAAAGGAGAAGTTCCCTTTAATTGGGCTTGCTTATCTGGAGTAATTAAGAAGGGAACCATTTAAAACATGTAATTACCAATCAAATAAGGATTAATTGAACTTGATACATATGTTATGAAAATATAAAAATAATTTAGAAGAATAATATTTGAATAAATAAGAAATACGTTGTGTTATATAGAGAGAAAGCTTAACCAAGAGGAAAAAATTGAGGTTTAGAGTAATCTCTTACCTGATGTCTAAATGAGTTATTCAATTGTACTTAATGTCATATATAATCAAATTGGATTCATTAATAATTTAAATAATATCGTATTAAACATATATTATATTTACTATAATTTTATTAAGATCATCTATGGACATTTCAATGAGCTACAATGTTTAATTTTGTTGTTCTAGGAGCATTCGTTCCATGATTTAATGGTCAGTTCCCTTGAGTTTGATTATGGGAGTTCTTGTCCAATAAGAGAAAAACTCCATAATTGGAATGAATTGGTATTAATATAATTCAAAAAATTTAAATTATCACCATATATCAATTTTTTAGATATGATAATGATTTGTTAGATAAACGTGAATGAAAATTGATTAGTTTATTTTGGCAGTTTTTACGACCATCAAAAACTAGTTTCATTTTATTTAATATTTTGTTTATATATTGGTTCCAAAACATGATCAAAAATTATAATTTAAATATTATAATCTTATTTAACCATAATTTATCTTTTATGACCAGCCTTAAAAAGAGGTAATGAATAATGATAACTTTTTATCCACAAAGGCGGTGAATGGACACATCACGAACTATATTTTCATTTCTATAATAAAAGAAGAAGATAAGATATTTGATTATGGATATTAAAATAAAATAATAAAATTATATTATATTTATAATAAAATAGTTATAATTTCTCTATGTTTTATGGGGGAAAAGGATGAGGAATAAAAAAAAGAATTTAAAAGACAAAGGTGGAGGATTTTACCTCTTGAATATCGTCTCCTTGAGAACCACCTTAGGGAACTTGGGTTTGGTGTTTTTTAGAGACCACCAGCTCTTGGATATGAGGAAAAGTCTTGGGAAGGTAATTGAGAAGAATTTATACATGATAAAAATATTATGAGGTGTGAGGAGAAGGGGTCATATTTATACGGGGGAGGGATGTTTTTTATTATTTTATTCATTTGTTTATTATTTTGGATCAAGTCTATAAATAATATTGATTAACATGAATAAATATTGTAAATTTTTTATAATATTTTTAAACAATTTTTTATTATATCATTCATACATCATCCATGAATCACTAATTCATGTATTTGTTAAATAACCTACATTACCATATTTCACTATTCACTGAAAATTCAACTATTTTACAAAAATTACAAAAAACACCTGATTTTTTTGAAATATAGATTTTAAAAATGGTATCTATTTTATGAAAATAATTTTATAAATATAATAATTTTTTTTAATTAAAAACATTATTTATTTGAAAATATAGATTTTAATATTACAACCGATTTTATGACGCTTTGAAAATTAATTATGGTCTCATAAAATTATCTAATAATTATAAAACAACCAAATATTAATTTATGAATATATATTATAAAAAATTACTTTTTTTAATTATATTAAATTTAAAATTGTAATTAACCATTTACTATTCAAAAAAATATCAACACTTAATTTATCATTCTTAAAAAATTTATTCACCAATTCCATGATATAAATATATCATATATTCATTAATATGATACCAAAATTTAGTTATTCCCTCATAGGTGATATTAATATTCTAACATATAGATTACCATTCCTAACAGTCACATTATTATTCCAATGGTTAGGTTACTATTTCAATGGTCAGATTTCTAACAGTCACAAGGGTTAACTACTTCATATAAATACCTCTTATTCCATTCAGCGGTCACTAATAATTTATTTCAAGGTTATATGTAATTTAATATTTTAAAATGAATATTTTATTATTAACATTAAGTTCTAATTATATATCTTTATTCGTGAGGGTATTCATTCTAGTGGATTGAGTAGATTCAAATTTTACTATTCTTATTGTCTTATTATATATTTATTATCCTACTATAATATTTGGAATTCTGTATCACTGTTAATTTATGAGAATAATTTTTTTTGGTTTCTATATGTGATGTATGTTCCTTATATTACAAGACATAATTATAAGAAAGAAATTTTAATTGATAAAATTATGGCTCATTACATTCTTCTACCCTTATGAAATTTCCCCTTTGAAATTTCTTTTTAAAAAATATGGTGAAAAAGGTGAGGGTAATTATGAATCATCGCTTCCTCTGGTTTCGATGTTTCCTCTTCGTACTTATGGTTATACCATATCACTTTGACCAGGAGAGTAGTCTTATTGTGTGGAACTTTATCTCTACTTTCCAATATCGTCACCAGATGCTCTTTGTAAGAGAGATCATTTTATAGCTGAATCACTTCTGAATTTATTACATGTAAGGGATCTAGTATGTATGTTTTTAGGATTGATACATGGAATATATCATGCACTTGAGACATGGTTGGTGGAAGTGCTAGTAGATATTCCATATCTTTAATGTGATCAAGAATTTCAAAGGGGTCTATGTACATGGGACTTAATATCCCTTTCATCCCAAATCTCATGAATCTCTTCCATGTATATATGAATAAGAATACCTTTTCACCAACCTAAAACTATAATTATCATTGAAAATTATCTTTATGTCCCTTATGATGGATTTGGTCCTCCTTGATGTGATACTTAATGGTTTCCACCATTTCTACTATTTCTTCAACCATTTTAGTTCCTATCATCTTACGATCATCAACTTCATCCTATCATGTAGGTGTTATACATTTTTTCCAATAAAGGTATTCATACAAAGGAATTTGGATAGTTGAGTGGAAACTATTATTTCAAGATAATTCTACTATTATAAGATGTTGATACCATCATCCTTTGAAGTCCATTGAGCATGCACTCAACATATCTTATAGTGTCAGAATAGTTTTCTCAGATTGGACATTAGTTTCAGGATGATAAACCATACTGAAGTTCAACTCAGTGTTTATAGAATGTTGAACACTTTTACAAAATATATAGGACAATATTGGATCATGGTCATATATAATCAATAATGTAACTCTATACAACCTTTCCACTTATCCGATGTATATCCATGCAAGTTTTTCGAGTGATAAATCCTATCAAATTGAAATAAACTCATATGTCTTCATAAGATGATCCACAAAAACCTATATAGCATTATTTCCTTTGGATGTCTTTGGATGTCTGGTGAAAACGACCATGCTGATGTTTTCACATTTCCATGTTGGTATAGGTAATGGTATCATCATCCTATTAGACTTCTTTCATTTAACCTTCACTTGTTGGAATAACATGAAATTTGATGTATATTCATCAATATCCTTCTTTATATTGTCCCCTAATAGTTCTCTTAGAGATATCAATACATAATTCTCCTCCATTGGTGGATAGAGAATATTGAGCTATGTGAATCATTTAGAAACTCTTTATTTATATCCATATTGTATGGTCCACATAGTTATGACCCAAATATAATTCCTCATCAATTTCAAACTATAGGGATTTCCCCTTTCTTATATCTTCCACATTTTTCTTAATTTTCACATCATATCTTTTAGAATCATTTACCTTATCTAAAAGGGATGGTTGAGTAATAATTTATGAATGGAATTGTGATGTACCATCTTTTATGATTCCCATATCCATCATTTTTCATTATAAAAAGATTAGATTCTTCTCAACTCTCATCATTGATAATGTTATAGGATCCTTTCTACATAGATCATTTGATAATTTATTTACTTTACCCAGATGATAGTTGATTGAGCGGGTATAATCCTTGATGACCTAAAACCTTCTTTGATGGTGCATATTAATGTATTTTTGTGTGAATATATATTTTATTCTCTAATTATTAGTATATATATCACAGATCTCCCAATAGAGAAAATACCACCATATTTTCATTATAAATATCACAACCACTAAATCCAGATCATGTGTGAGATAGTTTTGTTCATGAGCATTAAACTTCCTTGTGGCATAAGCTATCACTTTATAATTACGAATTATAACATATTATAATACCTTATTTGAAGCATTGATGTATAACACAAAGTTTTCCCCACTTTTTAGAAATATAAGTAATGGTGTAGTGACAAGCATATTTTTAAACTCTTTGAATAAATATTCATAATGTTTATTCCTCCATACAGACCTCACATTTACTGTAATTTTCATAAGGTTTATTCCTTCACAAACTCCTTAGAACAGTATTAAAATTATCCTCATTTTCCTCCTTTCTCTTGAATTATATAAGAATGTCATCTATAAAGACTACCTAGATTTTTCCTTTGTAATATCTAAATAATATATTCATTAAGTCCATATATAATTCTAAAGCATTATTGAGTTCTAAAGGAATCACTATGATCTCATAGTGTTCATGACTCATTATAGAGACAGTCTTTAGAATATCTTCCTTCCACACCATTAATTGCTTATATCCTAAATGAAGGTCCACATTAGAGAAATACATGGCCCTGCATAGCTGGTCGGAAAATTCATATATCTGTCGTACGGGATACATGTTCTTTATCATGATTTTTTAGCTCACGAAAATAAATTTATAGGTGAATTGATCCATCCTTCTATTTTATGAATAGAACTATTTCACCCCATAGTGATGTACTTGGGTATATAAAACCCTAGTCCAGATTCTCTTGCAACTGGTTGTTCAGTTCCTCCAACTCAATCATGTTCATTCTATAATTTTGTTTTGATATGGGTAGTGATCTAGGTATAAGATCAATTGATAACTCCAAATCTCATTCCGGAGGATGACCATACAATTATTCAGGGAACACATCGATTTAGTCCCTCGCAATGGGTATTTATTAGAGCATTATCCCTTCATTTATATCAATAATTTTAGCTAGATATTATTTCTCATAAGGAAATAATATCCAAAATTAAGATGATAACTTTGAAGGAGATTCATCATCCTCTTTACACATGGATAGAAATAGAGGATGCATTTGGATATGAAGAGTGATAACCCTTTATCAATAGTTGATGTTTGATTTAAATAAATATATCCAATTCAATTCCAATATAGCATCAAACTACACCAAAGAAAGTAAGAAAATATTTTATAGGTGGTTCAGTCTACAAACATTGACCGAGGATGAATTATATAATTTGTATTTAATAATTTCCCCATTCATTTTTCTCATAGATAACTCAACCTTTATATTTTTAGGTGGTGTTTGAATAGATCTATTAAACATGGAATATATTATAGAATGTTTATAACCATAATCAAACAGTAAATTAACTATTCTTTAATGAATAATTTTCATACCTTTCACCACATCATTGTGGGGATCCACCTCAGTGGTAGAAATAGAATATTCCATTCCTTGATCCCTTAGAGATTTTTATTGTTGATTTCCTCTGACAACCCTTTCCTAGGGAATTATCTCACATAATTCCCATGTTCCTTACAGTTGAAACACTAAACTATAGTCTGATTGTTTGCATGAACCATCCTTTATTCTTCCCCATTATTGTTCTTCTTTGAATATATTTTTTCAAAATTTGATTAATAACCCTCAATTCCACATTTGAGGCATCTCTTGTTCCCCTTAGGCAGTTTTCGGGTTTCTTCTTCCTACACTTTTGACATGTGGGATGTTTGGTTTTCATTCCATAATAAGATTTATCTATTGATCCTCCCATATTAATCTCCATTTTACTCTTTTTATATGTAGGCCCACAACACCACTGAGAGTATCTAATATTAATTTTAACCTTAAGGGAACAATGGAAAATATCCACATATATGTTAATGTATCGAATCACCAATTATTTTTATAGACTTGGGTTTAGTCCAATATAGAAGCGATTCAATTTTCTTTCAATGTTTATAAAAAATCCATAGGTATATCATGCATGTCTTATGAAGTTTTTTTTCATATGTCCTAATAGACTCATCCTCCTTTTTATTTATTCTGAGGAACTCCCTCTCCATCTTAAGATAGAAAGTTTGGGAAAAATATTTATTGAAAAATATTTTCTTGATTCGTTCCCAATCCATGGAATAAATTTCATTCTTATACTTTATATTTTTGATCAGTTTCTACCAATGATTAGCTACCCTATGAAAATAAAATACCTCCAGCATTAATTTATCTTATTTTAATCTTTGAAGGAAAGGTAATATCATATCAACGGAGTTGTTCAACTGTTCCGTGATAAGGGGATTAGAAGCTAAAATAAAGTTATGAGTCCTTTGTCACATAAAAAATTCAACCAAAACTTTCTATTTCATAGGATAAGTAGGGAATTCCAGATGATTCAATATATTATTCATAACATGGCCCATTTGAGCTAGTACTATCATGAAGTTCTGGTATCCCATTCCCATCACATTTTTTATTTCATTAGATAAATTATCACATTTCTTATTACATTTATTCTTGTGAGGATTTATCATATTTTCCTCCATTAAATAAGAAAAATAAAATAAAATACAATTAGGGGGATTGAATACATAGCTAATAAGAATACACAAAAAGAAATATTGAACATATAAGGATAAACTTGTAAATGAAAAGTATACATTAACTTGTAATTCCATAACATTTAATATAGGTTATACATGGTGATATTATTATATCTAGTTTTCTTACTATTTTTTTATTACTAATCCCAAAAAATAACTAGATCACCCTTAGATGACAACGATAATAACCCTATCCTTTTACACATATTATTATATGATTTAAAGCATAATTATATATCAAATATAAACCAAGGACTATAAAGTATAGTGTATTGGGAATATTAGGTAAATAATTATAAAATATGAAACCAAAATATAAAAGCTTTTTCATAATTATATGCTAACTTCATTTGATATTCTAAAACTGCATAGAATAACCTAGGGAATTAGATATGAAAAATGGATGGGCTAAATGTTTTAGTAAGGGAATAAGCATGGAAAAGAAGTGTCACATATGAGATAAAGGTTTACATGATAACATAATAGGCATGGAAGATGAATAAACATGTATAGGAATATCATACATAACATGGAATCATATGAAAATGATAATATAGTAATGTGATAGCAACAAACAATATGAAATAAACATGAGTCAAGGCTAACTTCCAAGATTATATCACAAGGCAGATAGTCTAATAATAGATTAAGTTTACTACCTAATCCCATACATGACGTATCATGAGACTTAAAATTACCCAATTCATTGTATCATTATCTGTTACCACTCATCAAAACATGTTCATTCATTTGTGTTCAACATAATGTATCAAATATAATGAATAAACATAAGGGTTACCCATGGAATGAAATGGGTGTCGTAATCATGACATATGGCATAACCAATGATCATTTAATAATGTTGTATAATAAAGAATATATTTAAATCATAATTGGACATTAATAATTTTAAATAGGAATATATAATGATAAATAAATTCTAACTGAATTGAAAACATGCAAAAAGAGTGTTTAAGAAACTTTAAAAATGAGCCACTTTAGTGTGGTTTAGGGGGGAATATTAAATAGTCATTAATGAGAAAAATGGAATAATTGCTTGTATGAAACCAGAAATGAACTAAGATAGTTATTAAAGATAAAATGAGTGATTTTATGAAAATAATTGGTTCTTAAAATCGATTATTAATTTTACTTGATAATTGGTAAGAAAATGAGAAGTTTCGTTTAATCGGGCTTGCTTATCAGGAGGAATCGATAAGGGAACCTTTTAAAACCTATAATTTCACATAAATTAAGGATGAATTGAGCTTAATATATATTTTTATAACATATTAAAATAATTTTTAAGAATAATATAATAATAAATAATAAATTCATTGTGGTGGAGATAGAGAAAGCATAACCCAAAGGAAAAAATAGAGGTTTGGAGAGACCCCTTGCCTTATCTCTAAATGAGTTATGAACTTGCACTAAATTTCATTGATAATCAAATTAGATTAATTATTAATTTAATTAAAAAAATCAACATATATTTGATTTATTATAATTTTATTAAGTTCATTTATGGTCATTTCAATGAGTTATAATGTTTAATTTCTTTATTCTATGAGTATTCGTTTCATGGTTTTATGGTTAGTTCCCTTAAGTTTAATTATGGCAGTTCTTTTCAAATAGATAAAAACTTCAATAGTGGAATGAAATGGTATTAACATACCTCCATAATTTCAAATGGTCACCATATATCATTTTTTTCTAATATGATATTTATTTGTTAGATAAAATGTTAATGAAAAATGATTAGTTTATTATGGCGATTTTTACGACCATCACAAACTATTATCATTTTATTTAATATTATCTTTATATAATGGTTGTAGAATATGAAAAAAAAATTAATTTAAATATTATAATTTTATTTAACCATAATTAAGGTTTTATTACAATCCATTATAGAGGCAATGAAAAATATAACCTCATCATCCATGAAGTCGGTGAATCGATACATCAAGAATAGTGTTTTCATTTTTAGAATAAAAGGATAAGAGATTATAATTGATGGTATATATTCCATTAGAAAAATAAAATTTATGTATTTCTATGATACTATAGTTATCATTTCACTTTGTATAGTGGGGGAAAAGTATTAGGTAAAGGAAAGAAGTAATATAAAAGATAAAGGTGGAGGATTTTACCTCTTGAATATCGTCTCCTTGAGAACCTCCTTAAGAATCTTGTGTTTGGTATTTTTTTGAGACCAATAGATCATGGACATGAGGAAGAGGCTTGATAAGGAAATTTGGTTGAATTTTTTTAAGGTACAAATTATTGGATGTGTGAGGAAAAAGGGTGGTGATATGTGGTATTTATATGGGAGGAGAGGGGTATTTTTCATTATTTTATTCATTTATTTATTATTTTGGCTAAAGAATATCAATTGTTTTGATTACTATGACTAAATACAATAAATGGTTTAGGATATTTTGAATTAATGGGTGATTAACTCATCTATACATCATACACGACTCAACAATTCATGTATTTTTTAAATACAGTAAATTTTGGTATTTCACTATTCACAAAAAAATTCAACTATTTTAGATAAATAAAAAAAATCACCATAATTTTTTTTTGATATTTAGATTTCAAAAAATCACTCACTTTTTTGAAAATAATTTTATAAATAAATTAAATTTATTTTTTATTTAAAATCATAATTGACTTGAAAGATTTTGATTATAATATTAAAACCCAAATTATGAAAATTTAAAAAAATTAATTAATCTCTCATAACATTATATTATAATTATAATAAAAAAATATTAATTTATGAATCTACTTTATGGAAATAAATTTTCTTTCAAATAATTATATTAATTTTAAAAATTTTAATAAACATTTACATTTAACAAAAATACCAACACTTAATTTATCAATTTTAAAACATTGATTTACTTATGCCATGTTATAAATATATCATATTTTCATTTATAAGACACATAAATATAATTTATACTTTTAGAGTTGAGGGTACTATTCTAACATCCAGATTACTATTCTTAATAGTCACATTACTGTTCCAATGGTTTGGTTACTATTCCAATGGTCATATTTATAACGGTCATAAGTGTTTACTACTTACTATAAATACCTATTATTATACTCATCATTCACTTATATTTTCTCCAATGGTTATATATAAATTCATCTTTTAAATTAATATTTTATTACTAAGACTAGTTTTTATTTCTATGACTTTTTTAATGGGTACAGTCATTCTAGTTGATCGAGCAGATCCAAATTTTCTTATTCTTGTTATCTTATTTTCTCTTTATTGTCCCAATATAATATTTGGAATTTAGTATCATTATTCATTTATGAGAATAATATTTTATGATTTCTCTATGTGATGTGTGTTCTTTATACTTCCTAAGATAATTATAAGAAGTAAAATTTCATTGATAAAATTATAGGTGATTATAATTTTATCCATCACAAGAGAAATGACACTTTGTGGTTTGGTCATGGGTTAATAAAACCATCCAATAGATAAATGTTCTTTCATGGGGGTTTTTGTGAGAAAGTGATTTTGGTTTTAAGTGTAATCCTCAAATAATGTTGGGTGGAGATTTTAATGGGACTTTGGAAGGAACCAATCATCATATTCGCGCTTGGGATATGTTGGGGTGATCCAAATGTGTTGGATTGGATGTAAATCAATGTTCACGGTATATAAGGGAATGATGGTTAATTTTGACTGTTTGAGGATTCGATAGTGAAAGTTCATCATATGTAGGGTATGAACATCGGTAGGAATGTATGAATGGTCATTTTATGAATCAAATAATGAAGGCATTGTGATTGGGTAATTTATAACCACATTTGTGGTTAAATATGAGTGTCTTTGAGAAAGTTCTACTAAAGAAGGCGTAACAATCATTCTTTTTTTAGTTTGGTGAATTAAGACAAAAATTGAAATTATTTCACCATTTTAGGTATTATGGATTATTTCAGGCATTGGATGGGGGTTTTATGCCGAATTTGGTACTCTCGTGTAATGATTTGATAGTGGTAGTACATCCATTTTTTCTTGGGAAGAAGAGTTAAATTTTGGTACATAAGTTGGATTGGTGTTTTCACTTGTTCTTGGGTATTGGTATCAGAAACCACACCAAGGTAATTTTTTTAAAAAAAAGATCATGTTTGAATAGGAAATTCCAACAGTTGAGGGTATTGTGGCTTGTAATTGTCCCTTTAGCTAGGCCCTGTGGTGGGGATCACTATGAGCTGATTGAAAAAGTGGATAAAGACACCTCAGTAATCTTGGGATATATAAGTGTGGTAAAGATCTATCTTAATGTTCGGTGATGAATTGGAGTGGTGGATCGTGTTTCAGTGGGTTGTGACCCTTATATAGGAAATTTCACTCGAGAAGCATATCAATGTATCCAAGAATGGAATGAATCCATTTAAATAGAAGTTGGTGATTGGGATAGTTCAGTATGTATGGATGGATGACCCCCAATACTTATCCTAGATGAGATGTGTTAGGGTGTGGAGTTTATAATTCCCCATGTTTGTATAGACATGAAAAGTCCAGTGGGGTTTTAAATTTTTCATGTTGGTGAGGGGGTCAGATTTTGAACCATGTTTTAGAGATTTTGAGATTTTTAACACCTCAGAAGAGGGGTTTTAGATGTGTAATAAGGCTGAAGAAATGACCTAGGGGATCGTAAGGGCTCAGGGAGGGGTCGACATGGATTTTTCAACCTTGTATATTGATAATAGCCTTGATGAATTTTATTACCACCAGCTCACCAGTGGACCAGTACAGGTTATCTGTTGGATTTTTAAAGTGTGGGTGAAATTTATTCCCCTATTGGTTTTTATGGAGAAAACCCTTCTTCACCTCCTCTTTTGGTAGTATATATTAAGGGTATCTCCAACTCCCCTTCCTTGGTCCCCCTTGTTTTGGGGTATTTTTAGTGGTGATTTTTGATGTTATTAGGTGAGTCTCCATCTCTTGTGATCTCTCAACTTATTTTCTCACATTTTTTATAATTTTTATTTTCTAGGTCTTGGGTTTTGGATTCTAATTCTACTAGATCATAGTGGCATTAGACATCGATGATTGGGATTCTATTTTGATTTTGATGAGGGAGTCCTAAGATGTCATCTTCATTCCACCACTTATTGTGTGGTTGAGGTATGTGTCACCACATTTTTTTAGTTCTTCATAAAATTAAATTATTTCTATTATGTAATCAATTATCCATATTTGTGATTTCCCTTTATTTATTTCTGGACATGCCACAGGTCATGGGCATGTGTTTGGTTATGGTTATGACATGGTGATTCTTTATAGAGAGTTTATAATGATTAAGAATATTTAATACTAGTTTTTTAATTAATTATAATGTTATAACTAATTAATTTTGGATTGTTATCTTTAGTTAGGGGTTTGGGAAATGATCTGAGCTTGGTATGACCTTGGATGATATTGGGCGAGTCTAGGTGGGAGTTTTCGGACTAGGTAATAAAGGGGATTTGGGTTTACCATGGGATAGGTGGTCCTTAATAATATCCTTGGGGATTTATGTATAATGTTTTCTGTGAATGTGTTTTTGTGTGACCTCACTAGTAATTTTGTGAATTTGTTGTTACAATATTGTTTAAGTTAATTTAAATAAGTTATTAAAAAATAAATTAATTTAAATTAAATTATTAAATGTGTATAAGCACCTAGGCTTAAAGGGACAAAGTGTTTGGTCCACTATAGACCTTTCTTATTGACTTAATTCCTCAAACAATAATGGTTGAGACCAAGGATAAGAGGAAACCCAAACACATTGACACCCCCAAGTGAGGGTGTGATGTGACTTGAGATGCATAGTGCTAGTAGGCCAGGTGAGGACACTTGATGCTTGTTTTGACTAAGCAGATTGGTCATGGGAAGATTAAAGATAGGTTGGTTTATCTAATTATTTTTTAGTGACCCTGTACATGGGGACATTCCTTGGTACATATCTTTATACTAACATCAGTGAGGATTACCCACAAGGAATATGAGGGCGTACAATGATTATTACCTTACTGAGGGGTGTGACACCCTCGGATAGACGAGTTATGACCCAAGTGACATGGGATGGTATTTAGGACCATGATAGGTTTCTCCCTTTTATGTGCTAACATAGTGGACCACATAGGTAACCTGATGATAGACTGACCTTGAGTGGGTGCGGAGGGCTATTGATAGTGATGGTAGGTTTGGCTGCTCGATCAACCCTATCCTTTCCTTATATAAATTTTGATTAGAATACTTCATTGAGATATATATGGTATGTCTGGGGATACCATAGACTTGGTTTAGGATAGATATATGTATCTACCATATATTTAGAGCTTGGTGTGGGAGCATCCAGGGATTTGTAGTTCAGTGTTGGAGTAACTATAGATTTGGAGATTGGGGTTGGAGAAGCCATGGAATTGAATCTTGATGTTGGAGATGTTATGGATTTGAAGTTTTGGATTAGTATATACATGGATTTAGAACTCATATGTTTGTATTTTCATTGGTTACATACCCTAATTCATGAAGATATGGTTGGAGCTACCGCTGATTCAGAGATTAGATGATTGGATTGTCAAAGTTTACATCCCCAGAATCTTGAGGATAATGTTTAGAGAATCCATGTATTTCAAGATCATGTGTTTTATGATCTTGGGATGAGTCTATAAATTCATGATTATATGGTTTGGGATTCAATGGATATGGATCTTGTATGTTATCAGGTAGTCATGGGAACCATGATGGTCTCAAAGATACACTAACACTGGCTAAAGAAGGAATGGTCAATTGGGGTCACAAACCTAAGGATCAAGGATGGTTTATTTTTTTATTCATTACCATAGTTTATTTATTATTTCTAGTTCATCGTGTCACATGAACATATAACTATATTTTCTATATGCATGGGATTACATTGGTGGTTCCCTTTTATGTTTTGTACACATTCCCTACTTAGGTGGCTATGGAACTTGTATACCTGGGAAAAATATCACATTGTTACAAGCATGGGTCGGGTCAGGGCCTGAGATTTAAAGATCATGTTGGATTAGCTCAGATGGGTTTTAGAGTATGATATATGGTGATTCCCTAGAATTATAGTGGATCCTCCAACTTTTTTGTTTTTGTATTTTACTTTTATTTTATTTTATCTTGTGTATAGTATTGACCTAGTGGGTGACCAGTATTGTATGAATTATGTTATAATTTCATTTATTACAACATTATCAATTTATTTAGATTTTATACACACTTTCGTGTGATGGTTTTATTTCATGATTCTTTATTTACTTGTGATTCTATATTATGATAATGGTGTTATATCCTCCACATTAGGCATCCTTATAATCTAATTTTTAGTCAACAAACTCTGATGTACAGAGAGGCATGCCTAAGGCCACATTGTGAACTGGTTTTATTATTATTCCTTGAGTGAGCTAAGTCAAGATATTAAAAAACTGGTTGATACAAAAATCACAAATTCTTATATCCTTGAGGGAGTATAGGGTGTAATAACTAGGAATAGAATAATAAATAATAATAATGATTGAGGAATCCATTGGATAATGCACACTAAAGAGAAAGAAGAATGTTATGGGAAACACCCAAAAACTAAAGAGAACCAGCATGAATTGGGATCCATTATAGATAATGTGAGGGAGATGATTAGAAACATCACAATAGGTGATGAAGGAAATGATGGAAAACCTTGGACAAAGAGAGAGAAAACAGTCTGAAAATGCATCCATATTCATGATATAACTACTCAAAAAAATATGTAAGAAACATGACCCTCACACTAATTTCATATGACACAAGACCATTCCAAAAAAATTAGGCATGATATTAACACAATATAACCAAAAAATATAGTAATTTTTGGGTTTCAATAAATGAATTTCAGTCATGAAAAAAATTGAACACCACATAGAATGTTGAACAATTCCACATTAAAATTCCACCAAAACTATATTTTATGATCAATTCATCAAAAAATGATTATAAAAAATGATCTTTTCACAATGAAAAACATAAATATTTGATCTATAAATTATCAAACAATAATATAGTGGCCTGTAGATTATTATTTCGGAGTTTTTCTAGGTCTTTATGTGTATTTTGGTCATTTTTTGTTTATGTGAATTATGGTCAATTTTTAATTGAGGGTATTTTGTGAGTTTTTAAAGTTTTTAAAATTATTTTTTGAGAGTTGGGGTTTCTTAAAGTGTATTTTGATAATTTTTCATTCAATGGTGTTATTGGAGTTTCAGAGTTTTTAATAAATTTTTATTGGGTATTTATGTAGTTTTTTTGGGTATTTTATTCATTTTAAATTTATAAATGATTATAGAATATTTTTATTAAGATTTAATTTATCATAAGGTTGGGTCTTTACTCTGGGGTTTTAAGAGTAATTATTGAATATAGATAGATTTTTTATGAAATATTAAATATTTATTTGTTTCATTTAGTGTTTCATTGATAAATATTATCAATTATTTTTTTATGTGGTTGGCCTTGAAAATAGAGTAACATGTGAGATTAAACATTTAAAAGTTGGTATTGATGTTTTATTTAGTCAAAAGTGAAGTTTAATATTGTAAGAGATTATATGTTATTTAGTTATAGGGGATATATGATCTAGTCATAATTGATGTGTATAGCCATAGGGGTGGTCAAATATATTATGGGAGGAGTTTCATGTTCATACAATGAGATTATAATAGATAAATTGATTATTTGGAAGTATTTTTATATATTATATAAGGGTTTTATCACCATGGTTACTCACAACACATATATTATATTATTCTTATATTGATAAATTTATTTGAGGTCTTTGTAGTGCACTGATCAAAGGGCGGTGAGGGTATAATGAAGAGTGAATAATGGGGAAGAGAAAAAATGTTCTCCCAAAAACTCTCAAGAGGTATGTAACTTTGATCCATTTGACTTTTTATTTAAATCATGCTTTTTTCACAGTGCATGGTTAAATAATTCTATTGGAACATGATTTAGTTTGTGTATAATAATTCCTGAGATATTATTCACATTATTTATTCTTGAATTTAAAAATGGTTTGTAAGATTAAAATATAAGTATGATAAAAAAATCAAATTCAATTATGTTGAATGAATGGGAAAAAAATATAGTTGTAACTATGATATTGTTTTTTGAGTCTTCTCCATTCGTTATTGATATAAAATGATGTACTTAAAAGATTTAGAATGTGAAGAGAAAATAACTAATATACCATATCAAAATTAAAGATATAGTATATTTTTTTGAAGACATAAAATAAATGGATGGTTAGGATGATTATTTTTTATCATTTGAATATATGATCAATATGAATTAACTAATGTTTTATTAACATATGATGAAATTTTTATTTGGATGAAAAATGATATGTATGGTGACATGAAAAATATTACACTATGAGATGATATCTATTTTATAATTGATTTAATTAAATTTATAGTCTGACTTTCTGATCCATAATTTTCAATAGATGGAACAAAGTCATGGAAAATCAACATGGGTGTCCTTCTACTCACTAGTGATGATGAAATTTCATCTAGATACTTAAATAAAGGAAATGTTAGGGTAATACAATATTATAAAAAAGTAGAATGAGGTAATATCAAATATCAATAAATATTTTTTATTTATTTTATATATAAACTATAGATTCATTTCTTCTAGATAATAGTGATATTCCGGTTCGAGAAGATGATGGTGAGAAATTCTATTAAGGATTTGTCAAGAACTAGTGATTCTTCCTCATTCAATCTCACTAAACATGCTCGCCATCACTCTAGGATCCTCATTCACTTTATGTGACATCTTTTAAATCTTGACTTCTCTAACAATGCTTATGTATTGAGTTATTGGTTTGAGAATATTGATAATGTGTCGTGATTTCTATAGGACAACCTTGACAACATTGTGATTAAGTTGTTTATGAGATAGGGGATGATATATGGAGGTATTTCCATTAGACTTATAATTTTACCTTGTTTTATCATGTAAATGTACTTAATAGGTTTGTATGATCCATTTCAAGGTAGAATGTTTATATAGGCATTGAGACTAGTAGTGCTACCATAAATCTTATTCAAGGAAGAAGGGATGGATGTAAGTCCACCGTTGATCAAAATTACCAAAAATGGGGTGATAAATTATGTTTTTGGGGAACGATGTTGTTAAATATAATGTGTAGTTAACATCAATTCCTTTGGTATTATAAATATTTTAGAAAATTTCTTATAATTTTTATTTATTTACAATTAGTAGTGTAAATAATCAGTTAATGGAATCATGAATTTTAATTAATATGGAATAATTAGATGACGAGTTTAGCTTATTATTATTAATTTTATTTCCCTATCCTGTTTTGTTGGCCATTATTTAAATAGTTTTATCTATCCACCTAAGATCATTATAAATTTTCTAATCATATTGGAATTTATCAAAAAACATAATAAAAATTCTTTATTTTTAACATATTCTAGTTATTTTCAAAAAAAAAATATTTCTATAATGTTCTTCTTTCCATCATGATCGTATTAAATTTTCATTCTTATACAATAAGATAAAAATTTATAAATTTAATGATAAATTTTTTTATAATGTGACCCAACTAATTCTATGCATATTCATTTTAAGGTACCATAAAGACATTTTTTACATATTTATAAATATTAATTCTAATAAAGTTTTAAATTGAATTCTTATATAGTTAATCCAAGGAGATTTTTTATAGGTGTGTTATTGTTTCTTAATAATGTTCTTGAGACTCATCTCTTTTCATGTTATAATTAATTTTTTTATGAAAAGAATATTTTATTTCATCTCTTAGATGATGAAAAAAAATCAGAAGTTGTTGACACTTCATTTAGTAGTATTTGTTGAGAAATTGTTCAACATATGTGGAATATGTCTTTCATTCATTCTTCTACACTAAAGTTTTGGAAAGTTTATATGCATGTGATTATCTACCTATAATAATCTATGTTGTGGATTTTTTTTAAATTATTTGTGTTTGTAGCATCTGAAATTTTCAAGAACTTTCCCAATATATAGTTTTTAAACACATATAAAAAACATTTATCATAGATGATAATTTTAATAAAGAATTGTTTATTTTTTATTTATGTAAAAATGCTCAAAATGGAATTCCATATAAATACCACTTAAATAAGTATTAAAAATATTTTTATTATTGAATTTGAAAAACAAATAAATATGTATATATCTTAAGTGATAAGTACTATGAATATTTTTAGTAAGTTCTGTAAAATTTTGTATTAATTTATGTTAGAAAACTAATATTCTAAATTATTTATAGCTCATAGAGGGAATTAAACAAAGACATGAAAATAAAATTATGTGGAAACTGATGGTGTATAATGTATCTATTTGAGATTCCTTATTTACAATAATAAAACATCCTTTTATAAGTGCAATTATATCCTTGAAGACCATATATATGTATTTTTTTATCTTTTTCATTTATAGATGACACTATAAATGAATTTATATCCTCATTGAATATTTTCTTATTTTTTAGATTTAATATCTTGGATAAAATCATTTCCATGGTCATTCAAATTATTACTCGATCCTCTAGAAGTTACTTTCTCACAATTTAACATTCCATAGAGTCTAATATTATTGGTTTCAATTTCTTACCATTCCCCGTTAGTATCCTTACTTTTCAAAAATGATATTTCCACTTATAGCACTTACTGGTGTTCCTCAAAATGACCCCACTAGATAAATATTACATTAAGAATTTATCCTTGATCTTGTTCCAAGTAAATATTCTTTTAATCCGTAGTATTGAATCAATATATCCGCAAATCAAAATAATTCTTAAATTTATTTATAGTTCTAAAATATTTAATACCATAACCATCCATTATTACACCCAAAGATTTTAAATTATACCATCCTAGAAACCTAGTGTTTTTTATATCTTTATTCACACACAACATCAAACCATAACGAATAGAAAAATATATATATAATTGTTAAAATGTTAAAATATAATTAATGGGTAAAAAAAAGAGGTAACCAAATTATTGAATATATAGTGAAATACAATCAAAGTTCATTATTAATGCTAATACATTGATAAAATTTAACTAGTGTAGTTATGAAATTAATAAAACCAATTTATTCATTAAAATGTAACCTTTCTAAAATTGAATTTTAAAAAAATTATTTTGAGATACTAAATATATAATGGATAAATTATATTATTGATATGAATAGTTTTTTAACACCAAATTTTATTAGTAACTAATTTGAAATAGAAATAAAAATAACTAATATTTTTAATAAAGTCATTTTCATATGAAAATGGTTTTAATTATATATTTATGTTTTTATTTCAATGATAATGTATCATGTTTTTGAATTAAATTTTTACAAAATTGAATTCATTTATAGATTTATAATAATAACATTATATTAAGATGAAATTGGGGATATTTTTTTCTGAAATAACTGATTTTTTGGCAAGTAGGAAAAAATATAGTTTTTACGATTCATAGCATATATGGATATATACAGAAAAAAGTATAAATTAAGTAATTATAAATTATTTTCCATGATATAATTTGTATTAACTAGTAAAATTAAAAATTTATAAATAATATTAATAATTTATAAAACCTATGTTTATCGACTTAAGAAATATCTTCCACTAACAAAACTGTTTTTGTATTTTCTATTTATTATAAAATGATTTTTTTAAATTATATTTTGATTTATGAAATAAAAATAAATTTTATT
The DNA here is from genome assembly GCA_963277665.1 of Viscum album. Classification (NCBI taxonomy): domain Eukaryota; kingdom Viridiplantae; phylum Streptophyta; class Magnoliopsida; order Santalales; family Viscaceae; genus Viscum; species Viscum album. The sequence goes on along the minus strand of OY728162.1, from coordinate 190,144,773 downwards.
TGTTTTATATTAAATAAATTTATATCATGAAAATGATAATTTGATAATTTTATCCCACACATAAATGTTAATCATAAAAATACACTTTTCTTAAATATGTGTTTTTACATGATACACATGCTAAAAATAAAATTGAATTTTCTTATAAATAAAAATTAAATATAAAAAATGGATTTAATATTTTAGATAAAAATATTCATATTATGTAAAAAGTTTAATTTAATTTTAGGCATAAAATCATAATTATTAATATTAAAGTTAATGACCATTATAAAAGTGAAAGTGTTATTTTCAAAGAATTGTTTTACTAATGTTGTGTAAATTTTTGTTATTAAATTAAATTTATATAATTTAAATAATTAATATTATATTATGTTTCTACATATATAAAAATAAATTACCACACATTTAGTTATTAATCAGTGTTATAAATAATTAAAAAACATAATGTTTAAAATATTGTTTTTTCTGCACAAATAGTTTTTTCTAAATATTAATTTTTTAAATTTTAAAGTTAAATTTTACATACTTAGAGATTTTATTATATTACACAAATTAAATTTAGGTTCATTAAACGTAATATTTTTTTATGAAATTTTATCTTTTATTTTTAATAAAACATTAATTACTTTGTTAAAAACTAGTTATCAAGGTAAAAACAAAAAAAATGTAAAAGTAAAAAACCTAAGAATAAATGAATTGAACCATGAATAAAACACAATTAAAATTAGTGAAATAGTCTGGTTAAAACTTATCAAACAATTAAATCCATTATTTTTATGTTTTGGATCCATTGCCTCTTGAATAGTGTCATTCGATTATTGAAAAATAGTGGATGTTTACAAAAGTTCTCTTTTATTCACTTATAAAAGGGGATTTATCCCACCCCCTCAATGTTACACATACCATTTGAAATTTTCTTGAACCACCACCCAATATTCTGGTACAATAATTCCCTTACACGACCTAAATCCCCTAGTCACCATAAGTTATCCCATGCCTTTTATTTCCAAGTAGGCTTTCAAGAGAATGTTTAACATCCCAAACTGAGTTTTAATTAATCCTTATCATTTTATTCTTAATATTTCTCTTAAAAACCTATACTAAAAGTATTAATATAATGAAAATATAATTATTAATATACTAAAGTGTTTTTATATTAATGGTAAAACCATTATTTATTCCTTATCATCCACTTAGAAAAACAAAAGAACGTCGATCAGGCATTTGATTGGACTACCGCCTCCACAGAGCGACATCTTCCTTTTTCATCACCGCCTCTTTTCACTAGTTATAAGGATGAAATTAAAGGATAAATGTTATATGTAAAATATAATTATGATTATTAATATAAAAATTATAATTCACATTTTCTCTCTATTCTTCATTGGGAAATGAAAATGTTAAGAGTGCCTTGTGCATACTACTACCTCCATGCAGTAACATGTCTCATATTTCATTTAATTTCATTATTTCTTATTAAACTATATTAAATATTATTAAAAAGAATGAAAATATTTAATAATATCATTATTATTCTATAATAATGATAATATATCAAAATAAACCCCCTTAACATCAATAATCATCTATTAATTATGATATGTTCATGTTTTGGTTGGTCTAACTACCTATTTGATCAATGTTGTAAAAATATATCCTAGTTGACAATGGGAACATAAGTAATAATATTATTATTAGTTAATACTAAAATAATTATGGTTTTATGGTCTTTGAAAGATTATATTATGTATTTAACTTAATATTAAAATATCATCTTCAGTTTCTAAAATTATCAAAATAAGCCAGCATCGATTCCATTTTCACGCAACATAACTAAAAAACTTATAAAATAATATAAGATATTTATAAATGGATAGAAGTTATCTATTAAATTATATTAAATGATCTAATAAATATGTAATTGTTATCATATAGTGATTAAATGTTGATATTATAAAACACACACAAAGCAATAAAGTTACCAACACTTGATGTTGAAAATAAGCTATAACCAATTAATATATTTATAATTAATGATAATAAAATAATTACTTAAAAGTTAATATATATGAATAATTTCATTAAATAAAATATTATTATATTTATGTCTATTATACAAGATATTCAAGTGCTTTTTTTGAAATTCATGAATTAAGGTAAGAGTTTTTTCTCAAATTTCAATTCCTTGAGACATGGTTATGTTATACACAATATTTTATATTATATTGTGTAAATATTGTAATTTTTATATTTTATATCATTAATATATCATTATTTTTTTATTTAATGTTCCATTTAAAATTTTATCATTCAATGGGTTTTGATTCAAAATTTTCTAAAGGCGTAAGTGTTATTTGTCTCTATTTTCAATTCCAGGAGACATGTTTGATATTTCATACCATATTTTATTTTATATGTTGAATTAACTTCCCTATTAACTTAAATTATAATGAATATATTTATTTTAATTATATTTTAATTTCATGGTATCCTTATCATGTTCTTTAAATTCTTATGTTACCAGTACCCATAATGGTGTTTGTATCTAAATTTCACTTCATTGAGATATGATTCACATTCAACACTTGTTTTATTTTGGTGTTGTATGTATTGGGCATAGGTTAATTTATAAATCCTCTCAAGGAATTATAATTTTGGGGGATCAAACTCACAAAAATCCATCAATGCTTTTTTCTTTCTAAACAATCCCCTATTATGGGCATGATTATTATTCAAATCCATTTCCTCTATGAATTCCCGATTTTTCATTACATTGATTAAAGGGAATTCACCCATATAGTCATAAATTTATTGATTGAGAAAATTATTAACTTAACCATACACCATTAATCTATACAATTTTATTTAGTATGTTTACATATAAAACTATTATACTAATTGGTTGGGGAAATATTGAAAATTAGTATATTTGTTATTCCACTACATATGTTTATTGACTACTCAAAAAAATTGATTATCCATTTTTTAACCATACAAATTATTTTATCTTGATGATTTATGTTCATTTAATGACTATAAAAGTACTTAAATTTCATATGTATCTCAATACAGATGCTTTTGGATTACTAAATCACATTTATTATCATGACCTAACCCAACATGGCATGCCTGGTGAACTGTAAGTCGATGATGACACCCAATTCCCACCTAAAAATGGATTTGGGTAAATATAACAAAGTAGGAATATAATACACATGGGATTATTTATCCTAATGTACATGTACACACACACACACATCTCTACATCCAATAAGTAATGTAAAAAAGAAAGATAACTTGTAGGAACATATTTTTTTCATGAACCACTAACATCCCATAACAGAGTATGAGAAAAGGAATAAAAAATTCTGAATGGGATAAAATAAAATAATATAAATATAGTAAAATATTTCAATATGTAAAAAAATGGAACTGTATCAAAAAAACTCCAGGATCTACCCATAGCCCAAAACTAGCACAAAAACAGAGTGCTGCTAAGCTTCCCCACTCCACTTCCTTCTAGGAATCGATAAAAAATCCTAACATTTTCATAATACACAACACATGTGTGGATACCCTATGTACGGGTTATTAAAAAACTTGTTATGATACCCCAAATACACCTAGAAAAAATCATAATAAATGAGCCTTCTACAAATCACAAAAGAAAGGAAGATAAAAAATAAACCAGACTTTCTTAAGGAAGAATCCATGTCTTAAGGTGAGGCCTTCCATCACTTCCAGCCTGGGAATTTTTCTCAAGGCTCCATTATAAAACTCATCTAATATAAGTCACTCATCATGTAACATTCTAAAATTTATGGTAGTAATTTGATATTTCATACTCATTGGTTCATGTCATGTTAACATATGAAGGAATGGAGATGGTTTATATGAGATACACAATCAATCAGACAACATATCATTAGAAGATAAAATAATTTGATACCGATATAGAGGTTCACACCCAGGGCCAATGGGGGACAAATGAAACTTATTAAAATAACCCACCAGGTAAGGGACAAAACATTTGGTATGCATGATACAAGATACCTTAAACCACCTAGGAAAATATGGTAATGAAGATCACAAATTTGGGCCTTGTGGAGGGATACATGGATCTAATCTACTAAGGGGATATTATGTCCAATAATCAATACAAGATAATTCACTAAACCCTCATGGGAAAAAATTGATAATACTCACATATACTAAATCAAGAAATAGTAACGAAGAGATCGATGAATTTACCTTACCCTATAAAGGGTGTACAATATGATCAAGGGGTGTACAACATGTCTCACTAAGTCTGTTTCTACCCTCTGTCCTGTTGTATCACATTACATATTCTTCTATATATACATGGTGTCATGAACCCCTCCCCCAAAAGGTACCCCTCCTAGTCTGGAAATGAGAGAATAGAGATATTGATGCATGAATCCCACCTCTAATAGGCCACGAGTTGAAGAAAATCACTCAGGGTATATCATACACAATGAAGAGAAAAATTACTCTCTACGATAAGATTAATGAGAGAGATAATATAGAAACCACAAAAAACTCCTTCTCATAACATAAGAAGAAAAAATATTAATGCATGAAATGAATGTGATGATATACAACTGAATCAACTGAAAACACTATAACAAATCCTTAATAGTGACCACCAAGATCCAACAGCTCTAGCACAACTCCTAAAACTAAAAATTTATAACTCAAACACCAACTAGAACCTGTTGACCATAAGAAAAATTTATATATACATAGGGTGAAAATTATATGTATACTCAGTAAGATCCTCCCTGAAAAATCTCATGTGAAATTTTAAATAAGCATACTAAATCCCAATGAGTAAACAAGCGAAAATTCCTCATCACCTAAATAGGTTTATTATTATTTTCCCATCCCCACCATGAATATCCCTCACCAATTATCACATAAAAGATATCATATAATATAATAAAAAATTGGTTACCTACTACCACTTCCACACTTGTTTTTTTCTCTTCTCCAAAGTCGCATATCCTGATCCATCTCTTTCCACAATCCATACCAAAGATACCTGGGATAAAATAGGTCAGCTCGAAGACACCTGGGATAATATACCATGAACTCCATGTATCAAATCATCTCATCATCCCAACCAAATCTTTATATAGTAACCATGTATTTTCCTAAATCCACCACAACATATACATCATGTATTATACCTAAAGTCATCACAACCCATACACAACATACATACAATAAAAATTAGGATGCAATATCCAAATATGTGTGTGAAGTGACCAAAATCTATTACACCTCTCTACACATATATATGGGGAATGATAACCACCATGAATACCTATATAAAATACAGCTAGAATAAGATATTGGGGTCAAAGGGGTTAGTCATCCATATATTCCTCACTAACTTAGATGTTAGGTAGAACATTCTCTTAGAGTCGACTGGGCTTCATTATTCCCATTAACATGGGTAGGATAGTATATAAAATAAAAAAATATACATCATATATAAATATATATAACCAACAACCACACTGAAAAACTACCTAAACATGGAATCATATGCCACTAATTTTCTATGAGACTCCTGACTACCACCACTAAGACCTTCTTATCAAAAACATACACACATAAAGTTTTTTTTTTAATAATTAATTAAATAACCATTAATTAATTATTACTATTAAAATCTACATGATTAACATTTTATTCTTATAATAAAAACTCATATATAGATATTCATTATCTACTTGTATTATCAAGTATGTCATAATCAAAGTAAGAATCAATAACTTACCCCATTCTTTTGTTAATGGATTAATCATATAATAACCATCCAGGTAATCTTAGAATCATCCCAAAATACCTCATAAAAATTTCCTCATAGTTCATAGTATCAAACTACATCTCATAGTAGGAAATTTATAATATTAATATCAACCATCCATCAACCATTAAACATGAAAAATTCATTATCATGAAGGAATACCATATTTTAGCAAAACAACATTGGGAAAACCAATCTCTATCATGTTTTATCAGTCCCTATGCCATCCTTAGCACCACTGCACATAGTAACACATCTAATATCCCATTATAATATCAACATCAAAATCAACACCTCATTCCACCATCACAACCTAAATCATCTCCACCCATGTCATCACTATAACTAGTACTTAGTGTCACCATCACAGCTTCAGGAATCCCTATCTATATCATCGCCATAGCCTACATCCAATGAAATCATCATAACCTTGGGAATATCATCACCATAACCGACATCTTGTTCCAATATCATAGCCTCAAGCATCTATAATAATTATTCCAACCACATAAAGTTAAAATTTAACCATATAATAATATAAATCCATAGATAATAAATACATTTTAAATTTATTATTTCATACATAATTTCAAAGGATAATATGACTAAAAAAATAAGGAATTGCAACATTTAAAAAAATCAATCTCTATCAAACCTTATTTAAGGATTTAAGAAATCATTTAGTTTTCATATCTACTTTTAATTAAAAAAAATTATTAACAATACATCTCAGTATCACCATCCTTATAAATTTCCAAAGGTAAATATTTTTTATTTTATATATAGTTCCATCCTAATATTCTCTTTCATATATATCATCAATCTTGATGATAATCATTTCAATATGAATATTTCTATTATAATCAAATAAATACTAGATATAAGTTTTTATTTACTTCCAATGAATATCAATCATTTATAACAACTATAAAAATATACAAAACACTAACTAGTAAATCATAGAGGTAAAAAAACATATATCAGAAATAATGCAATCACACATCCCAAATATTTCAACAATAATATAAAATATTACCACATGTAATAATTCTTACAGCTCATGAAATTTAATTAAACTCTAACATATGATAATCTATATTTCGGTATTCTAATAAATAGAATTATTGAATAACTCCCATCAATATTATTCAAGTAGTTTGATACCACAATATGCCATTATTTATTTATCTATATTGGATAATTTTATAATAATTATCATTATTCCACAATATTCACATACTTATTTAACTTTATTTTGATAATATTATAGATTATTAAATGTTATTATCTATTTCATGTATAATTCATTATTAACCATTGTTGAGATTATTATCAACAAGATTTATTGTACATATTTTTGAAGATGAAATTTTCAGATTCCATGATAACTTTATCTATCCATGGCATAAAATATCATATATAATTAAATTATGAAAATTAAACAGGTTAACCATCTTCCTCAATAAGTGAATCATTTATTTAATTGCTTAAAATATCATAGTAATGAAATTCTAGTATTAATAGAGGAAAATATTCTACTATATAAATTATTATTCCAATTAATTTTTTTGGAATGAATAATACTTCATTAACAGAATTACACAAAATGTAATTTGTCCTCCTAATTTATAATTTCCATATTATCACGTATTCATTCCTCATGTGATTATTTTCATGTTTTTATCCAATTAATTTTAATTGTATTCATTTTAAAAATAATATAAAGAATTCTAATTTCAAACTTGCATTGTATAAAATAAGGAGAATTCACAGATTCCCTACACAATATTTTCTCTTACAAATTGTTTCACCCAAAAGGATAGAGTAGGGAGAGATATATTCATATTTGAAGTCATAATCTTGGAACATGAGAAAGGATCTTAGATAAATTTTATATGGATTTTCAAGAATTTAGTGGAGGCTTTTAGATTATCTATAATTGAGAAGGAAGAAATACTTGAAGAAAAAGATAAGATATTTTATAAAAAAATATAGATATAGGTTCATTTATATATTAAATAAGCATTTAATTATTTCCCCCCTAAATCCTTTCATAACCCATTTTTAGATCTTAAAATTAAAAACATTTAAAAGATCACATTTAAAACTCTTAAAATATTAAAAGCCACAAATTTCTATCTTTAATTCTCTTTATTTTTATTGGAAACAAGTTATAGGTTTAAAAGAGTAAAATCATATTTTTTTAAACTCATTAACTATATAAAACTCATACACATCACATAAGGCCAACATGGTTTTATCCTTACACATCTTTCTATGCTTATGTAAGTCACCCCTCACCCTTACGTAGGCTTTAGAAAACTCGGTTGACCCTTGCCTATGGAAAAAACAACCTTTAATCAACCTTTAGAATATGTAGACTCCCTTAAAATGGTTGAATCTATATTTATACAACCTTTAGAATCAACAACTATCCATTAAATAGGTTGAATATACCTTTATATGAGAAGGGAAATACCCTTACATGAATAGAATAATTTTCCATTTATCTTTACATGAGCTTATAAAGGTTAGTCGTACCCTTATTCAAGAAGGGGACTACCCTTACACAGGCTTTAAAAAATCCCTTATACCCTTAAGTAGTGGTTATATTATTATAAAATAGTGTTCCCTAGTCCCAACATTATATGTACTTTTTGATATCTATATCATGTATACAATGATTTATACATGATGTATTCTTAACATAATATTTTTTGTATTTATACATCCAGTATTTGTATAGTAATTTTCAAAGATTATTTGTTGTATAAAAATGTTATATCAGTTCCTAGGATATAATGATAACCTATATATACCATGATAGTAATATTTAAACATGTTCCCTAAAGTCCCAAAAAATAATTATTACTGGAGATAGATTATGTGTGATCATCCGGTGTTGGGTGCTCATAAGTATTGAGACTTATTATCATGAGTTTTTTAGTAATTAATATTGATTAGATGATATCATGAGGATTGACCCACCAATAAGAACACAACACGCTTCATTTGTTATTGGTTTTTATTGAACATGTGTATTGGTACCCTAACTTGAGGTTATAATCAATGTGTAACATTTGATTACATACTTTTATGCAAGAATAAAACTATGTAATTGTTATCATAGAGAGGTATCTTACATTGTGTATATCATTGGTGGTATGACATTGATTTAATAATAGAGATAAGATTTGCCTCTTCCAAAATGAATTTATATCTCGATGCCAGTTGATAAGGATGGTGGTACTTTATCTAAATTATTGAATATAGTGGAAGAGGGTAAGTATTTCCAGTGAGGTCAATGAATAATAAATAAAGAAATGATGACGAAGAAATGCACATCTTTCTTTATGAGATATCTCAAGGAAAAGAATTATATTTAATGGTGTATATTCATAGGAATTTTTTTCACTGTTATGGCTATACCTTATCTATTTAGGGTCCATTATGGGTTGCTAGACTCTGCTTCTAGTATATGAATAGTATTTAATAATATTGAGATAAGGTACAATTGGGTCTCACACTTACCTTATTCAAGATTTTGATCTATTGTAATGAATAAGATTATAGGAGTTGGCAGGGCCAACATTGTGTTCTACGAGATCTATGAGTCTAAACGATCACTATGAATTAAATAAATTCATATTATTCAAATTTTGAATAACTAGTGTTGAATTTAATTATTAAATGTATCCAAATGGTATTAATTTAAAACATGGGAAAATATTATACGAAAAAAATATCATTTTAATATTCAAGGTTTGTTTAGAATTTTCAATAATAACAAGTCTAGTTAATGACTCACTTTTATCATGTAATATATTTATTATATTACAAGAAATTTTTAAAAACACAAATGACATTTATGACATGTTTATTTGGTTATAACAAGTCATTTATAGCTTATTTAGTGGGTAATTCATATCCAGGGGTTGAAGATCCATTTTGATGTTTTTCCCCTCACTATATAAGTGAGAAGATACTCTTATTTGGGGTATTATTCAATGCATGAAATTGATAGCCCCTATCTCATATCTCTTTCATTCTAGAGAGAGAAGCTAAAGATCCAAGTAACCTATCTGAGTTCTCTTTCATGGGTCAATGGATCGATGCAATAGTGATCATCATGACATCGAAGGAATTGATGGATCTCATCATAAGCTTCTGGATATCGATGTTCAATATTCCTATAGACTTTCAAAGAACGTGTAGAAGATCTAGAATAATTCAACTTCAGTTTCTTCATGAAATGGTCTCCGGTGATGAGTAGTTGTCTAGTGCATCTTCAAATTGAACTATTTATTTTTAGTTTAATTTTCCTGAGTAATTCCATCATATAGGATTCTAGACTTCGTACTGAGAGGTACATTGTCAGGGTCGACATAATTACATTGATCAGTGAAGAAAAATTTTAATTCCCCAACTAGTTTTATTCCACTAAATACATAGGAACCTTCAATTTATATCATATGGAATCAATTGATGGTTTAATCCAACTAAAATTAAATTTTATTTAAATCAAAAGAGGGCACCGTTATGGTCTCGTCACCTTGGATGATGATTTGATTATACATTGTATTTTCAGGTTACGTGGCCAATTTTTCATGACACATCAAATTGATTATGTTTTTAAAGTTGATTTATTGTGTAGGGAATACTCTAGGTCATCTCTCAAAGATATTTTGGGGTTTAAAGTGTGTATTTTTCATAAAAAGGACTGAAATAGAGGTTGGTTTTGAAAATAGATTTAAAAATAAAATTACTTAACTAAAAAGATTAATATTTGATAAATAAAGGTGGAGTTTGTAAAATTATGATAGAATGAGGAAATTTCATGTTCAGTACACATCTTTTACAGTTCATTGTTCTGAAAATATCTCATGGTTTAATGGAATTATTTGGGTGAGGGTTTTCAAGATATCGATTCACCTATTGCCTCTTAAAATGATGAAAAAACCAACCCTTGACATAATAATTATGTTGGAAAGGTTTGTACATCAAGAATTGAACAAGTTATAAATATCATAATTAAATATAATCCATGTGAATTTAAAAAAGGATTATTATGTTGTCTAGTAAGATCAACCTAAGATTCCGACTTGAAATATCAACCTAATTAGGGTTGAGAGAAAAATCATTTCACTTTATTAAACCAAAAACGCATTAAAAGAAGAAACATGTAAAGATAAGACATAAATGAAAATTTTCACACACAAACTAAACAAAACCAATAGCATAAAAAGTTTTGGAACTCCCTCCCAATTTTGTGTAGCTCTCTTAAAATGACCATCCACTTTTTAGCTCACTGCTGAGAGGATGTGGTGGAATGGGTGGAACTTCATCATCATCCTTGATCTCCCTATGAGGATAAGAGACTCCAGAGATTCTTGGATGAATATAGGTATCCTTTAGGTATCTAAAATTATATATATTTTCCTCATAGTCTAACATAAAAAATGGTTTCCTAAGGTTCCATTTTATAGGAAAAGTGGAAGGCGGATCTAAGCACCCAGATTTCAATAAACCACATGTCCAATGGTTTTTGATGTCCAGACAGTATTATCTCACATCTAAAAGAACTAATACTTTTTACCAAACCTGTTGGATAAATCCACTAATTTATTTTTCATCATATGGAAAAGTACCACCCTGAGATATGGTTGAAATATAGAACACAAATTTTGACTTTGTGTAGATTATATTTCTTGTAAAGATCAGTTCAGTTGGTCCCATTAATAGATGAATTGGGATAGGGTATCTTCATAATAGTTGTATCCAAATTAATTTTGAATTATATCACAAAATTTTAGCCTAATTGGATGCCCTTATTATTTTTAGTGTGTGTTTGAGTCCAGTAGTGTTCTTGGAATCTTGCAAATATTTTCTCATTTTTCATCAACTTTATCTTGGGCCCTCCAAATCACCTTCAACTACAATGAAAACATAAAAAAAGTTAAATAACACTTTTTAATAAAGATAAAAATTAAATTATTGAATCCAAAATTAAGTTCAAATTTTTATAATATTTGGAATTTAAAAAAATTAAATTTAATATAGTGGTGTAAGGGTGAAATAAAATAGTGAAATACAGTGAGATCACACCCCCACACCAAAATAGTTCACTCCTAGGAAAATTCAGAGTTCCAAAATTATGCATGGATCTATTTCAAATTTCAATAATATGTAACAGTGATTATTTAATTCTACATAGGAATGTGATCAAAGCTAAACCAACACCAAAGAGTTATTCTCGGTGATCAGGGAAAAAGATGTTTCATAAATTACATCAAAAAAAATTTATGTAATTGAATGAAACAAATTTGAGAAAGTAATTCAAAATTCAAAGATGTCACTAAATCTCTACATGTTTTTTTGTGTGAAAACCATTTCATGCTATTCTTTCTACTTTCAATCCAGTAAGTATTGGTTATTTGAAAAAAAATATGGCTAAATGATTATGTCCACTGAACCTACCCTGCATCATTTGCAATCAAATTTCAAGACCCACTTACTTAATAATTTTTATAATGGAAATCTTAAGCACCCAAACTATATTTTCCCACATGTTTTACATTTCATCACTCCCCTAATTTATTATTATTCTTGTTGTTTTATTTTTTGAAAAGTTAAACTTGGAACAAATATCATGCTCATTAATCAACCCTTGTTTGATATCATCATGTCACTAATTGTAATAGTTATAACAAGATCAATGGTCTAGGAAGAGTATTTGTTGACCTTACCAAGACACAACCCAAATTTTTGTGTTTTTTGTGTGTTTTTTGATTAAATTTTTGAGGGCGTACAACAATCAGATAATAGTTACACATGCATAGGTCAATCTAGCATGGTAATAAAAAAGATCAAATATGGAACAAATGCATAGAAAAATAATTTTGGAATTTAGGGAATGATTAACCTAACTTATATTTACCTTCTATTAAGTAAGAAATATTCACACTTCATGGTTGGGTGAAAAGATGTGTAGAGATATTAAGTGACACAGTTTTCCCATAAAATACCCTATAAAAAGGTACCATTGTTCTCAGAGGCTTAAAAATGATGCACACATTTATATCATCAAAAAATACCATCTAACTATAAAAATTCACACCCCAATGTTAAATTCACTCCTAAAAACACATTCTATCAGTGATTTTTTTAAAGAAACAATAAATAAGGAAATTCCTCATGTATTTTCAATAACTTACATGATTATGTTGGCATAGAAAATGAATATTCCAACACAAAAGTTAGGTAGAAAATTAGGGGGTGTAAAATAAATATTCAGAAAGAAAAAAAGAGAAAAAAGAAGAAATATGATAAAAATTCCTAGCTAACCTAGAAATATGCCCACCCACACACCTAGAGTATACAGTTTTCTTACTGTAATAAAAGAGAATGTTGGAAGGAAGGATAAAACATGGTGGTTTTAGTTGGTAGGATGATTCTTGAACTTATAGTTCCTCCATCATGGACTCTATAATGGATTTGTGAAAGTGTTTCAATCACTAGCCATTGAGAGTGAAGGTTTGTTTTTTATTCTTCATTTTAATCCTGGAAAACACCAAATGGATAAGAATTAGTAATATTTTATGTGCCAAACTAGTGGGAACGAAACTTACATGGATGAAAATTTATCTATGTATTGAAATGGATGACATTATAACTATTGTGTAATTGATGATGAAGGAATATATGGTCATGGGAAGCCTTGGTTCGTTCCTTATAGATTCAAGAGTTCTCATTAGAATCTCTATGTATTTCCTCTAGATCCTAAATATGTAACTTTATCTGATCACCTTAAAAATAAAATATTATAAATTCATATTTAATGGACCAGTAGTTTTGGTTCTCTATATCAACATAGAGGTGAAAAATCTTTAAAAAACAAGCCTATAGGGTGACCTTCCAATAGGATTTTTGAATGTAGTATGGTAAGCCCATAGTGAATCATTGAGTCTAAGAATCCAATCATTTCTACTTATTTGAAACTTTATTCATGAATTTTTTTTACCACTCTATTCCACACCTCATCTTGACCATTTATATTTGGGTGATATGTAGTAGACACTCCATGCCCGACCCCATACTGATGGAAAAGTGATTGTATTGTTTGGTTTCAAAAATGATAATCATGGTCACTAATGATGAACATTGTTAAACCAAACAAAAAAATGGGTTCTAAAAAAATAAACAATTGTCTTAGAATCATATTTTCTATGTGGCTCCTGCCTCTACCCATTTTTATATGTAATCAAATGCGATAAGAATGTACATGTTTCCAAATTAATTGGGAAATGGCCCCATAAATTCAATTCCCCAAATATAAAAAATTTTGTGGAATTGAAAGGGTTGTTTTCTAATTTCATTTATTATAGATACATTTCATATTCTATGATAGAGATGAAAAGATTTATAGAAATAAAGGGAATATGAAATTTTTTTTTCAAAAGTGACCCAAATCGAGGACCTTACGACCAGTCCATTAGGGACCAAAGTGCCCCCATAATCAATAGTGTGGAATAACCTAAGGAAAGACTAAATATCACTATCGAGAACACAATTCCTATAGACTTTATCACTACATGGGCACCAAAGGTAAGGGTCATCCAAAATGTACCAATGTGACTCATGTTTTAGAAGATCATTTTTTTGTGAAATCATCAGTAATGAAAGATGCTACCAATTAATTTATAATTTCTTGTATACCAAGGAATAACATATTGTATGTGGTATAATTTCTCATCAGGAAACATGACATTTATATAAATAAAAGGGTATGAGTCAATGTAATAGGATGGGAGGATCCTAATGATATGGTCAACCACTAAATTCTCTATTTCTTTTTTATCCTTAATTTCTAGATTAAATTACTAATGTAGGAGCTCCCAGAAAAATGATATGTGTTTGGATTGTAGTTTCTTAAGGAGACACCATTAGGATGCATGATTTGAGAACAGAATTAATTTGGACCCTAAAAGGCATGAACTAAATTTATCTAAGGTAAACACAATGGAATTTTTTTTGTGGTGTAGTTTTCTTATGAAGGGTCTAGTGTACGCACAACTACAAATTGGCCCTTTATCAGTGCTAAAAACCGACATTAACAGTGCTAGAAAAGCACTGTAAATGCCGGCGAAGATAAAGGGGGGCCTTTATCAGACCTTTTCAGAGTGCTGATAAAGGGGACCCCCCTTTATCTTCTCCGGAATTTACAGCTCTTTTCTAGAGCTGATAAATGGGTTCCTTTATCAGCACTATCTTGAGCGCTGATAAAGGGAACTATTTTCTGCACTCAAGATAGCACTGATAAAGTTGTCCTTTATCATCGCTCAATATAGCGCTGATAAAGGCTCCTTCAGCTGCATCTGCAGAACCAGTACATGCACAAACCAGCACCTGCACCTATACAAAACATCACCCCCACACCTATACAAAACAGCACCCACACGCAATATTTTGAAGAACAATCCTATATACATTCACTTAACATCATGAATACAAGAAAACACACTGTTATATACATTTCAAACAATTTTTTACATGGTTACAATTACAATTATCCAACAACAGTTATAAACTTTAATGTTCTATCCTTTGATATCTGTGATCCTCTCTCAAAAAATTTCATCCACGGTATTTGTTGCCGAACAAAGCATCTGAACTCAAGGAAAACAATTCACCTATATAAGAAAACAAATATTATGTTAGTAATAAAATAATTAAATAAATTAAAACATTAATATGAAAGAATACATTAATATAGAAATGTGCAACTAAAATATGGAAATGATAAACTCAAATGTTTTCATTCTGATAACAATGAAAGGGAATAATGTAAAATCAATATGTTTTTGGATGATTTATCTCATTTAATAAATACTGATTCTTTATCTAATAAAAAGCTTTACTGATAAAACCATGTGTCATATTGAGGTGTGGTCGATTCGTACACCTCAAAAATTACTCATGGATCATTTTCCTAAAGTATCAAAACAATCCGAAGGCGTTTTTTCGGTATTCCGTATGTCAATAGTGCTGTTTTTTAATGTTAATGCCAATTTCAAACTGATATCTGACAATTTTAGCCATACCATTCACACCATGCGTCAGATTTAGGTGCGTTCAATTCTTACACCTCACAAATGACTCATGGATTTTTTTCCCTAAAGTATCAAAACAATCTGAATGTGTTTTCTTGGTATTCTGTATGTCAGTAGTGTTTTTTTTTCTAAAGTTAATGTCAATTTCAAACTGATATCAGACACTTTTAGCCATACCGATCACACCGTGAATCGGATTGAGCTGCAGTTGATTTTTACATGTCACAAATGACTCATGGATCGTTGTCCTAAAGTATCAAAACAATCTGAATGCATTTTCTCGGTATTCTGTATGTCAGTAGTGCTATTTTTTAAAGTTAATGTCAATTTCAAACAGATATCAGACAATTTTAGTCATACCGTTCACACTGTGCATTGGATTGAGTTGCCTTCGATTCTTACACCTCACAAATGACTCATGGATCATTTTCCTAAAGTATCAAAACAATCCGAATGCGTTTTCTCAGTATTCCGTATGTCAGTAGTGTTGTTTTCTAAAGTTAATGTCAATTTCAAACTGATATCAGACACTTTTAGACATACCGATCACTCCATGCATTGGATTCAGCTGTAGTAAATTCGTACACGTCAAAAATGACTCACGGATCATTGTTTTAAAGTATCAAAACAATCCAAATGCATTTTCTTAGTATTTTTTATGTCAATAGTGTTGTTTTCTAAACTTATTGTCAATTTCAAACTGATATTAGACAATTCTAGCCATACCGATCACACCGTGCATTGGATTGAGGTGTGGTCGATTCATACACCTCACAAATGACTCATGGATCATTTTCCTAAAGTATCAAAACAATCCGAATGTGTTTTCTTGGTATTTCATATGTCAGTAGTGTTGTTTTCTAAAGTTAATGTCAATTTCAATCTGATATCAGACACTTTTAGCCATAATGATCACACCATGCATCAGATTGAGGTGTGTTTAATTTTTACACCTCACAAATGAGACATGGATCGTTTTCCTAAAGTATCAAAACAATATGAACATGTTTTCTCGGTATTCTGTATGTCAGTAGTGCTATTTTCTAAAGTTAATGTCAATTTCAAACAGATATTAGACACTTTTATCCATACCGATCACACCGTGCGTCGGATTTAGATGTTTTTGATTAGTACACATCACAAATGAATCATGGATCATTTTCCTAAATTATCAAAACAATCCAAATGAGTTTGCTCGGTATTCTATATGTCAGAAGTGTTGTTTTCTAAAGTTAATGTCAATTTGAGACTGATATCAGACACTTTTAGCCATACCGGTCACACCGTGCGTCGGATTGAGGTGCGGTCAATTCATACACCTCAAAAATGACTCATGGATCGTTTTCCTAAAGTATTAAAACAATATGAACCCATTTTCTCGGTATTCCGTATGTCAGTAGTGCTGTTTTCTAAAGTTAATGTCAATTTCAAACTGATATCAGACACTTTTAGCCATACTGATCACACCGTGCGTCAGATTGAGGTGAGGTTGATTTGTACACCTCACAAATGACTCATAGATCGTTTTCCTAAAGTATAAAAACAATCAGAAAACGTTTTATCGGTATTTTGTATGTCACTTGTATTGTTTTCTAAAGTTAATGTCAATTTGAAACTGTTATCAGACACTTTTAGCCATACCAATCACACTGTGCATCAGATTTAGGTGAGGTCGATTTGTAAACCTCACAAATGACTCATGGATCATTTTCTTAAAGTATAAAAACAATCTGAACACATTTTATTTGTATTCTGTATGTCACTTGTGTTGTTTTATAAAGTTAATGTCAATTTTAAACTATTATCAGACACTTTTAGCCATACCGATCAGACCGTGCATCGGATTCAGGTGCGGCCGATTCGTAAACCTCAAAAATGACTCATGGATTGTTTTACTAAATTATAAAAACAATTTGAATGCATTTTCTCGGTATTCCGTATGTCACTTGTGTTGTTTTCTAAAGTTAATTTCAATTTGAAACTATTATGAGACACTTTTAGTCATACCGATCACACCGTGCATCGTATTTAGGGGAGGTTGATTCATACACCTCACAAATGACTCATGGATCATTATCCTAAAGTATAAAAACAATCCGAATGCATTTTCTCTGTATTCCGTATGTCATTTGTGTTGTTTTCTAAAGTTAATGTCAATTTGAAACTGTTATCAGACACTTTTAGCAATACCGATCACACCGTGAATTGGATTCAGGTGAGGTCAATTTGTACACCTCACAAATGACTCATGGATCGTTTTCATAAAGTATCAAAACAATCTAAACATGTTTTCTCGGTATTTCGTATGTATGTAGTGTTGTTTTCTAAAGTAAATGTCAATTTGAAACTGGTATCAGACACTTTTATCCATACCTGTCACACCGTGCGTTGGATTGATGTGTGGTCAATTCTTGAACCTCAAAAATGACACATGGGTCGTTCTCTTAAAGTATAAAAACAATCCAAATGCATTTTCTCGGTATTCCATATGTCATTAGTGTTGTTTTCTAATGTTAATGTCAATTTCAAACTGATATCAGACACTTTTAGCCATACCGATCACACCGTGCGTTGGATTCAGGTGCGGTCGATTCATACGCCTCAAAAATGACTCATGGATCGTTTTACTAAAGTATCAAAACAATCTGAATGCATTTTCTCAGTATTCCGTATGTCAGTAGTGTTTTTTTCTAAAGTTAATGTCAATTTCAAACTGATATATGACACATTTAGCCATACCAATCACATCGTGCGTCGGATTGAGATGCGGTCGATTCATACACGTCACAAATGACTCATTGATAATTTTCCTAAAGTATAAAAACAATTTGAATGCGTTTTCTCGGTATTCCATATTTCAGTAGTATTGTTTTTTAATGTTAATGTCAATTTCAAACTGATATCATAAAATCTTATCCATACTGATCACACCGTGCATTAGATTAAGGTGAGGTTGATTCTTACACCTCACAAATGACTCATGGATCGTTGTCCTAAAGTATCAAAACAATCCGAACGCGTTTTCTCTGTATTCCGTATGTCAGTAGTGTTGTTTTCTAAAGTTAATGTCAATTTGAAACTATTATCAGACACTTTTATCCATACCGATCACACCGTGTGTCAAATTCAGGTGCGTTAAATTCTAATACCTCAAAAATGACTCATGGATCTTTTTTCTAAAGTATCAAAACAATCCGAATGCGTTTGCTCGGTATTCTGTATGTCTTTATTGCTGTTTTCTAAAATTAAAGTCTATTTGAAACTGGTATCATACACTTTTAGCCATACCAGTCACACCGTGCGTCGGATTGAGGTGCGGTCGATTCATAAACCTCAAAAATGACTCATGGATTTTTTTCTAAAGTATCAAAGTAATTCGAACGTATTTCATATGTATTTTGTATGTCAGTAGTGCTATTTTCTAAAGTTAATGTCAATTTTAAACTATTATCAGACACTTTTAGCCATAGAGATCACATCGTACGTCAGATTCAGGTGAGGTCGATTCTTACACCTCTCAAATGACTCATGGATCGTTTTACTAAAGTATCAAAACAATACGAACATGTTTTCTCAGTATTCCGTATGTCTGTAGTGTTGTTTTCTAAAGTTAATGTCAATTTGAAACTGGTATCAAACACTTTTAGCCATACCTGTCACATCATGTGTCTGATAGAGGTGTGGTCGATTCGTACACCTCACAAATGACTCATGTATCATTGTCCTAAAGTATCAAAACAATCTGAATGTGTTTTCTCAGTATTTTGTATGTCAGTAGTGTTGTTTTCTAAAGTTAATGTCAATTTCAAAATGATATCATACACTTTTAGCCGTACCGATCACACCGTACATCGGATTTAGGTGCGGTCAATTCGTACACCTCAAAAATGACTCATGGATCATTTTCCTAAAGTATCAATACAATCTGAACGCGTTTTCTTGGTATTCCATATGTCAGTAGTGCTATTTTCTAAAGTTAATGTCAATTTTCAAACTGATATACGACACTTTTAGCCATAATGATCACACCGTGATTCGGATTGAGATGCGGTCAATTTTTAAACTTCACAAATGACTCATGGATCATTTTCCTAATGTATCAAAAAATTTGACTGCGTTTTCTTGGAATTCCGTTTGTCAGTAGTGTTGTTTTCTAAAGATAATGTCAATTTCAAACTGATATCAGACAATTTTAGCCATGCCGATCACACCTTGCGTCTTATTGATGCGAGGTCAATTCATACACCTCACAAATGACTCATGGATCGTTTTCCTAAAGTATCAAAACAATCCGAACGTGTTTTCTCTGTATTTTGTATGTCAGTAGTGTTGTTTTCTAAAGTTAATGTCAATTTGAAACTTTTATCAGACACTTTTAGCCATACCGATCACACTGTGCGTCAGACTCAGGTGCGGTCGATTCTTAAACCTCACAAATGACTCATGGATCATTTTACTAAAGTATAAAAACAATTTGAACACGTTTTCTTGGTATTCTGTATGTCTGTAGTGCTGTTTTCTAAAGTTAATGTCAATTTGAAACTGGTATCAGACACTTTTAGCCCTACCGGTCACACCGTGCGTCAGATTGAGGTGTGGTCGATTCGTACACATCAAAAATGACTCATGGATCGTTTTCCTAAATTATCAAAACAATCCGAATGCGTTTTCTTTGTATTTCGTATGTCATTAGTGCTGCTTTCTAAAGTTAATGTTAATTTGAAACGGTTATCAGACACTTTTATCCATACCGATCACACCGTGCGGCGGATTCAGGTGCGGTCAATTCTTAAACCTCAAAAATGACTCATGGATCATTTTCATAAAGTATCAAAACAATATGAACGCATTTTTTCGGTATTCCGTATGTCACTTGTGTTGTTTTCTAAAGTTAATGTCAATTTGAAACTGTTATCAGACACTTTTAGCCATACTCGTCACATCGTGCGTCGGATTGAGGTGCGGTTGATTCGTACACCTCAAATCTAGAAACCCCTTCCCTCTTGGACACACCCCCTCCTGGACACCCCCCCCACTCCTAGACACCCCCTCCCTCCTCGACACCCCCACCCACATATAAGGTAAGCTAAAATTAGAAAATTGAAAATCCAAGATATTGGTTCCCATCAAGATTTTAAGATGCTCGTGAGTGGATTGAATGACTATGCATCGGTCAAATTCTACACTATCAACCAGTGTAGTCCAATGAGTTTTGCTTTACTAGAAAGAAAAATTGTATCTAAAACTATTGTTCATAACCTAAGGATATAAAACATAATAAAGAGTGATCATATATGCTCAGTAAGTATAAACAAGGGAGATATCAATGATCATATTGTTGGAACCAGGTTCATCAAAGCATGATTTGGTGTATGGTTTGTGTTTGTTGTCAATCCTCAGTGGAAGTTCAGGGTGTGAACCAACAAAGCGATCATACCATTCAGGAAGAAAACAGTAGTGAAGGTGGCGCTGTTTCCCAGTGTTTGCCAAATTTTTGGGCCTGAAAATCCGTAAATAAAGTAAAGTGTTTTTGGCAAAGATACTTGCGCGCCGAGCTCTTGGAGGATGAAAGACTTGCACGCCATATGTTTTTGAGGATCAGAACATCACAATTTGGCTAAGGAAAGAAAGTCGCGCAAGTGTTGTTTGGGTCGCGCAAGTAACTTGCGCGACAGAGGATCTGGAGACAGGACTTGCGCGCCGTCGAGGGACTTGCGCGCCGCCGCGCAGGGTGTCCAGTTTGCCTATAAATACTGGACCACCCCTCCTCATTTCGGACGGAGTTCAAGGCCGAGAGATTGTTCGAGCTCTCGTCGCGCAGGTGGTTGAGTCGCGCAGGTGGTTGTTTTGTCGCGCAAGTAGAGCTTGCGCACCGGTGTTTGGCTGTTCTCCCAAGGCAGTTTGGAAGAGTAAGGAAGTGGATTGCGCAAGTATTTAGTTCAAGAAGGCAGTGTCGCGCAGGTGCTTCAGTGACACTTGCGCGCCAGTTTAGACTTGCGCGCCTGAGACTTGCGCGCCGCCGGGAGACTTGCGCGCCGGGCTTGAAAAGGAGTCCTAGACACTATTGAAGCACGCCTACCTTGCTGGAGCTGCACGAAAGCCGATAAACTACTCGGTTCATTCGAGGAAAAGTGATATTCTTCTTCCGGTGAGAATCGGACTTCAATAGAGCATCTACACTCAACAAAGGATGCACTCTTATGCAAATGAAGAAGAGACCTTCACGTCTATAAACTGAGTGGGACTTCACCAACGGCAGTTAGCCAGGGGGAGTCAACGGGAGTGACCCGAGGGACGCAGTGAGCTATCCCTGAACTTTTGTAAAGGCAGTGAGCCTGGGACAGAGTGTCTGTACCCGAACTTTTGTATCCGCAGCTAGTGAAGCATATTGGATTTAGGTACGACCGGCAACCTGTCAGCGTATGCTCCTTGGACGTAGCCCTTAGTGGTGAACCAAGTAAAAATGACTGTGTCTTCTCTGTGCATGTGAATGTTTTCATTTTGATCGTAATCATCATACAGGTTCAACAAGTTCCTACCAATGTGGGAACAAGATCCAACAAATTAAAAGAAAAAGTGGTCACCCTGATTCACCCCTCCCCTCTCAGGGTGTCCCGGGGTCCTTCACATATATAGATAACATTAGTAGGAATTCACCTTCATCCTATTTGTGTACAATCTTCCATCAGGTATATTTCCCATTCGTTTCTAAACACGTCTATATCATCTTCGGAATATGAGTTCTTGCGATAGTCATGGTAGTACTAAAAAAATATAAATACACAATGTATTAATAAATATTTTAAATGAACTTGTAATTATTTTCTAAAAAACCTCATCAGGGATGCTAGTTTGTTGATGAAATACAATCTATTTCATAAATTTACAAACATAATAACCACAGTCATTTCCGTTTGTTTGTTTTGGACATTGTAGAAACATAAAAAACAATAAGTAAATTGTTTTGATATGTGTTTGGATAGTGCAATGTTATTATATATACCCGGATACTTTTCTAGTTTTAGATCTTGTAGGCTTGCTCATCCTTATGCCCTAGATTTATTCCATGCATTAGACAATATTGATGAACTGTCATATCATAGAAGAATCCTCATTAAAAGATAAAATAAATTATATATATAGATTTTTAATTTTAAAATGTTGGATCTAGTGTATTACAAATTAACAAACGCCATCATGTGTGGTCGGTTTGTTGGATATCCATGCATTGAATCCAGAAAATAAATCTTTAGAGTATCCAAACTGACTGCAATCAGCATCCAATGCTCCCTAAAAATACAAAAAGGAATAAGTAAAGAAATAAATGAAAATATAGTTGATATGATTAAATTTTAGATTTTTACCCCTGCATCTGTGGTATTAAAAAGATTCTGTCATATGTAATTTTGTTTTCAAATGATTTGAGCAGGGATGACATTATTGCAGCCTCTTTATCAGAATCTATTTCTTCTTTTGAAGAGGTGGTGTGAGGACTAACGAGTACAAATTTTTGTTCATGGGGAAATCCCTTCAATTATTTTTCATATATACGCCTGCAAAAAATATAAAATGTATTTATTCATTATTATCAGAGTATATCAAATTTTGTAAAATCAAATCATGAAAACATACCTCATGTATACATTTACAACTAAGGTGCCTAGCCATTCATACATGAGGATTTCATTTGAATTTTCAGCACTAATGAGATCTGATATTTCCTCTCCGTGGATATTTTTTTCAAAAACAATTGTGTGAGCATTGATGTCTGTCAACTTTGTATCCACATGAGCCTGCAATGATATTAACTGTGGATATAGAACAGGCGGGGTGAATGTGCTCTCAGTAGACTGTTTCAATCGGTTGGTTGATCCTTGAGATAATTTTGAGCTGATATTTCATTTCACCCCCTTCTCTTTGTCGTTCTGTAATAACATTAAACGGTTCAGACCTTTTTTCATTAAATGTTAAAGGTCCAACTTGAAAAATAACTTGAAAATGGATACCTCCTTGTCGACATGTTTTTTTACAAGAACTGACGGTCATGAGATGAATGTTCCAATAGATTGTTCAACCATATTAATGTCTTCATCTTCATTTGGAACAGGTAACTTGGCACTCTACTCGTTAGCTACATTAATTGACACTCTGAAATGATTTGTTGGAAGTTGTCTGTTGCGTAGAATTTCGTTCTGCGTATTGAACACCATAGCCCTCGCTACAAGACGATAGGTGGGAGTTTCTAGATATAAATCAAAGTCATTTTCACCCTGTATAATATTAGTACAGGAAAGGTATCAGTGTTTATGTGAATCAAATTTCACAGAAACAATTATTAAATCATTTATTACCTCAGCTAAGTCAGGTTTTTTAGGGGAATGTCTTGCCTCAAAGTTGGTGGAGGGTGGGACGGGATCGTCACACATGGGTTGTTGCTGAGTTGTTTCATATCTTTGCCTCTCCCCCATCAATGTTGCTATCATATCTCTTTGGTATTGTAATTCTTCTTGAAAAATAGTTAATTTTTCTTGCATCTTTTCCATTTTTTTCATTTTCATCGTCCGCTTGTTTTTGTTTTTGAAAATATGTTCGGGGTGTTACCCCAAAACCCGCACCTCTGACGCGGCCATACTGGTCTGTCCGCTTCAAGGCTACTGAAAGTATGTCTTCATCTGGTGTGGGTGTTGTTGATTCCTGTGACTATGTCAGATAGAAAATATAGAAAAATTAGAAATAATTGGAATGTAATAGCGATTTAAGACAATTCAAATTTATATTATGTCATACTTACACATGTTTCCCACACTTTTTGTGTGTTTTCATCTATTAGTATCCCCTCTTTATTTAAACGATCCTCCTTCCATAGCACATGGCATGAGATGGATTTGGCTTTTGATTTTGATTCATCAATATCCATATAAATAGAGAAACATGGTTATGGTGTTGTTTTATCTGACATATAAGTAGTATGGTAGATTTAAAAGATGTACCAATTTTTTATCAAGTGAAGCATACCCCAACCTTGCTTTACGGTAAGCGTACACTAGTTCTACTGTGCATTTTTTATTTTCAGCACTCTGTTGCTGTTTCATTAATAAAAAACTGTCAATTAAAGTGATGAATACCAGTAACATCAAACAACGTATTACCCCACACAATGTACCTGAAAAGTATGATCCCCACGACGGTTGATAAACGCGTCCCACGCTACTTGGGATATCAAGTGCGCATAAATAAGAGGTGGGTGCGGCTTGATTTTCCCTTAAGCATCTTTAAGATGATATTTTGTTAAAATTGTACGGAAACCTCTATGAATCCTTCCTACAACTCTTAATACATATTCCTTGTGTGAGGAATCTACTATAAATGCACTCTGCATTTGATGATGAAGAGTAAGTCAATGTTTTGGTATTTTATTTCAATAAATTTATAAAACGATATCATAATGTTATCGTAATCTCTTCCCACATTAGTGTATTAAGACCGGTGTCAACATGGTGCCACTACTGTACATCAATCGGCACATGTTACCGAGTGATGATTCCAATGTATCTACTAAAGATGAGTTTGTTGGGGTTAACATACTGGCCTCACTTATTCCATCCCACCTCAAATTTGATGCCTTTTTCTTTTACCTTAAGGATTTTGGCAAACTTTGTCAAAAAATGGCGCTCTTGTTTTTTTTTTTGCACTTTCATGGTTTCATTTCCTACCCTTTCCTCAGAAGTATCATCAATATATTTCTCCGGAGCACTAGCATCATCACTGGGACCAGAAGAAACAGGTTGAGAAACTTGTTGTTTCTCTACAGTGTGACCAGCAACAATAGGTTGAGAAACTTGTTGTTGCTCTGCACTAGGACCACCAGTAGCTGGTTGAGAAACCTGTTGTTTCCCTTTATTGGGACCACCAGCAGGTCATTGAGAGACCTTTTGTGCCTCAGGATTGGGAACATCAGCAGGTGCAGAAGTCATTATCTGTAGAAGTGGTTTAACATTTAATTTTGATTACATAAAAGCAGCAGTAGACAGATAATAACATAACTTAACACAATTTATATTACAATAAACAAATAATATGATTATTGTACTATCTTTTTTTCTTTAAAGGTTGATAATATTTGACTCCCCTATCAACTATGTAAATCCCTTCATTGTGGTCTCCTCTGACATACAAAATGTTGTCTACATTGGGACCACTGCGAAATGATTGTGAAATCCCTATAAAAGGGTCATCCTCCATTGAACTTCCATCTGACCCTTCAGTTTTTTTGGTCGATAACAGAACAATTGACCAATTTCGGTTTGTGGGGTCTGGAACATAAAATACTTGTATTACCTATGATTACATTATAAATGGTTCGTCTTTCTCCCCTTCCTTACTGAAATCAACTTTCATGAATCCTAATTTATCTATTTTTACAGCACTCCTATTATCAACCCACTTGCATTGAAAAATCGGTACTTTGAATTTCGTATAATCCAACTCCCATATTCGTTTGATGATGCCAAAGTATGACATATTCGCATAAATTGGATTTTTGTCATTAGCACTAGAAACATGCATCGCCTCAGCCACAAGTGTAACCCCACTATTCTGCATGGTACTGTCTTCATCATGTACATTAGTATAGAATGTATAACCATTAACTGCATAAGCATTGTAAGATAATACATACACACTTGCTCCTCTAGATAGACATCGAAGTCATTCTGAAATTAAGTCTGGATTTTCATCTAATTGCTTCAAAATATGATCCTGAAACCATCCTATAAACTGTCGATTATGTGTATCTGATATCCATTTTTCAGCCTTAGATGGATTCAAACGCCTAAGAATTTCTTTGTGGGTTTGAACATATGGATCAACATCGAAACTGTTATGCAAAACGTAAAGGTGAGCCTACTCCCGATCTATAATATTGATTGTGAAAACCTCTCTTATAGAAATTCCTTCACCCTCAAGTCGCTCAGTGTGATGAGATTTCGGTAGGCCAACGTTTTCCACATAAAACAGGTATTAAGTACAAAATTCAATAGCTTCCTCAACAATATATTGCTCCACAATACAACCCTCTGGTCGACTTCTATTTTTGACATACCCTTTCAAAATCTTCATATATCATTCAATGGGGTACATCCATCTATAATGTACAGGACCACATAGTCGAATCTCTCTCACCAAATTAACCATCAAATGAACCATCATATCAAAAAATGTCGGCGGGAAGAACATTTCCAATTCAAATAATATGATGGAAATTTCTCTTTCCATAGTTGGAAATTTTTCCGGGTCTATAACTTTGTTGCATATAGCTTTGAAGAAGAAACAGAGCTTCATTAATGTATGGCTGACATTCATGGGAAAAATGCAACGTAAAGCTATAGGAATTAGATCTTTCATCAAAACATGGAAGTCATGTGATTTCAGATCCTTTAATTTTAAATCATTCATTGACACGATGTTCTTGATGTTTGATGAATACCCCTCTGGAACCTTTATGTCATTCAAGAAGTTGAAAAACTGATATCTCTCCTTCCTGAAAAGAGTGTAAGTAGCAGGAGGAAGAAATGTTCATTTTTTACCCTTCACTGGTGCCAACTCTTCTCATATTCCAATCTCAACCATGTCCAATCTAGCCTTAATTCCATCCTTCGTTTTGTCGGGTGCATTTAGCAACGTGCTGATGACACTATCACATACATTTTTCTCAATATTCATAACATCAAGAAAATGTCTGACATATAGGCAATTCCAGTAAGGTAATTAAAAAAACTGATCTCTTTTTCCAACCGGTTTTCGTCAGGTTTTTTGAAAATGTTTTACCAAAAGTAGTGTTCAAATATTTTACCTTCTTAAAAAATTGATCGCCTGTTAGTGGAGACGATGTTGTACATTCTTATGAACTTCTGTCGAATGATTTCATCCAAGATTGGTACTTATGCCATCAAGGTAGAAATCTACGATGTCCTAAAAACACAGTTCTCGATGAATGTTTCAACCTAATTGATTGTGTACCTTGTTCGCAAATGAGACACCCTTGAGTTCCTTTAATGTTATATCCTGAAAAATTTTCATAAGTAGGAAAGTCATTTATTGTCTTGTACAACATGAATTTCAAAGTGAAATCTTCTTTTTGGTAAGAATCATACAACGTAACACCTGAATCCCACAATATTTTCAAATCTTCAGTCAATGGATCCAAATAAACATCAGTATCATTACCCGATTGTTTTGGTCCTGATATAAGCATAGATAACATGATGTATTTCTTTTTCATGCATAACCACGGTGGTAAGTTATAATTTACCAACATAATCATCCATTTACTGTGACTGCTGATTTGAAAACCAAAAGGGTTCACCCCATCTGTAGATAATGTCAGGCGAAGGTTTCTTAGCTTGTTTCTGAATTTTGGATACTCGTGATCAATTTTCTTCCACAAAGGAGAGTCTGTCAGGTGATGTAGTTTCCCATCTTTAATTCTTGTATTTGCATGCCATGTCAATTGTCCTACAGTCTCCTCACATCCATATAGGTTCATAAACCTTGGAATGATTGTAAAGTACCATAAAACTTTTTTAGTACTAGAATCAACTTGCTTGGATCGAGAAGCACCACACTTTGGGCATTATTTAAGTGATTTGTGGTCCTTGCAAAACAATATACATTCATTTAGGTAGGCATGTATTCTTTCAGAGATCATACCCATCGATCGTAGCATTTTTTTAGCATCGTATGTTCGGCTTGGGAGTTCATTATCTTCTGGGAGCATGTCATTCAGGAGAGCAAGTAGTTCCATAAAATAGGCGTCAATCCACCCATTGCCTGCTTTCAAATTATACAGCTTCAGTATGGCTGACAATGCTATATATTTAGTGCAACCTGTATACAATGGAATTTTTGAACAAGTCTTGAACTTCTCAAACAATTTTGGGCAACCACGAAGTTCATCTTCAACTGTCCTTGTCATTTCCTCAATACAATCTTCATCATCATTCACATCTGTAATCACACCCTCCATACGATCATCTTCACTGTTCATGCTTGTAATCATATCAGATCTTCCATAAAATGTCGTGTTATCTGAGCCATTACCAACATTCGTTTTTTCCCTGTGTTTATTCCAACATGTATAACTTTGATCTATTCCATGACAAATCAGGTGTTCTTCCAACTCCTCTAGACTAATTTTTCTTGAATAAGAACAGCGTAAACACGGACAGAGGATTTAAGAAGGGTCACATGCATGATCTCTTGTAAACTCTATAAACTCTTTCATTCCATCTTCATACTCTTTTGTCAACCGATTGGAATTCATCCATTCTTTATTCATATTCATCGTCTTTGTGGGTTTGATCTCGAACTTGCCTAATATTATGTTTTAATTAATCAAGTAGCATTGTTTGGGTTTTATAAAAACAAATCATGGTACAAATGCCTCTATAATGAAATAGAGGAACCTACCCCAAAACATGTGAAAGTACTTGAACTCTATCTATATACAGGGGATTGTGCCCTGTCTTTTGTATACAAAATGTTTAGGGTTCTCAGTCAAGGTTAGTTATATACTACCATTTCTAAACTCATGTGAAATCCATATAAATGGTGTGTCCAGTAGGGTGAACATCGTCTATGGATAATATACCTAATTTAATCTTACATATATCAAATTAATTCCAAGTTAATCTTACAAAGACTGCATGATGCCTTTGAAAATACATGACATATAAACACTGATAGTGGATTCCAATCATTTGGAGCCTATATGATAAGGTTTTCACTAATTATATCCATAGAGTAATGATGTAACTGATAAGGGGTACCCTAGATTTGGATCCTCTTTGATATAAGCAGTACCCACCATAGACCCCTTCTACTAGTCATTAGCCTCTTTCGTATGGGGAGGCATTCCTAACGTCATTTTGAGAATTGTTCTGGATAATATTCATAGAGTGGGTTGGGGAGGGATGTTACAAAGTGGTATCATAGCTTGTTCTATTTTATGGTTTTGTAATATGGTATATAGAAGGTCTATGGATGTGTCGAAGGTTTTAATGGATACTGGATTGGTAAATCAAGAACACTTATTTTTGGTACGAATTATAGGTTACTAAAGCATTTACTATTCTTAGTTTTTAGTGTTAGGATTTTATGATTTTTCCTTGGGTGACACATATGGGTTTTGATGTTTATGGTTTATTGTGGGTTTATCTCTTGTAATACTAGATATATTTTATGTGAATGAACCATTATAGGCATGTAGAATTCAGATGACATACATGTTGTTGCCTATAGTCATTTACTGATGAGAGGTTTGAGTTGTTTAAAGTGTCAAAAAAATTATTTGGTGTTTTCTTGTATAAATTTGTTGTGGAATTCTACTCAGCTGGATAGCGATGTATTTTATTTGATGGAAGGTCATTTGGATCTTATAGAGGTAGGTTTTCCAATGGTGTAAATGTAGTCTCTTAGACAATGGATACCTGGAGACCCATTATAGGTTATTTCAAGTGTTAGATGCCCAGTGATGGCTCAATGATGGAAGATATTCTTGAGAGGTGGTTTGAGGATGGACATGAGTTACCCTAAGGTATTGGAACCCTAGTGGGTTATGGAAAGGCATGTGGCATGCCTTACAGTATCAAAGGATTGTTTTAGAGGGTAGGACTAGTTGGGTGCCTAGCCTAGTGGTTTTGAATGCAATTTTGGATATTGTGGTGGGATCACAGCTAGATGAACATGGTTATTAAGGAGAAGCCTATGTGGTGGGTGTCTGTGTTGTTAGCCTTGGCATTGAAGATACCTTGGGATTTTGGTTGAGACTGAAATGCATGTGAGGCATGGTAAGTGGGTTAAGAATATGAGACTGGGTTAAAAGGAAAAGACTCATGTGATATTAGGTTGGGTTGCATTATTTGGTTGCATGAGAGTGCACAACTATTGGGTTTGGATGAGGTTTTATTAGAGAGTGGGAAAGAACCTATGAGAGTATTCTCGATGGTTCACTCTTCCTTTTAGGAGGAGAGTGATGTTGGTGAGGCCTTTTAGGAAAGGTCTTGGTGTGTGAGGGTAGGAATGTGCGATTGAAGCACATTGCTAATTGGTTCATGGATCGGTAGAAGGTGTCATGTGTAGGTATATTGAGAATGTTTAGGGTTTTGTACATGCCTGAGTGTTGTGATAGTGGTGGTGTTATGGTGATTTTTGGTTTAGTGTCACACTCAATGTGAGGTGACTAGTGCATTCAGAGAGACACTTGTGAGAATGGTGACCCAGGGCCTTTGGAGAAAAATTAGAGACGTTACATGGAAGTGAAATTTGATGTGGTTATGGACATATGTATTGTGGTATAGTCAATTAGAGCGTGGTACTTGAAAAGAGTTGTCATCGAGGAAAGAGTGTGGCTCAGGATGAGTGTCACGTGTGTGGGTTGGCACCCAGATGGGGATAACACTCATGGAGCAGTATAAGGGTAAACAAATGGTGGGATGTTCACAAATGACCAGTTAGAGGGTTTGACCCTCATTTTAGATGATTTTTTGACCACTATTAAAAATCACATTCCAGTGCATCAGGAATGGGAATCAGTTAATGTTGTTTCTAGGAACTCGAGAACAAGTGGGTTTCCAGCATATAGCCATTGTGTGTGGTGATGGATACAGTGTGGGATATAGAGTTTGGGTGGTCGTTTTATAATAATATGATAATAATACTCATATGGTGGGGATATTCATACCGGTCATGGTTTCATGACCCATGTGTCTAAAGGGTCTTGGGGGAGATACCAGTTTTACATGGTCAAGGTGACATCAAAATTTCGATGTGTGGGAGAACTTGAGTAAGAATGGTTCTTCAGTAAATACCTTCTACTCAATGGGTAGCATATGGATTGGAGAAACACCCAGAGGTACCACCTCAAGACCAATTCCCTACACCAAATCCTCATCCCTAAGAGGTTGATCATAGAAATCCAACTATAGAAAACAATCTTATGTTTTTAATGGTATAATACTCAAATTGAATAAATATAATCTATAGTTAATGATTATATATACTCCTACGACTGACCGGCAGTGGTGGAGGTGGGCGGCGGCGGAGGGAGCGGCGGCGGAGGGAGCGACGGTCGCGGCGGGGGAGACAACGGTGGTCACGACGAAGGAGGAAAACCAACAGCGCGGAGGCATTGACGAAGGATAAAAACCCAACGGCGGCGGCGGAGGAGGAGGAGTAGGATGAGGAGGAGGAGTAGGATGAGGACGAGGCGCGGGAAAGGAGGAGAGGTCGCGGTGGAAGAGGGTCCTGGTTCAGCTTCCGCGAAAGAATTACCGCGTGCGAGAGAAGAGGGCCTATTAGGTTTATTAAATAGAAACCATTGGAACCTTTATCAGTTCTCGTTAAAAGAGTTGATAAAGGTATGTTTTATCAGTGCTAAAATAAAAGTGCTGGTAAAACATATATTTATCAGTTCTTTTTAAGCGCTGATAAAGATCTACCTTTATCAGCGCTAAAAAAGTGCTGATAAACAACCTATTTATCAGCGCTAAAATAAAAGCGCTGATAAAACATATATTTATCAGCGTTAAAATAAGCGCTGATAAATGTTCCCTTTTATTAGTGCTAAAAAAAGTGCTGATAAAGGGTATACCTTTATCAGTGCTTATTTTAGCACTGATAAAGTTTATATTTATCAGCACTTTTAACTAGCACTGATAAAGGCATACCCCTTTATCAGTGCTTTTTCGTTAGCGCTGATAAAGGGTGGCGCCGGGAATGCCGATTTTTATGGTAGTGATGTCAGGCATAGGTTATGACATATGGATCTCCATCAAACCTTTGTGATAACACTAACCCAATTTCATAGTTAGAGGTTTTACACATGAAATCAAATGGTAAATCTTCATGAGGTCGTTTATCTCATATAAATTCTCAATGGTAACATCCTCATATAAAGAATGAGATTTTACAAGATTAGTAACATCATGATGGTCATGGGATCCTCAGTTCTCTAGAAATAATCAACAAACAAAACATTCTTGAAATTTGTATATACCACTACAACATTCAATGAATGATTCATTACCTATAATTTTTATTAATGATGAAAACTTAGAAAGGGGATCAT
Organism: Viscum album; assembly: GCA_963277665.1. Taxonomy (NCBI): domain Eukaryota; kingdom Viridiplantae; phylum Streptophyta; class Magnoliopsida; order Santalales; family Viscaceae; genus Viscum; species Viscum album. Next base: position 190,111,700 of record OY728162.1, on the reverse strand, counting down.
GGGAGATAATGTTAGTTTTTTAAGGTTAAGGGTGTACATAAATTGAATTTACTAAAATTGAGGAATGTTCTTCCGATGGGTGCTTCTTGTCATCAAGGATTTTGAAGTGGGTAATGTCACCGCCAAAATCCATGGATAATGTACCATTGTGGACTTTAATTATTTTTTTGGTAGTTTTCAAGAAAGTCCTCCCAAATATAATTTGGGCATTTATATTCATCCTATCATCTTCCATTTTATGTTTATAAAAACCAACAAGAACAAATTCATTTTTTTACGCTCACAAGAACATCCTCTAACACACTAGTGGGGTGTGAAATACTCCTATTTTATATTTGTATAAAATTTTTAGTAGACTTTAGTTCCCTTACTTGTAATGAAGATAAAATGGAGTGCAACATCACATTTATATAACAACCAAATCTATCATAGCATTGGAGAATAAATTCTCCCCTATGGTGTATAGAATCAAGAATGTTCCAAGATCATTGCATTCGGTGGGAAGTGATAAATAAACAAATGTTGAGGCATTCCTCCCTAAGATAATAATTTCATCACCATGAATTCACCTTCAGTGTGTACACATATCCTTAAAAAAATTCAAATCGGTGAATTTTCTATACAAAATCAATCAAGGGAATATTAACTTGATTTTTTTTTGAAAGTTTCCAAGATTTCTCTACTAATTTTAGTTTAATTTTTCCCATTTTTTGGTGGAACTTTGGGTAAATTGAATATGAATGATTTGGAATGGTGTTTCATAAAATGAAACTCTATTTTCTTTAGAAGGACTTCTCTCAGGACAAGGTTTTTTATTTTTTGGACCGTTTCTAGTGGTTGTGATGGTGGTTTCTTTATGATAAGATGACTCAAATAGATATGTCATTTGTATTTTAAGTTGTTTTACACTGAAATAGGTGATGGAACTGACATTTACCTTGTCCCTAGGGCTAACTAGTGTTTGAGAGGGTAGTTTACCCAACCCATGACTTTGTATTCCCCCCACCGAGTTGGCGAGATGGCCTAATTGGGTTTCTAGGTATTTTATGGCTAGTTAGGATTTTTGTTGTAATTAGAGATTATTTGTAGCCATTTGTTTCATCATGTATTCTAGGTTAGGATTGAATTTTGGAGATGATTATTGGAAATACCTTTGTGATGGTTGATGTTTTTTTGGGTTTTGTTGGTTGATGAATACTTTGCCTTGAATTTTTTGAATACCCCTACCTATAGGCTAGGATTTTTTTCACCCAATGTTGGATAGATAGCATGGTTATTTTATAATGGGTCAGTTTTAGAGGTGGCATTGGAAAATTTCCTCAAAACTCCAAAAATTATCTCTCATTTAAGGGAATTGTTCATAATAATGGGTGTCATTTGTATAAATACCAAAATGGATGGGAGGAGGAGATTGGGATTTCCCTTGGTAAAGTGCAAGATATCGAAGTAGGGTACTTACCTCTTCAAACTTCACATTAAACTTATTATAAAATTTAGTAATTTTCACCTCATGGACACCTTTAATGAGTACACTAGACCTTAGACCAAATTTTTGAGTGTTCTAAGCCATGTTATCAATGAGGTTCCTTATAGTGATTGGGTTTTTATCAACTAGTGCACAACCTGTAGTAGTATCAATCATGTTTTGATCAATAGGAATTAAACCATCATAAAAATATTGTATTAAAATTTGATCACAAATTTAGTGGTGTTTATAGCTTGAACATAACCTTATAAATTTTTTCCAGTATCCATGAAGTGGTTGTCCTTCTGATTTCTTTATACAATAGATTTTTTTCCTATAGTTGTCGTTTGAGTGGTGGGAAGTATTTTTTCTATTAATAGGTGTTTAATGTCAGAACAACCTCTAATTGGAGAATTAACATAATATATACAATATTTTGCGATGTCTTCTAAAGAGAATCATAATTCCCTAAACTTAAAATGTTCTTTATCATCATTAGATGGTTTTAATGTTGAACACATAGTATGGAATTGTTTTAAGTGCTTATGTGGATATTCTCTCATGAGTCCCTATAACATTTTTAATAAGTGAATTAAACCTAATTTAGTTAAAAATTTGGTTCTTAGACTTGTATTTGAATGTATTCAGAATGAATCTATTCATCATATGAGGCTATTTCTTCTAATGTATGATTATTTTATTCCCTATTGTTAATGTTTATTTCATTTTTTATATTGGTTTCAAAAGAATAAGAAGGATCAAGAAGTGTGTTGATGTTTTTTTCCCTCTAATGGATCGTTCGGTGCTTCTTGATATCGATGATTAAAGATCCTCTTCGGTTCATGTTCCAAACAAAATAGTTACTTTTATGAAGATCACATAATGAAAAATTACTACAAAAGGAATATTTTTGAAATCAACTAAACAAAATTGTGGAAAAAATAAGTGAACAAATAATTACAAAATACACAATGTTTTTATAAAAAAAATGCACACTAAAAACAAAACTGATCCCTGATGAAGGTAGACAAATTTGATTGTGTTTTCATGAAACTTCAAATTAATTATGTTTTTAAAGTTTATTTATTGTCTATAAAATAACCTAGTTCATCTATCAAATATTTTTAGAGGTTTAAAGTGTGTATTTTTAATAATAAAGACTAAAATATGGTGTGGTTTAGAAAACAATTTTAAAAATAAATGGACTTAATTAAAGAGTTTAATTGTTGACAAAAGAAGGTGGAGTTTTTATTATTATGAAATAAAAGTGTAATTTAAAGTTCACTACACAACTTTTATAGTTCATTTTTCTGAAAATTCCGTTGGCTTAATGGAATTCGTTGGTTGAGGGTTGTTAAGATATTGATTCGCCTCTTTCCTCATAAAATGATTCACAAAGAACCAACCATTGACATAGAAATAATGTTGTCAAGGTTTTGACATCAAGAATAGAACAAGTGATGCCAAATCATAATGAAATATCATGCATGTGAATGTGAAAAATGATTCTTGTGTAGTCCAATCAGATCAACACAAGATTCCCACATGAAATCTCAACTCGATCGGGGTTGAGATAAAAAGTGTTTCACTTGATTAAACCAAAAATAATAATTCAATTAAGAAGAATGTTAAGATAAAACTTGTATGAAATGTTTGACATAAAAATTAAACAGAACCAATAGCATAATAAGTTCTAGAAATCCATATTAAGTGTGTGTAGCTCCCTCAAAATGAACGTCAACTTTTTAGCTCACCATCGAGAGTAGGAGGAGGCTTAGGTCTAAATTTTCATCCAGTTTTGATCTCCCTATGAGGACAGGGGACACAAGAGATTCTAGGATGAAGAGACTACTCCTTTGGGTCTCCAAAATGAAAGATATTTTCCTCGTAGTTGAACTTACAAATGGGATTCCGAAGGTTCCATTTTATATTAAAAGTGGAAGGTGATTTTGATAAACAAGATTTCAATAATCCTCATGGACCATGGTTTTAGATAGAAATATAGTCTTATATCACTTTTTAAAAACTATAAATTTGCTACCCCGCCTCTTTTATAATTCCAACGATTATTTTGCATCATCTGGAAAACTACATCCTAATATATAGAAGAAATAAAGAACACAAATTTTTAATTTTTTAGGATTATATTTATTTTAATGACCAGTTAAGTTGGTCCCCTTAATGGAAAAATTTGGCTTGGGTGTCTGTATAAGAGTTTCATCCCAATGAATTTTGGATCAGGTCATAAAATTTTATCCCAATTGGATACACCGATTAGTATTAGTGTGCGTTTGAGTCCACTGGTGTTCTTGGAATCTTTCACAATTTGTCCCATTTTTCATCAACTTCATCTTGGGCCCTCCAAATCACCTTCAACTATAATGAAGACATAAAAACAAGTGAAATTTCACTTTTTAATAGTGATAAAAAATAAATTATTGAATAAAAAATGAAGTGAAATTTTTATAATATTTGTAATTTATAAAAAAAAATATTTTTAATAGAGTTGTGTAAGGGTGATATAAAATAGTGAAACACGGTGTGATCATTACAACCATCCAAAGTATTGAATAGAATTGAAATCAATGTTTTCAGGTTTTAAAATTGAAGAACATGTATAGATACACAAATACATACATACATATATACATGAATACATACTTACATACATACATATATAGGATATTTTTTACCCAAAAGATGTCTCCATTAGTGTTTTTCTAGTTAACAATAACTTCATCAAAACTTCTAGTAACCAGAATAGTATTTTCCAACTAGGTCAAATTTCAAAATTTTGGGGAATCAATTTTTTTATATTATTCTTTTTTTAAATCATATTTATTCAGGCATGAAAAAACTGGACAAAAAAAATTATAAAAAAAACCCTATGATGTAGTCATTTTTCCACATTGAGGTCATTAAAAAATTTAAAGTGGAGTGGGGGAGGCTTTGGAAACTGGTTCTATACAATAAAACAAAAAAATCATTTCTATATTGGGGAGGAAGCATTGTGTCCCCCTATCACCACAACCCACCATTGCCAACCTCCCTTATATAATGTCTGTCTAGGAAACTTCAAGGTCAATTGTACCCTAACATCAATATCTCACACCACCCAACATTTTGAGTTACCTACTACCATGCCCGTCCTATTATCCTATCTGCTACCTCTAACAGAACCATTATTCCACTATCTAATATCCCCAACATTGGCCTCCACCATTGTCCTTCTGGCCTTCCCCTAGCATTTTCCTCCCAACTAGCACCACTCGACCTTTCCCCAATGTCAGTCCCTCAACCCCTATCTATCACTTGCTACTACATAAAGTGTGGCCATATAAGTTGTTCTATTCTTCTAACACCCCTATCCCACCTCCCATCACACTACCAGGTAGATTTGTCACCCCACCGCTCAGCCTCCCACTACAGTTTTCCTCCCACAGTATGGTCCCCTATCACCTGAACTTCCCAATTGGTTAGACCTTCCATGATTTAATGAGGTAGCTCCACTGATTGACCTAGCATCCCAACTGGGTCGGACCGACTCAAAATAGTATGGGTTGGGATAAAATAAAATTTTAATATATATATATATATATCAAAAATTAATTGATAATTATTTGAATAAAAAATTAATTTGGGAAAAAGATGTATTTTTAATTTTAATTAAAATTAAAAATAATTATCTTCATTCATGTTATTACCCTAAAAAAGGATCACATAAGGATGGCCTCGCATTCCCCCAGCTCGTTCTGCTCTCCCGCTTGCTCTGCCCTCTTTCTTCGCCCTCTTGGTGTCTATAGTTTTCTCCTAATCTCCTATTCATTCAGGCTTCCTCAACTCTCTCCATATCCCCCATCTTTCCCCAGCCTCTTCCATGGCTTCTCCTAGGGTTTCTTCCCCTGCTACCTTTCGCGGCTGGTCCGCACTATTTTTCTTCTTGTTCCCTACCTTCGACTTTGCTTCGGTGGAGGCGCTTGGATATTACCCTAGGCCGATGTTCCTCGCTCTGATCTCATGTTCCAACATTCTCCTCCAGGTCAAATCTGAGCGTTAGATACTCAAAGATTTTGGGCTGAGGCTTGGCAGTTTTGGGTTCTCCCGGCGTCTAATTGTGTTCTCTTTTTAGGTTTCAGCCTTTTTTTCCCCTTCTTTAGTCTTGGTTTGGATTCCGATTGGGTTTCATCCCCGTTTCTATTTTCCATTAATGCTTTGTGCTTGTTTGTGGCATTCCTTGTTCTATTTTGGGTGATTTGGTTTTCGATTTTGGGTCTATTTTGGGGGGGGGGGGGTCTTGTAGATGAGCTCCATAGTGGTCTTTGTCCGATGTTTCTCTGCTCTCGCTCCAGGTGTCCACCACTCTCTCCGAGGTGGATTTGCGTGGTGGTCTTCCTGGTGCTTTGGGATGTGAGGTCGAGCGGTCTTGACTAGTAGAGGTTTCATCTTCATTGGCCCAGGGAGGATGAATGTGTTGGCTATGATTTCTTGTTCAATGGTTTCTCAGTGATGTTGTTGTTTTTTTGTATCTGGTTTACTGGCTTTCGTTCCATGTGTGGTGATGGAGTCGACGTCAACAGTCATGACAAGGATGAAGTGACAATGGTTCTTCTGATTTGGTTTTTGAAGGATGATCTACTTTTACGTGACTGTGTTTGTGACTCCTGTTTGTGGTTTGAAGGCCGAGGCAGGGCACATCACTTTTTGATTTTGAATTTGGTGGATCCAGACAGTTGGCATGAGGTGTTCTTGTTTTATGTGAAGTCTCTTTTGTTGTGTTTGAATCAGTTTTTGAATTTTTGTGGTCCCACTCACCCATAAAGTGGTTATAGAAAATACAAAAAAATAAAGATTTGAGGTTATTAACCTCAACATAGATTTATCAAAATTTTAACTTTTTTTCACATTTATTTTTCATTTCCACTAATCATGAGCAATAACTGACAAATGTATGTATAAGTTTTATCAATTAATTAATTATTACATTTGGTTGATATTTGTAGGTATTAATTAATTAAATAGATGGTATGTGTGTCTTCTTTCTTCCTCATTATATATTTTAGGGTTTTCATTTCCACAAGATATGTATTACATGTGTATTACACATTCCTGAGACACCCACTCCTTCGTGTGGTTATTTACACATTATAAAAAATAAGATGAAATATGTGGACCACACTAAGAATAGATGAAGTACCAAAAAGACATAAATATATTGAGTGGGTGTGTGTAGCAATATGAATCAAACATGACTCGCGAATTACACACCTAGGGTCTTAGTTGATCCAATTACACTGAATGTATTAACTAGTAATAAATAGTCATTATCAGTTTTTTCTTATATTTAAATTATAAATCATCTATTAATTATTTTTGAGTATGAAATGAAGGTGATCATATAAAATAATAAACAAAATGCATATATTAATACAAATTCAAACATGATGAATTATTTATATTAAATGTATTATCAAAATGTGAATTTGATAACCATGTATGGGAATATCAAATAGAAAATGAATTAATTTTTCAAGAAATAATAAAAATACCCAAATAAATACAATTTCACAATTCCTTACATCATTTTAATTTGAACAAAACTAGGTGTATGAGGTTCTCATAAACCATATTTTAGGGTTCCTCCTATTATATGGTTGTTCTTATAACAGTGGTGGGTCAACTTAACTAATGAAGAAAGAAACAAAGTACCCATATCTATCCTATTTCATCTTCAGAGAAAAAGAGTTTAGTAAATAATTTTTATGATTTCTAAAAGTTGAGACTTCCCTCAATAGTTTAAGGATCCATAAGTTAATGTGGTTGTATAGTCAAATTCCTACCTTTAAACTCTCTGATTAGTGGTGTAACGATAGCTTAGACTGTGAGAATAGGTTTCAGGTATCCTTGCCACTATAATAATCAACTGACTGAGTATTAAAAATCTAATACTGAGGGATACTAGTAATCTATAAAATTTTGAGAGACATCTAATAATTAATTAATAAATAATATCTAATTGGTAATCAAGATAAAAGTACTACATTTCTCATGCTTATTTTTGTATTAAAAGGTATGTAAGACCATAAGTTCACTTTGATTTATTTTGGACAATGAAAATTTCCATACTAGCACCAATATCCAGAGTAGTATAAGTGCTTGTGTTAAGTACTATGATATATGAAATTCTATGTTCTGGAGTCTCCACTACCTATTGAACAACCTTAGGAAGTTAGGGTATGCAAGATCCTTACAAGACACCCATGTATCACACAATTTATGTCGATTCATAAATTCTATCATCAATTTCAAATGAGTTTTTCATTTGAACATCGATAGTTTCACATGTTGTCTCATCTCCAAGAATCTTACGAGGAGAAAGTGAAGTAAGATAAGAATTATATAATGATTACACTGAACATGTGTAAATATAAATATATATCACAATATTTCAATACATCCCATTATTATATCCTTATCACTCACTTAATATAGTTTCATTTAGTATTGTAAAATGAAAAATATAGAGAAAAAATAATCATTACCTTTTGGATAAGGTTCTCCAAGTTTCTAAGTACTTAAATAAATGTTATTATTTAGTTCTTATGGTGAACAAGTTGAAAAAAGGAAAAAAAGGCCCATAAAAAGTGTGATACCAAAGGCACCTTCTCAACATCCTTCATAAAAATCAGGTAGATAATCATAAATGAGGTTATTGGCTTTTAATTTCATGAGATAAATCTATGGAAGATTAAATTAAATGAATTGAAGTATGAAAAAGAAAAGGAAATCACTTGGTGTATATTCATCATTTTATGTGATGTTTCTATCATAATTCTTGGGTATTAAATATAATATGCCTACAAAATATCTATATTCAAATAATATAAACATGTAAGAGAAGAAACATTATAATAATTAAGGTTAATTCTCTAAGTGGATGATAAAGAGCGATTCCTAAGTCATAGGTGAGAAGTATACAACTTCAAATTTCTAATGATAATGATTCTAGTTGAAATTATATTGCACATAACCAAAACATCTATATCATGTTTCCATTATAGAAAAGGTGAAATTATTCCATTTTTGGAATGAATGTTTTATGGGGTGTCTAATACTTAACTAATAGTTTAGTAATGCTTGAATAAATAGGAATAACTTATTAATATAAAATGAAAGACTCATTTAAACCAAGTGGGGGAATTATAATTATTTTTCAAGTAAAATATAGTAGTTATTAAGGATATAACCAATATAGTTTTTAGAAAATTTGATGTTAAATACCTTAGGTATTATAGACACATTTACATATTTAGTTTTGGACAAACAATCCTTTAGAAATACAGATAATCCAAAAATCTTACAAAATTTCTTCAGCCAGAGAGTGAGAACTATTCCAAGGATAAGCTAGAGGTAAAATTATATACATCATGATATTATTTTAAAAGTTTTATCGAATGTAAGAGTGAAATAAGATATGCTCATGGTTAAAATATATGAGTTGTTTTGGGACTGTGTGTTAGAGAATTTATTGACCTAGAATTCATCAATCATGATAATGTGGAGTTGATTTATTCAAACACTAATATTTCCATATATAAATAAAATATATGATGTTATTAAGCCAGATTTATGATGATTCTTACATCCGAACATTGACCAAAAATTCATCGATCATGCTAATATGATGTGGATTAATTCCTAAACTCACATTTCATTATGTACACTAAATCTATGATGTTAGCAAATAGGATTGATAATGAGTCTTACATGAAAACATTGATAAATACATTGTAGAATAGAGAAACTTTCAAATTTTTAATTCCTTATACACATTAGAGTCATGATGTAAGTAAAAGGAGAATCACTGTTGAAAATAATATTCATTGTAAAAACATCCATTGTTGTTTGATACATGATTTTCAAATTTTAGGGTTATCCAATAACAATATACAAACTATAATAACAAATGGATTTCATATTTTTTATATTATGATACAAATAAATTATGTCATAAGAATATGAACATATATTAAAAGATTTTATTAAGATATAAACAAACTTTCATCATGCATAGCACAATTTTCATCAAAAGTAATCATTCTAATGTTTTATGAGGATATTACAAAAATCCATATGATAGAAAAGTTATAGTCATGGGATACACTATATTTATTTAAATGTATGAACATATAAATATGAGATAGTGGGAGTAATATTTACTTGGGTTTAGTCAATTTCAGTTATGAAAAAATAGTTATCATGGGAATAAGTTCCATAAGATCTTGTGGAAAAGTAATGTTCTAGACACACATACTGTGTAGGAATGATGAAACCATAGTTGTGGGTTTACATAACCATGAATAGTGATACATTATTCATTGTACATAAGATATCCTACAAGTAAGAAGTAAATGAAAACAAGATAATATTTAAAAGTTTAATTAAAATTCTATAATGGATTTCATGTATCAATGTACGAGTGATTAGTATTTTGAATGGTTAAAATATTGATATTGTAGTTGTATTAAGGAGAAACATTAATTGGGTCATATAAGAGTGGTACCAATAAGTATATATTGGTCATAACAAGTCATCATGCCAAAATCCATTATAATTTTATTTATTCTAGATACTTTCTATGATAAGTTTATTTAGCATTGGACATCAAAGCCACCTTTTTTGGAAAGTGTATATAGGATAAAACTAAAAAGGTTTGGTGACACCATAGAATTCCAATAAGGGTTTAAAGTTACTAAAATCCATTTTTGGATTGATGTAATAAAAAAGATCATATAATATTCATTTAGAATGAATTTTTTCCATGTTTCTATAAGAATTTAGTGAAAGGAACATGGTTTTCCAAGAAAATATATGTTTTTCAACATATGGAAAAAAACTATTGCTATTACGATTTGATAAGACCAGAATGAAATTAACTCTATAAATATTTAATTAATGTAAAAACATAAGTTATAGGGAACAAGATATACTAAGGTAGATCTAATATGGTTCCAATACCAATTCAAATTACATATTATGATAAGGTATTGAAAAATACATGTTGGAATACATCAAGAGAAATTTTTTCAAACATCACATGGAATAAATCCCTTTTATAAGACATTTATGAGATATATGAAGAGATTAATGTGGTGAGTTAAATTGTATATACTTCTACAAAGGATTAATAACACATTACATGTTTTCTACCTGTTGTGATATTTTCAAAATATTCATTATGGTAGGAAAATATCAGTATAATCCAGGAGTACTGTATAGGATGAAGTCATAACTATCCAATTGTACTTTAGAGTGTATAAGGGATATGTTCATGTTACTTGGAGAAGAATTTACACAAGTTTTAGGGGAGAAAAAATATTATTTCTTTAGATAATTAAGATATAATATCATAGTCATGAAAAGGTAGTGAGAAATAAAAGATTATTAAAACCAATGGTATCCATATCTAAAAATATCAAGTACATTGAAAATTATGATGCAACTGAAGAAGCATTGTAAAAATATGAAACAATTTATTCATGTTTTTAGAATCACACATAGTAAATAATATTTTATCATAATATAAATTATGATAGTATTACTATTCAAACTATCAAAGATTTCAAGTTATGATATTGGAAAAAAGGAACATCATTAGGGATATCACCTCTTCAAGAGTCTTACTCAAGGAGGTGAGGTCATAGATAGCATGATACCCACGTAGAAGAGATGTGGCAGACCCAATGACTAAATCTATAACTTAATAGAATAACAATCTTATGATGTGAAATATAACAAGCATAGTTAACAAATTACCTATTATGAAAGTGAGAGTGTTATAAAAGAGGGTTCCATCATCCAAACTTGATCAATTCTTTTCAATTTCCATATCATGTATACAGTGAGTTATGCATGATTTATTCTCATCATAATATTTTTTGTTACTATGCATATTTTGTTTAAATGGTAATGTCTATAGATAATTTTTCATACCAAAAGGTTGTATCTATTTTTAGGATATAGTGATAACCAAAAGTGTGGTTCAAGGAAGACTTTCAGCATTGGTTCATCACCAGACTCAATTTTTCGACCAATTTAGAAGAGATTAAAGAAGAAATTGAGCATCTTGAGAGAAGGCTGGAGGATTCATGGGATGAGGACAACTTTGGCATTCTTGTTGAAAAGAAAAACCTCCTTGCTGTCATACTCTTGGAGCAAGAAAGAGCTGTCCGAGAGAAATCCCGAGCTACTTGGCTTAGAGAGGGGGGTAGAAACACGGCCTTTTTTCAGGCCTGCATCAAAGAAAGGAGGCGTACAACTGTTCCCAATATCCGAATGGGTGATGGGTCTTTTACCCAAGATATTGAGGTCGTGGGAGGTATGGCCTTTGATTATTTCAAAATGTTGCTGGCTGATCCTAACCCATCTATGCAGGAAGGCTATCCGTCTGAACAAACCGACTTGTTTAGCTTCTTATCCAGGGTGGTGTCCAGTGAGGTGAATCTGGCTTTGGAAAAAATTCCTGATGTTGATGAGATTTGGGAGGCAGTTAAGGCCCTTAATGCTGAAAGTGCCCCAGGGCCAGATGGCTTTCCAGGATCCTTCTACATCAGTTTTTGGGAGTTGGTTAAAGGGGAGGTCGTTGAGGCCATCCAGGACTTTTTTAGAGGGGGATACCTACCTAGGGTAGCTTGCGCGTCGAAAATTATTCTCATTCCAAAAGTGAAAGACCCTTCTTCGCTCAATCAATATAGACCAATTAGTATGTGTAACTTACCGTTCAAGATCCTGGCAAGCATTCTCAACAGAAGGATAGCGGTTCATCTTCCCCAATGGTTCTCTGAAAATCAACAAGGTTTTATCAAAGGGAGATCTACTCAATAGGCCATTTCCATGGTACATGAATTGGTGGGGGATATCAACATCAAGTCGCCCGGATCCAATGTGGTGATTAAAGTGGATATGCACAAAGCCTACGATAAAATGGAATGGAGCTTTATCATTAAAGTGTTGGGGATTATGGGCTTTTCCAGAGGGGCTGTGGACTTACTGTTTAGAATTTTCAACTCTCCCTGGTTGGCTATTTCTTTCATGGGAAAGCAATGTGGGTTTTTCAAGACCAACCGTGGACTGCGACAGGGAGATCCCCTCTCTCCCAGCCTCTTCAGTTTGGTGCAGGACGTCCTTAGAAGATATATCGAGGGGAAAGCTCTTAATGGAAGCCTCCGTCCTTACCGTGGTAGATCCAATACTAACGGTATCTCACATATCTTTTTTGCTGATGACATGCTATTTTTCTTGAATGGTAACAGGCGTACCATTAGATAATTTAACAGGGTAATGGAAACTTACTGCAAGTGGAGTGGCCAGACCATCAATAGAGAGAAATGTAGCATGTTTATCTCCAAATGGTGTTCAGACAATAGGGGGAAAAAGATTACAGATGCGCGGGGTATGCAGAAAAAGTCCTTTCCTATGGAATATTTAGGAGCTCCTATTGCTCCAGGAAGGGTTCGGATTCGCCACTTTGATGGGCTAGTTGGGAAAATTACAACCCGTATTACAAATTGGAAGAATCGATTCTTGTCTTTTGGGGGGCGCATCACGTTGGTTAATTGTGTCTTGTCCTCGATCCCCATGCACGTGCTTTCAGTGCTTAACGCTCCAAAGGCAGTGCTGCACAATATTGAAAAGGTGCTGACAGGCTTCATATGGGACTCACACAATGAAGGAAGACTTCACTGGACTTCATGGGACAGGATGGCTAGAGATATTTCTGATGGTGGTATTAATATTCGAAGTGTCAAAGGGGAAATGTTGGGCATGCAAGCTAAACTTGCGTGGGATTTTCTGGAAAACAAATCGATGTGGGCAAGATTTATCAATAATCGATATGGCAAACAGATGGACAGTGGCAGAGGGACTTCCTCACGACTCTGGCTCATGATTTCTAAACATTTACTAGTGCTCCGCATGAATTCCAGGTGGCTGGTGGGTTGTGGGAAAATTAATTTCTGGAAGGAGAACTGGGTTGGCTCACCACTGGGGTTCCCAGGCTGTCCGGCCCTGAAGATCTCATTTTCTCAGGCAAGCAATTTCAGGTCATTTATTCAGGCCATCCTCACACCCGACCAGCTGAAGGTGTTTGACAACATCACCTTGAACGAGGAACCGGACAAGCTCATATTTACGGGGTCGGCTTCGGGTGCCTTCTCTGCTAAGGGGTACCGCTCGGTGTCTTCCGCCCATGGCATCCCCGACCGATGGAGTGGAACGGTTTGGTGCGGCGATCTTCCGGTGAAATACAACTTTCTTTTTTGGCGTCTTCAGAACAATGCTCTCCCAACCGATGAACAGGTGAGGAACAAAGGGATCTCTTTGAAATCTAAATGTCTTTGCTGTATTGCTTCCAAGGAGGAGTCGGTCGATCATCTTTTCTTTGCCAGTGACTGGGCGACTACAGTCTGGAGCTACCTGGGCGAGGCTTTCGGGTGGGGAAGTCGGGCAGCCACACTTTCCACGTTTCTGCATCTTTGGTTCTTGGGTTTTGAAGATAACTCTTCAGAGAAAAAGGCGCGGGCAGTGCTGCTTGTTGCGGGCTGTTGGAGCATCTAGAATACCTGAAACCAAAGACGTCACGGGGACACGTCCTGCTCGCGCCTGGCCATGATGGTTAGAACCAGGTGCATCGTGGTTGAATTGATTCTTTTAATCAAAGGATGGATGAATATTCCTACACTTCGAGTTTTCATGGCAGGTAACTCTACTGTTCGCACCTTACAGGATGCTAATAGGCGAGGCAGATGGGTGAAATGGAATCCTCCAAGCAGTGGGTTGAAATTGAATGTGGACGGGTCATGTGTGTCTGGTTTTATGAGGGGTGGGGGAGTGGTTCGTGATCCCCAAGGGGCAGTGATTCTGGCCTTCAGTGATGGCTTTGGAGCAGGAGACTCCCTCAGGGCGGAAGCTTTCGCGATGCTGAAAGGTATTGAGCTTTGTCACTCGCACAACATTAAGTTAGAATCGATCGAGACCGATTCGACTATCCTCCATGGTTCGCTGCAGGGGAAGTTCCAAATCCCTTGGACCATTGTCTACATTAGTCGTAAGTGCAAATGTCTATTGGATCCACATGTGATTATTAGTCACACATGGCGCGAGGGGAACATGGTGGCTGACTTCCTCGCCTCAGGAATTACAAATGGTGATCGTAATTTTTTGTTTTCCAGGCTGGGGTCTCTTCCACATGCATGTGGTAACTTTGTTAGGGCAGATGAATTGGGTCTCCAATACTTTAGACCTCCTTAGGTTTGTTCTGTGTAAGGATTTTCCCACCTTGAAATAATAAAAAGTTAATGTTGGATGGATGGTTTCAGATAATAGGTTGGTATTTTATATCTTGTAGAAGAGGTTTTCTTTCTTTTTGGAGTGGTCTCCATTAATGGAAGAATTTTTTGGCTTGGGTATCTTCTCCTTAAGGCAGAGTTACTATGAAATTGTTTCATTTGGGAATTAAAAGTGTTATTGTTCTTTATAAGTTCTATTTTTAGGAATTTATGAAAATATTGTATATCTCCTTGGAAAATTTAAACCATTTATTTGGATTTTTATCTTATACTAAAGTGGTTTCTTGGTAAATTCCTTATTTCATGTTTGAAATTGAATTTATTAAGATACTATGATTTTTTGAAGTACTTGTATGGATTTTTTAAATGGTGTTTAGGTTATGAATTTAGTTTTGACCCAATTTTAGTTATTAAAGGGTTAAAAATATGTTTTAATTAATGAATTTAGCTTTTATGTATGGTTTTGACCTCTATGTGATTTATAAAATGGTTATATAATATATTTAAAATGTTGATTTGAAATGTGAGTGTGATTTACCCCTTGTATAAATTCCTTGATGAATTATTTAAAATTTTCTGAATTTTTAGATTATATCAATAAATTGAGAAAGTATGTTTGGAAAGGTTTTTTATGAAATGTGAAAGGTATTGGAATCTTGAACAGTGTTTTGGTGTCAAAGGCTTAGTTGGAACTTTGGTTTTTTTAAATAGTGGATTTGAGACACCCCTTGATTTCCCCTTCTTTGTATACACCTTATGTGGGCTCCTGATCACTATGTAATTTTTTTTCTCCCCTTATGTAAGAATTTTCTTGTTATACCATTGGAACATTGTATATGTATATTGATTTTCATCATTGGTTGTTAGGGGTGAGGGTAGTTGTTATTATGACTTTTGTGTTAGAATTAGATCATTTGTTCCTATAAATCACTTCCTTTTTATTATTCATGGGAAACAACATACTAAGTGTAAGATCTATCTTTTTACTCTATTTGGTATATACACTAATAGTTTCCCACCATTCATGCTAGGAACATGGAATGGATGGGGGTTGGTCATCGTAATGATGCATGTGTGGGATAATTGGAAAACTGGCTTCTAGACCTCATCACATGGCGGAAACTAGTTCCAGGTGGTTATATACTTATATTGTTAGATTCGTGGAAATTTATGAATCCTAAGTATATCCCATGAAACATCATATTTCTTGATTCTTGGTTAATGATTGAGGAGATTTTGGTCTACTTATTATTTGTATCATTTCCCCTACTTCCATTATAATGAAACCTTTTTTATGTTACATATATGTATGATGACATGTGTGGTTCCTTTTTTTTATGAATGATATGCGAGTATATTAGCTCTTTTTTCTTTGGAAAAATAGAATTCAATGATGTTGGAAAAACTTTTTTGAATCTAATTACTGTTGTGTGGTTTTTGAATTGCGAATTCAAGTTTTTTTTTAGAATCATTTGATTTGATTAGATTTTGTTTGATCATATTTGACTATATGAGTTATATCAGGGGTTGATCCTTGGTCTTAGGGTGGAAAGGGAGGATTATATGAAAATAATGGTTATCTCACATGTTTCTAGAAACTATGTAGTGATTGTGAAGTCAAGTTTGATTCCTTAGTAAAGTGTTATTCTTGGTCAGAACAAAATTTCCCAACCCATGTGGCCAAAGTGTGCACCTCACTAGTTTCTAGTAATTACACCATTTGGACTTCTATTGATCCTAGATTACTCCAAAGTAAATTATCACTTGTGGGAGGTGGATTTAGGAGTGTGTTTATTCCCTTTGTAGATTTGGATAATGTGAAACTAGTTTGGATGCTTGTGTGGTTCTTGTTTTTTCATAGTTTTCTTAAAAAAATTATTTTAGAAAAAATGGGGATTTTTTTTAGACAAGTTTGCAATGTATTTTGAAAAGGGAAATAGGTTTTTATGAGTTTCCTTATAGTGATTGGTTTTTAAAGTGAAATTCAATTTTAAAAGGGGTTTTTTTGATATGCCTCATTTATGAAGTGTGTGTTCCACTAGGGTTGTTTTGTTTTAAAAGATGGGATTTCTTGGTTTAAAAGTTTACACCTTGATGGAGGGTGATTTCAAAATTCATTGGTGAATATTGTAGTTTCAAAAGAGAATTTCTTTTAGTATGGTTCACATTCCTTGTCTGAGGTCTTGTTATTTTGGTTTCATTCATGATTATGATGGAGTTGTTTCAGTTATTCTTTGACGCATGAATTTATGTGGTTCATGTCTCCTGTTGTTTGTACTATGCCACCTAGAATGGTTGAAATAGTTTCTTTAGTTCTGATTCCTACCCAGACTCTAAGTTGAGTGGTGGAAATGGATCCTTCATTAATATCATAACCTACTTTGAAGTTATGGGGTCAATGTAAAACTTTTTTCATTAGTGTTCAGGGGTTAGTGGGAGTTTGTGGTGGTTAGAAGAGATCGAGGTGGTCCTTGATTCTATTGGGACACCCAAAGATTCATGGGTGAGAGTTATTGAGATCATTTTTTTAGTTTTAGGAAATTTTAGTGAGAGCCATTGGTATCTTCTCAACTACGTGTAGGTATGTATTGGGATCTCTTGAGGATATAGTTTATTAAGTGGTTCTTTCTTAAGGACATGATATTGAGCTTAAGATCATGTTCCTTTTTTAGGGTGATAGGTCAATAAGTGTTTATTTCGATCACCTTTTAAAGATGGTTATATTTTACTCAAGGATGGTAGTTAGTAATTATTAGAAAGATCATTTCTTTCGAGATGGTCTTCCAATAGACCTTAGTTTAGATATACATTTATTGGACCTAAAAACCTTTTAGGATGTCGTTATCATGGACATAAAAAGGAAGATTACCAGTTTATGATGCCTATCGTGTGTGATACCTTAGTCTCATTGAGTATACAGTGGATGTATGGTGGCAGTATGAATAACCTAGTATGAAAAGGGAAAAAGAAGGATAAGCTAGGTCTTGAATCAAAGGTCCTTTCTAATGGAAAGAATATATCCCTCACGTGCTTCTAGTGTGGGGATCTAGGGAATTCTAATCCCCATTTCTTGATGTCCCCTTGAGTTTGTCTCTATTGTATCTATTTATGGTTTTGCATAATATTTATAGGATGATTTTTCAGAAGAGGTCTCAGGATGTTCTTTTATGGATAGGTTGTTTTTTTTGGGACCTTTCATTTTATGTTCATGATATTGGTTTTGGGATATTTGGATTTGGTTTTAGGGATATTTTGGATGATTCCATTTTGGTATGTTTTGATGGATTCCTTAAATGCTATTTTATGGAATTACATTCTTCACTTGGGGAATGATTTCCCCTTTTAGGTAAATCTGGATAGTGTTCTGGTTTACCTCATTCGATGTGGTTATCTATGAGAGTTTTTTGTAGATAATTGTTATTTGGGTTATAATATCTAGATATTTTTGGTTATATAAATTCTTTAGTTGAGCATTTTATGTGCTCAATATTCATAAAGGGGAGTGTCCTTGGGGTGAAAAATAGGGTAACTAGGGTGTGTGATCCACTAGTTGTTTTTGGTATACTTGTTGGTGTTTCAGATGTGACCATTTGGTATGGAATATGAGAAGGTGATCCATGTTTTGACCCTAGTTTATCAGTGTGTGTTGTGACTAAAGGTGAGAGCCCATGTCATTGTTTTAAGGATGTTTTTGGTTGTGATTGTATTTATATTGTGGTTGTTTTTATGCTCTAGGTTATTTATCATAGTAGTTTTTCTTTTATTAAACCATGTTATAGAAACTCTAAATAGTGGGGAGAACATGTTAGGTATATTTTTCTTCATAGGACTTGCAGTTTGAGGTTCTCATTTGGGTGTTCTTGGAGATGTCTAAAATCTTGGGGTTTATTGGTTTGATCATTCTTAGGATTTTAGTTGTTGGATTTGTGGTTGGATCATATTGATTGGTTCATTTGGTTGGGTCCTCATGGGATATTTTATTTATTCTTACCTCTTTTTTTCAAACATGGACTTTCTTGGGGAAGAAAGTGGCATGGTGGGAATTTTGTGACACCCCCATGTCACGATTTTGTTTATTAGGTGTTATTTTATCATTTCTTGAGTGGTTTTTAGTTTTTGTTTTTTATGATACCAAAATTAAATTATTTTGAGGATTTTTGTTAGGAGAACTATTTTACCTCTTGGTTAGTAATAATCATGCGGTACCCATGCAGGAAGGCCTATAATTTTGATAGAGTTGTCTTTTACAACTTTCGCATAATCAGTCAAACCATGTTGAGCTCCCCTAAGACCTTGAAGCATCTTGGGTTTGTTTGGGGTGAGGTGTATGGTTTTTCTAAGCCATGAAGAACATAAAGAGAAATCGTGAAACATAAATTTTTGGGAGGAAGTAGCTCCAAAATGGTTGGTTCATAGTTTTTCTAACAGTGAAACAAAACTGTGTGGTCTACCCAGGCATTTAATTTTTGGTTTTTCTCAAAATGAGCCTCTTTAATTTTAAGTGGTTTTCACTCAGATTCTCCCCATTTACATTAGAAACCCCATGGTATATAGGGTGGATATTCTTCTTCCTCATCCCCTTAATTCATATATCTCCATTAGTGATTTCCAAGAAAATATGTGGTATTTATTATTATCATTATCCCCAACTTCGTATTTCTTATCTCCTAGGTTTCCTATACCTATTGAGACCCTAATCCATTGTGAAATCTAGGGATTGGGTTTCGTATGGTTTTACCCTTGGTATTTTGTCTTTTATGGATTAGAGTGGTGGTTTTATTTCTTGTTCGAAAAGACTTCATTACAGGATACACTTTTTGGCTTGGATTTCTTCTCCTTGAGGTAGGCGTTGCTATGAAATTCTTTCATTATGGAATTCAAAGAGTGCTTTTTCTTTATAAATTACCTTTTTATGAAATTATAAATATATATGATATCTCCTTGGTTATTTGAAACTATTTTGTTGTGTTTTGAGCATGTCCTAATGTGATTTCTTGGTAAATTACATGATTAAATTTTTGAAATAGAATTTTTAAAGATTTTATGCTTTTCAGAATTTCCCATATAGTGTTTTTAAATGTATTTCTAGTTATGCATTGGGTATTGACCTGGTTTTGGTTTTCAAAGGCTGGAAATTATGTTTTAAAAAGTTAATTTGGTATTGAATGAAGGTATTGAACTAAAAATAATTTATAATGGGGTTATTTAATGGATTTAAAATTTTGATTTGAAATGTGTACATGATTTTCCAACTGTGGAAATTCCTTAATGGATTCTTTAAAATGTTTTGAATGTTCATATTATATCTGTCATTTTAAAAATGGGTTTTTGATTGGTTTTTTTATGAAATGTGAAAGTGCTTGGCATCTGTAACCATGTTTTGATGTTAAAGTCTTAGTTGGAACTTTGGTTTTTTAAAATGGTGGATGTGAGACACCCCATGATTCCACCTTGTTTTATACCCCTTTGGGTGGTTTCTTGATCACTATGTGATGTTTTTCCTCCCCTTACATGGGAATATTCTTCTTATGTCATGGGTTTATTTTATATGTATTGGTAATTTCATCATTAAGTGTTAGGGTTGATGGTATTTCTGATTATTCCTTATGTGATAGACTTGTATCATGTATTCCTATTCCTCACTTCATATTTATTTGTCATGGGAAACCATGTACTAAGTGGAAGATATAACTTGTATCTATAGTTGGTTCACAAACTACTAGTTTTCTACAAGTTTTGCTTGGAACAAGGGATATATGGGGGTTGGTTGTCACATTGATGCTTGTATGGGATAATTTAAAGACTAGTTAGTAGACTTTAGTGGATTCCAATAGATGGTTTTGAGTGGTTATAACCTTATATAGTTAGAATATTAGCACATTCAGAATCCTAGGTAGATCCCATGAAACATTTTATTTCTTAATTCTTGGAAAGTTATTGAGGGGATTTTGATCTAGTTATTATTTGTATCATTTACCATGCTTTTATTGTTATGAAAACTTATTTTTTTTTATGCTCGATATATGTATTATAAATGAATTATTCATGTTTTTTATGCTTGATCTATGTGTGTGTTTGATCTTTTTCATTGGAAAATAGTTTTCAAATATGTTGGAAACCCTATTTTGAATCTAAATACTATTTTTTGGGTTATTTAATGTGGATTTCAAGATGGTTGTTATGTTTTATAGATGGGTTGAACTAGTGAAATTTTTTAAAGTTTCCAATTCATTTTAAATAAAATAAATGGTTTGTTTTGAGAAATGTAAACTGGTGTATTTGTGGTTTATTAATTTCTTAGGTTGGTGTATTTTTTTCAAAACATATTTTTTAGGTTAAAACAATATATATGAATATTTTGGAATGTAGTTTATAGAGTTATTTGACTTTTATTATAAAAATGTGAAAATTATACTTTCTAGTTCATTTTTAAACTAGCATAGATGAATTTACTTATGAAATGAATTGTATAGTTTCAGTGGGTTGTGGTGACCTAATAGGATTTTTGTATCATTCCTATATAATTTTGGTTAATTTTTTTTAATGTATTTCATTCTTGTTCATTGTGGTTGACATCAGGTGAGTTGGGTGGTGGTGAGAAATTTGAGGTTTCATGGAGTTAGTTTAGGATTGACAGTTGGTGTTGTATATGTTCTTATAGAATATTTTTTTATGGATGTTTCTTCTATATATGAAAATGGTTCGGACCAGTTTAGTTGATTATGGCATGTTTTCATTATTCTTTCATTTTAATCTTGTATTTATTTATTCTATTATATTTTATATTTATTTGGGTAAAATTATTCCTAAATGTATTCATGTGATGACCACGAAGTATTTTCTAATGTGTGGGGATTTAGAATTTCCTTTGAGCCCTTTGGTGATTCTGGTTTGGTGTCAGGCTTGGTGTAAGCCCAATAAAATAAGAAAAATCAAATACATATTTGGTTTAGAGCCATGGAATTAGGCCCAAACCATGAAAATAGGTTATAGCTAGTATTTCACCTATTAAGGTTACTAAATTAATTTTAGTAGGGATTTTAAACTACTATTGTTTAAACAGTGGAAGTAGGACATGTATATCCGCAGTTTGAACCATGATAATTGGCCATGCATGGCCATAGTTTAAGTGTGGAAATGAATGTGTGATACAATAATTAAAATAATAAAACTTTTAGGTTATAACCGCGGTTTTAACACTATATATTTGTAGCTACATACATGGTTTAACCATGGGTATTGGAACCTAATTACCTAGTTAAAACTGTGGAAATTAGACCCTACATTCACAGTTAATAACCATGAAAATTGAAAGCTACTACAACAGTTTTATATATGGGTATTTTTAGATACAACCATGGTTAACACCATGTCAATAGCTTCTAAATACCATTAAAAATGTTCCTACTAATCTACAATGAAAACCAACAATCCTTCATGGCTTCAGCATCATAGAAAATCACTCACAACCTCTAGCTACCAGCAAAATAAAAAACTCATACCTTGAAACTTACAATAGAAATGAAAAAGATTTCAATATATATCACAAGAATTCAAACTATCCCCAATATAAACAATATAAAATTTCAATATCAATATCCTCATAACAAAACAAAACTATATGATAAAATTCAATGTATAAACCAAGAATAAAATTTACATATGAAATTTACCTCAATATCAGTATCACCTGAACCATCACGAACCTCATCATCACCTATAGAAACACCAACATCATTATCACATACTCCTAGACCATTAACATCCCCTTAATCATAAGAATCATCATCTACATTGGTATATAAACCTAGATCAGTGGAAGGGGTGGGGAATTCTTATAGATCAAATGTACATAAATGGAAACACATTTAATTAATTAAAAAATTCAATGTTTATATAGTGATTCTTATAATATCATTGAGTTGACAATAAATTACACTAAATTTATTATAGATGGATGCTGACGGTGATTCCTAATGTTTATAGTTAAAGATGATGTTTTCAAATAATTGAGCCCATATAAGCTGAAGTCTATAAACTATTTGCGATGGTGGAATGAAATTTTCCAATGTTCTATAGTAATGAATATAGTTGGATGAACTATTCATAATAGTGAAGTTGATTTTAAATTGAATACATAATAGTTTAATAATATTTAATAATAATTAGTAAAAAAATTTAGAATAGTTAACTAGAATTTACTCTCTGTGTATGGGTTGAAGATATTTTGTATAATATTTAACTGATAATTATTCAAGTTGAGTAACAGTAATTTGTAAGGTATGTATGTTAGAGAAGATTTCTATATAGTTTGTGTGATGGTTTATATACTGACACATAATAGTGAATGCATTATATTGAAGGCTATGTGTGGGTGAAAAATATTTGAAACATGGGATGTGATTATTATAAAAAATCAAATATTTTTAGATACTAATGTTGATGGATAATCAATAAATATATTATTAATGGGATCATTGTTTGATTATGGTGATAATATAATATTTTGAGAGATGGAACTAAATAAGATTAAAATATTTATGGTCTAATATAGAATGAAAACAAAGGATATATCTAATATTTATTATCCATGATGACTCACGAACAAAAAAATTAATATAATAAAGAAGGATGTTTGAAATATAGAGCAATAGTGTAAGTGATTTAATGAGAGGATAATGATCTAAATGGAACAAAATAAGAATGAGAGATTAACTAAGTCTGAAGATAGTTAAAATTTTAAATGATATTCAATTCATGACCCTATTATTCTATATTTTCATTCATGTATGGATTTCATAAAAGGGGAAAATGATTATAATTTATTAAAATAATTAACACATCATTCCATCTATGGGGAACACATATGTTTTTGGGTGAAGATATAAAATATATTAATGAAAAGATTCATCATTGACCTATAGTATACCACATCTTGAAGAAAATTTGATGGATTATTGTATCATAAGTAGGATGCTTAAATAAAATGTTGGGATTCCATTATAATTCTATGCGTATGAGGATAAAATCCAACCATTTATAATATTTTATATAAAATAAGTGGGTAAAATTTCACATGTAGCTTACCAAGAACAATAATTATTTTTCCATAGAAACTAAGAGATTAAATTTATAAAATTCATTGTTTACACTATGTTTTCATTAAATACTATTTATGAAACATGTACGTTGAACATGTTTAAGAATACCAATTCACTCTGAAAAGTTTAGAGGTTTAGTTTCAGAAAAAAATATATTAAATTTCTTTTTATTTTTTTAAAAAAGTAAATCTTAGTTATGTTACCTAGAGGTAATGATGAAGATACAACCTTTAACATTTTATTAGTGTGAATAATATCATTATCCCCATTTCATCACATAGTATCTAAAATGATGGTAACTTTATTATCACTATTGATAATGATAAAATAATTATAATAAATATGAACCACCAAATAATAATCAAAGTTTATTGAATCAATTTTATCACTATAAGAAAGATCCCAAAATTCCATGATCTAACCTTTAGCTTGAGGATTATTTTAGACCATCTATATTTTTACATATAACACCAAAATATGATCATTATACATATAGGTCATGTTTTATCATACCTGACGCCATGAAAAATTAAATCTTTATTAACATATAATCTATAAAAATACTATTATGTGAATATTTATGTAGGTAATCAGCCATTCTAAATAATACTCATGCTATTAAACATATATTATATCAATTGGTAAGTTCTATTGTGGTATTAATATCAAACATAATAATGAATAATATCACGTCAAATTATGGCTAAAGATGATATTGAGAAAGATTAATGTCATTATAGTGCATTCCATGAGAACATGATGACTATATAATGATTTCATCAATTTTATCTTGAATAAATAATAAAGGAGTGCAGTATATAACTTAATGAGAAAAATAAAACAATGACTACATGTGGCACAATATTTCTTACACATCAAGGAATAGATATTTCTATGAAATGAAACCCTATTTGGTGTTGTGGTGGTGAAAATTCTCATTTGATAATTGTACATATATTCTATCTGATTGATAAAGTAAGTGAAGATATACAAAGACATTCAAAATCATGGTAACATCATCACATTACATTGATTATTATTTATATGCCATATGTTTTCTTGTAGATTCATTATGATAAAGACACACATGTGACATACATTGATAATGTTTGATCACTTATGGTGTTATCTCAAAGACTACATGAATTTCATATCCAAACTCCACTTACGCAATAAAGAGAGGAAAGCACCTGATTTCAAGACATAGTTTCATGTTTTTCAACAACTAGTATTGAAGAAGCACTATATAGAATTCACAAAGTGCATGAGATCACATAAAGAATGTGATGGTGTTGGATGGAAGTGTAAAAACCATCTATAGATGAAAAGAACATGTGTGAAGACATTTCTATAACGGAAAGATTGTTTTGTAGTATTAGTTTGAACTTAAAGTGCAAAAATTAAATTTTGGAGAATCATGGAGACTGATATAAATTTAATTTATACCTAATGAAATTTATTCAAATAATATGGTGTTCTACTGAATCTAGATAGGTATAATTAGAGGTTTATAATAAAGGGTACACATTTCCCAAAATTAATTAATGAATTGTATATGAAAACAATATATATGAGGAGAAGAATTATAGCAAAAGAAAAATTTGATAGAAACAATGAAAGTAATTTTAACATTAGAGGTCAAAAATAATAAGTTAATTGGGAATTGGAAAAACTGAAATACCGAAATAGTAAAAAAGGAAGAGAGACAAAACATAAGATGTTAACAATCTGAAATATATCATTCCAGGAGAATACAGTCATGTATAATGTGTCTAATATAACTTAAAGTAGCATATATACCTAAAATAATTGTAATGTTATTCCTTCCATCTTGAGTTTCACTTATATTTAGATAATTTCATTAAACTATATTCAAAATATTATATAAACAACAAACTTTGTTTTCATCGTTGTTAATCATCTATAAAATCTCTCTTAAATGGAAGTTAATTAGAAGTTGAAAATCATGTTTGACGTATTTTTAATGATTTTAAAAGGAGTAAAACCAAATTATGATATTCATTTATGTGAATATATAACGTATTATAAAATTAAAAAATTGAAAATTATTTTTAATATAGATTGTGAACACTAAAGTCAACATCCCATGTATTTAACAAACCTGGTTAAAGAACATAATCAATATTTCAAATTACATTAGGCATTATTTCCCCTTAAAATAAATATCATAATAATCATAAATATTTTTCCTAGCATTTTTTAAACCCTTTAAATCTTAGAAATCTTACACTTTGGTGGAAAAAGGTCTCAATATCCCATGTTTCATGTCAAGGTTAATTACCAAACTGTTACCCAATAATTAATTGTATGTAACCATTTAAGGATTTATTTTGAGCTTTATTACATATAAATTCATCAAGTAAATTGCACCTTAATAAACCCAGTTAAGGAACATCACACATTTTGGTTTAATGTATATTGGACATGTTTTACCCCTTAAAATCAATACCATATTCCTCTTAATAATTTTCCATAGCATTTAGAAAACAGTTTAAAGTATAAAAACATTAAATTATTTGGGTGATTATTAATATTAGAACTTGATTAATATATAAAATAAAAGAATCATAAGGAATTCTACATAGAGTAGTGAGAGAATATCCACAAACATACCTTCATGAATTGTACATAGTTACAAAATTTCAAAGTACTTTAATATTTTGGGTTGAAAGTAGGCATAGTTGATGATATTTATTAGATATTTAGTAAATGAGATTGTATGTATCTAAAAAAATAATATATATATTAATTAAATTAAATTGTGTTCATATTTAATATATAATACAGTTTTGGTGTATGATAATGTGTAAATAAGGAAATTGAATTAAACATAAGAAAGCCATAAATATGTTAATATAAATTTCAATATATAATACTATGTAAATAACAATGTAATTTCAATCTCATTACATGATAATACAATTTAAAGTTCAATATAATCTATGGTAAAACGTTTTATTTTGATAGAGATATAAATAATAATGTAAAATACAATTTCATTATAGTATAAAATGTAAAATAAATTGTAATATATACTTTAATATAAATTAAAATATAAATAGTAGTTTAAAATCATGATAAATCATTTAAAAGGAAACTGTGTTCTTCACCATGAAATGACACGTATATTAATATGAACTAAAATATAAATGACATGTACATGATGTATTTAATGATAATGTAGAAACATCATGTACATTAAGTGATTGAAATTTCATACATAATGATTATAAACATAAAATTCATTGAGAAATTTCAAGTATATTTAGAAAATGAGACTCCATGTATATTAAATAAATTAAACTAAAATCATATTCAATATGAACTAAAATTTTAGTGCATGATACTGCATACAGATTAAACTATTTTTTAGACAAGTTAATGAAATTTATTCAATCATAAAATGCATGTATATCTAGAAAATGAGATTAAATTCATTTAGTAAAACCTTATACATATTTAGGAAATTATATTTTATGCATATTTAAAACCAAAATCATTTTCAATTCATAATACTCAATAAAATTTCACAAGATGTAATTTTTCATGTTTCAATAATGTTTAGTCTATTAATTGAATAATATTTATTGCATTGTTATATTAAGGTTTCAGGCATTAATAATTTTATACATAATCAATTATAATTTTCACATTTATGTATATTAAATTTAGAAACATATTTTTTTACTCTTTATATTACTATAATAATATTGAATACCAATTGTCAGGATAATGCGTGAGTGATATTAATTATTGAAAATACATGAAATATATACATTATTGTCATTTTTATAGCCCATTCGATGTCTTTTCAAGAAGAAATGTAGAATAAGTTTTAAAGTGAAAACATTTAGGAGTAACTATTTCACATAAGAATAGAAATATTGGAAATATGAAAATAATGAAATAACAATTTATGCAGATGGAATAGATTAAACATCATAAATGGTTGTGTCTTAAAAAATAAATCCGGATAAGTAATTAAAAGATTTCATACCTTTGGGGCCTCACATGCCATGGATGTGACTATTTGATATTACATGTATAAAAATTAAAATTACAATAAACAAAAAGTGAATCATACATTTATATAAACCTAAAGTGAATTTAATTGATAGTGTCTTATATATTTATAAAAAATAAATATAATACAATAAAGGAATTATATGAAATAAGAAATATATAGATAAAGAATACCAAGTTGGATATAAATGAATAAAAATTAATATTTTAATTTACAAAATTATTTAACGTAAATTGCATTATACATGTATTGAAACATAGTAGAGTTAATAAACCGATACAATATGGTAATACAACTAAAAAATATTAAATAAATACTTCATTTCTCACTAAAATGAATGTGCATTATACTAAACATGTATTAAATAGAAATTTCATTACACATGTATATAAATTGAAAGTGTATTACACAAAACCATGGTGACATATAACCAATTTCCACAGTTTTAATAAACCATTTCAATATTTGTGTAGAAATAGGGACTTTTTCTTATTGTATGGGCTAGTTCCTAAAGTAACTTTAAAAATATTTCTTATGGTCTTTAAATATCATGATGACTAGACATAGATG
The DNA here is from genome assembly GCA_963277665.1 of Viscum album. NCBI lineage: Eukaryota > Viridiplantae > Streptophyta > Magnoliopsida > Santalales > Viscaceae > Viscum > Viscum album. The sequence goes on along the minus strand of OY728162.1, from coordinate 190,083,176 downwards.
ATGTGTGACCATCGGGTGTTGGGATCTCATAGGAATTGAGATTTATTCTTAGGAATCTTTACTAAATGATCTCCAGTTGATGAGAACACGAGGTCCAACTTTCCATTTGGAACACCACATGTTTCTTATCTCATTAGTTGTATCTATTTGTGAACATGCTTATTGGTCTCATAAATTGAGGTTATTATCGATATGTTCCATTTTATTATACACTTTAATGAAAGAAAAAAACTATGGAATTGATGTCATAGTGAGGTATCTTGTGTTGGGTGCATCATTAGTGGTATGACATTGATTTAATAATCATGATAGATTTTTTCACTCTTGAAAGAAAGTTATATCTCAGGACCAGTTGATCAAGATGGTAGTATCATCACTAAATCAATGACCATGGTAGAAGAATGTAGGTCTATCTAGTGAGTTCATTGTACAATCAAACAATAAAGGATGATGAAATAAAGCGTGTGTTCTAGTTAATGAGATATCACATGTCCAAGCGATCATATTACATGGTGTGTTTTCATAGGAAATATTGTCACTACTATGACTATACCTTTTATATTTATGGGTCTTGATGAGTTGTTAGACTCCACTCCTGCTTTGTGAATAGGGTTGAATTATATCAAGATAAGGTCCTAGAGGGTCACATACTTGGAATATTTAAAACTCTGGAATATTATAATTAATAGGAATATAGGATAGGTGGTCCCCACCATGGGGTCTAGGAGAAGTCTAAGTTTGAGTGATTTCCCTAAAATAAATGTATTCAAATTATTTTAGTTTTTAATAATTGTTGTCAAATTTATTTATTAAAAATATTCACAATATATTAAATTAATATATGAAAAAATCTTATATGAATGAATTTTATTTTAATAATCAAGTTTCCTTTAATATTTTTGGGAATAATGAGTCGAGTTAATGACTCAATTTTATCATGTAATATATTTATAATATTATGATAAAGTGATAAAAACATAAATGACATAAATGAAATTTTTAGTTCCTCATAACATGTATTTTCAAGCTTATTTAGTGTGTAAATCATATATGGGGGGTCGAGGATCCAATTTTGATTATTTTCACCTCACTATATAAGTGGGAGGAGACTCTCATTTTGGGTACTATTCATCACGTGAATTTGAGAGCCGCTCTATCCTCTATACCACATCCTAGGGATAGAATATATCAATCCATGTAACTGATATGAGTTCTCCTTGACATATTAATAGATATAAGTAATCGTGATCATTAGGATATTGAAGGAACCGTTGGATCTCCACAATAGCACTCAAATTTAAATGATCAACATTCCTACAGAATTTCAATGTGTGTTTGGATGATCTAGAGGGATCCTCATTTAGTTACATAGAGAAACGGTCATCATCGATGACTGGTTTTCAAAAAAAATATTCAAATTTAATGAGGTGTATTTTAATTTATTTTTTATGCTTAAATTATTCATGTGAGATAATTATCTTTTGTACTAGGTTGTGAATAACCAATGAATATTTAGTTTCATAAATATACTAATTAAAATCATAAATCCCTAGCCTATATACTTAAATTTTTTACCCCATTACCTTTATAACTACACTTACATAAGTATAGGAAATTCAATGGTACCCTTGCACATGTATGACTTGACCTTTGCACAAGAAAGGGGTACCCTTATACTTGTGTTGTAAAACCCAAGTTACCCGTACATAGATATAGAAGCAAACCTTATGAGATATGGTACCCTTACACAAGTGGTGATCTACCCTTAATAGAGATGGGAATAACCTTTACATAGCATTGAATTCAAGACTCTACCCTTACACAACTCAAGGACACTAGACCTTACCTATACAAATCCTTTAAAAAGATGAATTACCCTTATGCAACCCCATTTTCATGCATAAAAGTAAATATTCATTAAACTAAATTATAAATAATAAATAAAGTGGTTTATTATTACTTTCAAAACTCTAATCACTTTCAAAAAAATCAAAATCATTTTAAAACTTCAAAATTAATTTTAAAATAAACTTTTAATACTTTAAAACTACATTATAAATTATAAAATAATTTAAAAATAAACTTTTTGAATTTATAAAATTACTCCGGAACCATCAGATAACCTATAACAACAAAGGGAATTGTAAAATCTAGACTCTTAAATTAAATACCTCCCAAAAAAATTCCAATCCTATACAATTTAAATAAATATGGGTGATGTAAATAGAAGAAGAGATACTTTTTCCACCCTATATGACACATATCATGATTCTTTCTATATTTTGAATACAATAAGTATAGAGATTTTACTTTTAATTATATATAACATGGAATATTAATCATGCATCCAGGTCTCTCATTCCAAAGTATGGTCAAATCCCACACCACCCATATTTACATAACAAACCATGTAAAAAATACTTATCAAAACAAATGAACATAATATTAATACAATAATTTAGAAGGAAAACGTTCAAAAACAAAAACACATCACATTGATTAAACAAAAGGTCAAAAAAACCCATTTGGGAAAAAACCATTATCATCATCTTTAAAAAAAATTACTTTGGTATGCCATCAAATGAAAATATATACATGATTTATTTTCATTTATTATGTTATAAAATTTGATTTATAAAAACCTATAATTCTCATGATGTCTCTAGTGTTTGTAACTAAAATGGATATTAAAAATTTAGAATAAAAACCTTTTAAATAATTCATTATAAGAAGGAATTTATCAAAATCTTATTTGTGAAAATAAATTCAATATATTTGAAAAATATCTTTTAAAATAAATAAAAGTTTCATAAAATAATTTCAATTTTTTATTTAAGAAATCTTTTTGTCATGAAATAAATTTTTCCAAGAGGGGCTCACTAAATATTATTATCTAACATGAAGAAAACATCCAAGGATGACATATTCAAATCAAATTCTATTTTTACAAAAACAATTTATATTTAACTTGAGTTACATGATAACTCGCCTATATTGAAAAGTTACATGGTTTCATCAAAATATTTCCATTAAAATAGTTATACTCTTCTCTTAAGAAAATTAATATCAACACACATGACATAAAAACATGGAGAGCTCAAATTTAACATATGATATTCATTAAAAATAATGAAGTTTAAACTATCAAATTAATCCAAATTTAAAATTTTCCCATGTTTGTTAAAAAAAATTATTTACTGATTGCACATTCATACAAAAAACTAAAATGGATATTATGTACCAATTCTAATTTACCATTTACCATAGGTGATTGAAATTATATAAAGATTTTAAAATTAATTTCAAATAACCTTCCAAAATCCACACAAGCACTTATATTATCATAAAAATATGGAATTAGTATAAAAATCAAAGGAAACCATCCACAACACTATCATATTGTTTGCTTTGGGTGAAATTGACTCACCTACACAGTATTAAAATATTTCGTAGCATAATTTTTCATAATGGGTGATGTTTAACCTCTCTTAATATGATCAATTCCATAACATATGTAAAATTTTTGATAAAAATCCATTCTAGGGATGTAAGAACAGTAGGGAACATTCATATTATAATGAAATCCACATAAAGAACCCACAACATACAAGAACTTAAATTCAAAATAGAGAGAGTAATTAATTTGACACTAGGAATAAATAAATTGAAGGAAAACATACAGAGTTCCCCTTTTCATAAACTAAGTACCATATCATTTGGATTGAGTAAAGACTAAATTTATTTCAAAATAAATAAATAAAATAACCCCTTATGCTAGACCAAAACACCACCACATCGGTTCTGAGAGAATATCAAAGGATGCACATAATGAAAACAACCCCTATACCAAACAAGGGTATGAGGAGATATTTAACAGTTCCCCATCCACTATACTAAAATAAGGGCCTGGATATAGATTTGTAAAATGATATAAATAAGGTCAGAGAAACCCTTTCCCTAGAAAAAATATCTATTTGAAAACCATGCATGAAGAATGAATTATTATTACCATATTTAAAGGATATTTGTTCTGGTTTGGAAACTAAAAGTTTTAAGTGATACATATGATCATATCTTGGGTATTTATTATGTGGGTTTCAATTTATTGAATGAGGAGGTTTACCAACACTTTTTCTGAAGGGATAAAAATAAAATAATGATGATAAAACAATTCATTCTCTTCAAGGGGATAACAATATAAGGGTTTAAGGATAAATAAAGAAATTCAAAGGTCCCATAACATATTAAGAGTAGAGATCCAAAATCCTATAAAGGTGGAAAAATACCACCAATTGAGAAGACATCCCCTTACGATCAAATAATGAAACTCATTCTGAAAGCTGATCTCCAAACATCCCCCAAAAAATAGAATACTTCTCATAAACTCAAAGGAGAAAAACCTAAATTGTAAATCTAAACCACATATAATCATCACAAAAAATGTACCCAGTGTTATCTTGGAGCATTATTTAATTGAAGGCCATCACAAAATCCTCCAACCAAACCTCTATCACATGATCTGAAATGGGGCCCTTAATCTTGTGCAGAAATTAGCATTGGAACTCTTGAAGTTACCTACATAAATAATTTTCATCATCATCCTCCACTATGTAGTGATTTTATGACACATATTGTTAAATTTTTTAGCATAGACCTGGTTGGGATATCATGCTCGTGATACTCTTGAAAATGAATAAACGTTGGGGACTCCTAACCTGAGACATAAATTATTTACGGTTGATTAGTTAAATCATTTTTATCCTTTTTACATTTTCTAAAACATTAAAATATAGAAAAATAAAATCATTATTCATGATACCTTCCTAGGTCTCTACCCTTCAAGCAACATCACTTCTCTTAGAATATATTGTAATCTTGAAATTCCTTCCGTCAGATCATGGGGGTGCCTAAAATCCTATATCATTTCTTGTCTCCCTTGTTTTCAACACATACTAATCTTAGATAACACTATTTCCATACCAAACCATTCATCCTCACTAGTTTCTATCTATAAACATTAAACCATCTCTCAACCATCACCTTTGATACCACTTTGTCATAGTTCCCTACCCCTAAAGGTAACCCTCTTTGTCTAACCATGAGAGAAAATAGATAATGATGCTCGATGCCCACCACCAATAGGCCATGGGTTTGTGACTAGAACTGATGGTATATCATACACATAAATGGGATACATTTCCTTTTAAGATAATATAAATGATAGAAATAATATAAAAATCACCAAGCAACTCCTACTCATAACATAATTAGAAGAAATCCTAATACATGATCTGAATGAAATTAAATACAACAAAAACAAATGAAAACACAAAAATAGATACATGGTAGTGACCAAAAAACTCTAATATCACTTAAAAACTTCTTAAAATTTTAACACACATATCAAATACAATCCAACTTTTGTTGACCTAAAAAAATTATATATTTTTGGGGTGATCATAATATGTACACTCAATAGGATCCTCCATTAAACCTCCCATAAAAATATGTAAAAGAAGTATACTAAATCATAGTAAGTAACCAAATGAAACTAAATCGTTATTTAAACAAGATTAATATTTGTTTCCCATATTCACCATGGACATCTCTCCCCATGTATCATATATATGAGATCATATGAAATTATAAAAAATAGGGTACCCACTACCACTTCCCCATTGGTTTTCCACTCTTCACCAACATCGCACATCCTCAGACATATCTATCTAAAATCCATCCCAAACACACCTGGGATAAAGTAAGTCATACGAAAGACACTTGACCTAATATATCATGCACCCTATACATCAAATCATCTCATCATACTAAAAAAATATTCCTATAGTAACCAAGTAGTTTTCGGGAGCCAACAGTTCCCGCATGTTGTGTATTATACCTCAAGACATTATAACCCATACAGAACATTCCTATAATAACCATTATAATACTATATTTGGTGATAATTTTTTTAAAAAAAACCAAAACCATTGCATCCCTCTACATAACTATATGAGTAAAGATAACCATTTTGCATACCTAGATATAACACTACCATGAGAAGGGAGCAGGTTCATAGGTGGTAATCAGAAATCTATTGCTCATCAACCTAGATGTTGGGGAAAAAAATCTCCCATAGTCCACTAGATGTTAGTACCTCTACCATAATGGAGGGGATATCATATGAAATCACAAAAAATATGATATATAAATATCATAACCACACTATGGGAAGCTAACTGGTCTTAAGCTCATCTGCCACTAACATCATACAAGACTCCAAGATTCTACTACTAAGGCTTAGATATCAAAAGCATACAAACATTAGGCTTCATTTAAATCAATCAATTAATTAAGAATTATTTAATTATTACCATTATCATTTCTAAGATTATTATTTTAATCTTCTAAGGTATGTTCCAACAACACTATTAATTATATTCTTGTATTCTCAAGTATGCCATCAGAGTAGGCATTAATAACCAACACCATTATTTCATTAATTGATTTATCATATCATAATCATTTGGGTACTTAAGGAATAATCCCAATCTACCACAAAAAAGTTTCATTCGTAGTTCATAGTATCAAACTACATCCCATTGTAAGAAATTTATAATATAAAGATTAACTAACCATTGATCCTTGTACAAGAAGATTCATTATCAAGAAAATATCTCGTATTCCAGAACAATTGTAATGGAAAATCCTAGAATCAACCCATTATATCAGTCTTGATTCCATACCAAACACCACTGTACATCATAACACATCTTATATCCCATGAAAATATCATCATCACAACTGACACCCCATTCCACCATCACAACCTTAGGAATCCCCACCCAAATCATTAACATAACCACCACCCCATGCTACCATCACATCCTTGGGAATCCCATCCAATATCATCACCATATCTGACACCTCATTCCATCATCATATCCTTAGTCATCCCCATCCATATAATCACTATAGACAACACCCCAATCTATCATAACAGCCTTGGGTATCCCCACCCATTATTAAAACTTTGCAAGGATGGAATTTAATCATATAAATCTTTAAACCCATAGAGCATAAATGATATAATATTTATTATTACACAAATAATTTAAATGGAAACTATGGAGAAAACAAACAAGGCATTCCAATAATTGTCGACAATGTCGTGCTCACTTAGCCCCAAAGAAATGATTTAATAAATAATTCATTTTTCATAATGGACTTTAATTAACTAATTTATTAAAAATAAATATCTAATAATTTGGTCTTATAAATTTCTATGCCTAAATATTATTTATTTAATCTTGTTTTCCACCCTAATATTTTATTTCATATATATCATCAATATCTAATATAATAATTTCAACAAGATATTTTATTATAATCAAATCAATACCAGCTATAAGTTGTTATTTAATTCCCTATAATATCAACCATGACAAATATAACAATATATAGCACATTATCTAGAAAATTGTAGAGGTGATAAAACATATATCACAAACAATGTGATCACACATCCCAAATATTTCATCAAGAATATAAAATATTCACACATGCTATAATACTTATGATTCCCAGAATTTAATTAAATTCTAACATGTGATAATATCAATTTCAATATTATGATAAATATAATTATTGAATAATTCCCATTAATAATATCTAAGTTGTGTGGAACTGCAATATGAAGTTATTTATTTCTCTTTACAAGATAATTTGCAGAATAATCGTAACTATTCCAATGCATGCAAATACTTATTTTCCTTTCTTATGATAATCTTAAATATTATCAGACATTATTATCAATAATATGTATAAATCATTATTCACTATTGATGAAATTATTTTCAACAATATTCATTGTAAATATATTTCAATAAGTAATTTATAGATTCCAAGATAACTTTATCTATCCAAGGCAAGAAATATCATCTCTAATAAAATTCTTGAAATTAAATAGGTTAACCATTTTCTGAAAGTAGTAAAATATTTATATCATTGCTTGAAATATTATATTAATTAAATTAAAGTATTAATAGTGGTAAACATTATACTTCATAAATTTTCATTCCATTGAAAAATTCTAGAATTAATAATATTTCATTAAAATAATTACACAACATTTAATTTATATTTTACCTTTATAATTTATTGACCATCACATATTCATTTTTCATATGATTATATTCCATTTTATTTTATGATTAATGTTAATCTCATCCATTTAAATAAAGAATCTAAAACATGGTAATTTCATACTTGAAAATATAAAATAAGTAGAAGTTACAGATGTAACGCCCCGACCCCAGCTACCCAGAGCCAGTGCATTACTTCGTAACATAGGCATGATCACAAAAGATCAAGTCTCGAAAGACCGATTAGTTTAGTAGCCTTGGAAACACTAGATACATTCATAAGTCTTTCATTACATCAAAAAGTGAAAAACTACAATAACATGGTCTTCATAGTCCACACTCATATCCTCTTCTGACTATCCCTGCAGGTCATTCATAAAATACTTCTTCACATCCTGGAAAATATTAAAACATTGAAAGGGGTGAGCTCAGATGCTCAGTAAGGATAACAATATTGCGGAAGCTTTCATAAATAAACATAAACATTTAAGGCAATGTATAAATAAAACAAAAGCCTTTTAAACATGAACTTCAACATAATATGGCAAGAGTAAAATGAGATAATGCCATTCACTTCTTCACATGGATATTCTACTGGTCGAATAATCACATGCAATAACAATAACCACTTTCATAATGAGGGAATGTATAATGCCAGACATTCTGAAACACTTTGTCAAGGCCTCGGCCAAGACGTCTAAAATGATTAAGGCCTCTGCCAAAACCATAAATCAAATTGGGAAAGGGCCTCGGCCAATTCCACGTCTAGTTGTCTCATGAGACCTGCCGATGCATCGAGGAGCTATAGCGGGCTCCACCCGTCACTTATTAAGTCCAATACATTCCTCATATGAATAGGTTTAAACATATCATAAACCATAACATAATCGTATCACATAAAACATGGATAAAGGAAACATAACATTTCCACATTTCAATCACAAGATATCAATACAACACATTGATATAATAAAAATTCTTTCAAAACCATTTTCAATACCAAAATAAAATAAAAGTATAACATGGTATTTATTTTTCATAAAAAAAAAGGTATGGCTTGAAGAGGAAGCCGAAACTCAAATAGTGGTCACGACGGCGGAGAAGTCATTGTCGCCGCATACGTACGACCAAAACATTCCATTTTGTCGTTTAGTAAACGCTTTGTATAAAAAGATTCCTTTTGAATAAACGTAAAAGTCAAAGGGGTTTATACACCATATAAAATAAATTTGTGTATAAAACAAAGTATGCCTCAATGAAAGGAGATTGAGACGAAGTCCGTAAAAAGATCATTTTTAAAATGAAATAGCTCTGTTATGTGTATTCACTATATGTACACATAAAGAAAGTACAAATACAATATAGGACATAATAATATCATGACATAATTTGAAAGTAGGAGATTAACCCAGAGATTGGAAATTGGGTTAAGAAATTCCCTTACCTTGTGTCCGACTTGACTCAACCGTTCTTTAACCTCCTGAATAATAAACTAGAGTTAATATCTACCTTATTAAGAACCATTTTAAATTTCATTATCCTTTTTATATCACTTATTACAATGTTATGAACATTATGTAATTATTTAAGTTAATAACGGTCGTTTTGTCGATCTTTGGTACATGAGTCAACAATAAACTTCTTATAATTATAAGTTGTTAATGTGGTGAAATATCCATTATATACAGAATTATATTAATGATGTAGATATCATATATATCATATATATACAGTATATACATTCATTTATAATATTACGTAACATTTAGAGGTAAGAAATGAAATGCACCGTTCATGGAGACGGTAAGCCGTACGTACGCATGAACGCTACTTTCATTTCAATTTCATATTTAATGGAACTAAATCATAATGATATAAATGTATAATATAATTCCAGTATAATATAGTGTATAATACCATTTACTCCATCCTTTATACACCCCACATATGGCATTTAACGATTCAAATCACTTTGAGGGGGCGGTAGTCCGCACTTCCTAAAATGAAATTATCGCGTTTTACCCATAATGGAAATCATAAAGTATGACATAAATGAGAAATACAGAAGCATAAGTAAAACATAAACAAATTATAAATCATATATAAAAATAGTGACATCTTAATGGCCACCTTTGAAGGTGTTATATGAGTGTTGAACAATCATCGTTTCGTGAGGCAGAAATTCGCCATCCACAGAAACCGTATGTTCTTTAACCATTAGATGTAGGTGTGTGTAAGTGTAGATCGAATCCTTCTTATAACAACATCCTAGTATATTGAGGATACTGGTGTTGTTACAAAAGAAATGAATAAAAAGAGTTTAGGGGGTTGGAGAAGAAAAATAAAACAAAACAACATTAGAAAAGACATTACCTCCAAATCGGGTAACTCTTTTAGATTTGAGCCAAAGGCTTCCTTGGGAAGAGTTCTGCCCAAAGTGAGGCTTCTAGGAGTAAGGGAGGAATGTTGGGAGAGTATTTGGGCAGAGGTTGGCCGAGCCAAATGGCTTGAAAGTGTAAATGAGGTGGGAGAGGTGGGGGCCTTTTATAAGTGGAGAGGAGGGGCACTTTTGGAAAGATTGAAATGTTACATTATTTCACAATGCTTTTTTCGGATTCTAAAGGTCCCACACTTATATGATTCGAGCCTAAGTTGATAAGGTTTCGAAATCTCTTCATCCAATTGGATTTGGACAAGTGTAAGCCTTGGATTTTGCATTATCTTCTCATTTTATTTAAATCGTTAAATAATGAGGTCATCGCCACATCATAATGATGTCATAAATAATTTAATTTATTTAATGTCTAAAAATTATAAAACAAATACTATGATGTAGGAAATCTTTTTAGCTTTCTAATGAATATTTATAGTCAAAATTTGGACTTGTGTAACCCTACTTAAAAATTGTTTTAGTAAAACACTTTATGTTAGTGTCATTTTCACTTTAACATTAAATAAAAAGTAATTTATGTTATTTCCCAACAAAAGTGGATCCATGGGGTCCCCAAGTTAGGCCATGGCTTGTCTTGGTCGGCCATGACTCAACCAATGAGGTTGGGACATGTGTCTAGGTCATTTCATATTATTAAAGTATTATTTATACCTTAAACTACACTAATTACCACTAATCGCGATTAAGAACTTAAAAGTTACTATTCACCAAAAATTATTTTGATCTCATTGAACCACATTTTACTTCTTAATGACAACCATGTATGTCGGATTTTTGAAAATCAAATCACAGAAGTGGTAATATTTCATTTAAACGAAAAATCAGTTATTTAACTACCACTTAGTGGTTTCACTATTCATCAAAAATTGAAGTTTTTCAGAATAAGGCCAAAATTTCACCCTAAGCTATAATTGATATTACGAATTCAAAAATGATGTCTATTTTACAAAATTCCAAACATATTAGTTGCATTAATTAATTTTATAATTAATTCCCGCTGTCACAACAAATAGCGTGTTTTTAAGAAACAATTTATATCAAAAGATTGGCAATTGTTTATGTCCAATTTCAATGTTAAATTAATTCTAATGACCGCCATTGGATAAAATGGTAAAAATATATTCTAATTATACTCTAAAACCACTCAATATTATACTTTATCACTATGAATTATTTTGATTAAAAAGGTTGTTTTAAGTATTTTTCACTTATTCATAAAAATTTTGAAGTTCTCAGAAAATTACAAAAAATTCAACATAGGCTAATTTCAATATTAGGAATACAAAAATGAAGTACATTTTGAAATATAAAATTTCTATAATTTTAAAAAGTGGTTATTACTATTCATAACGGCTACTTTGATTTGTCGCGATGTTTTAGAACTCGAAGTTGCGTACAATGCAAGCTATTGTATTATTGAATGAGAAGCGTATCGTGGAAGCTCGGGGTGTTACATTCTCCCCTCCTTCAATAAATTGCGTCCTCGCAATTTGTTATTTTTCTTTAAAAATAAAAGGTTGAAAATAGAAAATACCTTTGAGGAAAACCCACATCGGAAATAAGGTTAATAAAATTTAGCCTTAATAAGAGGGAAAGGGAAATGAACAAGTCACCACCCAATTATGATCTCGATTAGGAGAACATTGGTGGCAATTAGAGACATATAATTAGAGGAAAAACGTAAATATTTGTAGGGAGTGATTGAGGTCATCAATCACAATCAACTGTCAAATTGAGGGCCTCAAAGCCTTCAATCTATGTTGATTTAAAATATCATCAGTTCAACAAGACATAAGGTATTAGGATAACACATTTTTTGTTTTAATATCCCTTTACTAAAGTTTAAGAATTAATTTATTCATTGAATAAGAGATAGGTATATATATATTTATGCTTGACAATTAGAGTTTCAACCATCGACTCATCTTTCACTCAAAAAGATAATAGAACTCAAAAATATTATACTTATCCTAATTGTATAAGGTTCCAAATGTTAACACATACTATTTAGATTAGTAAAATTATTTTGTAATAACCAGGGACTTCCTGTAGGCTAGTGGTAGGAGATAAAGGCTTGTCGCACTTTGATTGTGGGTTCGATTCCTACAGCTTTGTCCGACGCGACGGTTTATGCCCCACCCTGCAGGTTGTCCTTTTCCTAAAACTATGGTATTATAATATTCCAAAAATAATCTTCAGAAAATTTTTTAACCTTAAACAATACTATCCAAATATCAACTTAATCCATTCCAACCTTTATAGTTATCCAAAATACTTCTGTCCAACTCACAGTCCAAATTTTATAAGGAAGGTAAACATGATGAAGATCCTTTTTCCCACGTAACAACATGTGAACACCTTCATCATGTATTCTTTTTAAACATACTGAATTACCATGATCCCTTATTCCTTATAGAATACTAGATATACTCCTTCTATCCAAAAATGTATACAAAACATCAATCAGTTTCAAGGAAGTTAAGTATATCCAATATAATTTATCCAAATCAATCACGTATTATTACAAAATCACAATCTCAGTATCAGAACCATATTATGGTTTATCTTTCTCTCAACCATATATTTTCCAAAAATTTAACCTACTGTGGAGTCACTGTTCTTGGTTCCACACAATCTCAAGTCCTTGATGAAATAGTACTGCAGTACAATCCTTATATACTCCATAATTATTATAACCAGTACATCATTGATACAACACTCAAATTACAAAATTCTTTAATAAAAACATAAGAGCTCTAATCATTACTCCTCATCTGTGGTAGTATCATAACTTGATTATTATCCAATAACATCATTTGGGGCATACTTTGACGATTTGGACATTGGTTTGCGTAGTGTCCCCAATCCTTGCAGAAGAAACATTGTACATTTGAAACCATTTTCTTACCCTTGCAGTCACGCACTTTGTGTCCTTTTTCTCTACACTTATAACAAACTCCCATTCCCTTTAGGCAAGTTCCATGATGTTTCTTCCCACAATTACCACATATTGGAAAATTCTTCTTTCCCCTTATCCCTTTATCCATCATTCTCTCTTCCATCCCTTTCGTCTCTTGCTTCGTTTCAAAGCCATAGGACTCAGAGAATTCCTTACTTATCTTATTGACACATGATACTATTTCTTCATATGTTGAAAACACATGGGAGATTATTTCCCTTCTAAATGTTGGCTTAATACCGTGAAAGATATGATCCTTCTTACGCTTTGGATCATACGTATTGCTGGAGTTCACATTCCTTCCACTGGGCACCATTTCTATACAATGGCATAAAATAGGTTAGTTTATGAATCAAAATACATAATTCCATACTTGTAAAACACTTTACATAAATTGAACTATTTATGGATATAATCATAAAAAGAAAAGTTTTCTTTGAGGGAGTATATACTCATAACCCTTCATAGTGGTTTGTAAATAAAATGAGAATTTTCCTAAGCATATCCCCCGGGAGTGTCGTAACCAAGAGTGCAGCAAGGCCCATTGTCGTGCACCAGTTCCCGTTCGAGTCTAGCTCGAAGCGGTGTTTTCGGATTTTACCCCTAGGTACATCTGTGCCAGAGCCGCCTCTACCTGCTCGTATCCAGACAGGGATGTATTGCTCGGAAAACTCACAAAATCTCTATATTACCAAAACTCTAGGAAGGTTTTCTATTCTAATCCTCAAAGTCTATCTTCGGGCTATGTGCTCTAATCAGAGTTTATCTAAATCTAGCTTCCAAGGTTAGTACTAAACTGCCTTTGATACCAACTGTAACGCCCCGACCCCAGCTACCCAGAGCCGGTGCATTACTTCGTAACATAGGCATGATCACAAAAGATCAAGTCTCGAAAGACCGATTAGTTTAGTAGCCTTGGAAACACTAGATACATTCATAAGTCTTTCATTACATCAAAAAGTGAAAAACTACAATAACATGGTCTTCATAGTCCACACTCATATCCTCTTCTGACTATCCCTGCAGGTCATTCATAAAATACTTCTTCACATCCTGGAAAATATTAAAACTTTGAAAGGGGTGAGGTCAGATGCTCAGTAAGGATAACAATATTGCGGAAGCTTTCATAAATAAACATAAACATTTAAGGCAATGTATAAATAAAACAAAAGCCTTTTAAACATGAACTTCAACATAATATGGCAAGAGTAAAATGAGATAATGCCATTCACTTCTTCACATGGATATTCTACTGGTCGAATAATCACATGCAATAACAATAACCACTTTCATAATGAGGGAATGTATAATGCCAGACATTCTGAAACACTTTGTCAAGGCCTCGGCCAAGACGTCTAAAATGATTAAGGCCTCGGCCAAAACCATAAATCAAATTGGGAAAGGGCCTCGGCCAATTCCACGTCTAGTTGTCTCATGAGACCTGCCGATGCATCGAGGAGCTATAGCGGGCTCCACCCGTCACTTATTAAGTCCAATACATTCCTCATATGAATAGGTTTAAACATATCATAAACCATAACATAATCGTATCACATAAAACATGGATAAAGGAAACATAACATTTCCACATTTCAATCACAAGATATCAATACAACACATTGATATAATAAAAATTCTTTCAAAACCATTTTCAATACCAAAATAAAATAAAAGTATAACATGGTATTTATTTTTCATAAAAAAAAAGGTATGGCTTGAAGAGGAAGCCGAAACTCAAATAGTGGTCACGGCGGCGGAGAAGTCATTGTCGCCGCATACGTACGACCAAAACATTCCATTTTGTCGTTTAGTAAACGCTTTGTATAAAAAGATTCCTTTTGAATAAACGTAAAAGTCAAAGGGGTTTATACACCATATAAAATAAATTTGTGTATAAAACAAAGTATGCCTCAATGAAAGGAGATTGAGACGAAGTCCGTAAAAAGATCATTTTTAAAATGAAATAGCTCTGTTATGTGTATTCACTATATGTACACATAAAGAAAGTACAAATACAATATAGGACATAATAATATCATGACATAATTTGAAAGTAGGAGATTAACCCAGAGATTGGAAATTGGGTTAAGAAATTCCCTTACCTTGTGTCCGACTTGACTCAACCGTTCTTTAACCTCCTGAATAATAAACTAGAGTTAATATCTACCTTATTAAGAACCATTTTAAATTTCATTATCCTTTTTATATCACTTATTACAATGTTATGAACATTATGTAATTATTTAAGTTAATAACGGTCGTTTTGTCGATCTTTGGTACATGAGTCAACAATAAACTTCTTATAATTATAAGTTGTTCATGTGGTGAAATATCCATTATATACAGAATTATATTAATGATGTAGATATCATATATATCATATATATACAGTATATACATTCATTTATAATATTACGTAACATTTAGAGGTAAGAAATGAAATGCACCGTTCATGGAGACGGTAAGCCGTACGTACGCATGAACGCTACTTTCATTTCAATTTCATATTTAATGGAACTAAATCATAATGATATAAATGTATAATATAATTCCAGTATAATATAGTGTATAATACCATTTACTCCATCCTTTATACACCCCACATATGGCATTTAACGATTCAAATCACTTTGAGGGGGCGGTAGTCCGCACTTCCTAAAATGAAATTATCGCGTTTTACCCATAATGGAAATCATAAAGTATGACATAAATGAGAAATACAGAAGCATAAGTAAAACATAAACAAATTATAAATCATATATAAAAATAGTGACATCTTAATGGCCACCTTTGAAGGTGTTATATGAGTGTTGAACAATCATCGTTTCGTGAGGCAGAAATTCGCCATCCACAGAAACCGTATGTTCTTTAACCATTAGATGTAGGTGTGTGTAAGTGTAGATCGATTCCTTCTTATAACAACATCCTAGTATATTGAGGATACTGGTGTTGTTACAAAAGAAATGAATAAAAAGAGTTTAGGGGGTTGGAGAAGAAAAATAAAACAAAACAACATTAGAAAAGACATTACCTCCAAATCGGGTAACTCTTTTAGATTTGAGCCAAAGGCTTCCTTGGGAAGAGTTCTGCCCAAAGTGAGGCTTCTAGGAGTAAGGGAGGAATGTTGGGAGAGTATTTGGGCAGAGGTTGGCCGAGCCAAATGGCTTGAAAGTGTAAATGAGGTGGGAGAGGTGGGGGCCTTTTATAAGTGGAGAGGAGGGGCACTTTTGGAAAGATTGAAATGTTACATTATTTCACAATGCCTTTTCGGATTCTAAAGGTCCCACACTTATATGATTCGAGCCTAAGTTGATAAGGTTTCGAAATCTCTTCATCCAATAGGCTTTGGACAAGTGTAAGCCTTGGATTTTGCATTATCTTCTCATTTTATTTAAATCGTTAAATAATGAGGTCATCGCCACATCATAATGATGTCATAAATAATTTAATTTATTTAATGTCTAAAAATTATAAAACAAATACTATGATGTAGGAAATCTTTTTAGCTTTCTAATGAATATTTATAGTCAAAATTTGGACTTGTGTAACCCTACTTAAAAATTGTTTTAGTAAAACACTTTATGTTAGTGTCATTTTCACTTTAACATTAAATAAAAAGTAATTTATGTTATTTCCCAACAAAAGTGGATCCATGGGGTCCCCAAGTTAGGCCATGGCTTGTCTTGGTCGGCCATGACTCAACCAATGAGGTTGGGACATGTGTCTAGGTCATTTCATATTATTAAAGTATTATTTATACCTTAAACTACACTAATTACCACTAATCGCGATTAAGAACTTAAAAGTTACTATTCACCAAAAATTATTTTGATCTCATTGAACCACATTTTACTTCTTAATGACAACCATGTATGTCGGATTTTTGAAAATCAAATCACAGAAGTGGTAATATTTCATTTAAACGAAAAATCAGTTATTTAACTACCACTTAGTGGTTTCACTATTCATCAAAAATTGAAGTTTTTCAGAATAAGGCCAAAATTTCACCCTAAGCTATAATTGATATTACGAATTCAAAAATGATGTCTATTTTACAAAATTCCAAACATATTAGTTGCATTAATTAATTTTATAATTAATTCCCGCTGTCACAACAAATAGCGTGTTTTTAAGAAACAATTTATATCAAAAGATTGGCAATTGTTTATGTCCAATTTCAATGTTAAATTAATTCTAATGACCGCCATTGGATAAAATGGTAAAAATATATTCTAATTATACTCTAAAACCACTCAATATTATACTTTATCACTATGAATTATTTTGATTAAAAAGGTTGTTTTAAGTATTTTTCACTTATTCATAAAAATTTTGAAGTTCTCAGAAAATTACAAAAAATTCAACATAGGCTAATTTCAATATTAGGAATACAAAAATGAAGTCCATTTTGAAATATAAAATTTCTATAATTTTAAAAAGTGGTTATTACTATTCATAACGGCTACTTTGATTTGTCGCGATGTTTTAGAACTCGAAGTTGCGTACAATGCAAGCTATTGTATTATTGAATGAGAAGCGTATCGTGGAAGCTCGGGGTGTTACAACAGATCCCCTACCTACTGTTTTCTATTGAAAATTGTTGCACCAAAAAGGATAGAGGAGAGAGATATATTTCTTAATTTTGAGATCCACAAGGCTATTTCATTGGGAATGATCTTAGATCAATTGCATGTGGATTTTAAATAATCCATAAGAGTATTTGATATAATCTAGTCTTGGGAAGAAATAAATAATCAAAGGGGAATATCCTATATTTTAGAAAAAAACTGATATTGGTTCACATAGATATTAAATCTGTATTTAATTAGGTCCCCAAAGAATTACCCACACAACCTATCAGTAGTTCCTAAAATTAAAAAGAGTTAAATGATCACATTTAAAAAATTAACATAATCAAAACCACCAATCTCCATATTTAATTATCTTTATTTATACTGAAAACACATTATAGTTTACAGAGAGAGGGAAGTCATATTTTCTATACAGAAATAACTTTCCATATGAAAATAATTCTTGTTGTGTAAGGGTAATAGAGTTTTACCATTACACAGATCACCTTTTAGAGATACATAGGCTTTTGAAAACTTGGTTGACTCTTACACGAGGAACAAAAAAAACTCTACACAACCTTTATAATCATAAGTTATCCCTAACACAGGTTGACTATAACTTTATAATGCCTTTAGAATCAGTAACTAAAACATATATAGGATTACTCTATCATTATATGAGAATAGAAATACCCTTACATGAAAAAAATAATTCTTAGGTTACCCTTATTCTATAGGAGGAAGTCTATACCATTATGTGAGTAAGTTCAACCCTTGAACAAGATCTATAAAACCCTATATACCCTTACACAGAAGTGAAATACCCTCACATAAGTATAGAAAACTTGCTAGTACCATTAAGTGGGTAAGACTTTACCATTATTCAAGTAGTGGGTTCCCTTATACAGGTATTGAAATACCTAATATATCCTTACGTATTTATAGATTTTGCACTTATGTGAGTCAGTACCCTTATAAAAGCATCGATATGCCCTTAAATGAGATGGGAGTAACCTTTACACAGTGAAGAACACCAACCGCTTCCCTTACACAACTCAAGGAAACCATACCTTACCTATACACAACCATTATAAAACATAACATACCCTTAAGAAACCCCATTTTAATGAATAAGGGTAAATATTTCCTTCAAAATATTTAATTTTTAATAAAAATAATTTATAAATAATTAATAATGAGGTTTATTATTACTTTATAAATCCTAAAACACTTTAAAAAAATTAAAATCATTTTATAACTTCTAAATTCATTTCCAAATA
The DNA here is from genome assembly GCA_963277665.1 of Viscum album. NCBI lineage: Eukaryota > Viridiplantae > Streptophyta > Magnoliopsida > Santalales > Viscaceae > Viscum > Viscum album. The sequence goes on along the minus strand of OY728162.1, from coordinate 190,063,773 downwards.
AAATTTTAATACTCTATTCCATACATAACCTCAAAATCCAATCTAACTACCTTGATAATAACACTAGATCTTCCCAAGTGAATACACTATGCCTAATGAATCCCTTCCTCTATAAGTATTCCAACTCCAACCTCAACTCTCGCAACTCTATAGGGACCATAAGATATGTTAATGTTGTCCTAGGGTTTAGGTCAATATAGAATCCATTCTCTAGATAGGGATGTAATCCATAAATATATTAAAGGAAGACATATTCATACTCCACTACTACCATAGGAACATGAAAGCTTATAATAATTTATACTCCATGGTTCATAATATCCAACTAATGAGAAATCAATTGTATTCTCTTTCATACGAGCCCATCATGCTCTGTATGAGATTAATTCTTTCCAATGAATTAAAATATCATCCCATATACCTGAACGCACCAAAACCTTCATAGGTAAAATTGAATCTAGTCATGGAAAATAGATGACCAGTCCATATCAAGAAAGACATCATAGGGCCTCATCGCTTCTATGAAAAGATCCCGCATAAAACACTCTCCCAAAATATTCAAATTACACTACAGTTTGAAGAGTATGATAATTGAATATTCCCTAGTTGGAGTTTCCAATCACAAGGGATAAACTAAAAGATTTACTGGTATCTCAGGATCTCTTACTAGTGGTGAAGCAAGGAAGGAAGGCTCATGCCTATGTCTATAAAAATTGAAACTAAAGAATATAGAAAACATATCATACCTCATGTAGGTTAGAGATAGGTAAAATGAAAAAAGGGGTGAATTAACATTTAAAAATTTAATGGAAACCAATCCATATTTAAACAATTATTTTTAAAATAGTAGATAAATAAAAAAGAATCAAAGTTGAAAGCATAATGATATATTTAAATAGAATAATATAAAGTATAATTCATTAAATTTAATGGATGAAAATATACCAAAAATTTCCCTTGATTTTTAGGTTATAGAAAGAATCCATATACAATAGCACATGTTATTTTATGGTGAAAATTGAAACCTCAAAATAATAGTCCCTTTCCTTTTTAATGTAAATGTTAATAAAACTAAAGTCCCTCACTTTAGCGTTAGTGAGCACCCAAATTAAAAGGAGGAATATGGGATAATTGTTAGGAAGCAATCACTTTGTAGTATCATCTCAATTCTATAAAAGAATAAAAATAATTCTAGGAGACAATGAGAATAAAAAAATGGTAATAAGATATTATAATATGTAAACAATATATAATATAGAAAAGAATATTTAGAAATGATAGAACTGATATTTAGTGATTTATTCATTTTTATATTGGAGAATGATTTTCATGTTTTTGTTTCTAAGGCCACCAAAGTCTTTATTCATGAGCTTTAATTCCTTCAGGGATGTTCTAGAGTTTTATAGGGTTAATTAAGCCAAAGACACCCATGTTTGATATATTTTGATCATAATTTGTACAATTATTCTGGATACCATTTAAAAAATTTACTCTACATAGAAAAAGAAATCATTAGTAAATTCAAATTCAAAAAAGTAATAATAATATTCAAGAATTATCAAGGAGTTAAAAGGAAATAGAGAATTAGATTATAGATAATACTATTCTTTTAATTTGAATCTATTTAACCAATTATAAATAATTTAAAATCATAATTATAAAGAGTTCAAAACATTTCCAAAAATAATAGGTCAAAGATAATATATAAAATCCCAAACAGTTTCACTCTATAATATTCAAAATTTTAATTTCAAATTTCTTTCCATATTTAAAAATGATATCTATAAATATTTAAATATATTTTATTAAAAACTATAAAACAAGTTTGAATGTTTCTTTTATACTAAAACATGATTTTATAAACAATAAAAACTAACAAATCAACTCAAAATAATAAATTTGAAATATTTGAGTTTCATGCAATAAATATATTCTTGAATGAAGAATAAAATTAATCTTCATATAAATATGTTTAAATCACTACAAACCCACTTCCCATATATTCTATAACACTAATAGGAATTTATATAATCACTAAATAATTTTAAACACTAGCAACAAACATCTAGTAAATTAATATGTTAACAAAATTGTGAAACATAGTAAACTAGAGATTTCTAGATTTATGTAAGGGCCAGTTAAATTCATGTGTATAGGTATAAAAAATATAGCATTTATAACGATAGGTTACACTTTCTAAATGGTTCATAAGTCTAAAATTAATTTGTGTAAAGGTAAATAATAATTTAAACATGCCTCAAATGTTTAGCATAACATGTCACATAAGGGTACAAGTAGTCACGTGTAAGGGTAAAATTAATATTATAAGCACTATGTAATGGAAAATAATGCATTATGTAAGGGTAGAAAATAATTTCATACACTACATAAGCGTATATATAAAGATATTTAAGGATAATACTAAAATTTTAAACATTTCATAAAGGTGAGAAATGGGTTATGGAAGGGTAAACACAAAATTGAATATATTGCATAAGGGTACATGAAATGTTTCATGAAGGTACACTCAAGCTGTGTGAGGGTACATTCCAGCTACGTAAGGGTAAATTAAACTCACATAAGGGTAAAACAATTAACAAAACATGCATAAGGTAAAATAAAAACTTTAGAAAAATAACTTTTCACAAAAAATAACTAAAAAAATTATATATAAAAATAATAACAATAAAAATAAATAATTAATAAATAGAAAAAAATAAAATAAAATATATTTACAATAAAATTCAACAAAGATTAAATTTAAAAAATCCAAAAAAATAATGAAATATAATATATTGTAATTATCAAAACACAAATAATTAATGTTGTAATAAACCACTCCAAAAATATCCCTCTTTTTGATAATTACTCAAATATAATTTTCAAAATTTATCCCCCTTTTTGGAATTAATAAAGAATAATCCATATAATTGGTTAGTGAAGAAAGAGATAAAAATTAAATCTACATTTATTATCTTTAATGATCTTTCAAAAGAGATGAAAATATTGTTTCTGAAAACCGTTTGAAAATTTTAGAAGTTATTAGAAAAAAAATCATAACATTGAGTGTAAAAGTTAAAATGAAACATTTAAATAGAACTTTTGAAAAATCTAAATAACATTTTTTTTATAAAAAAAACTAAATTTTAATTTTTGAAATTCATTTTGAAAAAAATAAGTATCTTCTAGAATCATATCATCATTGACAAGATTTTCTCCTTATTAACATACAAATCATGATATTTTAAAGGGATCATGGACATAAAAAAGGGCTAATATAAAGAAGACTTCGAAATTAAATATCAAGAAAAATAATTCCATTATTATGGTTAAGTAAATTTTGTATTAATTTACCACAGTAAATTCCCCAGGAGTGTCAATAAGGACCATTCTTTATATCTGGAATAATGAATGGGTTAAAAAAACCAATCAACTCATTTTGGGACAAATCCCTAGGATCCTTCTTACTTAGAGAATAATCATTAAGCTCAAGGTGATAAATAGTTGATCAAACACTACAACAGGTGAATACCACATTATTTAGATCCACCATAGGGTATATCATTGAGTTTCTGTGGAAAATCCCTATAAGAAATCATTTAAAGTATCCTTTTGGTACGCTTGAGGGTCCAAAAATGCCAGCACAAGATGATATGGGTATGGTAACAAATTTAGGTCCACTAATGTTGACAAGTTAAGATTTAAGTCCCAAAATTTCTTATATTTCTGAGATATATTTAACGAAATATGGATCAATTTAAGCCTTATATATCCAGAGTATTATAAATTTCACAAATTGATTAGATGACTATATATATGATGATAATTACATAATTTATAATGATAAAGACCTTTTATAAAAGAAGTGGTCTATGAAGAAGTTTTGTTATATTTTGAAAATACAAAACCATGGTTATTTCTTTTAATGAATTCAAAACCAAGAATCGTATTAAGATATTCTTTAGCTTGGGTGAATTTTGAAGGATATATTTTTAGATCCTTGAATAAAATTTTAAAAACATAAACATAATGTTGATTTTTTAATTTTAAAATTAAATCATCATTTTAAATTAAAATTTGATATTTTTCATTATAAATAATATTTTTATCATTAAGAACACATTTATATTTCATTTCAAGATTTTCATATTTTGAAATAAGTTATTCACAAAAAAAATATGATTTTATTATCAATAGAGGAGGAACATGAAGAAGAGAAGGAATGAGAGGATGAAGATGAATGGGAAGGAGAATGAGATCAAACCTCTTCACCTACCTCAAGTAGATCCATGAGGTTTCCATAGTTTAGATGCCAGTTTCATTATTTTACATTTAATATTCTCTAAAACTCATCATTTATACTTTTAGATCCTTCTTACCCTGCTTAATGTATCTATAATTTTTGTTCAAGGGAAATTCTGGCTTGATGTGGCACTTCTTTTTTCATCCAAATCATGACACTTCTGAAACATCAATTTGATCATTATTTTTAGCTCATTGAAATTATTTCTTATTTTTCTTCAAAATTATTAATTTGTTTAATATTCTCATCAAGCGTTCAATTTTACTTTCATTATTGGAATCGCTTTAAAAAGAACCGTTATTGTTTTCCATGAAATCATTTTTTTCTTTTTGTTTCATTTACCTTCTTAGCCTCCTTTTCAGATATTCTCCTCTTGGTTATCTCATATGTCATGAGAAGACTTATGAGTTCCCCAACCACCATATTTTTAACATATTTAGATTCTAAGATTATGGTTACTATTTGTTCCCAACTTCTTGGTAAAATCCAAAATATTTTCTTGAAAGAAGTTTATATATAAAAATATTCTCCAATTGATTTATTATTATTACAAATATCAGTAAATCAAGTAAACATATCACTAATATACACGTTGATATGCATGGAGAAACATTCAATGTCTTATCTAAACATGTCTAAATGGTTATCTTTGACTTTGATAGTTACTTCACGAGTAACTTCTAAAATTTTCAAATTTTCATGTTTATTTTCCATGTATAAATATGATTAAATTCAGTTTGATTAAAAACATAATGCAATATATTCATAGCTTTACCACCAAATTCAAAATAATTAATATCATTCATAGTGCATTTATCTTTTTTTATGTTGTAGGAGCATATCCATGTAAATTTTTTTATAATAATGATATCCAATATATCTAATAAAAGTAGTCATGTGACTTTTCCAATAACCATAATTAATTCCATAAAAAAATGGAGCATTACCCAAGGACTGTCCTTTAGGACCACCATGAGTGTTTAAAAATCCATTTTAAAAAGAGATATTTATTTTTAAAATTGGTTAAATTTTTTGAAAATAAAAACATTGAAATAATTTGAAAAAAAACAATTATAGTAATAAACCTCCTCTGGTACCGAATGTAGGTTGTAGATAGATGAAATGGAAAGAGGGGTTGAATTAAACTTTAAAAAATTAAAGGAAAACAATCCAAATTTAAAAACTTTTTTATAAAATATTGAATAAATAAAGAAAAAATTGAATTTGAAAGATAAAAAATAAATTAAAATAGAATAAGTGGAAGAATAAAACAATAATTGACTCTATTATATGTTAATTTATGGATTAAACAATTTAATAAAATAACGACAAAAATAGATAAATAAATGAATATTTGAAAAATAAAAGAGCTAAGATATTAGGTAAGGACGTTTGGAAATAGTACCTAATGGTACCCCTACAACTACCATCTCAATCCCTTGAAGATTAATGTATTAGTCTATTGGATTTAATGATATCCAAGATACTAAAACAATCACTTTTTTTAGGTTTTCCCATAAACCAGATATAATAGACACTAGCTCTTTAACGATGAAGCTAGAAACTTCCAAAAGAATAGTCCTTTACATTTTTAATGGAAATGTCAAGAAAAAAGTCTCTCGCTTTAACTATAGTGAGAACAAAAATTAAATGCAGAAATATAATTGGATTGATAAGAATTAATTACTTTTTATTAAAGAATCAATTCTCTCAAAGATTATAAAGAACAATAGGATAGAATGAGAATAAATAAGAGTGTGAAAAAATATTACAATTTGCACACACTGTGGAATTGAGAAAAGAAGACTTAGAAATAAGAGCATTTTGAGAGAAATTTGGTGATCGGTTCACAATGGCGTTGGAGAATGATTGCAAAGGTTTTGTTTCCAAGGACACCATGGTCTCTATTTATAGGATCCAATTTCTTCAATAATGTTTTATAATCATTGGGAGTTATTTAAGTTGAGTAAATCTGCATTCGATGCATTTTGACCATCATTTGTTCAAGCCTTCTCGATCCCATTAAAAAGAATTAACTCAACTTTCCCAAGGAAATCATTAGGTAATTTAAATTCCAAATAGTAATAATAATACTCCAGAATTATCAAAGGGATAAAGATTGAGAGAAATAGACTATCAATAATACTATCATTTCAATTTAAAACTATTTGAAAAATTAATACTAATATAAAATCACTTTTTTAAAAGAGTTAAAAACATTTCCAAAATAATAGGTCATAGATAACACATAAAATTTCACACATTTCCATTCTATAATATTTGATATTGGAATTTCAAATTTCATTCCAGGTTTAAACATGCGATATTATCAAAATTCAAAGATATTGCATTAGAAATATAAAACATGTTTGAATGATTTTTTAGACTATAACATAATTTTAGAAACAATAAATAAAAAAACTAACTCAAAATAAAAAATTAGAAATATTTGAGTTTCATATGGTAAATATATGTATGAATTATGAATAAAATTAATCTTTACATAAATATGATTTAAATATGGTAAAACCACTTCAAATATGTTCTATAACATTAATAAGAATTTATAGAAAAATTAGAATACTTTAAACACTTGGAGAAAACCTCTAACAAATCAACATATCTATATAATTGTGAAACAGAGTAAACTAGAGATTTCCATATTTTCATATAGGTTAGTTACATTCATGTGTAATGGTATAAAGAAAAATATATAATATTCATATATGTAATAAGAAAAATATATAGCATACATAATGGTAAGATTCATTTTTTAAAGGTTACGTAAGGGTAAACCAAAGTTGCGTAAATGTAAAACTTAATTTAAAAAAAATATGTGTATGGGTAGCTTAGCATGCTATATAAAGGCACAAGAAGTCGCGTGTAATGGTAAGAAGAATATTATAAGTAGTGTGTAAAGGTAAAACTTATACAGAAATATGGTAGATAGGAATTTAATGCACTGCGTAAGGGTAGATAATAATCTATGTTAGGGTAAAACTAAAATTCTAAACATTTCGTAAAGGTAAAGAGTGAAATAAGGGTAAGTAAAAAATTATATACACAACAAAAGGGTACAATCAAAGTTATATAAGGGTACATGCAATATGGGTAAGTGTAAACAAAACTCAAATAAGGGTAAAACAAAAATAACATAGAATGCATAAGGACAAAAGAAAAGCTTACGAAAATTTATTTTCATCAAAAAATAAAAAAAGTTATATATAAAAATAATAAAAATAAGAATAAATGAAGAATAATTATATAATAGAATAAAAAATATTTTCTATAAAAGTAAATATATAATAATATTATATTAAATGATCATTACATTAAGGCAATATGAGACTCAATAAGAGGTTTCCTCTGTGTGGATGATCGTACCCAATGCGGAGCGGATCTTTCGGTCGCTCGAATGTGCGACGAGATCGATCTGTCCTCCCCCATTCTAGAGAAACTCTCCCTGAAGGTCTAGGGATCAGAGCTGTGGAACCATGACATTGTATATCCGGTGTTTCCCAGGCTTTGTTCTTCCGGTCTCCTCCAAGGGCACTCCCAGCAGATGTGCAAGCGGCGTCGATAAGGAAACATTCGGTGTGGGGGCGGGTCAGGTCCAGGGTGCGCCTCTTCTCCTTGTGGGTCGGCGGGTACCTCCTCAACAAATACAAAGCCCTCATTGTTGCCGTTCTGGAACCCAAGCAGGACCTGGCCAAGCTTCACCAGTTCACCAACAGGATCAAAATGCATGGGTCCATGCATGCGACTCCAACTAACCCGTATATATGGATCCTTTGGAGTAGGGACATTTCGGTGGACCTGATATTGACGGGGGACCAGTCCATCAGGAAGAGGGTGAAAAAGGGTCCTCTCACCTTTTTTGTATCCTTCGTCTATGGCAGTCAGTTGTGATAATGGAAGAAGGGAAGTTCTGTGGCAGGAGCTCGGCATGTTTGACCCAGGAAGCGAACCACGGATCGTAGGTGGTGACTTCAACATCATCACTGAACCATCGGAGAAAAAAGGATGTGGGGAATTCCCACAATTATGGAAGCATCATGGAAGCTGATAGCATGCAAGGATCCCCATTAGGGAAATTGATTTGTCCCCACATCCAAAGTCTCCAATAGCACTCCTGGTGGATTGTGGGAGAAGGCAATATACTCTTCTCTAAACATAACTGGGTGGGATCCCTGCTTTGCTTCTTGAGGTGTCCGACACCAATGATTTCCTTCAAGGAGGTGAGTATATATCCGTACTTCATCAAGGCAGTGCTTCACAATCACCAGCATGATATATTTTATTCGATCCTCATCAACTCAATGCAGGATCAATGTGTGTTCACCCCCTCTCAATCTAGGAAGATCAATTCTAATAACTTTCAAAGGATCTCAACCCCCTGGTTGAATCAGGTAAGCTGGAATGATATTTTGTGGTATAATAAACTCCCAACCAAATACAACTTCCTCGTGTGGAGAATTAGGAACTCTGCGATCCCATCAGATGAAGGCATAAAGAAAATTGGTATTAATCTTGTATCCAGCTGTCAGTGCTGCAACAACAAGTAGGAAGAAACAACTTACCAGATATTCTTTGAAGGAGAGTGGGTGTAAGACATGTGGATGATCTTCAGAGATTTCATGGTGATATCTTTGACTAACCTTTGGAAAACTTTGTTCTTGGAGAGGTGGTTTTAGGTGACATCGAACAAAGGCCCCAAGAGGGTAGCGAGGTCTATTATCCTCAGTACTAGTTGTTGGTGCTTTTTACAGGCTCGTAAAAATTCTAGATTATAGGGTTATCCATCCTCAAGAAGGTCCATCATTATGAGAACCATAATCTTGATGATTGATATGGTCACCCTCGGCAAGAACTGGCATGAAGCCCCCTTCTTGCGCATCCTGTTGGATCAATCCTCGTCGGCCACTCCACCCATGGACATAGTGTGGGGCCGTTGGATAAAATGGATCCCACCAACAGATGGTTTTAAATTAAATATAGATGGCTCATGCATTGTGGGTAACTTGTGAGGTGGTGGAGTGGTCCACCACTCAGGAGGGAGTGTTTTCCTTGCATTCACAGCACACTTCGGTGATGGCAGTGCACTTCAAGCGGAGGCTAATGAAGTCCTCACAGAGATCATTCTATGAGAACAAAAGAACATTGACCTCCCTCAAGTGGAAACATAATCAAGTATTATACATTAATCCTTGCTGGGAAGAGGCACCACTCCCTAGTCAGTTTCATATATTATCAGGAAATGCAAATAGCTCCTTAACACCAAGATTTGGGTCTCCCATACCTATAGAGAGGGGAAAAAGTTGCAGATCACCTCTCCTCCCTAGCATCCCCAAGATTTAATGCCACTTTCCTCAACAACATCACATCCTCCAAGCCTATGGGAGTTAACCTAATTCATGGGTATTCCCTCAGTCTCCACTATTTTAGACCCCCCTAATCCTGGTTGGTTTTTTGTTCCACCCCCATGTATCCTATACTTTGTGCTTTGAATAAATCTATAATGATGATAATGATGGTATTAATACAAAAAAAATGAAATTATGAAATATAGTATATTGTAATGATCAAAACATAAAATAATTAAAGTGTAAAAAACTATTGCAACACCTTGTACCAAGCCTGGACCCATAGGGTCATAAGCATCCATTGCGTGTAGTTGTACACATCCCTAATTTCCACCTCCCTAAGCATGGAGTGGGCATCTAGAATTTGGTAGCATTAATATAAGATCGTATTGTCAGTCACGACCACCAACTCTCTATATTCCTCTGCCATATCCTCCACTATGTGGACATCCTTACACACAAGGTTGCCTCTGCCTCAGTGGATCCTCCACATCATCCCAAACTATTATTTACCAATATGTTGGAAATTCTTGTGTACTGTGACCACATCCATCACATGCATAACTCATCTCCCCTGGTGGAATGGATCCTCCACAGATTATCTTTGCATTCGATAGTCTTCTATGCCATGACCTCCCAGTCTTATGTCCCAGGTCTGTTGTTATTTGGTCTTACTCGCCCTTGACACTAGGTGGTTTCTATTACTGATAGTCATGATTCAAAATCATATCCAATATGTAATCATCTAAAACTACCTGAGATAACCATGGATCAGTCTAACATGATGCATCCACCTAAAACACTAGAATTGGGTCTATGCACTGCTCAATTGGTGAAAGTACTACCATCAATCCACCTGGAGAGAAAATTTGATCATGTCTCTGCATAGAGGCCTCATCACCCATCAGTTCATAACCACAACTCCATTATCAAATCTTCTCTTACTGTCATAATGAAAACATCCTAATGTAGTGAAGATGAACCATGGTCAATAGAGCATATTTGGGAAGCCAATTAATGTATGCCTTAGAAACTAGAACCCATTCCTCTATGATGCTTGTAACATTGTTTTCTTTATAACTAGTGAATATATTTATTGAGCCAACAAGTAGGTTATCAGAGTCCTGATGAATGGATATTTCACCCATCACACCATCAGTGGGTTTCCTAACCTAAGAGGCAAACTAAAGACACTTTAAAATTATTTTCATGGTTTCCCAAACCAGTATTCATATCTATATTATCCCTGATCTTCATTCTTATGACATTCAACCTCCCTCTAATAGAACTCTATCATGACCCAACCCACCAGGGCCCACCTGGTCGGTAGTAAGGTGAAAGTGACACCCGAATCCCACCTCTAACAGGACAAGGGTCTTGAAACTAGTGAAACGTAGTCATATCACTCACATGGGAGGTCTTATCCTAATGTACCTATACATATGCAAACATCTTCACATCCACCAATGTAATAAAGAAATATAAGTGGTACGAACATAATGCAAGCATAAAGCACTAACATCCCACATCAGAGTATGATAAAATGAAAAAAATTATAAAGGGGACAAATAAAAGATCCCAAATACTATAAAGTAGTATTATATATTTTAAAAATGGAATTACCTCTAAAATGAAACTCCTGGATCTACCAACAACCCAAAATTGGAACCACCAACGATTACTACCAAGCTCCTTCTCTCTGTCCCCCTTGGACTCTATTGAAAATCTTGACATATGTATAAGACACAACATGTATGGGAAAATATCAGGTAGGGGTTATTATAAACATACCTTGTATGTCATGACCTGATCCACCAATCTGATCCCAACCCACCTTTGATTTTCCACTATCGTCATTGCAGCTCGATCTCTCTATCGATCACAAACCCAAATTCATAGTGATTATTCCTTGTGCAAAATAATGATTATGGAACAATAATCCACTGGGTATTGGTTGAAACACTAACCAAAGAAAATATTGGTGATGAACATGTGATGAATGGGGGAAGAAAATAACAAAACATAATTGAGAGGACCAGTTTGGGATATACCTAACACTGAGAGGGGGGTGAATCAGTGTTGGGGACTTTTAAAACCAATTTCAACTTTTATCCCTATACCTCTTGACCTGTTAGGATATTGATTCTCTTATTCTCTTTTCCATGTCGCATGCAATAATAGAAAGAAGTAAAAATATGCACACAATATTTTTACAAGGTTCACCACTCAATAAGAGTAGCTACGTCCTCTCCATGCATGGGGATGACCAGTGCATGGATTCTATACTATAATGTGATATGCTATTACAATGGAGTGTCTAGGAAAACAATCCTCTAGCCAGTGTGAGTCCCTACACTTTAGAGGGGGGTGGGTGGGTGGGAAATAATCTTATTCCCTGGAATGGTGATAGCCTAGTCCAACTTTCCAGTGTGAGTCCCTACACTTCAGAGGGGGTTGGGAAACAATCCTCTTCCCTGGACTGGTGATGACCTAGCCCAACTTGCAGCATCTATCTGGTTCTTTATACTGCCTATGGAGACACTCTTCTTCTTTCTTCAAAAGGTAGGTTCTGCTCTTGGTCTTCTTTAGTGATTTTCACTTGATTACATGAAAACCAGTAGGCAAGTAATTCTTCCTTCTTTCCTTCTCTTCTTTCATAGTGCAACACTAACTTCACTAGGCTTCTTCTTTCTTCTTCTTAGTGCAACAACCAACTGCACTAAAACTTCTTCTCTCTTCTTGGCTAGAATCATATATACCAATGTGATTATTAAAACACTGAAGATCAACTCACATAGCATCATCTGAATTGAACTGCCCTAAATAATTGTAGGCTTCAATTGGGCATACTCTATTCTTATTCTTCTTCTTCTCTTCTTTCTATGCAGTAAACCTGTAAGCTGCAAAATTATTCTCTTCTTCTGCTTCATCAATGAAAAACCAGCTGCACTAAAACCTAATCTTCTTCACATGTTTTCTTTCAGTGAAAAACCATATGCACCGAGCTCTTCTTCTTCTTCTTCTTCGAATCACAACTCAGTTGATCAGAAGCTGGTAAGAACCTCCTAGAACAGAACAACCTGCGCTCCCACATTGACCTGTGAAACCTATATCTACATGCCTTAAACATGCGCACCTCTTCTTCTTCTTTTCTACCAAGAAGCTGGCAGGAACCCCTAGAGCACAGTAGCCTGCGCACCCACTTTGACCTACGCGACTGAGACCTGCGCGAACAAGACCTATGCACCGGGAACCTGTGCGCCTCTCCTTGCACACTGCCCTTCAGAAGTGCTGCCTTTGTGTAGCCTGCGCGCCAACACCTGCGTGCCTCCAACCTGTGCGCCTTTTAACAACTCTCAACCTGCGCGCCTAACTCTCTACCTATGCACCTAGAGCTCAAAGATAATTATCAAGTGTTGAGACTTAAGAAATGAAGAGGTGAGTCATCTATTTATAGGCATTTTGAGGACTTGCGCGACCTAGACTTTCACACCAAGACCTGTGCGCCAATACCTGCACGCCACCACCTGTGCACCAATACCCGCGTGCCGCTTTTTTTCTTTTTCTATATTTCTGAAATAATGCCACCTGCACGCTGCCACTTGCACACCACCACCTGCGTGCCAATACCTACACACCCCTTTCTTTCCTTTGTCTTTGTTTTGGATAGTATGATGTTGAATTTTGTTTTTCCAAAAACACTTCTTTACTCTCTTTATCCTTCATATGGCTTGCACCACAAGTTCTCCAAACTTATGATGATTGTAAAATAAAAATAAGCAATGCATCGTCTGAATAGTGCAACAATCATCTGATTTCAAGGCAATGTGTAATTCATGACCTTATCATCTTCAACCATCATTCTCTACTTCATTCAAATTGTATGATTATTTTCTTCAAGTAAGATATTACGTGGTTCTCATGAAATCATGAAGCATTTCATTGTCTTCTTCAAATCCTCATTCTTCTTCAACCATCCTTAGATAGATGATACTTCACCATTCTGCATTGTTGTAAAAAATGTGTCACATTTGACACAAGTTCTTTGGACTTAGGATCAGTTCAACAATCGTCTGAATTGAATTCATAGAGAATTTCTCATGTATGACATCCAATGCTATGATTCCATAACAATTATCCAGGCAACCTCACTTCAGTCGATCTCTATTAACTTTGGAGTCCTTCTTCATATCCTTCTTCATTTTGACCAGCATTGACAACTGTTAACAACAAATACAATCTTCATACACAAAGTGGTCCCAACAATCTCCCCCTTTGTACTTTGTTGTCAATACCACACAGTCTCCTCAAATGAATGTGTCAATGTCAAAATAAGAATCTTCTCTCTCCCCCTTTACTTGTTTCTCTCCCCCTTTCATTTCAAACTTTCATTTCACTTTCTTTCCCCCTTATTGACAAGAAATACAATGTTCATGGTAGAGAGGGTATCAGTCCTTACTTAAGAAGTGTGTCATCAATCATTTCACTCTAAGTCTACCTGAGCAAAGCTCAATGTAGAAAACAAGAGAATTTTATTTAGACAAAAAAGCGGCCCATTATCCATTGATCGTGATACCTCATGAGATGAGATCTCCTATACATGTCTTCAAGGGTTTTCCACTTTCATTCTAGGACAAATATATTGAATGTGATAGGAAATAATCAATCTGGAAATTCCTACACTCACTTCAACAAAAGGATTAAAAACATTCAAGTGCAATTAGCAGGATAAGTGGCCTTGGGGTACTTTCATTCTTCTTATGTCACTGATTGACCTAGTTACTCCACCTTTGTAAAAATATCTTTATTTTCAGTAACCGGGGATGAGAGATTACGAAATGAAATACCTTTTAAAATGACATAGTCCTCAGACAATCTTCAGAGTAGTTGAATTTAGTACCAACTGAAGTTGATACTTATTGAGATAATGACTCTGGAAGCTTCTTCATGTGTCTCCCTCTAAAAAGAAAACTTCTCATCATTGAATCTCAGGTTCCCCCCATGAGATCTTGAACCACCTTCAATTCCCTATATTTAAAGAACAAATACACTAAACAAAGATTTAAGGGAATAAGGTGGATCCTCCATGATTCTTCAATGTGAGATGGATGGATGAGATGATTTTCTCAACCAAGATGTTCCATTTGCTCCACTCCTCACACTTTTACATTTGATATTTAATTTTTAATGTGGATGTGTAGATATCAATACTTCTTCCATCTCTTTATGTGTCAATAACCTTTCTTCAAGAGATTTCCAAGCACTAGAATCTCCTGGTGTAACTTTCATCATCTTCATGAATTCTTGTTGTGATGGAATAAATTCAAAGAATTTTCTCATAGTATGACCATCCTTGTTGCACCTCACACAAAAAAACTTCATTTTCTTCATGTAGAATCTTCTTTTTGCATTTATCACTCGCCTTAGCTTGTGAATATTCCATTTTCCTCATTCTGTCCAAATCTTCTGGCCAAACCACCAATATATCATTAGGGATTGAGGCATTAAGATTGAATATTCTACATGGATTCTTCTGAGTGGCTTATTACTTAGTAGTTCTTTTGGATGCACCACCCTTCACCTTTTTGGATTTATAATCCAAGAACTTCTCATATTTCCTTCTTGAAATCTTCTTGGGAGATTTTTTTTAAATTATTTGTCTAATTTCTTCCCAAGGATGATTCTTTATTCTTTCCCAGCTCCTATGATCTTCATTTCTTATATGAACATGCACTATTCATATGACCACTCCTATTGCATAAATCACAAATGTTATCTAACATTCCAAATATGTTTGTAGTATACAGATGTTTCTGTATCTGTAGATGTTTCTTCTTCATCTCTGTATTTCTTCCCCTTGAGATGGGATTTCTCTGTGCTTTTACATTTAAGGGATTGTACCAACAATCTTGTGCACAATTCTCAAACCTATTGCAGCACCAACATTGACCAACAAATCTTGACTTCTTGTCATATTCTATATAAGGTTGCTTAATATTCTTCTTGATATGTTGTGCTTTATGTGGAGATATACCTTCCACACTATTTCCCTTATCCACCCTTGTCATGGTGGTAGGTTTCTTTTCATTCTTCTTTATCCATACTTGCTTAGAATTTTTCTTCCAACCTGCACTTTTGGTAGAGGAAATTTTAGAGACATTAGTACAAGTTAGTATGGATGGAACCTTTACATTCTCAACTTCTTGTGATAGATCAATGAGTGAAGCCATGAACTTTTTATCACATGTTTGAGGTCTTTTGACAGTAGAATCCTCCAATGAGCATTGAGTACTAGCAGAAACTATTTCCTTCTTTTGTGAAGACTCAATATGTGTCTTCTCAAGATTGGTCAACTGGTCTTCCAACTCTAGACATATCATATTGAGGATGATCATTTTGTTTTCAATCATAGTCATCTTATGTTCACAAGACTTCTCCAATCTTTCAACTTCATCTTCATGCATCTTTACTTAGTTTTGTAACAAAGATTCAAGTTCATTGATCTTCTTGGAGTTATCTTCCAAATAAAACTTCTTGACTTCATTGACCCTTTTCAGCTCATCTTCATGTGCATGGATCTTCTCTTCTAGAGTCTTGTTGACTCCCTCTTTCTCTTCAAAATCTTTGAACCACTTTGAAGAAGTTACTTCAAATCCCCTCTTTATTGCTTCAAAGTCTCCAACCTGTCTGGAGAGTTTTAAACATTCAAAAAATTTTGCTTGTAAGCCTTTCTCCAAAACATCAGCTTCTTTTTCTAGTTGAATGATATTTTCCTACAAACATTGAAATAATCCACAAAATAGGGATGCACTTTCTTCAGGAATACCATGCAGAATCATTCTTAATCTATCAACTGGTATTTCTTGAGATGTTGTAGATTAATCATCACCACTTGTGCTAGAATTTTCATCACAAGGATAAATTACAAATGTACTAACACATACCTCTTGATCAGTTGAGGTAGGATGTTTTTCCATCTTCTTGGTGGGGACTTGAGCCACCTTTTTATTACATTCCAAGTCTGGTGTGTCTTCAATGTTAGCCAGATACGAAGAACCAGATGATTCCTCTTCTTTAGATAAGAGGGAATTCTTCTATAATTTTCTTTTCTCTTTCTTTTTCCTGTTTATCATGCTCTTGGTGGATACATCTTTCTGCTCAAGGATAGATGAATCTTTACAAACACTTCTCTTCATTATTGACTCAGGAAAGGAACTCATGTTTTCAAAAGAGAATAAATTCACTGTAGATAATCCAACAGAGGTGAACCTGTTACTATGATACTAATGGAGAGGACCAGTTTTGGATATACATTACACTGAGGGGGGGGGGGGGTGAATCAGTGTTGGGGACTTTTAAAACCAATTTCAACTTTTATCCCTATACGTCATGACCTGTTAGGATCTTGATTATGTTATTCTCTTTTCCATGTCACATGCAATAATAAAAAGTAGTAAAAATATGCACACGATATTTTTACAAGGTTCACCACTCAATAAGAGTAGCTACGTCCTTTCCATGCATGGGGATGACCAGTGCATGGATTCTCAACTATAATGTGATATGTTGTTACAATGGAGTGGCTAGGAAAATAATCCTCTAGA
Source organism: Viscum album (assembly GCA_963277665.1). Lineage (NCBI taxonomy): Eukaryota > Viridiplantae > Streptophyta > Magnoliopsida > Santalales > Viscaceae > Viscum > Viscum album. Next base: position 190,046,503 of record OY728162.1, on the reverse strand, counting down.
CAGTGTGAGTCCCTAAAATTTAAAGGGGGGTGGGAAACAATCCTCTTCCCTAGACTGGTGATAGCCTAATACAACTTTCCAGTGTGATTCCCTACACTTTGGAGGGGGGGTGGGAAACAATCCTCTTCCCTGGACTGGTGATGACCTAGACCAACTTGCAGTGTCTAGCTGGTTATTTATACTGCCTATGGAGACAATCTTCTTCCTTCTTCAAAAGGTAGGTTCTGCTCTTGGTCTTCTTTAGTTCTCTTCACTTGATTACTTGCAAAGTAGTAGGCAAGTAATTCTTTCTTCTTTCCTTCTCTTCTTTTCTAGTGCAACACCAAATGCACTAGGCTTCTTCTTTCTTCTTCTTAGTGAAATAACCAACTGCACTAAAACTTCTTCTCTCTTCTTGACTAGAATCACATATACCAATGTGATTATTCAAACACTGAAGATCAGCTCACATAGCATCATCTGAATTGAACTGCCCTAAATAATTATAGGCTTCAATTGGGAATACTCTGTTCTTCTTCTTCTTCTTCTTCTCTTCTTTCTATGCAGCAGACCTGTAAGCTACACACTCTTCTTCTTCTTCTTCTTCTTCTGCTTCTTCAATGCAAAAATAGCTACACTAAAACCTAATATTCCTCACACATTCTCTTTTATTGAAAAACCATTTGCACCGAGCTCTTCCTCTTCTTCTTCTTCTTGGAATCACAACTCAGTTGATCAGAAGATGGTAAGAACCTCCTGGAGCAGAATAGCCTGCGCACCCACTTTGACTTGCACGACCTATACCTGCACACCTTATACTTGCACACCTATTATTCTTCTTTCTTACCAAGAAGATGGAAGGAACCCCTGGAGCACAACAGCATGTGTGCCCAATTTGACCTACATGACCGAGACCTGCGTGACTGAGACCTGCGTGCCGGGAACCTGGACGCCTCTTCTTGCGCGCTACCCTTCAGACGTGTTGCCTTTGTGCACCCTGCATGTCAATACCCGCGTGCCTCCAACCTGCGTGCCCCCAACCTGCGTGCCTTCTAACAACTCTCAACCTGTGCTCCCAACTCTCTACCTACACGCCCAGAGATCAAAGATAATTTTCAAGTGTTGATCCTTAAGAAATGAGGAGGTGAGTCATCTATTTATAGGAATTTTGAGAACTTGTGTGACCTAGAACTACATGCCAATAATTGCGCACCAAGACCTGCACGCCAATACCTGCGCGCCACCACCTGCGCGCCAATACCTACACGCCTCTTTATTTCCTTTTCTACATTTCTAAAATAATGCCACCTACGCACCGCCACTTGTGCGCCACCACCTGCGCGCCAATACCTGTGCGCCCCTTTCTTTCCTTTGTCTTTATTTTGGATAGTATGATGTTGAATTGTGTTTTTCTAGAAACACTTCTTTACTCTCTTTATCCTTCATATGGCTTGCACCACAAGTTCTACAAACTTATTGTGATTTTAAAATACAAATCAGAAAAACAACGTCTAAATAGTGCAACAATCATCTGATTTCAAGGAAATGTGTAATTCATGACCTTCTCATCTTCAGCCATCATTATCTACTTCATTCGAATTGTATGATTCTTTTCTTCAAGTAAGATCTTGCATGGTTATCATGCAATCATGAAGCATTGAATTGTATTCTTCAAATTCTCATTCTTCTTCAACCATCCTTGGATAGATGATACTTCACTATTCTGCATTGTTGTAAACAATGTGTCACCTTTGACACAAGTTCTTTGAACTTAGGATAAGTTCAAAAATCATCTAAATTGACTTCATAGAGAATTGCTCATGTATGACATCCAATGCTATGATTCCATAAAAATTCTCTAGGCAACCTCACTTCAGTCGATCTCTATTAACTTTGGAGTCCTTCTTCGTATCCTTCTTCATTTTGACCAGAATTGACAACTGTTGACAACAAATACAATCTTCATACACAAAGTGGTCCCAAAAAAAATAAGAGGAATTATCCTCGATTGTTAAAATAAATAACAAAGAAATAAATATCAAAATCAATATAAATTTCTAATCTCTAGGAAGATAAAAACATTATCCAAAATAAAACATTGATATGAGAATAAATTTTTTTAGGTAACTTGATTCACGTTTGACATGGGATTACAACCAGGATAAAAAAACCGTACCCTACCATGGGTTTGGATTGATAACTGATGAAGATTCGTCACAAGTCACTATTGTTGGAGAGATCCATAAGCAAAGTTGGTGCACCGATTAGTATATCAAAATCCATTAATATTCCTCAAAGAAGACTTATCCCAGGGATTCTATATCAATCCCTAGGGTTATGTGGATAACACAAGGGATTTCACACAAGTGGGATTTTTTAGGATAGGATTAGTTTGATACATTTAAAATAAATAAATAAATAGATTTATTTTACAATTTTATATTGTGGATGCACTACACCAAAATTCATGGTACTGATAAATATTATTTCATTCCTAGGGTAAAACATGCATTTCAATTTTAATATAAATTTCATATTTATGATATGATAATTTTTGTAAGAGTTACCCCATTAATTTATAAAAATTATGCATTCATGATATAAAAAAATTAATATTTTTATTATATCAATACCAATCATCTATGGTCCCTAGAATCCCACTCTAATTCGGTGACCAGCTCTGAAAATATTCCTCAAAATATGTTAAATCATAACAAGGGAAAAATTTTGTCACTACATTCTACCCACCCTAGGGATTTTCATCCAGAAATTAAAAAAACTAATAAAAAAGATAAGGGTACTAGGCTAGCACATGATTCACCTGCTCTTGGGTGCTTTTATAAAGATTCCCATATTTCCACTAGACACAAATAAAGGGAATTTCTTACCCAAAAATTATCTTATTTTGTTGATCCTTAATTTCTATTAGGTACAATAGAAAGGTAGATACATCCTCTATTTATAACTCACTCCAGTTGATCATATGAAATGGGTCATGCCCATACAACCTCAGTTGTGACACATGAAAGACATCGTGTACCCAGTCTAACTATGGAGGTAGGGATAAGTGGTACGCCACCTCACCAAACAAGCATGATATCTAGAATGGGCCAATGAATCTTGAAGATAACTTTCTACCCTAGAAAAATCTATTAAATCTTCACCAAGGTGAGCCCTTCATGAACACATGATCTCCCTCATAAAACTCTAAAGGCCTTATTCGTTAGTTTGCATAAGAATTATGATGATTCGGGGTAGTCTTCATCCACTCCTGGATAATCTAGACCTTATCTTTTATCTCTTGTATAAACTCTAGGCCCATGATTGCTTACTTCCCAGGTTTCATCCAACATAGTGGTGACCTGCAAGGTCTCACATACAACATTTCTAATGGTTCTAGGCCGATAGTGGAATGGTAACTATTATTTTATCAAAACTACACTAAGGGCAAGTGATCATGTCATCTATGACCAAATTCTAACATAAAAGACTGGAGAATATCCTCTAGAACTAGAATGGTCCACTAAGTCATGCCTTTAGTCCATGCTCAGAAGAAACTAAGTCCCAACGACCTCTTTTAGTCCTATATATAATCTTGATGTAAATTGAGCATCATAGTTTGAAAAGATCATCAATGGAAATCTATGAATCCAGACTATCTCTTATATGTAAAGGATTATCATGCTCTCAATTAAACTCTATTCTTAGATAGATATGATGTGGACTGACTTTGTGAGTCATTCTACGATCAACTAGATAGAATCAGGTCCTCTAGATGATGGTGGGATCCCTATTATGAATCTCATGGACATATTATCCCACTTACACTCTAGAACATCAAGGGGTTTATCCAAACCCACTAGATTCTAGTGTTTTACCTTCACATGCTGATAAGTGAGGCTTCAAGATCCAAACTTAGCTACACACTACTTCATTTCTAGAATCTATAATTGATACCAATAGTCATAGTACATATTTTCGACACTTGGATACATCGCCAAGGGGGGTGTATGAAACTCCCTCAAACAATCATATCACAACATAAACAATTGTGGAATGATCTATTATTGAGAGCATCTTCCACCAAATTTTTTTATGAGAGTATTGACTATATCAAAATGCCATAATCCCGGAGAAACTCTAGGCATCACCTTTACATAATGTTGATATCATTCTATGGGAAGATATACTTGAGGCTCTTATGGTCATAATAGATGATAAATCTCTCACCCATAAGATAGTGTCACCACATCTTTAGGGTGAATATTATTATTTCCAGCTCCAAATCGTGGTTCATGTAGTTCTTCTCATGTGGTATCAACTATTGGGACCCATAGGAAATCATTGTATTCCTCTACATCATAAAACAACTAAGACCCTTTTTAGAGCATCATAGAACACTACATACTCAACACCAGGAGGACCCTGAAACACCCTAAGAGGGGAGGGGTGAATCAAGGTGTCAAATTTTTCTTCAAAAGTGACAGATCATTTTCTCACATTGGTAGGAACCATTTCAACATGTCTAATGACAATTATCAGTAAACAAACAATCACATGCAACGATCCATCACAACAAATTCACTTGGTGCACCACTAAGGGCTAGTCCATGGATTATATGTCAAAAGTGTGGTGGTTGTACTTAAATCCACTAAACATCACTAGTTTTGGAGTACACAAGTTTAGGCACAATCACTCTGTGCTAGGCACACTAACTTTACAATATTTTTTGGGATAGATCATTGTGTTCCTCAAAATACTTCTATTGAATCCCCCTAGATCACTGCCTTGAAAGGAATCCAAACATTGTTTATGGACTTGTAGGTACCTTAATTTTAATTGAAGAACACATAATCAACTGTAGATATATGATCTGTTTAAGTCCCACTTTTACCCATATATGAAATCCACTTTTCCATGCATTATTAGGTTGTTATCCATTACTCTACGAATTGGCCTTATTTCTTCAAAAACTATGCTACTCTATGTAGTTTGTGTTCTTTACATACCACCTCTGTGTACCACCTATAGGAATGTCATTTGAATACTACCTCTTCATACCGCTTTCACGTACCGCTTCTTCTCCATAGACCAACTCCTCTTCACTGAACTATTTTCCAAAAACTATCTCCCTCAAATTGTCTTACGAGAACTGTTTCCTTTACAGGATTAAGTACCCCGAAAAACAACTTCCAAAAACTATATCCATAGACCACTTCTCCTTTTGAGTAATCCTCTTCCTGAACCTCTTCTCCTTCGTAAGGTTTTCTTTCCGTGAACCACTTTGGAATTAACCAAATTCATCTTCAATTTATAATCAAAGTCGGTCTTAGTAATGAAGGGATTTGTGCTCCTTATATAGGAAAATAGATTAAAAAAACTAGATTATCAATTTTAATTAAACATTTGATGCGGTAAAACTTTCACAATGTGCTAATCATTCCATGAAATTTTCTCCCTATGTGGTCTGCATAACACCACTCTTCCTTCATGGTGTCCAATATCTTCCGGGAACAGATCCCTTCACAGCTCCACAAATCCCCAACTCACTATTGTGAACAATGATCCACCCCATGAACCATTTTCCTCCGTTTAACTATGAATGTACCATGAATTATTTTCCCCCATAAACTGGTTTCCCTATATGGTCCACCTTCCATGCTTCGCAGTCCGCATAGCGCCGCTTTGCAGAAATATTTCCTTTTCCATTTTTCTTCTCCATTATTGATACCTCCCTTAGTAGTCTGTGAATTGTGTTTCATGTTCTGTGAACAATTATTTTTAGACTCCTTTGTCTAAAATATTTATTTTCCTAAAATATAAACTCCCAATTTTGAGACTCAAAAATTTGGGAAACACTGGGAAACAACGTCACCTTCAACACTATTGTTATCATGAACTGTAAGATCACTCATCTTAGAAACTCTTTGATCAACCCATTATGGATTGAAAAAAAAACATAAACCATACTCTATTCCCATCATAGGATATCCTTGGTTCCAATAACACTCACCTTTAGGAGTCTCAAGATGGGGGTGCTTGTCAACCACTACTGCAACTCTTGAAAATCATACTAACACCTCTTTTTCCACATGAAATGTTTCCCATTTTAGGTTAAATATGTCATGGGTGTTATAATAATAGATAAATTAGTGATTAATATCTAGTAATAGTCTGAAAACACATAGAATCTATGTACCTATGTCATGCTCTTAGGTTGCTCCCAAGCTAGCTCTATTTAAATCTTCGACGGGTCTTTTATTACTATCTCTTCAGAGATGACATGTACTTGGAAGTGGTCCACACCAATTTTGAACAGAAACTTTGAGATACTCCCATATATATGGTTCTATTAGATTACATCAAGTACCATCCTCATGTGTCTCCCATGATCCTCCTCATATGTTCAGTACACCATGATATCGTTGATGAAGACTACCATAAACCTGTTTGAGAAGGACTAAAATATCTGGTTCATGAGTCCCATGGACACTGTTGGGAAATTAATCATGATGAAATTAATAACCATTTACTTGAATTTACCATAGAAAAATAAAAATGTAATCCTCTGTATATCCTCATACTAAACTCAGAGCTGATGATAGCCAGATCTAAGGTCAATCTTCATGAACCATTCCGCCCCCTTCAGCTGGACTAAGAGGTCATTGATCCATGATAGTGGATACTTATTCTTCATGGATAACACCATTAAGGTAAACATAATACACATAAAACCTTAATCACTCATCCACTTTCTTGGAGAACATAGTTGGTGCTTCCTAGGGTGACACACTGGGTTTGAAAAATCCATTCCTTTGCAAATCCTCCAACTTCACCTCTAGCTCATGAAGCTCAGAGAGATCCATAAGATATGTTATCACAGATACTGGGGAAGTCCCTAGGTATATGAAAATACATTTTTATAGTGAACCATTACTCTTAAAAATATTAATAATTTTTTTGTAAACATTAATATTCAAAAAGTTCAACACCATAGATCATGAGGCCTAGAGTTTTTTGGAAGACAATCTTCACAATACATCAAATGGAAACATAAAAGAAAAAATACTTATTTTATTCTCTATAATGAGCTCATAAATCCATTTTTTATCCTAAAAATATATATTATAACCTCTGAAATACATAAAAGATATGGGTGTGCTAAAAATAATAGTAAGGGAATAAACATGACAAGGAAACATAACAAGTGAGTCAAAGGTACCATATTATATATAAAAGAGAAAGCTCATGAGTAATCACATGGAAGAATAATATAAAGAAAATTGTATCATAATATCATTATAACATAATAAATTTATAATAAACATATAACAATAAAAAAGAGTCAAGGCTAACAGTCTAGACAACATCACATGGTGGACAAAGTCCAACAATGGATTAGGTTTACTCCCTAATCTCATACATAATGTCTTATGTGACTAAATCATTAACTAATGCATTAGAGTACTACATGGGAACACCTAACTTAAAAAAATTCAAGATTTATGTGTTCCAAAAAAATGAAAACAATTATAAGGCATAAATATAAGAATTACCATTGGAAAGAAAATGGGTTGCATAATCTTTCCTCATATCATAATTGAAAGTAAATTTCATAATAATGGAATTTGATAAATGAGCATAAGGCAGGTATTAAAACATAAAAGGAAGGTATAATAATATAGGTATATATGTGTGATAAATATATATATATATAATTTAAAATAATTCCGTAACTTTAAATATAGATATTGAGTGAGTTAGAGAGAGAATGTACATAATTTGAAGAAAAGGTAGTCTAGGGAGATCCCTTAACTCATTCTCGATTCATCACATGAATTATTTATTTAAATAAAAAAAATTAAATTATGTGAATTATTTAATTTATTATGATCATTTTAATAGTTTATTATTAATTTTATTTAATTTATTGACATTTTATATTCAATTACTTAATCATTTAAGTTCAAGTTGGTCCTTTTGATGATGTTCGGCTCATATATCCAAAATCACTATGGAAAGTTGAAAAAGGTCAAGAATATTATTATTTTAAAATATATTAAATAATAATATTGAAATAATTATTATTTTTATGAATTAATTGTTTTTCTAAAATCAGTCAAGAAATATGGTTATGAAAATTGAACTACTTTACAATCATGAAGACGGTAGACCATTTGTGCACTTGAGTAATGCTTTTATTTTTTGACGATCCTAATGGAAATAAGATAAGTGTTATTTTATATTTAAATAAGGATTATTATATATTAAATATCTTATTATTTATTTAAATACACTTATATATACCATCCATGTGATGTTGTAATGAAAAATTAATCACATCGCTTCTTGGAGGTGGTAATCCACACATACGAATGAACGAAGTTATAATTTTTATATAAATGGAAAGGTAAGAAAATTTATGATATATTAATTTTATAAAATGGTAGATATATAATTAATAATATATATATATATATATATTAAATCCATAATCATAAATAGTTGTGAGAAATGAATATGGAAAATGAATTACCTCGGTTCACGAGGCGGTAGTTTGTCGTACACTTGAACAATGGTTTTATTCCTCATTTTATAGAAGTGGAGAGAGATTTAGGTCATTATATTTACATAATAAAATCTAATTATATGATTTATAACATTTAAATTATATTATAATTGTTTAATAAGATTTTTAAGTAGGTGGAAGAATAAATAAAACATAAATGCATGGTTAAGAATCATATCTCTTCTTTGGACATTGTCATTGGTTTTGCACCAAAAGCCTTACTATGATGGTTTTATATTAAAACCAAGTCCTTTTGGAAAATTGAAATGATTCAAGGAAAATTTATGGGTAGGTATTATATATTCCAAAAGTATTTTGAATTATTAATAAAATACTATAGGTGGTTCCCTTTTATAAGTGAGATGGAGTGATATTTTTATTAATACCCAAAACAATTCAATAATAGGAAGTGAATCTCAATAAAATTGCATAAATTATTGATAAATTATATATTTAATATACAATAACATAAATAAAAACCTCATACACTATAAAGAAACATTTTTATGCATTTAATTCTATTTACTTTTTTGGTTACTCACTTTTACCCTTTTAGTTTTCACTACGGTATGTAATATTTTACCTATGTATTTTATTCTTTTAAGCCTAAAAAATGATCCTTATTATATAATTTGGAAAAAATTATAATAAATATGAAATCCAATTTATCAAATTAAAATCTTATGTGTCTTTAAAATTAATTTTAATACAAGATCATATAACACACAAAACGCCATTTCAACCTTAACTATAGTGATTAATTTTTATTGTTTTTATTATTCATTATGACTAAAAATTAACATGAACTTACTAATTGATATTAATTATTATATTTCAAAATATTAAATCCATTTTATTAATTTAAATTCATATATTTAGTATAATTTAATTTTATATTAAACCCACAACTTGTTATGAAAAACATGTTTTCATAAAATGCATATTTCAAGAAATAAAAGAACATATATTAACTGTACTATTTAAATAATTATTATATGAATTTAAATTCATATAAATAGATATATAATCTATACATTATATTTAAATATTTCCATATAAGGTGTTATTTTAATTAATTATAATTGATAAAATTTATGCACTTTAAAAACACGTTTTAGAAAACTGTGTTTTTAAGCATAAATATAAACTTATACCAAAATCATGAAAATTACTAATTAAAATGAAATTTATTATATTAATATAAATTAAATTTTTTATACATTACACTAACACCAAATAAAAAATATAATGTATAACACCCTGTTTTTTGGACCAGTTGATATTTTTAAAGGAATTTAAATCTTCAATTTGGAGGAGAGGCCAAACCTTAAACTATGTTTCAGAATTGAATTTAAAGGATTCAAATACTATAAAAATGTTGTTATAAAATGATTTTATATCATGATATGTTTCTTAGGTTTTTGGTTGTGTTTTGGTAGATTTGGGATTTCGAAGACCAATTTTTGTAAAAATAAAGAAAGGTGTACAGTTAGTGGATGATTGGTTCCAACCATGAGGCCCAACCATGTTGACTATTTTATTAAGGAGTATGGTTTGTTTAACCAAGAAAGGTGGGCCAAATAACTCTTAAAAATATGAAATAAATTGTAGGTGTATCACATGTTTGGCATATAGTTTCTTCTAATTATGAACCAAACCATGTGAAGGGGTACATATCATGCATAGTAGATCCACAAGGGCTACACATGATTTTTCAAACCATCTAACTATAAATGTGAGTACATGGGCCATATTGAAAGTGTTGGTGAATTTTTGGTGAAACTTTTGTCAAACCATGTAGAAAAATTGTGTTCCCCTTTAAAAAGGGGTAAAATTCCAGTTTCCCCCCGCCTCCTTTAAACCTTATTCCACCTTGATCCTCTTTCTTTCCATGAAAAAATACCTATTAAAGATCCCCTTTTGTTCCAATAAAGTCTTGTATGTATATCCTACATATGGTTTTTTGATTCTATAATTGTTAATAACATTGTATAGCCAACGATAATTTTACGATTCATCTCCCTTATTTTCCTCATTTATCTTACAATATCAAATACAATTCTATGCAAGATTATATTCAATATTTTTAGGGTGTTTTAACATTATTATGATTTAAATCAATATAGATCCAATAAAATCCTGATATTCGATGAGTTTGGATTACTAATAATGAGGTAGAGGGTATATGTATTTCCCTAAAAGTATAACTTTTTTATACTATGTTTCCATGTGCCGTAAGCTGGTATTTTTGAGTGTTTATCTTAAAATAATAAATGCCTTAAATTTATCACATAGAAATCATTTGTAAATGATATAACACATTTATACATGTTTGGAGGTAGTTAAATCTATATGAACCACCCATTTAGGGTGGGTTAAATTAAAAAATCACAACAATCATTTTTTTATTAAGATCGAACAAACCCTTGGGGTGTTGTTCATGCCCCTTGTTAGGGGAATTCCTTAATGAATTAAATCATTTAGATAAAACACTTGTTCCTTGATCAATTTAATCATACATGACTATCATGAAATAATGATAAAATAGAATCAAAATAATTAAATTATATTAAGGAAAGTATTCTACAGTTGGACCTTTTTTTTACTTATATCTGATATGATAAATGAAATGATTAATTTTGAGTAAATAAATGGATAGATGGTTAATGAAATTGTGTTAGGTAAATTTTAAAATTCTTGTAACATTTTATAAATTAACCATTATAATAAATTTATTATTGAACCCCATTGATAAATTTAAATGGAGAGCTTCCTTGTCCTTGATTATGGTATTAAATGGATTTGATTACATTATGATTATACTCTGTATTGGGACATGATGATATCTATTGTTAAATTTACTATTATTGGACATGAAAATTCCCATCCATTACTTTAAATTTTGGACATGGTGTTACCATTTCTTAGTGGTAATTATGGGTATGAGATCCCTTATCATTCATATGTAACTTTTGGGCTGATGGCCATTATCATTCATATGAGACTATTGGGAATGAAGTAAATTACCATTTATATGAGAATTTTTGGGACATTCCATTATTTTTTATGAAAATATTGTTCATGGCATAACTTATCCTTCATTAACATTATCGGGAAATATGAATGTTTTCTAAAGTGTGAGACAAGTATAATATCCTTTTGTGGATGCAAGGGTATCAATATTTGGGTCCTCTTAAGTACATATATATATATATATATATATATATATGTATATGTATGTATATAAATCTATATGTATATATATAATGGAATTTTTGAATATTCTCCATCTTAGACAGAAGTAGGTATTGTCGGCCAGGTGTCCCATGAGGAACTTGGTCTCGACAAGGTTATGTCACTTACCTTACTATTTTAATTTATTATTGTAACTAAACACTATTATTTCATTTTATACTCACTAAATGGATACTTATTATATGTAATTGGTGGTTACCTACTATATTTTACTCACTCCCTATTCGGGCTACTAATTGGTACCTAGACAGATCTCTTGACTATTGGTTAGGACTTTCCTCTTTCATTTTTGTCATTTCTTTGCTATAGACTAGGAATTGACATGGATATGGGGGAAAAGAATATACTTAGGATACCTATAAGAGTTTGGTCTTTTATTTATTTTCTCTTTTTTAGTCTAGTTCAATTTTTTGTATCTACTATATATTAATTGCTTCTATTAGACTTGGCTTGTTCATGCATGGGTGGATTATTTAGCACTGCATTGGGTATATGTTGGGATTACTAATATTGTTTAATTATTTATATTATGTTGTATTTATTTATTATTATCTACATTTTATTTATTACTGATCCAAAGGGAATATTATCCTAATTTTACCATCCTTAGATCCCCACAGCTAGTTGGCGAACTTTGTTGTATGGGGAGGCATGCTTGAGGTCATGTGGAAAACTGGATCGGGACACCAGGATTGTAGATCCTAGGACGGGATGTTACAAAGTGGTATCAAATACATACTTTATTTTCATTATATTAATATTTCTATTGGTATACAGGATACTAGAAATGTGTTGACACTTGGTAAATAGATCATTTTTGGGTCTGGCCAACCCATGCACAAGGGACAGATTAATTTTCCGGGGATGGGATTTTTCATATTGTTGTCAATATAGTTGATTATGATTTAACCTTGAGGGATTGATTTAAATTTTCACTACTTACTAATTTATGGTATTTATATTATTTTATCATTAGCTGATATGTAATTGAATTAATGTTCATGCATCATTATAGGAACCTAAGGATTTATATGTCATGTGTATTCCATGCCATAGTTTTTGCATTAATATCATGGATTGTTGCTTATGATATGTCCTTAGAATGATATACTTGAACTGTGGTAACATTCTTTATTGGTCAAATAAAAAAAATAACAGGTTATTAAAGAATCTTCATCAAACTAAATAGTGTTTTCCTATATACCTTGATGATGTCACATTAACTAAACAATTATAATATGTTAAATTATTGGAACTATAGTTACCTGGGAAGAAAGGTTATTTAATTTTGATTAAATGGATTCCAATTTAAATTTATGATTCTTTTACATCCATAAATTTGGAATGATGATCCATCTAATAAAATCATCATTGATGAACTATTATAATCTAATACTGAATTTAAGGTCCAGTTATAGTTACCTGAATACCAATCGTAACTTATAATGTCCTTCACCTTTATCAATTGGGAATGGTGACTCATATAACTTGACCATTATATAAATATGAAAGTTCTTAAAATCTGACACATAAAATGTTTTGGTAACTTAATCATCTTAGACTTGACTCAACCCAAGTAGGTTGGTTATGGTGTTTTATTCTAATAAGATAAATTGGACTCTACCCAACTAAATTGGTCTTGCAATTATATTCCTATATGATAGACCCACTAAGTCTATGATTAATCTTTAATAAATAAAATACTATTGGGTTTCACTTAAATTGACCCTTGTTGTAATGATGGGAACCTTTTTGGTCACCCTTAATTTTATGCTTTATTGTTTAATCCCATTGAGGTATGGTTTTGATAAATATGGTATGGTTGTTTAAAGTTTCAACAACCACTTATATGGGTTATATATAAATGTATCCAGAAATTTTAATGAAATGATCCATTTTATGATAAATACCTTTGGTTGTTTCTAAAAGCCTATTAATGTGAGATTTTAGTTAATTAATTTGCCAATTACAACCAAAAGGGTGATATAATGACCCATACATTACATAAATGGTTATTAATTCAAAATTTAAGCATACTAATTACAACATATAACAAAACCATGAAAGGACCGTATAGGTATAGTGTATTTAGAAAATGGGAAACATAAACAACTGGTTCATAAAGCATCTACATTGCCTCCCATTTATTTCATCATATCTAGAGTCCCTTTTTTCATATCCTACTTAATAACCTTCTTCCTGACCTGGGGAAAGAAAACATACAAAAGGGTGAGCTCAAATGCTCAGTAAGGGTAAACAAAAGAAATATCAATCACATCATATTCATAAGAACATAACATTTGGAAATCTTAACCTGCAAAAGAGATCATAATTTCATAACATGGGATAAATAATGGTAGTGAAATGTAATCACAATAATCATAACTTAAAACATGAAGCTTTGTGGCATACACACATAATAATAGAAAGTCATTTCTTATTAGTGAAGACTCATTTCCAAGACTATCTTAGTGGACAAAGCCCATTTCTGAACCGAGTTCATTCCTCGTTTCAGTCCTGTTTCACTAAACTGGTTTAACCTTCCGTTCCAGCCATGTATATCTCATGAGATATAAAATCTTTACCCAATTCATTTGAGGGAGATATAGGTCCCACCCATCTCATAATGATACCATTCTTATGTGTGCCACAAAATCATAATCCATACATCATAGCATAACCCATGTAATAAAAATGGTAATCTTAAACATCGTGACATCATAAAACAATTCATATAAGATAAAGGAATTCATAAAAATATTTCCATCACAACATAATCAAATCCGTGTAATAATAGGGATATAAACAGAAACCTATATTATCTTATATGGAAAATAATTTTGATAAAACTCTTGAACTCCACTCTTGAGGAAAATATTATTTCTACTTCAAAAACATTTTCCTTTCTTAACATGTCATACAATTTTAAAATAAAAGAAGTTGATTAAAAATAAACTTGAAAACTTGTAAAGGAAGCTTTTGGAAATAATTTTTTAAAAATCCATTCATGCCTTATAAGTTAAAAAAAACATTCTTCTCATACTTTTGTCGGAAAAGTCAAAAAGTACCTCGTATGAAAAACGACAAAAGATTCCTTTAATATCTTTTACTAAAAACTCACCAAAGGGTAAAATTGGATTTAAACAATTGTAGGTGGATGGAAATAATATTAAATATTGAGGAAACATGTATGTGGATGATAAAATACACCCCAGTAAATACCAAAGTATAAACAATCTCAGATAAAATGAGATTGTGATATTTTCCCTTACCTTAGGTTTGATTTCCTTCGTAAGTGTCTGAACCTTTTTTATAGTGATTTAAATAATGTTATTGAATTATTACATAATCATACTTATTTTTATGATATCATATATGGTCATATTCTTAGCTTCTTATTAGTAATATTTCATTGTTACTTGTTATTCGGGTGTTTATTGCTTTTTGTTCTTATGAATGTTTTGTCAAATAAATTTTTATTCTTATTTTTGGGTTATAGATAACTCATTTCCAGAATGTTATTAGTGTAAAATATATCATATTAATTCATTAAATTCATTTATATAATCATTATGCAATGAAGATCATGTAGAACGAGTCGCATCACATCGTGGAGACGGTATTCCGTACGTACGCACGAGCGATGATATCATTTCCATGATCGTGGAATTGTATTGGAGTGTATGTATACCATTTCAGAATCAATATCAATTTAAAATAATAATTTATAGTTATTATTTACACCATTATACTCATCCAAGTTATATGGTGGTGGAAAATAGATTACACCACGGCGTGGAGACGGTATTCCGTACGTACGCACGCGCGGTGATTTTGTTTTCCGTAGGATGGATATATGGTGAAATAGGGTTGTTTCATACTTATAATAACATATCAGTATATTATTGATACTGATGTAATTAATTTATAATGAAACAAATAAAGAAGAAGAAGTGGAATAAGAAATAAAGTTGAAAGAATTGGTAAGGGACATTACCCCTTCTTTGAAGCAGTTCTTTGATTCCTCCTTTTAAGGAACTAAAATTGGTCTTTGAAGGAGACAAGGACCTCTAGGATGTATCTAGAGAAGTGGAGAGGAGAAATTGGCAAGGTTTGTCCGAGATTGAAGGCTCAAAGTGGTGTGAGGAAGAGAGGTAGGAGGTGCCCTTTTAAGAAGGGAGGAGAGGGGCACCTTTGGAATAACTAAAAATATTATTTTATTATAAAGCCATATTCGGTTTTTAATAGCTCCAAATTGACTTATTTAGAAGCTAAGGTGGAGATGGGTCGAAACCATCTCATACAATATAATTTAGACAAGTTTAGGTCATTATATTAACCTTATCTTTTAGTTTTAACTCTTTGTTAATTAGATTGACATTTACCATGTCACTTTGTATTTTTATATTATATAGTTAATAAACTTACCATATACATCCAAGCGACCCCCAAGTTGTTTATTATTAATATATATAACCTTATATAAGTCATTTGGCCGAACCTTATATTTTTAGGAATAAAATAACAATTAATAATATAATTTGTTTTTAAAAAACTATTTTATGTCAATTTTGACACTATTTGGTAATTGATTTTTGTGAAAATCATAACGGAATTATTAGTTCTAGAAAAGTTACGTAAATCAATAATAACATGTCATA
Organism: Viscum album; assembly: GCA_963277665.1. Taxonomy (NCBI): domain Eukaryota; kingdom Viridiplantae; phylum Streptophyta; class Magnoliopsida; order Santalales; family Viscaceae; genus Viscum; species Viscum album. Next base: position 190,030,038 of record OY728162.1, on the reverse strand, counting down.
GTAACCTATAAAATTATTTTAATTCATTAAAAGTCTCAAATTACATTTATTTGGGTATTTATAACATCAATTATGTCAATATTTCATTAATAAGATAATTATTGCATCATCATTGTGTCATAAATAAATTAAATTATTTATTGTCAAAAAATTACAAATAAAATACCATTATGTAGGAAGGATTTTTATCTTTCTAATAAATATTTATAGTCGAATTTATCTTTTTTATAACCCTATATTAAAAATGATTTACTTATTAAATTTTGATTTTAACTATTTTAACCCTTGTTTAAATAAATTAGTATTAAATGTCCTAATCTAATCCAAGTGGGCCTAAATGGTCATATTTTATTCCTAAGGTTGTTTTTGGTCGAATTAAACTTATCCAATAGAATTAGGACATGTGTTAGGGTAATAATAATACCATTTTTACCCTTAATTACCCTATTTACTTTTAACCGTGGTAAAAAAAAGTAAACAGTTACTATTCACCAAAAATTATTTTCATCTCATTGAACCACATTTAACTTACTGACATCAACCGTGTCTCTCGAATTTTTGAAATTCCACTCACAGAAGCGGTAAAATTAAGTTTTATGTAAATTTGCAAATTCTCCTAGGAGGTGGGTAAAAGACGGTGAAAAGTTCAATAAAATTTTTATATATCTAAAATTATTATAAAATTACTCCAATGCATTACATTGAACTTATATAGGTATTATGCATCAATTTTGACCTAAAATAAATTTAAATAAAATAAATAATTATTTAAATAAAAATTTGGTTTTTAAATAGTAACCCAGTGTTTTCACTGTTCATCAAAAATTGAAAGTTTTTAGAAAAATACCAAAATTTCACCCTAGGCTAATTTAGATATTCCGAATCCAAAAATGAAGTCCATTTTGAAAAATAAAATTTACAAAATTTCAAAAAGTGGTTATTACTATTCATAATGACTAGTTTTAATAATATTTTAATAGCATATCGTTGTTTAGTGAAACTCGGTATTGCGTATGACGCAAGATATCAAGGAAGGCCGCGTTTGCATGTAAAGAAAGCCAAGCTAGTGTTGTGTGTAGTGAAATATTCTTTTGATGATTTATATAACATAAAAACAAAATATTTCTCATAGAAGTCTCGGGTGTTACATTCTACCCCCCTTAAAATGAATTTCTCCCTCGAAATTCGTCACTTGTAACAAATAGATGAGGATACATCTCCCTAATCATATCCTCAAGCTCCCATGTAGCTTCTTCTAATTGGTGGTTCCTCCATAAAACTTTCACCAAGAGAGTGGTCTTATTCCGTAGGAATTTTTCACTACGATCGAGAATCTCTATCGGCTGTTCTTCATAAGAAAGATCTTGTTCCAGCGGTACAACTTTTGAGCTGAGTACATGTGAAGGATCAGGTATGTACTTTCTCAGGATAGATACATGGAACACATCGTGAACTTGAGAGATATTCGGTGGAAGCGCCAATCAGTAAGCTACCTTCCCAACATGATCCAGTATTTCGAAAGGACCGATATACCTAGGGCCCAGCTTTCCCTTCTTTCCAAATCTCATTACTCTCTTCCAAGGATATTTTCGTAAGAACACTTTATCACCCACTTCAAACTCTAGGTCTTTTCTTCGGTTTTCGGCATAACTTTTCTATCGACTCTGAGCTGCTCTTATGTGTTGTTGAATAGATCATACCTTATCTACCATCTCATCAACAAGATTAGGTCCTAATAGCTTTATTTCCCCAACTTCATCCCAGCAAGTTGGAGTCCTGCATTTCTTTCCATAGAGAGCTTCATAAGGAGCCATCTGAATACTGGAGTGAAAGCTATTATTACAAGAAAATTACACCAAAGGTAGGTGTTGATCCCAAAGAACTTTGAAATAAATATTGAAATCTCTAAACATATCCTCTAGAGTTTGAATTGTTCTCTCAGACTGACCGTATGTCTGAGGATTATAAGCAGTGCTGAAACTCAACTCTGTATCCAGAGTATGCTGAAGAATTCGCCAGAACATCGAGGTAAATCTCGTATTCTGATCGGATATAATAGAAAGTGGTACTCCATGAAATCTTACCACTTCCTTTACATATATCCTGGCAAGCTGATCCAGAGAGAAATCCTCCCTAATAACAATGAAGTGTGCAGACTTTGTAAGACGATCAACTATGACCCAGATAGCATTATTGCCTTTGGATGTTTTAGGAAGTCCTGTGACAAAGTCCATAGTGATGTTTTCCCATTTCCATTCAGGTATGGGTAATGGTTGTAACATCCCCTTAGACTTCTGTCTCTCAGCTTTAACTTGCTGACAAACCAAGCATCGAGAGACATATTCAGCAACATCTCTTTTCATGCCATCCCACCAGAAGTACTCTTTCAGGTCCCTATACATCTTCGTGCTTCCAGGATGATTAGATAATGAAGAACTATGAGCCTCATCCAGCAGCTCCTTCTTTAATTCGGGGATGGGAGTCACACAAACCCGATTCTTGAACTTTATTATCCCATCACAATCAAGGTTGAATTCAGGAACATTTCTCACCTTCTTTTGTAACTCTACATCTTCTTTATGTGCCTCTTTAATCTTCACATGTATAGATGGTTGAACATTCATTTGAGAAAGATAATATTTTTCCCCTTCCATTATAATTCCAAGATCCATCCTTTGTAAATCCATAAATATTGGATCTTTTGTGATCCTCATCATGGATAAACTGGCATGGTCTTGTTGACTTAATTCATCTGCCACCTTATTTTCTTTCCCAGGGTGATAATGAATGGAGCAGTCGTAATCCTTAATCAGCTCCAACCATCTTCTTTGGCGCATATTCAGCTCCTTTTATGTGAAAATATACTTTAAACTTTGATGATCAGTATAAATTTCACACCTTTCTCCATAAAGATAATGCCTCCAAATCTTTAATGCAAAAATTACCGCAGCTAACTCCAAATCATGAGTTGTGTAATTTTGCTCATGTATTTTCAATTGTCGTGAGGCATAATCTATCACCATATCATTTTGCATAAGAACACACCCCAATCCCTTCTTGGATGCATCACTGTAGATCACAAACCTTTCTGAACTACAAGGCAGTGTGAGCACAGGTGCACTGGATAACCTTCTTTTCAACTTCTTGAAATTTTCGTCACATTCCTCCGTCCAAACAAACTTAACTCCTTTCCGAGTCAACTTGGTGAGTGGATTAGATAATCGTGAGAAATCATTCACTAAACGTCGATAATATCCAGCCAAACCAAGAAAACTTTAGATCTCAATTACTGTTGTTGGTCTCGACCATCTTTCGATAACCTCTGTTTTTGCTGGATACACAGATATCCCCTCTTTTGAGATTATGTGACCCAAAAATACAACTTTTTGAAGACAAAATTCACACTTGGTAAATTTGGCATAAATCTTCTCCTTTCTCAGGGTCTTCAATATAATTCTCAATTGATCTTCATGTTCTTCCTTGCTCTTTGAATATACAAGAATATCGTCTATAAAGACTACCACAAACTGATCAAGATAGTCTCTAAAGACTCTATTCATTAGATCCATGAAGATATCAGGGGAATTAGTAAGACCAAATGGCATCACTATAAATTCATAGTGTCCATACCTTTTACGGAAAGACGTATTTGGTATATCCTCCCTTTTGAACCTTAATTGATGATACCCTGAACGAAGATCAATCTTGGAAAATTATTGAGCTCTGCGTAGTTGGTCAAATAGGTCATCAATGCATGGGAGAGGATATTTTTTCTTGATAGTGATCTTGTTAAGTTCTCGATATTCAATGCAGAGTCTCATTGATCCATCTTTCTTCTTAACAAACAGAACAGGTGCTCCCCAAGGTGACACACTAGGGAATATGAATCCTTTATCAATATTCTCTTGGATTTGCTTCTTCAATTCCTATAACTCAATTGGGGCCATTCTATAAGGTTTCTTTGAAATAGGAAAATCACTCGGTACGAGTTCTATTGAAAACTCAACTTCACAATTTGGTGGAAGACCCGACAATTCCTCCGGAAAGACATCATAAAACTCCCATACAATGGGAATATTCTTAATCGTGAGTTTCTCACCAACCATTTGAGTTAAATAACCTTCATTTAGTGGAATCAAGACCCATAAGATGGAAGAAATTTCCACTGGAAGGTTATGTTCATCCTTGCATCGATAGACGATCATAGATTGGTCTGGAATATGAAATGTGACTTCCCTTCTTTGGAAATTGATATGAGCTCCATATAAAGAAAGCCAATCCATGCCAAGAATCACATCAAATTCCACTATCGGAAGGATCACAAGATTTTCAGGAATCACTTTCCCACAAACTTCAATCGGAGAAGAATTATAAACTTTTGATGTGACTGTTGTTCCATTAGGGGTTATCACAGCTAACTCAACATCTAATTTTTGAGGTAATATGGTGATACCCTTAGAAAATTCTTCAGAAATAAAAGAGTGGGTGGATCTAGAATCAAATAAAACATTTTCTACTTTAGAGTGGATGGTAAGTGTACGTTTCACCACTTCGTTATCGTACTCCACATTGATGATAGAAATTGCATATGACTTTCCTTTGTCTTTAGCCTTAAGAGTTGGTTGACGTCGATCATCATCATCAACACTTGTATTTGGGCATTGATTGGAATAATGCCCCATCTCCTTGCACTTGAAACATTGAAGTGTAGTAGGTTCATTATGTGTATCCCTTCCTTTGTTTGCATCATTAGACATATTCTTCCCATTATTTCGATATTAAATTGCCCGATGACCTTCTTTTCCACACTTATAACATTTTCTTGTCCCCTTAAGACAATTTCCTCCATGTTTCTTTCCACACTTTGAGAATAAGGGAAAACTCATCTTCTTTTCAGTGTGGTCTTTAGATTTTCCTTTGAATTCTATTTTCCTCTTCTTATCAAACCCATGTGATTGATGGGTTCCACCAATATCCATCTCAACCTTGAGAGCACATCGAACAATTTCCTCATATCTATTGAATTCCCTTATGTAAAACCCCCTTCGAAGACTTGGTTTTAAGCCACTAAAGAATCGGTCGATCTTACTCTCAGGTTGGATAATAATTCCGGAAGCGTACCTTGCAAGTCTTGTAAAATTTTCTTTGTAGGTACCAACAGATTCATCATCCTTTTGCTTCAGTTCAAGAAAATCCTTCTCCATATTTGTTCGAAGAATATGAGGGAAATAATTATTGAAAAATAAGTTCTTAAACTTGTCCCATTCCATGGACTCAATTTCATCCCTTTGAATCGTATTCTTAATAAGATTCCACCATTGATCAGAATAACCTTCCAAACGATACACTGCTAAGATGAATTTATCATGTTCAGAACATTGAATAACTGAAAATATCTTTTCAGTGGTACTGATCCATTGTTCAGCCACTAATGGATCAGAAGACCCGCTGAATGAAGGTGGACGCTGCCTCATAAAGGATTCGACAGAATGTTGCTCCTTCCTTTGCTCATTTGGAAGTCCTGCATGATTCATAGCTTGAGAAAGTTGTGTAAACATGGATACAAGATTTTTCATTCCAGCTCCCATAACGTTTGGTTGCTCAGGGGGACAATCATTGCATAGCCCGTCGCATTCCGCATTAACACGGTTTCTTCGGGTTCCAGCCATTGAATAAAACCAAGAAGAATAGTGTGAGCAACACTAATTATAATAGGAAAACCACATAATCAAGAATAAAATTTCACACTTAACGTCTTATCATAGGTTGTTCATGGCCATTTCTAAAATACTAAGATTGTGTTCTATGGTTAGACTTATCCTTAAGGTTCTTATTAAGGCTTTCACATCCTAGTTTCCAATGGTTGACTATACCTTTCCTCTGATACCAAATATAACGACTCATACTTTACATACATGGTTATTACTTCAAAATTGAAGCATGATTATTACAACATATAACAAAACCATGAAAGGACCGTATAGGTATAGTGTCTTTAGAAACTGGGAAACATAAACAACTGGTTCATAAAACATCTATATTGCCTCCAATTTAATTCATCATATCTAGAGTCCCTTTTTGCATATCCTACTTAATAACCTTCTTCCAGACCTGGGGAAAGAAAACATAAAAAAGGGTGATCTCAAATTCTCAGTAAGGGTAAAAAAAAGAAATATCAATCACATCATATTCATAAGAACATAACATTTGGAAATCTTAACCTGCAAAAGAGATCATAATTTCATAACATGGGATAAATCATGGTAGTGAAATGTAATCACAATAATCATAACTTAAAACATGAAGCTTTGTGGCATACACACATAATCATAGAGAATCATTTCTTATTAGTCAAGACTCATTTCCAAGACTATCTTAGTGGACAAAGTCCATTTCTGAACCGAGTTCATTCCTCGTTTCAGTCCTGTTTCACTGAACCGGTTTAACCTGCCATTCCAGCCATGTCTATCTCATGAGATATAAAATCTTTACCCAATGAATTGGAGGGAGATATAGGTCCCACCCATCTCATAATGATACCATTCTTATGTGTGCCACAAAATCATAAACAATGCATCATAGCATAACCCATGTAATAAAAATGGAAATCTTAAACATCGTGACATCATAAAACAATTCATATAAGATAAAGGAATTCATAAAAATATTTTTATCACAATACAATCAAATCCATGTAAAATAGGGATAGAAATAGAACCCTATATTATCTTAGATGGAAAATAATTTTGATAAAACTCTTGAACTCCATTCTTGAGGAAAATATCCTTTCTACTTCAAAAACATTTTCCTTTCTTAACATGTCATACAATTTTAAACTAAAAGAAGTTGATTAAAAATAAACTTGAAAACTTGTAAAGGAATCTTCTTGGAAATAATTTTTTAAAAATCCATTCATGCCGTATAAGTTAAAAAAACATTCTTCTCATACTTTTGTCGGAAAAGTCAAAAAGTACCTCGTACAAAAAACGACAAAAGATTCCTTTCATATCTTTTACTAAAAACTCACCGAAGGGTAAAATTGTGTTTAAAGAATTGTAGGTGGATGGAAATAATATTATATATTGAGGAAACATGGATGTGGATGATAAAATACACCCCAGTAAATACCAAAGTATAAACAATCTCAGATAAAATGAGATTGTCATATTTTCTCATACCTTAGGTCAGATTTGCTTCGTAAGTGTCCGAACCTTATGTATAATGATTTAAATAATGTTATTGACTTATTCCATAATCATACTTATTTTTATTATATCATATATGGTCATATTCTTAGTTTCTTATTATTAATATTTCATTGTCACTTGTTATTCGGGTGTTTATTTCTTTTTGTTCTTATGCGTGTTTTGTCGAATAAATTCTTATTCTTCTTTTTGGGTTATATATACCTCATTTACAGAATGTTATTAGTGTAATATATATCATATTAATTCATTAAATTCATTTATATAATCATTAATCATTGAAGATCATGTAGAACGAGTCCCATCATATCGTGGAGACGGTATTCCGAACGTACGCACGAGCGATGATATCGTTCCAATGATCGTGGAATTGTATTGGAGTGTATGTATACCATTTCAGAATCAATATCACTTTAAAATAATAATTTATAGTTATTATTTTCACCATTATACCCATCCAAGTAAGGTGGTGGTGGAAAATAGATTACACCACGGTGTGGAGACGGTATTCCATACGTACGCACGCGCGGTGATTTAGTTTTCCGTAGGATGGATATATAGTGAAATAGGGTTGTTTCATACTTATAATAACATATCAGTATATGATTGATACTGATTTTATTAATTTATAACAAAACAACTAAAGAATAAGAAGTGGAATAAGAAATAAATTTGAAAGAATTGGTAACGAGCATTACCTCTTATTTGAAGCGCTTCTTTGATACCTCCTTTTAGGGCACTAAAATTGGTCTTTGAAGAAGACCAGGACCTATAGGATGACTCTAGGGAAGTGGAGAGGAGAAATTTTCAGGGGTTTTACGAGCTTGAAGTCTCAAAGTGGTGTGAGGAAGAGAGGGAGGAGGTGCCCTTTTATAAGGGAGGAGAGGGGCACCTTTGGAATAACTAAAAATATTATTTTATTATCAAGACATATTCGGGTTTTAATAGCTCCAAATTGATTTATTTCGAAGCTAAGGTGGATATGGGTCGAAATTATCTCATAAAATAGAATTTATACAAGTTTAGGTCATTATATTAACCTTATATTTTAGTTTTAACTCTTAGTTAATTAGATTGACATTTACCATGTCACTTTGTATTTTTATATTATATAGTTAATAAACATACCATATACATCCAAGAGACCCCCAAGTTGTTTATTATTAATATATATAACCTTATATAAGTCATTTGGCCCAACCTTAGATTTTTAGGAATAAAATAACAATTAATAATATAATATTTGTTTTAAAAACTATTTTATGTCAATTTTGACACTATTTGGTAAAATTTTTTTGAAAATGATAACAGAATGATTAGTTCGAGAAAAGTTAATTAAATAAATAATAACATGTCATATTAACCTATAAAATTATTTTAATTTATAAAAAGTGTGAAATTACATTTATTTGGGTATTTATAACATCAATTATGTCAATATTTCATTAATAAGATAATTACTGCATCATAATTATGTCATAAATAAATTAAATTTTTTATTGTCTAAAAATTACAAATAAAATACCATTATGTAGAAAAGATTTTTATCTTTCTAATGAATATTTATAGTTGAATTTAAATTATGTATAACTCTATATTAAAAATGATTTACTTATTAAATTTTGATTTTAACTATTTTAACCCTTCTTTAAATAAATTAGTATTAAATGTCCTAATCTAATCCAAGTGGGCCTAAATGGTCATATTTTATTCCTATGGTTGTTTTTGGTCGAATTACACTTATCCAATAGAATTATGACATGTGTTACGGTAATAATAATATCACTTTTACCCTTAATTACCCTATTTACTTTTAACCGGGGTAAAAAAAGTAAAAAGTTACTATTCACCAAAAATTATTTTCATCTCATTGAACCACATTTTACTTACTGACATCAACCATGTCTCTCGGATTTTTGAAATTCCACTCACAGAAGCGGTAAAATTACGTTTTATGTAAATTTGCAAATTCTCCTTGGAGGTGGGTAAAAGACGGTGAAAAATTCAATAAAATTTTTATATATCTAACATTATTATAAAATTACTCCAATGAATTACATTGAACTTATATAGGTATTATGTATCAATTTTGACCTAAAAAAATTTAAATAAATTAAATAATTATTTAAATAAAAAGTCGGTTTTTAAATAGTAACCCAGTGTTTTCACTATTCATCAAAAATTGAAAGTTTTCAGAAAAATACCAAAATTTCACCCTAGGCTAATTTCGATATTCAGAATCCAAACATTAAGTCCATTTTGAAAAATAAAATTTATAAAATTTCAAAAAGTGGTTATTACTATTCATAACGGCTAGTTTTAATAATATTTTAATAGCATATCTTTGTTTAGTGAAACTCGGTATTGCATACGATGCAAGCTATCGAGGAAGGCTGCGTTTGCGTGTAAATCAAGCCAAGATAGTGTTTTGTGTAGTGAAAGATTCCTTTGATGATTTATATAACATAAAAACAAAATATTTCTCATAAAAGTCTCGGGTGTTATAGGTGATTCCCTATATAGCTTGGAATTGAAATTTTCTTTATCTAATACCTGTTGTGAGAAATTTTGGATAACTAAATGATGGTTAAAAAGTTAATTAGGATATCGTTTTCCAAATGTTGAATGATTTTGGCTAAATAAAGTACTTAGTAATATTTTCCCATATAACTGATACTTGACATCTCTTAAACATGAGTTTTCTTAAGTGTTACAATATATGAGCATCAATTAAATTCATTAAAATTATCCATTATAGAGGTTTTTATAGAATGGACTCTCTTAAATGGAGTTGTGAGTACATGACATAATCATTTACATATTAACTTAGGAGTAGAGTAACCTAGGTGTGAGAGCTCATTACGAAGAGTGTGTCCTCTATATAGAGGGGATGTTACCATAAAGGACCATTTAAAAATGGTAATACTGAATTATGAAAGCCGATAAACTAGATATTTATGGTCTCATTAGTTGTGTGTAAAATGTTTTATGTATAACATCAATGAGAAACCGAGGTTTGGTTGAGTATTGATGGTTATAAATGGGATTCTTTTGGGAATGTGGCAGAGAGTTGTCGATAAATTAATATAAGTTCTCCTATGATGATGGATACCTTAGAAACGAACTAGGTTCCATGAGATGTTTGACCGATGGTTGATCCTGGTAATACATCATCAATAGACACGGTACTGGGGATTTAATCAAGGAAAATATAGCCTATTTTTTCACGAGCATCACTCAGAAAAAGAGATACATCCCTTTCAGTGGAATATTAGTGTACACTTAGTGGAGTTGGAGTCATACCCTATATCTTGATGTCATCCCATGAAAGAGATATCTTCATCTATATGCCAAGCTACCTTAATATATCTTCTATATTGAAGGATGAACTCTTTGAGAGTTGTTCTCGAGTAGCGATTTAAGGTAATCCATAAAAAACTTTTTTCACTTGTCCCACATTGAGGATGCTCCTAATGTGGGGAGATGGATGTTGGTCATTGGTGGGTGGACATTATGTGAGAAGGGTCATGGGACTTCAAAACCAGTTGTGTGATAGTTTTTATGGATCTTTTATTCCTTGGGATAAATGTATTAATATATTTTTGTTTTCATGAAAAAATTATAGGTAACATTCTGGTTGTTTTATACATGACTATGGTCATGGATCTGTATCTATATATAGGAATGGGTTTTCTAATTGACTCTTGGATTACCGAGTAGGAATTCATTGGATGAACTCACAAACACAAGTTGATTCTTTGAGTCAACTGCCATGCAATATACCACCTTGGGGATCCGTTATTGATTATATTTTTCTAATTTCTCAGATATGTACCAACATTTCACTCATAAAATCAAGATTATAGACTAACTTCGATGAGATCCTTGGAATCTAGTAGTTTGATTTTGAGGATACCTTATAATTATAGTTAGGCTTGTTTGATTGTTATCTCACAACGATCCAAGGATGTTGGTTTGGTAATTCACCAATGTTTGTGTTGTGGAATGACAACAGAAATGAATAGTTCATATAGAGATAACACTGAAAGCTAGTTAGTGGCATCAATGAGATTTCATGAAGTGATATTGAGGTTCCATGAATTAAAATTTTCAATATCAGGGTTTGGATTTGTCAGATTTTAAAACCATTCATTATCATAAGTGGTCAGAGGAAAGTTACTTGACTTTTATTCTCCAAGTTAGTTGAGTGGTGTTGGTGATGAACTGTGTCTAGCATTCCATTGGGTGAGGTAGGTGAAGCATAAAGGTTGGCCATGATTTTTTAAGGAAAAGTTGATTCAACCAGGTTGAATATGTCAATTTGAGATCGATCATTTCTATCAAATTAATATTATTCCAATAGAATCAATAGGACACTAAGGGCACGTTTTTATAGGACATTCTGATGACGGGGGGTTCCAAGACTCGAAATCAGACAAATAAAGCTCGAGTAAATTGTGGGGACCACCATAGTATGGATGTTGAAAGAAAATAGGGAATTATTATGTATCATCTTATATGGTATTTATTAAGCCCCATCTTTGAAATTCATTAATTGTTATGAGCATTAGCCCGTGTTTTAACAGTTTGAGTGTCTTATGTTTAAAGTAACACTTAAAAGAGAATTGGGTGTTTGGGAACACAATAAAACCATTTTAATAGAAACTAAAGACTCATTTTATTCATTTTACTCTTCATTGATCACAAAAAATTCTTCAGGATGAGAAGTTTTATGTCTTGGAGGTTGTAATGTCTCATGGTTTTGATAAGTTGACATTTTAAAAGGATTTTGAATTTTCAATTTGGTGGATGGTCCATATCTTAAACTGAACATTATAATTGTATTTTGAGGCTTAAAATACTATAAACATACTATTTTATATTATTTTAAGGATCAAGGGGTCTCTCAGGTGTTGGGTTGAGTTTGGGGAGAACCAAGCTTCCAAAAACTGGTTAATGGGAAATCAAAGAAAGGTACACAATTATCACATAGTTAGTGTTAGTCATGTAACTCAACTATGCATCCAATTTTGTGAAAGTGATCCATTTTATTAACTATGTGATGTGTCCTAGATAACTATAAAAACCTCTATAGTAAATTTCAAGTGTGTCACAATGTTGGAGCACAGTTTCTTCTAACTGCATTTCTAACAACACAAGGGGCTGGAGTACTTGGAAAGTAGCTATGCACAGGCTATGCATAGTTTTTAAAACAATGAACCTAGTTTTTCTAGGCCAGATTCTATATTGATAGTGCTATAACACATATAGAACACTATTTTTCAAACCATGTGTCCAAATCATGTAACCCGTTGATAAGGGGTTATATTTCTATTTTACCCTTCCCCCTTTAAACCTCAAAAAAACTTTATCCTTATTTTTTTGATGTTCAACAACCCCGTTTAATATATTCTTTGGTTATTCATATAATATTGGATTTATTTCCTTCATATAGTTTCTGATTTGATCACCATTCATTATGTTGGAAATCCTAGGGTTTGTCTTTGATTCCACTTCCTTATTTTCTTCATTTATCTTACAGTGTTGGATGCTATTTTTGTGTGAGATTATATACCCTATTTTCATGGTGTTTTTCTATTCATGAAATTTTTCTCATTATAGATTTAATCAAATCATGATATTGGATGAGTGAGTATTCTTATGAGTGATATCGGTGGTTTATTCCCTCTCTCTAAAATTCTAGCATGTTTACAATATGTTATCATGTGCAGCATTCCATACTTTTTATGTGTTTATCCAAAAATATTAAATTCCTTAAATTGGTAACCTAGACCTTATATAGACTTAATATTAAAACTTTAAACATTATTGTAAGTGGTGACCTCAAACTGAACCACCCCTTTAGGGTGGGTTATATTAAATACTCATAAAGATCATTGATTGTATTAAGACTAAACCACCCCTTGGGGGTGTTGAGCATGCCCCTTGTTAGTGAAATGCATTAATGAGTTAAATAGTTTGGATAAACCAATTGTTCCTTGATCATTTTAATTATGATTGATGGTCATAAAGGACCATTCAAATAGAATCAAAAGAATTAAATTATATAAAGGAAATTATTCTACACTTGTCCTCATCATCACTTCTAAGTGATTTGATAAATGAAATGATTAATTGGGATTATATGAAAAGCTAGTTGATTAAGGGAATTATGTGAGGGAAAGTTGAATATGATTTGAAATTTTTATAACTTAAATGTTAAATTAATTTTATGAATTAATACCATTGATAAATATAAATAAATACTTTCCTTGTACTTGATTTTTGAATTACATGGATGTTATTACATTATGCTTATACTTTGAATTGTGACACAACACTCCCCATTATTCAATTGACTATTATAGTGTATGGAAATTATCATATTTTACTATAAATTGTGTACATGGTGTTCCTATTTATTAATGGTAATTATGGGTATGTTGTTTCTTATCATTCAAATGAAACTATTTTTAATGACACGCATTATCATTCGTATGTGTCTATTGGGAATGACGTCCCTTATAATTATTATGAGAATATTAAAAATAATGAACTTTATTATTTATATAAAACTACTGGGTATGGAATCCTTTATCATTCATTAAGATCATTGGTCATAATGAACCTTATTTAAATTATGTGACTGGTATAATTTCTTATTATAGATCCTAGGTTCTTAATCATTTAGTCCTCACAAGTACATATATATATATTTGTATATAAATCTATGTGACACCCCATATATCATGGTCTTTCTTATTTTGTGTTATTATATATCACCTTGAGTGGTTTTTAGTTTCTGTTGGTTTTGGGATGAAAATTTATGTTTTTAGGCTTTTTGGTAGGATCAAAATTGGCCCACATGGGTTTACTAATATTTTAGTACCCATATTAGTGGAAAATTAATTTTGACAGGTCTATTTGTCATGGATTCTAAATGGTTTTTCAAATCTTCTGGAGCTCCCTTCAGACCATGCGGTGTCTTGGGTGTTTCTAGGTGTGAGGAACATGATTTTTCTAAACCATGAGACACCCATGGAGAATCCATGTGACTTTTTTTTGGATGGGAGTAGCTCCTGAATGGCTGATTCATAATTTTTCTAACCAAGCAGAAAAACTATGTGGTTGACCAAGGTGTTTAATATTTGTGTTTTCCAAAAATGACCCATTTTGATTTTAAGGGGTTTTCTACCCCAATTCTATCCATTCATGTTGGAAAATACTTGGTATCTATAGAGGATAATCCTCTCCCCCATTGATTTGTGGTTCTTATTTGGTGTTTTCCAATCAAATCCAAGGTATTTACTCTTTTAATTATCCTCTAATCCTCCTTTTCTCTATCCCAGGTTTACCTTACCTCCTGGTACACTGATCCCCTATGAAATATAGGGATTGGGTTTAGTATGGTTATAAACATGGGATTTGATCATTTATGGGTTTTAGAAGAGGTTTTATTTTTTTGGATCATCCTTCATTGAAGGTGATACTTTTCATCTTATATTTCTTCTCCATGTGGTAGGTGGTACTATGTAGTCAATTCATTTTTCAAATGTTATTGTGATTTAGAAATTTTATTTTTAATTAAATTATGAATATATATATATGATTACTGTTCAGTTTTTTGAAACTATTTCTTTTTTGTTTTGAGATTGGCCTAATTTGGTTTCATTGTAAATTGCATGTTATCCTATTTTAAATGGAATTTTTAAAGATAGTAAGATTTTTTGAAATTCCCATATGAATTTTTGAAAATATTTTCATGTTATGAAATTGGTTTTGACCCTATTTTAGTTTTTAATGGGTGAAAACTGTGTTAAAAAGGGATTTTTGTTTTTAAGTGAGGTGTTTTACTCTAAAAGACATATAAAGGGGAACTTTATTGGATTTCAAATGGTTATTTTAAATTTTATGTGATTTAAATCTTGTGGAAATTCATTTAATGGTTATTTAAAATGATTTGATGGAAATGGGTGGCCTTTGTCCTTGTTTTAGATTTTCAAAGAAGAAGACTATTATTAAAGGGTATATTTGAAATGTTTTGAAAGTACAGATGATTTCTATAATTATCAAGATGGTGTTTTAAATGGTGTTTTATGAAATTTGAAAGGGATTGGAATATTGAACCATGTTTTGGTGTTAATTTTATGATTTTAAATTTGGGTCTAATAATGGTGAATGGGAGACACCAGTTGATTGCCACTTGTTTATATACCCCTTGTGTTGGTTCTTGATCATTATGTGATGTTGTTTCTACTATTTTGTAAGGATGTTCTTGTCATGTCACAGGTACATTTAATATTTATGGTGATTTTCATCATTGTTTGTTAGGGGTGAGAGTAGTTATGATTATTCATTGTGTGCTAGACTTGGATAATTTATTCCCAAACTTCACTTCCTTTTTATTACTCATGGGAAACTGAGTACTAAGTTGATGATCTAGATTTTTTCTATAATTCATTCACATACTGCTAGTTTCCCACCTGTCATACTAGGCATAGGGGATAGGTAGGGGTTGGTAACAATAATAATTCTTGTGTGGGATAATTAGAAGACTGGTTAGTGCACTTCAGTGCATATCAGTAGCTAGTTCCAGTTGGTTATACCATTATACAAATTGATTATTGGAACACTATGAATATTTGGTAGATCCCAAGAAATGTTTGATTTCATAATGATTGGTTAGTGAATGATGATATTTTTATTTAGTTCATGATTGTATCACTTCACATACTTTAATTATTATGACACCTTCTTTTGTTTATGTTAGATATATGTCGTATGACATGTGTGGTTCCTGTTTTTTTATGATTGATCTGTGTGTGTGTTGGATAATTTTACTTGAAAAAAATAGTTTTCAAAGCTAATGGAATTTTTTTATGAATCTAAAGACTCTTATGTGTATTTTTTAAAGTTGATTTAAAAATCGGTGTTATGTTTTTTAGGATGGATTCTTCCAGTGAAATGTTTTATATTGATCATTCTATTTTATATAAAACGAATTGGTTTTTTAGAAATGTAAATAAGTGTATATGGTTGGGAAATGTATTAGGTCAAAATATTTGTTTTCAAAATGTTTGTGTTTCATTTTTAAATAAAATATGAATGTTTTGGAAATTTATTTATGGAATTTATTGATTTCCATTTAAAAAATGTGAAATGTATACTTTATAGGTTATTTCCAAACTAGAAATGATAAATTTCATTATAAAATGAATAACATATTTTTAGTGGGTAGTGGTTTATTAATGGGTTTTCTAGCTCATTCCTATATATAGTTTAGGTTCTTATATTTTAGTGGATTCTATTCTTGTTCATTGTGGATAGTTTGGGGTGAGTTGGGTAGTGGTGAGAAACCATGGGTTACATGGAGTTGGTTTGGGTTTGGATTGAGTTAGTTTGTATTTGTTTTATTTTTATTTAGAGTTATATATGTTTTTCTTGGTTTTTTAATTTTTTATGGATGTTGCCTCTATATATGAAAATGTGTTGGATTAGTTTAGTTGGATATGACCCATTTGACTTGTTCTTTAATTTTTTCAATTTTATTTAATTATTCCACCAGAGTTTATCTCTGTTTTGGGTATAACCATTCCTAATGGGATTTCTATGATTCCTAGACACTAATCATTACCTCGTGGGGGTCAAGAACACCCTTAAAGAATTTTAGAGAGTCATTCCATGTGTTGGGTTTGGTGGAAAACAATTCTGATTTGTTTCAATCTATATGTGGGTATATATATATAATGTTCCATTCAGAAATTTTCTAACTTAGGCTGAAGCAGGTATGGTCAGCCAGGTGTCCCATAAATAACCTAATCTCTACATGGTTTATGTATATATCATTTACCTTAATTATATCATTTATTATTGTACCTACACACTATTACTTCATTTTATAATTATTCATTGGATATGTATTAGATGTAGTTGGTGGTTCCCTACTGTGTTTTACTCACACCTTGTTCGGGCTGCCGATTAGTACCCGGATGGATATCCTGACTACAAGTTAAGAATTGGATCATGAATATATGAGGCTAATTTTATATAGACTAGGGATTTACATGGATAAGGGGGGTGATCATGTAATTTAGATACCTATTGGATTTGGGATCTTTTACGTATTTAATCTTTGTCTTTCTAGTTTTGTTGTATGTATCTGTCGTATATTGACTGCACATATTTGACTTAGCATGTTCATGTATGGGTTCATTATTAGGAACTATCTTGGGTATATATTATGATAATATCCTTTGTATCATTATTTACCCTTTTATTCTTTTATTTATTATTGCTTCCACTATATTTAGTACTAATCTAGAGGGTATAGTCTTCCCACTATACCATCATTAGACCCTCAATGCTAATCGTCAGCCTCTGGTGTACGAAGAGGTATGTTTGAGTCCATATGGAAAACTAGATCAAGGAACCAAGTTAGTGGCTCCCAGTTCAGGATTTTACATAATGGTACTTTTAAATTCTATATTTAATGAAAGAAATTATAGTGTTTGAAAAATCAGTAATTTTCACTATTCATTGTAAAATTATTTATTTTAGAAGAATCCAAAAATTTCACCTGAAGTTAATTTTGATATGATGATTTCTAAAATTATGTTAATTTTATAAAATAACATTTATAAAAGTTAATTAAATTAATTATAATATTTTCTCACAAAAAGAAATAAAATAATTTTTAAGAAAACATTTTTTTGAAGAATATGATGTGCTTTTTTAGAAAATTGAGTGCTTATTTTCCAGTCATTTATCAATATATTTATATATATTAAAACAATTATATTTATTTCAAAAAGTAATTAATCATATATATACTCATAAACTTAATTTCTTGGTTATAATGGTCATATTTAAATAATCTTGGTTTGTTTAGGCTCGATGTTTCTCATCGCATATGTTATCGAACATAGTTTTCTTTTTTAAAGACTCAAGGTTTTACATTCTTCCCCCTTAAGTAATTTCTCTCTTTAAATTCATTAATACATACTAAGGTAAAATTATTTGAGGGTACATTTTATTCATGGATTAATCTAGTTCCCAGGTTTCCTATTTGTTTTTATGGTTCCAACATAGTACTTTTACTATGTGAGACATCTTATTGTGTAAAACCATACCTATATGGTCCGTGATCTTCATCAAATGTCCCTAATAAGAGAGGTAATTTTCTAGTGGTACCACCAATGAATTTAGTACTTGTGAGGAATATGGTAATTACTTACTCAATAGTGATACATGGAATACCTAGTGTACTTGAGAAAGGGTTGGTGGGAGTGTTAGTTAATAAGCCACAGATTTGACGTGATCATGAATCTCAAAGGGGAAAATGTACATAAGCCTTATATTTATATTTTTCCAACATCTCATGACCCTCTTATATAGAGATATAGGGAGGAATAATTTATCCCCAACCTCAATTCTCGTTCCTTTTTAATGATTTTCAACATAGTTCTTATGTCAACTCTAAGTAGTTTGGATGTGTTCCTTAATGGTCTTGACCGTTTCTACCATTTCCTCAACCATTTTATGTCCAAATATATTGAATTCACGAACTTTATCCCAACATGAATGTGTTATATATATTTTCCCTTAAAGGGCCTCATAAACATCCATTTGAATTCTTTAGTGAAATATATTATTGTATGAGAAAACGACCAAAGGAAGATGTTTATCTCATTCTCCATTGAAGTCCATCGAGTATCATATGAACATGTATTCTAGTGTCTAAATAGTTCACTAAAATTTGACATAATTTTGGAGGTGATAATTCATACTAAAGTTCAACTCAATATTTAGATAATACTATAGTATCTTATAGAACATAGAGGTATATCTTATATCTCAGTTATATACAATCTATAATAGTGTTCCATGCAGCCTCACAAATTATCTAATGTACATTCCTTCAATTTGATTGAGTGATAAGTCCTTTAGAACTGAAATTAAGTGATCAGTATCTGTAAGATGATCCACCATAACCCATTTTTTTTCTTTTTGTGTATTTTAAATACCAATAAAAAATTATATAGTGATGTTTCTCATTTTCATGTAGTTATAGATAATGGTTTCATCAACCCCCTTAGACTTTTTCCTTTCATCCATCACTTACTAACATACTATACACATTTTTATATTCTATGATCACCTTATTCGTATTTTCCCAAAAATAGTGATCTCAAAGATCTCGATACATCTTCATACACCTTGCGTGGATAGATAAGGTCAATATTGTTTCATCATTCAACATATATTTATTTATATTAGGAATTTATGGTACACATAGTCATGACCCAAATCATAAAAATCCATATTTATGAATCATGAAATCCAAGAATTTCTATTTTCCTATAGCTTTCACCTTCATATGAATTTCCACATCATCACTTTGAGAATACCTTATCACATCCAAAAGGGATGGTTTATAAATCATAAGATAAATTAATGATTATGTTCCTTTATTTATAAAATCAAATGTTCATCCATTTCAAGTCTATGAAAGTTACATCCTTATCAATTCTCATAAGTGATAAGATTGTTAGATCCTTTCTACTAATACCATCTTCCACTTTATTTGATTCCATAGGATGATAATGGTTTGATTAGTCAAAGTCCATGAGCATATATAACCAATTTTTTCATATTGAGATCATTATATGTGAATATATATTTTTGGCTCATATGGTTCATTTATATTTCAAAATTCTTCTTATAATGATAAATTTTCCATATTTTAAATGAAAAAAGAACTAAACCCAACTCTAGATCATGTGTTGGATAGTTTTTTTCATGATAATTCAATTAAATTGAGGAATATGCTATCACATTATCATTATGTGTTAGTGCACATTACAATCCCATCTTTGAATCATTGATGTATACAAGAAAATTTTCTTCACTTGAGGAAAGTGTGAGGGATGTTGTAGTGATAAGAATCTTTTTCAACTTATTAAATCTCTCTTTACAATCACTATTCAAGATAAACTTTACTCCCTTCCCTTTTATCTAGGATAGTGGGTTTGAAAATTGTGAGATGTTTTTTAAAAATCATCTCTAATACCCAGATAGTCCAAAGAAACTAGAAATCTCTAGAAGTACTGTAGCAGGCACTGTAGTAGGTACTATTAGGTAATGTTGTAGCTGGAAATATTCAACTTGGGCCACTAGTTTGGGATTGGAGTCCATAAGGCCTTCGGTCTACCGAGGCCTTCGGGTCAGTAAGGCTTTTGGGACACCTCATGGCCTTCGGTTCACCTCAAGGCCTTCAGGGCCACCTGATTTGCAGTCGCACAGACAGATTCTACAAGGAAACGCTCTAGAGGAGGAAAGAGCAGGGCACATTCACCAGAGCAGGGCTAAACAGACTTAGGAAGAATGAGAGGGTATGGAATTTTCCATCGGCACTGCGCCTGTACACCTCTGCACATGGACATGCTAGCTGAAAAGTCATGCAAAGATGGAGAGGTAATCATGATGAAGATGTTGGGGAGGATTAGTTTCAAGTATTCATAGTCTGTATGATTTCCATAAGACCTACAGGTCCTTTAATGTCTCCAAGGTTGCAGGAAATGTAATACCTAAGCCTATGGGCCTTGTAAGGGTTCCCCCTCAACCCTCAAAATGTGGGTTATCAGAAAATCAATAAAAATGAAGGCCTTTGGTCCATTCAGTCAGTCTATAACATTGTATTTAAATGATACTCAGGCTCTTCCATGCTTTTGGAGCATATCAAAATATCATCTATAAAGAATATCAAAAAAATCAAGTTAATCTATAAAGTTGCTTTTCATTTTTTCAATAATGATTACTGAATTATTAGTGAGTCTGAAATGAATTACTATAAACTCATAGTGTCCATACCTTACTTGAAAATATTTTTTGGGAATACATTCCTTATTCACCATTAATTGGTGATATCCTTATAGAAGGTCCACCTTAGATAAATACTCATCCAAGTAAATTTGATAAAACAAGTTTTTTTATCCATGGTTGGGGATCCTTATTCTTTATCATGATTTTTTTTCAGTTTATGATAATCAATGTAGAGGTGCATTGAGCCATCATTCTTGATGAAGAGAACTAGTGCACCTCATAGTGAAAAACTCAAACTTATAAAACCATTTTATAGATTCTATTTTAACTAATATTTTATCTATTCTAACTCAATAGTGGGTATTCTATAAGGAGTCATTGATATGGTCAGCGGTTTAATTATAAGTTGAATTGATAACTGAACCTATCAGTCAATAGGAGAATAGAAAACTATTCATATAATACATGAGTATAATCCCCAAAAGAGGAATGTATTAAATCATGATCTTCTCCTTTCTCTCAATCACTTTAGAAATATACTCATTCTCATAAGGTAATAATATCCACTATTGAATAGAATATTTCTTGGGAGATTCATCTTTGTACTTATAAATTTATAGAAACATAGGATGACTTGGGAAATGTAGAGTAATCTGCCTCTCAAGATAGTTGATGTTGGATTTATATAAGGATAATTAATCCATTCCCAATATAACATCGAACTCCACAAAATAACGTAATATGATTTTTACTAGATGATTCAGTTTATAACAAATGATTGGGTAAGAGGTATATTCTTGAGATGAAACAATTCCTCTATTTGATGTTCTCATTGATAGATCAACCTCAATGTTATGAGATGGTGATTTAATAGTTCTAATAAACTTTAAAGATATGAAATAATGAATAGAATCAAAATCAAATAGTACATTCTCTACTATTGAATGAATAACTAACATACCCATCACTACATCATTGTTGGGATCCACCTCAATAGTAATAAAAGAAAACGCCATTCATTTTTCTATAGGCCTTAGAGGTTGTTTTCATTGATTCTTTCCAAAAAAACCTTAACATAAGGAATTGGATTATATAATACCCATGTTCATTTTAGTTGAAAAACTATAATGCAGGTTGAGAGTTGATCTAAAAATTTATTTCTTCTTCCACATTAGTGGGATTCTTCACTTCCCTTCTACAATAATTAGCACAATTCCCCTCTTTTCCACCTTTAAAATATCCCCCAGTTCCAATAAAATAGTTTCCAAGATACTTCCTCCCACACTTTTGAAAAGTGGGATATTTATTTTTCTTTATTCCATGGTATTTATCCATTGATTCTCTAGAATAAAACACTATCATATGCCTTTTATCTCCAATCCAATGAGAACATTGAGAGTCATCATTCTCCATCTCATCTTTGAGGGAACATCATACAATCTCTTCATAGATGTCAAATTCTGAAATCACTAAATATTTTTTGTAGACTTGAATATAACCCACTAATGAAAGTGTTGATGAAAAAGCTTGAGGTGGACCATGAAATCCTTGCGATGTTTTCCTCATACATCTCAATAGAGTATTCTTCATTTTTCTTTAGTTTGAGTAAATCCATCCCAATTTTAAGATTAGATATTACCATGAAAATACTTATTGAAAATTATTTTATTGAATTCTTCACACTCCAAGTAATCAATGTCCTATCTTGACTTTGTGTTCTTGATTATTTTCCACCATTGACCAGATTCTCCATTAATATGATAAACTGGTAGTATGGTGTCCTCTTTCGCTAAGTATTGGTGGAATGATAATATCATATCAATGGAGTTTATCTATTTTTATATGATGAGGGGATCATAAGATCCCTTAAAGGCTGGAGGCCTTTGTCACATAAAATATTTGAATGAAACTTGGTCTTTGATACGAGGTGGCTGGAATTTTGTATGATTCATGTTTTTATTCATAACTTGAGCAGGTTGATCTAGCACATCCATGAATTAAACATCTTATACTTCTATAAGGTAACACATATCAATGGGGAAATCATCACACTGCCTAGAATTTTGGTTATTAACAGGGATTCTCCTTTTTCCCACCAGAAACTAAAATAAAAAAAAGATGAGAATACATTAAATAATAGACATACAAAAAGAAAACTTATAAAATTGGGAGTAATAGCTTATAAATTTTAATTATATCCTAACAAATGAGTCTCTAGGTTTCAATCTAGGTTAACCATAGTAATATCCCTATTAGGTTTTCTTCCCTAATAATTTTTTATGTATTTAATAATGGTTTGTAAAGAGTCTATGAATTTCCAAAACATACCCCATAGGAGTGTCAAACCAGGTGTGAAACAAGACCCATTTTCATGCTCTAAGTGATGATCAAGTCAAATCCCAATGAAAACTTTTCTGAGTTATTATCCCTAGGAATAAATATTCCTGATTCATATCCACTTTTAGTATCTTGATAGGGATGTAATTTCTTAAAACCCATTTACTCTATACTTCACCCAAATTTTAGGATATTTTTTATACTTAGAATTATCCTTAGTGTTATCAAAAAATTATTCAAGTAATATTCCCCAAAAATAACTATAAATTTCTCTGATACTAACTATAGTGACCCATTCCTTTTTCACATATTATTACATGATTTTTAAACATAAATATTCAATAATCACAACCCCAATGATCATGATTCCTATTAACTTTAGAAGACTAGGTTTATAATACATCAAAGGGAAAATTAAAATAAGAAATCTTTATATTTTTCTCTAGAATGAGTTCCTAAATTTATTTGTGCACATGATATTTCAATGTATAACAAGGGGAATACATAAAATAATAGGTGAGCTAAAAATCCTCATAATATAATAAAAATGATAAGGAAACATAACATGTGAGTTAAAGGTAATACATGATACTAATGTTTTATACAATGAATTTGAGTGATATATGGATACACCTATCATAACATGTTCATGATTATACCACCCCAACCTAGATTCTACTTTAAATGGTTGTCTGATGTAGTTGGATACTGGGTCTTAGGTACACCTTCCCATATTCCAAAGGCTTTGGATTAATAGCAAGGGTGGAAAGAGTTGATAGTGGAGAAACTATAACGTCATGTGGTGATAATAATAGCAGCCCATATGTATATAAATCTAAAAAAATGACCATATATAATAGAAGCAATTGAATTAAATCAAATCATAGTGGAAACATAAATACATAGAAGCATATTAATAAATAAACAAGCCAAAAAGGCATATAATTTGTAGGAAACAAATTCTATAATAGGTTATAGATAGTAATAATCAAATAGGGTTTCACATAGATGACCATCAGTACACACATATATAATGAAAACTGTGGGAAAAAAAGGAAACTCTAGCTGATGTTGGAACCCCCATACTTCCTTTCCATCCATCCCATTCTAAGAAACCCAAAATGATCACTAAGGTCTAGCTCTTGAGATTAGTCCCTTTCCTAATCATAGAGACCTTTATTCTACACATGTCATGAGGGGATCATGTAGGGTGTGGTAATAAATCTTAGTAGTCCACCACCAATATGTACATGTATTATATCCATAAATATTTAGGTGTATTCTAAAAATAATAAAAAGGTAAAACACATCCAATTTAATAAATAACTGCTTCCCTTATGCTCAAAATACACAGGGAAGCATTCTACTTGTTTCATCCATCTCCAAAATATGTCTGAACACATGACACCAATTATATATATGGAATACACAAACTATCAGCATATATATATTTTTGGTGGTGAGAATCCATGGAATAGTTCCCAAGAAATCCATTAATTAATAGAAACCTTGGTGAACCCTCAGGTTCCACCTATAAATATATAACATGAAACCTCATTCCATCCATCAAACATCTAACATCCAAACAACACATCATATCTATAAGTACCTTATCCCTGGGACCTCCGCTCTGAATTCATTATCAACTCAACAACCCAATATCCCAAGGCATAGTGATATCTATACACAAATATATAATCACCATCAGCTTAATAGACAATGTCCCGAGTAACAATAATATATACCCTCCCAATATTCTATCCCAACATCCTTGTGTATAACAAACATCCTCATCCCCCAGCCTAAAGTCTTATCATCGTCAACCGATTGTCCATCATCATCCATATGTATTTATATGATGAGAACCCCCAACATATCTAATAATCAACACCATCACTTAATATGCATAGTCTATGGGGCCTTCGACCCCCAACAATTGGTCCGAACAACCTCATCTAAGTCCTATCTATGTTCACATGACTTTAATGTCACTTCAGGAAGAAAATGACGAGCTATAATCAAAAAACAACCTAATCCACATCACCCAACACCTCATAGCCCCACAATAATGCCACTAAATCTTGATGTCAAATACCATCTCAAGTCATATAGTCCATTCCCTAATCCTGATGATCTCATCACCTCAATCTGATGATCGTGGAACCTCAACCAAGTGATCATCATCACTCCAAGTGTTCCGAGACAATCCCAACCTAATGAACTACAATGCCTCATCTCATGTGATAAACATCACCTCAATCCTTGGTCTAAGCTTTTCACATTCCCATAGAACAAGAAAAATCAATAGAAACAATTAAATTCAATTTAATAAACACCCCAAGCCTAAACTTCCCAGGTAGGTCCAAGGTATTTACCTAGATTGGCCATTTGTAATGTAGCTAGAGCAATCCCATAGGCAACTCACATCACCAATTTAGTCAAGTTAAAAACAAATATTATTTTGTTAGAGTCTAATTCGGTCTTCCAATATTACATATATAGAAATCACCCCAAAATATCCCTCAAAATATAGAATAATTATATCCACCACCTACCTTTTACTATTAGTTTCTTACTCGTTTGATATCAGCCTCTGACTCGATCTGAATCAGATGAAAAAGAAAATTTAAATAAACTCCCTGAAGGTATAGAAAAAGGCCTCACATGTATTTATCATTCTATATGTTGATATTATTGAATAAAACAAGGAAGTAAATTGGATTTCATACCGAGATGAATCTGTATCCACCAATGGATTAAAGATTGGGGTATAGATAGAGGAATTGGGCCATATCCTATGCAAGAGAGAAACTGAAGATCCCCTACTATGTTTAGATGAAATGGTAGAAAATAGGAGGAAAAAAACTAAAGCGGAGGGGTATTTTGGGAATTTAAACCAAATTTATTTGATTCATTATTTGGTTTCATAGTTTGGCTAATTGTATTCCAACCGTGCAATGCTATCTTCCTAAGAACCACATACATATGGACTGGAAAAATGGGTTTTCAAACCCTATATAGACTGTACGAAAGGACTATGTTAAAAACAATAAAGGCCTTGAATTATCATGTCCCCCACCTGAAAACCTTTTCAAATCATGTCCAGTGCCACTATAGGGACACACAATTTCTCCTCGGTGACCAAACGATTTTTCCAAGTTGCGCACCTTAGTTTTCACATTCTCAAAATGGTGTTTATAGGTTTTGATGTAGACAAAACTTTCCCAAAATCCTAAGTAAATTTATGTGTCATAATAATAATCTAAGAAAATGTCCTTGGGTCAATAAAATTCCTAGAATTAGGTTCTGAAGATCAAAATAAAGTTTTCTCCAACAACCAAACATAAAAATTCAAACAGGTTCAGGAAACATGACATCCTCAAAAACCCATGACGTTACAGTTTCTATACCTAAACATAGCTCACCCCCAAACTATTAATCATTAACTGAAGATGGTACTGAACATAAAAATATCATTTACATCAAACTATTCTACCCTTATTATCATGTCACTAGTCAATATACTTCAAGGCGATCCTCACCTTAGAATTTACCTACCCAGCCGCATCCCGACCCAAAAATATATATCTGATGGACCATTGACTATCCCTGGACTCAAAAGTCTTCCCATGATGCATCATCGTTCTTATAACTCATCCGTTTCTCTAATCATTCCTATGTAATATCAGAAACTTATCATGTCCTATATCTCATTAGATGCTCATATATACCTATTCCATACATGACACTCATAATAACCTACATCCCATCACATGACCATAATAATTCATGGTTCCACACACTTCATATAAATATCACATCACATAGATATTTAGATTCCTATGTAATTAATAAATATATATTATTCATCATAATCAATGTCAACCTACTATCCAGTTCCTAATTAGTACGAATTAAATACTCATTCTCCTCATGAACCAAAACCAATGAAATCTGAAATAAAAAGAAAAAATGTTCATGCCTGTAATCACTACACACCTTTAACTATAATCGGCCCCCAACATACTCTGCACCTAGAAGATCAATGATGTGAATCTATAATTTATCCCAACTAAATAAGGAATGGCCTCACTATAAATCCACCCCATCTATAGGTCATTGACCCCACTTCTAGGTCCCACTATATATTTCACAACCTATATGTGTAGCTGAATCTTGGATACCATCTCCTAGTATGACTCTAGACCATACCTCATATCCCTGAGTCTGACTCTGTCCCTAGCTCCCAGCTTTTTGAGAAGGATTCTCAAACAACCTATCTAAATGTCCCATATGGACAAATGTTCGATACTCTTTCAAAACGCAATCACACTGAATCCAAACATGTCTCGACTTCCCACACTTGAAGTGCACTATATAAGACCCACTCCTCAGTGGTCTTACTGAACCTATGGCCTGATTTTCTTAACTGATATTCCTCACACCCCTGATTTATACTACCTAAATCATAATAGTTAAGATCTCCTAATGTCATCACCTAGATCGAATATGACCAATCCTTCAATTTTCCCTCATCTTCTAAATCCTGGTTGACTTCCTATGAAAAGTACTTTAGCATGAATATGTTCACATGTACATTTATTTAATTCCATAGACCATACACAAATTTCCTCACTCGAGTGATATCATTGACCACCATAGAAGGAAAAAAACATGACAGGTTAGTGAAGTTGGTAGCATAGCCCATGAATAAAGTATCCCCTAGCTAGAGATTCATGAACTCATGGGCCCTGTCAACCCTCTTCATCTCAAGAAAGAAGTGCATGAATAACTTGGAAGAAAATCATTTATTGCAAGTACCTCATGCCTTCCTTCATAAATTTGTACATCCCACCAATGATTTTATGGTCCCCTAAGAAAATATGTCGAAAGTTTCAACCTTCGACCTAGGCGTGTCTCAAGATAGTTAAAGATAGTCTGGACCAACTCAATCTAGTTCCCTACTACTGGCAGTCCACCCTCACCCTAGAATAGAGGTGGGAGCTGAGACTGAAAATCACAAGTCAAGTATGCCATATATGGATTAGCTCCCTGAGATCCCCTATAGATACCCTCTATAACTAAAACCAAGCTTGTTCTGAGATACTAATCAAGCCAGGGACCATATAGTTCTATCTACCATGACTATCCTACCTATACTAGAGCTTGTGCCCATGGATCATGATCATCCAAAACCTCAGTGGGCACAATCTATGTCAGTTTCTATGACATTGTATTACCACCCTCATGATGCTCCATTAGAATTCATCTAGGTTCCATCCTACTAAATACCAATCACAATGATCAAACAAAAATAACATTATATATACATGTCATATAGGTAAAGTTGTAATAGGTATCACATCTCACCACCCTTACACTCCACTATCACACCTTGTCATAATTAATCCGTCCTAAAGGACCCTTACCTACCCTTATTAGGGTTATGTATCAAATATAACCTAGCCTAATAGCCCATTTAATACCCACATCAGAGTCCAAAATCACATATAATCTAGACTCATGGACCCTTTCCTTCCATAATAGGGTCATATATCACATATAATATGATGTAGCTGAGTAATATTTAATCAAAGAGGATATACAGGAAATCACTATTTAGATTCTTTATTGAAACATTAAATAGATCACCCTATCATCATCCATATCTACAATTATCAGGTTCAGTACCATATATAACGTTCATATAGAAACACATATAGACTTCATTGGAACCAGATACCTGGGATGGATGAGTAGAGTGACTTAAAAAGAGACTAATAAGGAAAAAATTATTTGGATTTTTTGTAGAAACTTTAAACAGCCCAACCCCTCATATCAAAATCAAGGTTCCCAATGATAATCCTAAGAAGGAATGCATTATATGATCCTAAGTGCCTATCACGATTCATATACAATTATCCATTGTCTTACCAGGCTGAGGGTAAAAATCCACATACAAAATAAACATCACACCCAAGTTCACCACTCAAGGTGGAAATAAGATCAACTATAAAATCAAACAACATAAAAAAAATTCCTACCCCTAGACACTTGGTCTTTCCTCTATGCATTGGGATTCAATCACCAAAACATGAGATCTATAACCAGTTCTAAAGACATCCTAGTCTCTGGTCAACCACAACCCAAATAGTAATACCAATAGTAATGTAATCATTTGATATCATTTTTTAACCCCTCGAACATGGTTACCATTCAATATCCATGTCTTAAGACTCTTCCTATAAACTCAAATAAGAACCTACTCTGATACCATTTGTAGCAACCTAACATAGATTCCACTTTAAACAATGCTCTCTGTTGGTGGTCCACTGGGCATTAGCTACACCTCCTCATATGAAAATGGATTCCAACTAGTAGTGAGGGTGTAAAAAGGTGTTAGTGGGGATATTATACCCTCGAGTGGTGATAATAATAATGGTTCATATGTATATATCACAGAGAAAAGGGACCATACACACCAAATTCAATAGAATAAAATCACACCATCGAGAAATCATGAATAAAAAAATAGAAGAATAGTAAATAATCAATACAAAAAGGTACACCATTTAAAAAAACACTTTCCATAATAGTTCATAAATATAAATAACCAAATAGGGTCACTTCTGGCCGTCTATTAGTATATACATGTATAAATCATACTGAATAAAAATGAAACTCTAGATGATGCATGAACCATCGTGGTCACATTCCATCCATCCTATCCAAAGAAGAACAAAAATATCACTAAGTTCCATCTCCCGAACTCAGTACCTTAATCTATATTAGAGACATAACGTCTACATTCATATATAGGGTCCCATGTAGGGTGTGATAATAAATCTAAGTAGGTCACCTCCAATGTGTGACTATCTTATATCCATAACAATGTAGGCATATTCTAGAAATAATATAATGGTAAATCACTTTGTTAATGCCCATTAAATTAGCATAAAAAGATCACAAATTATGAAATACCTAAATATGGGTATTTGTTTTCCCGAAAAGAAAATATAAGAAGAAGGTGACTGAGAACTGTGGATTGTATGAGCCTTTAAAGGACCTACAATCGTGTAACCATTATAATTTCATGAGAAGACTCCACACATGGCGTATAACCTATATAATATTATGTATAACCCATTTCAACAGTCCCTCATACTCTTGAGAAGGTTCTCCAGACAACCAGTGGTTGCACAGTGGTAGTCAGATAATCTCCCCTATGCCTCATGGTTTTTTGACAACAATCACCTGACAATCCAACCTAAAAATCCTTTTAAAATAAGGAGGAAAAGTCCAAATGGTGGATGATTCTTATAAATTCATGAAACATGCAGTTCATTACTGATGGGATGTGTAATAATCCTTGATAGCATCTAAAAAAACTCACAAGACCCCTAAGAATTTGTGGAATAAAAATAAGATAAATAAAGGGGAGGAGGAAAAATCAACTTTTGGTCAATGAACGCCATGCGACACACCCCTGGTGATTTGCAAGATTCCAAAAGACTTCTCCAACATGTCATCCCAATCGTGTGAAAGGCCTCAGATATGTCTAAGTGACCTTACACTCCCCCTTTTTCTCCCTAAGGAAAACAATATGGGTTTGTCCATGAGATGAGAATGAACCCATATAGGACCTTTATTGGTCACATGAAGCATCGCCAAAAAATAAAGAAAATGTCCCCAATGATACTTATGAAAGTTCACATAATCCATGACCTTGGTCAAATAAAAAAATAGAATAAAAGGGAGGAAGAAAGATATATCACGGTCAAAAAATGTTTTTGATGTGATAATAATATCCACAGTATGGACTCATGAGACTTCTATACGAGATTCACTGATTACTTGGAGGCCCTTGGAAAAGCCACACTTACCTCATGAAATTTCCTAAGAAAGGCATCGAGCATCTCAAAGATGCCTTTCAACATGCACATTAATATAGAGAAGGCCCTTAGACATGTCAATATGAAAATATGGAAGTTCTTCAGCAAAAATTCATGATCAAAAAAGTCCCTATTAATTAGAAATAATCCAATAATGGAGCTGTTGGTGGGTGGGACTCACAGTTGTTAAAAACAGTCAATGCCATCGAAGCAATACACTAAAAAGGCTCATGAAGAAATGTGGCAATTTACCATTTCTCTGACACAATCCTAGATCCACTCCACATACAACACACAAACCTATGAACAACTGGGGTGGAGAGGCCTATAAATTCCCCACCCCAGTAAGAAAAATGAATATATGGACTCTCAGACACATGGTTGGCGTTTTTGTGTCCAGGAACATCAGAAAAACCAAGAATCAGAGTGGATTTACTAGATTGGATGATCTCATGATCGTAATTTTTTATGCCACGTAATATATTGGAAAACTACTTGATTGATCATGCACCTTGCATAACGAAATTCTCATGATCATTCATAAATCATGTGAAGAACTTCTGGAATGATGTGTGAAGAATACACCACACATCTTCCAGATCACGTGAGACTTAGAATAAACTAGTACTGAATAAATATAAGGAATTCATGATACAAGAGAAAGAACAATGACAAATGGTGGAAGACTTAAGAAAAAAACATGTTCGCTGACCCTCATGTGCTTTTCCTGAACCATCCAAGACACGTGACAACACCAGGACATGCCATAAAAATCTCATGATGCACCATCAACATGATATTTTGGTCAGGAAAAAACCTCCAGGACATGTTAGATAAATTCATGTGGTTCCACCTAGGAATTCCACTTTAGTCTTGCAAGACCCCCCTGGGATTGTCTCCTGACACATGGGACATCCTGTAGATACATCACCTGAATCATATAATGGAACCCACTCATGTTAGATGAGTCTCATGGTAGTATCCACACATTTCCACTAAGTCCTTGAGACACCCTATATGAAAGTCATCTGAGAGTCCCAATATCCTCTAGACAAGTTGGATATATCTCACAATGCCCTCCAAGGATGTTTGGAAAGACATCTGACACCCTCCGAGACATGTCATATTGACTATCACAACACCCTCCATATGTTTCAAGCCCAATATTCTAAATGAAATCATGGAAATTCAGGAGGATCATGAAACACCCTCTAGAAAAGTTAGACGGATCATGTAACACCCTCTAGACAAGTCAAAAGGGTCATGTAATGGATTCCATGATAGACCACCTGGATCATGCGATGTCCTTTGGACAAGTCATCTTTGATCATGTGAATACCTTCTAATATTATATCTGGGTTACATAAAGTCCTTCAGAAAAACTAACTAGATAATTTAGTTGTATTCATATATTCCAAGAGAATACTCTCCTACACATTAGGATAATCGGACAATCATCCTGTTTCATGTAGGCAAGCAAGACTTCAGTAGCCTTAGAGTGTAATCCATGATAAAAGAAACTACGAGAACTCTGATTCCTTCCATACTCCAGACATGTAGGCCACCTCATCAAGGATCAAGCTCCACAAGGCTATCCCAATATATATGTCACTAACTTTCCAAGCAATGATATTTATTATATTATATCCCTTGTTTTTTTACACTGAACATTTCTCATGTGAGCTTAGAGAGGTTTAATAATTATACCATTCACATCATGAGTCTCCACAAACCTGAGGGACATATATATGTAAATCCCAAAAAGTGGATAGAACATTTCCCTAAACACAATGGAATTTACCTTAGGGAAAATACCAAGGTTGTGATTGAACTATGAGAACTCGGATTCCTACAATAATCAAGATACATAGGATGCCTTTATAAGCCCCGAGCATAAATAAACATATATTTTTTGTAAGACTTATGAAATATCCATTTTTTGACCTTCAGTAACCAATTGTTCCCGTGGTATGATTACCCAACCTCATCCATCAAAATATAGAGAAATAAAATGAACTACTATAACTCTAATTCCTTCCATAACCAGGATATGTAGGATGTCCCTCCGGGACCTGAGCTTGAATACTTGGTGTCCCAGAGCACACATATATATCCTTTTCATGTGATGTTAAACCGCATGGGTCCAATGAACTATGTGGGTTTTTATTCCTATAATAACCACTATATAGAGAGCACCTTATAATGGCTCAATCCCCTCCTTGGAATATTAATCGCCTCCTTTCAAGGAAGCACATTAAGAAGCACTTGGTTTTACGGCTTCAGCACATAAGAAAATGACCATCATAGGAGAATTATGGAGAACCTCAGATACATATAGATGGATTGACTAAAGAGACCCCCATCTTTTTTAAATGAAATAGAATTAACCCAAGATCATTATTTTGGGTAATGAGTCTCGTATAGGGATTAGGAAGAAATTATTGAATATATCTAAAATATATAAGAGAGTTTCAGAGTAGGTAATAATTCCCCCCCAAAAGGGTGTGATAAGCCCTAAATCTCATCCTATTGACCAATACGAGTACCCAAGAGTCAATAGGCTTAAAAATCTTGGTGAATGGCTACCATTGGAAAGTAGGTATGTACCTAGTTATGGATTATAGAACCATTGGGAGTTTCCAGTAAGAACAAAATGGTAATATGATGTTCATGATTTTTCACAAAAAAAAAAATCCACAATAATCAAACCATCCTATGTATCCCATCCATGCCTTGAAAACCCCAATGAAAAAATGGCCATCACGACGTGAAAATATATAATAAAAAAATGACCATTGATAATACTCTGAGCTATTTTGTTTTCACCCCATATGAAAACAAAAATATCATGCCCAACATGGACCTATAAAATGACAAAATAATCATGCATCGAGCAAATTTGTTTTGCATATTCTATACAAAAAAAATCAGTAAGACTGACACAATCTGGAAGATGATTCTCTATAACTGGCATTCCTATAATTTCTACCTTACACTGACAAGTACACATGAGTAGAATGGATGGATCAGGAATATCAAGAAATTTTTTTAACCATGAATATCTGATTGAGAAAATTATGCCTACAATATTGCAATAATCAGTAACCTTGTTCCTTGTTTTCGATGTGACAAAAGATACTGATTATAATCACCCTTCCTTTTATTACACACTTAAACAAGATTTATTACACAGAAAACTTAACTTGATACAACATATATGATTGATAGGTCTAGTGTATTTGGGGATTAGGAACATTACATAACAACATAAAACATAGGACACAACATCTTACTGAAAACTTCCTTTACATGACCACTACATTCCCTCGTACATAGCATTGCATGGGATAACCTGAGGACATGAATAAGAAAAGGGTGATCTATAAAGCCTTGTAAGGGAGTTAATGAGGTATAAAATGAAAGATAAAATACATGTTAGGAAATAGTTATATCAATGAAGAATAATAAAAACATGAACATAAAGGTATGATATAACATGATTAATGTAACATGGAAATGTGGAAACAACATTTAACATGATTTTTGCATGAGCCAAGGTTCATTGCACATGGAGAATGAGTAAACCCTCATTACACTTGAATTAGCATGAGTAAAACCTCATTAAACATGAATTATCATGAGTAAACCCTCATTTCAATTGAAGTATCATGATACTAATATTTACCCAATGCATTGGAGCACTATCACGGCGCACCCTTCTTAAACATTTCATTTCATGCATACGTGTGCCACATGGATCGTATAACACGGAATAAATCAACAACATAAGTTATTACACGATTAATTAATGTGGAATAAATACATAAAATTACAATTCAATATGTATATGTTCTTAAAGGTGAATACCCTTGATAGAGACACGAGTATGGTTTTCACTACACAATGATCTTGTCTTGAAAAAATGCGGTGCAATTTCAGTAGCATAACGGCATGACATAAGGATTCATAAAAATGGCTGATGAGAGAGAAATGTTCATCTCATCATATTTAAATAAAATTTTCAGTATTTTGGTCATATAGATACATCTCCCATCAAACTTAATGGAATTTAGATGCATAATACAAAATAATTACTTGGATATAAAAGAGGAGAGAGAAATCTCTCACTAAATTTTGGAATGGTAACAGGTGTACATGGGAGGAATTAATGAGAGAGAAAGGGGTATAA
The DNA here is from genome assembly GCA_963277665.1 of Viscum album. Taxonomy (NCBI): domain Eukaryota; kingdom Viridiplantae; phylum Streptophyta; class Magnoliopsida; order Santalales; family Viscaceae; genus Viscum; species Viscum album. The sequence continues at coordinate 189,994,594 of OY728162.1, read as the reverse complement.
CATCATATAAACATAAAAAAGGAAGTATGGGGGAGGTGTGAAATCATACCACAATATTTTTAATTGAATACAAAAGGGAATAACAACTTAAAGAAAATTGGAAAAAATGAGAAAGGAAGAAGTTCCTTACATTGAAGTGTGATCCCAAAGGCTTGGGAGAGGCTTGAGAGAGGCTTCTTGGGATCTTGGGGAACCTTGGGAGGATTATAAAGAAATGAGGTAAGGGGTTGGTCTAACTCCAATGGTTTTTAGTGAAGAGGAAGTGAGAGCTTGGCTGGGTTTATATAGGAAAGGAGACAAAATTCTTTATTATTTAGGTTTGGGACACCTCACATTAGAATAATAAAAACCACAAACCAGACCATGGTTTTTCCCATGGTTTTTTTAAAAGGGGAGTATAAAACAATATTTTTTATTTCCAATGGCCTAACATCTTAAAATAATAGGGTTTCTTATGTGGACGTAAGTCACACTCTCAAGGAAAACAATTTAAAAAGACAAAATGTTTTATAAGCCTTGAAGGGCCCATTAATGCTTTGTAAAATAAATAAATAAAACCCAAAATCACATTATTTTAATGGTAAAAAATATATTGGTAGAACATAATGTTTATATTATTTTATTATATCACTATTGGGTCATTATGATGTCATAAAACACATTATATATTTAAACGGCATTTAATTTTTACCCAAAAATTAGACTGTCTCAGAAAATTATGAAAAATACACCATTGGATAATTTTGATGTCATGTTTCAAAAAATAATATATCATTTTATATAAATAATTTTATAAATATGTGAATTTTTACTTTTAAAATAAAAATCGACATTTACTGAAAATTCATGGGTTTTGCAAAAACAGCTTTCAAACCTTAAAAAAAATTACAATTGCATTCATAAAATTATATGATAATTTTAAATTAGTAAAAATTAATTTAATAATAATAATAATATTTTATCAAATAATTATTTAATTTAAAAATAAATTAATTCATCAAAATAGAATTCTTAGTTGAACATTAACTAAAAATACTATTTGTGTTTTAAATACTATTTACAACGTAACAATAATAAAATGAATGAAAATTCTTTATAAAAAATAATGTACATAGTCATAGTGATAGGGTCTTGTTAAATAACCCCTTATAACACCCACATAAGACCAAAGGGTAAGGTGCGTGATGGTGACAGACTCTTGGGGTGGCTCAAATAACATTGCTCGGGTGCTAATCTCTATTAACTTCCACATCTCCCATAGTCAGTTCTGCTCAAGCTTAACGTGTTCAAGCTCAGCTTGGTCATGGTCAAGAGAGAAGACCAATGATGACACCTCCTTTCCGAGCTTTAACAAATGGGCTTCGTATAGGGAAAGTCTACTAGATGAGGCCATCGCTTCTTTTGTCTGAGTAAATTGTATTTGTTAAAGCCCTATATTTATACTAATAATTTGATCACTGTTCAACAAATATATTAGAAATGGTCACAATTATTAACTTTAATTTAAAATCCAGAAATATAAAACCAATTATGTTCACATTTTATATAACCATAATAATACATTTAATTAGATTAAGAGGAATTTTCATTAATGAAAGTTTGGGTCATTACAATCTTCCCCCTTAAGAAATTTTTCCCTCGAAACTTCCTTTTCCCACACTAAAAAAGATTAGGGTAACTCTTCTTCATCACTTCCCCCAATTCCCACGTCACTTCTTCAAACCCGTGGTTTCTCCACAAAACCTTCATGAGGGGCATTGTCTTATTTCATAGGACTTTTTCCATGCAATCTAAGATCATCATTGGTTTCTCCTCGTAAGAAAGATCATACTCTAACTGTAATACCTCTGAAGAGACTACATGTGAAGGTCTTGTTTTTTACTTACATAAGAGAGATATATGAAAGACATCATGTACTTTGGCCATGGTAGGTGGGAGTTCTAGTCAATAGGCCACATCCCCGACACGATCAAGAATCTCTATGGGGCTGTTGTACCTAGGACTTAACTTCACTTTATTTCAAAACCTCATAACTTTATTCCAAGGAGATATGTGTAGGAATACCATGTATCCAAATTTAAACTCAAGGTCTCGTCGATGGTTATCAGCATAAATCTTCTGCCGACTCTGGGATTCCATGATATGCTGCTGAATGGTTTTCACCTTCTCCACCATTTCTTCGACCATTTTTGGTCCTAGAAGCTTACGCTCACCGAATTCATCTCAATAAGCTGGTGTTCTGCACATCTTTCCATACAGGGATTTATAAGGTTCCATTCAGATGCTCGAGTAGAAACTACTATTGTAAGAGAATTCAACCAGAGGAAGATGTTTATCCCATCCTCCTTTGAAGTCCATTGAGAACACTCTCAACATGTCCTCAAGTGTTTGGATAGTCTTCTCGGATTGACCATCAGTTTGAGGATGATAAGATGTAATGAAGTTCATATCAGTATCTAGAGCATGTTGAACACTCTTCTAAAACTTAGATGTGAATCTTGGATCTCGATCAGATACAATCGATAGTGGTACCCCATGCAGCCTTACCACATCTCTGATATATATCCATGCCAGTTGATCTAATGAGAGATCCTCATGAATTGCAATGAAGTGTGAAAACTTTGTAAGACAATCCACAAAAATCCATATTTCATTGTTTCCTTTGGATGTATTCGGAAGTCCAGTGAATGAATCTGTGGTGATGTTCTCCCATTTCCATACTGGTATGGGAAATGGTTGCGTCATCCCCTTATACATCTTCATTCACTTGCAAGCACACTAGGAACTTTGATGTATACTTAGCGATCTCCTTCTTCATATTATCCCACCAATAATTCTATTAGAGATCTCGATACATCTTTGTGTTTCTTGGGTGAATAGAGAAATTTGAACTATATGCATCATCCAAAATTTCCTTGGTCAGTTCCGAACTTGATGTTAACATATAGTCTTTTCCCAAATCTCACAATTCCTTCTTCATTAACATTGAACATTGAGGATTTTACTTTTCTGAGAGCTTAAACTTTCTTCTAAATTCCCACATCATCCTTTTGAGTATCCTTTAACCTTTCCAAAATAGATGGTTGAGAAATCATTTGTGAAAAGATTGATGATGTTCCCTTATTTATAATTCCTATGTCCATCTTCATCAAATCTAAGATCATTGAATCCTTCTCAATTATCATCGATGATAGAATCGCTGGGTCCTTTATACTTATAGCATCTTCCACCTTGTTTTCTTTCCTAGGGTGGTAATGGATTGAGCAGTCATAGTCATTGATCAGCTCTAACCGTCTTCATTGGTGCATGTTCAACTCTTTCTATGTGAATATATATTTGAGGCTTTTGTGGTCCGTATATATGTCACACTTCTCCCCAAGGAGATAATGCCGCTAAATTTTTAAAACAAAGATGACCGCAGCCAACTCCAGATCATGTGTTGGACAATTCGGATCAGGAAATTTCAATTTCCTTGAAGCATAGGCAATTAATTTGTCATTTTGCATCAACACACAACCCATGCCCTTCTTCAAAGCTTCACTGAATACCAAAAAAAGTTCTCCACTTGTGGGTAAAGTGAGCATGAGCATAGTGATAAGCCTCCTTTTCAAATCCTTGAAGCATTCTTCGCATTCATCACTCGAAGAAAACTTTACTCCCTTTCAAGTTATCTTGGTAAAAGGGTTAGACAATCGTGAAAAATTTCTCACAAATCGACGATAATATCCAGCTAAACTCAAGAAGCTACGGATATCTGTTACTGATGTTGGCCTTAGCCATCCCTCTATTGAATATGTCTTGGAGGGATCCATAGATATCCCATTGCTTGTGATGATAATGCCAAAGAATGATACCTCCTTCAAACAGAACTCATATTTGCAGTACTTTGCATAGAGCTTCTGCTTTTTCAAGGTCTCTAGTACAATTCTTAGATTCTCCTCATGATCCTCCTGGTTTTGGGGTATATTATAATATCATCTATAAAGACTACCACAAATTTGTCGAGGTAATCTCTAAATACTCTATTCATTAATTCCATGAAAATATCTGGGGAATTAGTGAGTCTGAAAGGCATTACTATGAATTCATAGTGCTGATATCTTGTACGAAAAGTAGTCTTGGGGATATCTTCCTTCTTCACCCTTACATGATAATATCCCGACCGCAAATCCACTTTGGATATGTATTGTTCCCCATGCAGCTGATCTAACAAGTCATCAATTCATGGGAGAGGATACTTTTTATTTATTGTGATTTTTGTAAGGTCACGATAATCGATGCAAAGGCACATTGACCCATCCTTCTTCTTGATGAAGTAGACTGGTACACCCCATGGTGAAGCACTTGGGTGTATAAAACCTTTATCCAGATTCTCTTATAGTGGTTTCTTTAGCTCCTCAAGCTCCACAACAACCATTCTATATAGAGTCTTGGATATTAGAAATTCCCCAGGAATAAGTTCAATTGAGAATTCAACATCTCTTCAAGGAGGAAGACCAATCAATTCCTTGGGAAACACTTCAACGAATTCCCTCACAATAAGCATGTATTCAAGGATTTTTTCCACCTTAGAATCAATCATCTGAGCCAGATACACATGCTCATAGGGAAGTAATATCCATGCTTGAGATGATGATGCTAAAGAAGATTCATCTTCATCCTTGCACTTGCATAGAATCATGGGTCAATTCTCCACATGGAGAGTGATTTCCCTCTCAATGTAATTTATATTGGATGTATATAAGGAAAGCCAATCCTTTCCAAGAATTGCATCAAATTCCACCAGAGGGAGTATGATGAGGCTTGACAGGAAGTTCAATCCACCGATTATGACAGGGGAGGATTTATATTTATGGGATGCAATTATTCCCCCATTTTTCGTACTCACTGACATCTTTACTTCCATGATTTTGGTGGTGTTTGGATTTTTCTACTAATCTTTCAGGATATAAAAGAATGCATAGAACCTGAATCAAAAATTACGTTCGCTATTCTTGAATGAATAACTAGCGTACCTATCACCACTTTGTTGTTGGGGTTCACTTTGGCGGTAGTAATTTCAAATGCCCACCTTTACTACCTTGGAGGTTTTTGGTTGCCTCCGAAAACTCGTGGATTAGGGCACTGGTTTGAAAAGTGCCCTTGTTATTTGCAGTTGAAGCAATGAACAATGCATTGAGGGTCGAGTGGAGCGTTCCTCTCTTCTATCGCAGTCGTGGGTTTTTTTTCCGATAGTTAATAGCCAGGTGCCCTTCTCTTCCACACCTAAAGCATTTCATCGTCCCCCTTCAGACAATTTTTGGGGTACTTCATTCCACACCTTTAGCATGTGGGGTGTGGGATTTTCTTAGCACCATTAGATTTATCAATCAGACTGCTAGAATTGAAGTCCAATTTATGATTTTTATCCACATGATACCCCTGAGATTCTCTGATCTCAATTTTGACCTTGAGGGCACATCATAAAATTTCCTCATAGCTGTTGAAGTCATGGATTTCCAACACTTTCTACAGGCTTGGTTTCATCCCACCAAAGAAGCGGTGAACATTGAATTCGGGGGTAACGACAAAGCCGGAGGTATATTGTTCAAGCCTTGTGATGTTTTCCTCATATGATTCGACAAATTCATCTTCTTTTTTACTTTAGGCCAGGGAAGTCCCTTTCCATCTTCAGTTTGAGGGTGCACGTAAAATATTTACCGAAAAACATCTTCCAGAAATCCTTCCATTCCAACACCTTGATCTCCTCCTCAGGCTTTGTATTTTTGGTCAACATCCACCATTGATCAACTTCACCCTCCATAAAATAATCATCAAGGATAACTTTCTCCTATTCAAAACATTTAATGATGTGGAAGATCATTTCAATGGAGTTGATTCATTGTTTGGCGATTGAGGGATCAGATGATCCATTAAAAGTAGGATGCCTTTATCTCATGAAGCTCTTGATAATGACTTGTTTTTTCTTGGGGTGGGGGGGGGGGGTTTGAAAGTTCCTCTTAACCCATGTTTCTTTTCAAAGCTTGAGTTAACTGAGAGGGAGGTGTGACAAAGTTCGCGATTCCTGCTCCCATCGAATTGGGCATCTCATTAGCACAATCATCACATTGATCTTCACATTAGTTGTTAGCCTGAGTCCTCATATTACTGACCATTGGGTTGAATAAAAGGAAAGTTATGGGTAACACATAAAGGGTAATCCAAGGACAAAACTAAATACTTATAAATAACTTTTATTTTCTTAACTTATGAATCTATAGGCTTCAATTTGTTCTATTCATGATCTATTTTCTAACATAAATTATTAGGGGAATTTTTTTATTCCCTTAATAATGGTTTATACTAAGACTGTGAATTTACCAAAGCATACCCCATAGGAGTGTCATAACCAAGAGTGTAGTAAGGCCCATTGTTGTGCACCAGTTCCCATTTGAGTCATTTCAAAACGGTGTTTTTGGGTTTTACCCCTAGGATACATCAGTGCCAGAGCCGCCTCTACCTGCTCGTATCCAGACAGAGATGTATTTGACTGATAAACCACTTACTCAATACTCACCAAAACTAAGGAATGTTTTTATTATACATAGTATTGTATATAAGGATTCACCAGGGTTTTCTAATCCTAATCCCAAAAATAACTAAACCTATCCTCTGATACAAACTATAACAACCCTTCATTTTATTACACACTTAAACATGATTTATTACATAGAAAACATCACTTGATACAACATAGAAGATCGAGAGGTCTAGTGTATTTGGGGATTAGGAACATTAAATAACAACTTAAAACATAGGACACAACATATTATTGAAAAATTCCTTTACATGACCACTACATTCCCTCGTACTTAGCATTGCATGGGATAACCTGATGACATGCATAAGAAAAGGGTGAGCTATAAAGCCCAGTAAGGGAGTTAATGAGAAATAAAACGAAAGATAAAATACATGTTAGGAAATAGGTATATCAATGGAGCATAAGATAAACATGAACCTAAAGTCATTATATAACATGATTAACGTAACATAGAAATGTGGCAACAACATTTAACATGATTTTAGCATATTCCAAGACACATTGCACATAGAGCATGAGTAAACCATCATTTCACTTGAATTATCATGAGTAAACCCTCATTACACTTGAATTATTGTGATTAAACCCTCATTTTACTTGACTTATCATGATACTAATATTTACCCAATGCATTGGAGCACTATCAGGGTGCATCCTTCTTAAACATTTCATTTCATGCATAAGTGTGCCACATGGATCATATAACATGGAATCAATCAACAAAATAAGTTATTCCATGATTAAGTAATGTGGAAAAAATACATTAAATTACCATTCAATATGTATATGTTCATAAAGGTGAATACCCTTGATAGAGACATGGGTATGGTATTCACTACATAATGATCTTGGCTTGAAAAAATGCGTTGCAATTTCGGTAGCATAACGACGTGACATAAGGATTCATGAAAATGGTTGATGAGATAGAAATGTGAATCTCATAATATGTAAATGAAATGGAAAGTAATGGTATCATATATATACATGTCCCAACAAACATAATGGAATTTAGATGCATAATAAAAAAGAATTACTTGAATGTAAAAGAGGAGAGAGAAATCGCTCACTGAATTTCGGCATGGTAATGGGTGTACATGGGAGGGATTAGTGAGGGATAAAGGGGTATGTAATCATCTAAAAATAAATATGGTAGTATCGGGGAGGTACAAAATCATACCCAAATATTTGTAATTGAAAACAAAAGGGCCTAACAACTTAAAGAAAATTGAACAAAAATGAGAAAGGAAGGAATCCCTTACTTAGAAGTGTGATCCCAAAGGCTTGGGAGAGGCTTGCGAGAGGCTTATTAGGAGCTTGAGGAATCTTGGGAGGATTCTTGATAGAGGGAAATGGTTGGTCGAACTCCCAATGGTTTGAGTGAAGAGGAAGTGGGAGCTTGGGTGGGTTTATATAGGAATGGAAAGGGATTCTTTATTATTTAGGTTAGGAACACCTCACATTTAACTAATCAAGAACACAAACCAGCCCATGGTTTTTCCCATGTTTTATCCAAATGGGAGTGGAAAATAATATTTCATAAGTCCAATGACCTAACTTCTTCAAATAACAGGTTTTCTTATGTGGAGGCGAGTCACACTCTCAAGGAAAACAATTTAAAAAGGAAAAATGTTTTAAAAGCCTTGAAGGTTCCACTAAATCTTTGTAAAATAAATCAAACTAAAACAAAATAACATTATTTTAATGTTAAAACATATATTGGAAGAAAATAATGTTTATATTATTTTATTACATCACCATTAGGTCATTATGATGTCATTAAACACATTATATATTTAAACGGTATTTAATTTTTAACCAAAAACTTGACTGTCTCAGAAAATTATGAAAAAATCACCATTGGATAATTGCGACCTGCTGATTCAAAAAATAATATTAATTTTATCTAAATAATTTTATAAATATGTAAATTTTTACTTTTAAAATAAAAACCGACATTTACTAAAAATTCATGGGTTTTGACAAAAACAGCTTTCAACCCTTAATAAAAATTACAATTGCATTCATAAAATTATATGATAATTTATATTTAATAAAATAGTAATTTAATAAAAATAATGTTTTATTAAAATAATATTTAATTAAAAAACATATTAATTCCTCAAAATAGATTTCTTAGTTTAATATTAACTAAAAATACTATTTGTGTTTTAAAAACTATTTACAAAGTAACTATAATAAAACAAATGCACATTATTTATACAAAAATAATATACATAGTCATAGTGATAAGGTCTTGTTACATAACCTCTTGTAACACCCGCATAAGACTGAAGGGTAAGGTGCACGATGGTGACGACTCTTGTGGTGGCTTGGATAACATTGATCTAGTGGTAATCCCTATTAGCTTCCACTTCTACCGTAGTCGGTTCCTCTCAAGCTTAACGTGTTCAAGCTTCGATTGGGATTGGTAAAGAGAGAAGCACAATGATGCCACCTCCTTTCCAAGCTCTGACAAACGGGATTCTTATGGGGAAAGTCTACTGGATGAGGCCAACACTTCCTTTTTCTGAGTAAATTGGATTCGTTAAAGCCCTATATTTATACAAATAATGTGATCACTGTTCAACAGAAATATTAGAAACAATCACAATTCTTAAAAATATTTTAAAATACAGAAACATAAAACCAATGAGGTTCACATTTTATATAACCATAATAAGATATTTAATTAGATCAAGAGGAGTATTCATTAATTAATGTTTGGGTCGTTACACTGATAGTCTCCCAATCGAAGGTAATGTCTTCTTAAACCAATGTTAGGTCTAATAAATCATCTGTGATAGCAACCCCCGTGGGTCGGAAAATGATATAACTTTCTCAACAAATATGACGGAATGTGAAAAATATGATGGCTCGGGGGTACCATTGACATGGTATGATCACAAACATGGAAGATTCCAATGAAGTACTCCAAGAATGGAAAATGGAGAGTCCACATCACCCATGAATGTATATTTCTAAGACAATATACCTTGTTACTACAACCAACCACTTCAAGAGATTATCCTTAGATAGAAATATTTTCCACCTTCAGCCTTTGATAAAGGTGGATCAGGAAGCCAAATACAGTTCCAATATAATTTAGGTGATGTCGAGGAGGGAACCTTTCAACCATCATCACCAGCATCATCCCACTAGTACCCACCTATAACATACTGAGGGTACCACATGACATTATTGCACTTATGACACCCATTCATAGAAAGTAAGGAAGGCTAACCAAGGGTTTAACGTTATGGATACCCTAGAGAGGGCTCATATCTACACCCCTGCTGATGATGTATGCCCACATATCCTAGAAAGAAAAAGAAAGCAAGCTCATATCTTGGATGACTCGGAACTAGTCAGTGGGAATATTCTCCCAGTTGGCATAGGGGATTCATATATCCTTACCCCCATGCATGAATCCCATTAGAATATTTTGATGGAATAAGGAGGAAAAAGGTGGGAACATATCTCCACTTCAATTGAAGTCATTCTCTAGTGTATAATTGAGATAGAAAATGTAAAGGACTATATACCTACACACACCTTAATAAAATTACAATATATTTTAGGAATTACTGAAGAACTCTGCTGGCATATTCCGACACTATTGCAGATAAAGGGACATGTTTATACTCATATCCCTACCTCTTGGAAAACTCAATACCCTTGTCATTATGAAAAAGTGGTTGTACCAGAGAAAGTGCACAATCTTGCTTTATTCTAGGAATATTATCAACAAATTATGATAAATGATAGGATGTCAGACTAGTTTTATACTCCCATTCTAACTGGGGCTCAATAGGTGAGAGAAGTAAATGCCTCGTGGTCAGGGCACATGACTATCAAAAAAGTCTGGTGAGATATTCCAAAGTCCTGGGATTGGGTTTATATCCCCATTCTGTCCAGTGCTTACCATGTGATAGGGGTACAATCTTCAGGATAGACTCATATTCCAATTGAAGAAGTCCATTGACATAATCCAAAGGCCCATGATCAGGAATATATCCTTATTATAGTTGGGGCAGACCAAGTGAGAATGGAACAAGCCTCAGGATAGGCTCATATTACTATCCATGAATCTTCCAAGATTATTCTAGCAGGTCATCGAAGAAAGGAACATATTATAACTTATGCCGATGAATGACTATGCCAACATCATTACAAGGAAATTTAAGAGGAGGATCATATTCCTTCTCCCATTCTATGGATCTATCAGTATATTCTAGTGGGGAATACATATTCGAACAAGGATCATATTCTTGTTCCAAATGGGGCTCAATAGGTTAGAGAGGAACATGCCTTGGTACATGCTCATACTCTTTCCAAAAAATACCAACGACATATCCAAAAGTCTCAGGATCAGTCTTGTAATCCCATCTTGACTGAGGCTCACCAAGTGAAAATGGAACATGGCTCTGGACAGGAACATATTCTGGTCAATAATGAGAAAACTTATTAGTATATACCAATAGATTCCCAACAGTGGGCACATATTCTCACAGAACCATATGGTTATATACATGTTACTGAAAATATCATATACCATACTCATACCCTACAAAATAGAAAAAATTAGGTTGGAATATTCCAATGATGACACAGAACATGTATTATATTCCTAATATGGTCAATGTTAGTTTCCTTGAGGATATTCACGACACATTCTAAACACTACAAGGGGTTTTCGAATATTCTATAGAAGTAGAAGTAGAATACATTCATTACCCCCAACAACCCTCTTCATGGTAGTGTGGAGATAGAACATAGGAACTATAATCCTGACACCCACTGTGGTCAACCTCCCCATGAATATATCTCCCACAAATAGAGGAATCCTCCCCTTTCACAGAAAAATCCATATATAGAGGTGTTAAAAACTCCAACACCTTCGTATAGAGATGTGCTCGAAACATTAGGGTCAAATGTATATAGTTCCCTGTCAACTTCTAGTAGGTTTCCACTCCCATAAATAGGTGACCATCACAACCATATTATATGGTCTGGCTAGATGGAGGTGTGTAAGTCTGATGAATAAAAGGCCGACATTGATATATGGAGAGAATTGGCTGGACCCCCCATCATATTATATCCCCTCACTACTTCTGACCATTAGATCCTAGATGAGCTAGAAAAGGAGTTAATGCCTTATCTATGCCAAAATATATGGGCTAATCACCATTGACTAAAGGATCAATGTCTCCCTTATCAATGATATGAGTATCACCACAGAAAGTCAATATAATATGTTGTTATCTAGGTGAGGATATTATCTCCTTGGCCTGGGATCTAAAACTGGAAAAGCACATAAAAAATATAGAACTTTCTTGCTGCCACTACGTCATGAAATTTAGTATTTGATCTCAAAATCCACATCATGTATCTATATTCAAGGATTAGGACAATATGGAGCATTACACTTTTCCAAACCTATATAAAAATAGAACCCCTCATATTTGATGATCTGTAATGTTATAACCTTCATATAAATAAGAGGAATGATTAATGATCAGGATAGTTGGTCACTAGAAAAGAATTTTCCCACATCAATGATGCTTAGAAAACATGTATGAGGGGAGAGGATAACTAAAAAGATGTCAATTTGGGACCCTTGAATAAATGAGAACACATTTAGAGAAATTAGAACAAATTTGCAATCATCCGGACAACTTCTTGTGAAGAATAAATATCATCATGGGATGCCAATTCACCAAAATCCCATGTGAGCATAGTCATTCTAAATCAAACAGGGAACAATATTAGTTTCCATTGAATCCATCCAGGAGAAAACTCATCCCCTAGGTCCAAGAAAATATCTACCACTAACTCCACCACTAATATTTTCAATTCCCGAGAGGATTGAGGACATATCCTCAACATCTTCATTCAAACCCCATCCCACTAAGATTGGGGATTTTTTATCTCAATCACTATCTATAGTTTCATAAACCCATGAGATAGTCCTAGATGAATCAGTGGTGATTATAGATCACCCCAATCCCACTGGGTTGTGGGCATTTATATCTACATGTTCATCCTAGGAATCATCAAGTCCTTGACTAGAATCATTGAATCCTCAACTATAGGACCAATCAGTTCATATTTTAGCCTTGATTGATGCCCAAACCATAGGTATGGGGAATTTTAATTATCATAATCTCCACATAGAGAATTGTATTTCTCTAGGTTGGGAGGGAAATAGTCAATGTCCCACCTATCCTTCCCATTGTGGGACAAATCATTACTGTTTGGGGCCCATTCATAAATTATGACCAGAAACTCCCTCATGATCATTACTCACAGGACAAGATAGGTGGATCATATGGAAAAGGTGATTGGAATACCTTAGGTTTGCAAGCCAAAATATCCCAATATGGCGAAGGGTTTAAATAACAACCCTAATGAAGATAGTGTAGAATCAGCCTATTGTGTTGAAGGTAATCGCGTAAAAATCATTGATAGATATGCCTTCATAAATTTCATCACTATCAACAAGTCATACATTGATCATGATGAAAATATATAAGGCCACAAAATGGAAAATCTACCCTAGTATGAGTGTGATATGGATGCAAAAAATGAGGTTGCGCACACCCAGAACTAGAGAAGGCTCCAAAATATGGCACCGCCGAATAATGAGCTACCACCTCTCTATAGAACCCATCCAAAGAAAAAGGGTAAGGTTTGGAAACATCATGATCAACCCCTGAATAATTGAAGATCCTTCCATGGAGGAATAATTTTCACAATATGAGAGCGAAATAAAATCTCTCTAAAAACTCAATGAGGAGTTCCTCATGAGAAATATTCCTTCTATATATTTTCTTCATGTGGAGATGAATATTCTTCCCCCCATAGCCGATCCACCAAAAAGTGGTATCTGAGCATCAGATTGGATTTGGATCTAGACATCTAGTATACATAAATGAAGAAGTTAAAAATTATCATGAATTCTCCCCATTCTGGTGATAGCCTCTCCGTCGTCAAGGAAACCATCCAGTCATAGGAATAATTGAGATTCAGGAGTAGGTAAAGAAGGGAAAACCATATTGACCCCCGCTCACCCCTTGTGGATGAGAGGTGTCTCAGAAAGTTGTACCCATGGAGTTACATAACATCATCGAGTCCTAGTATAATCGAATTAAAGACATGGAAGGGTGACACACACCTATGCAACCTGAGAGGAAACCATATCCTGAATGGGTGGATGATAATATGCCTCCACCAAACTTCAGAAATCCTACATTTTCATCCTTTGATGGTGCAGGTGACCCTAAAAAAATCTCATATACTTAGTATCTTGATGTGGGATAAGATGGGCCCTCATGATTAACATTATGTAACGAAGCTGAGGAGTTTCATATTGAATTTGATAGGTCATGCCTTGGTTTGGTATATTAGCCTTCCAACAAGATCCATTGCAGGATGGAAAGACCTTCATCATCAGTTCCTTTATAATTTTGTCTCCACATTGAGAATAATGATGATCGTCAACTTGATGAACTGTAAGAAATGCATGAATGGGAGTGTGTCTGATTTCATAGAAAGATGGAATGGTTTAACCAATTCTGTAAACATCCCTATAGTACAATAGAAATTGCTGGAAATTTGTGCTAAAAATATCAAGGATGAGTTGCATACATCTCTGACCCCCATGAAGTATTCGGGTGGGTTCCAACAGTTCACTAAAATATCACAACCTCTTGAAGAATCCATTTGGTGGACCGGATCAAAAATTCAACTCATTCCCATATCATAGGGGAAAATTCTAGGTCAAGCATAAGTTTTGGATATCACCCTAAAGCCAGCAGTAGTGCCCATCCAACACCTAGGTAGGCTCCAAACAACCCATCACCTCCTGTCGAGCATTGAAAACCATTGAATCACCCTCATCCAGAAGCCCAGAGAAATCATATTTATCTGAGATTTTTTGAACTAATGAAAAAATTATACTCCTTACAAAATGAACAGGTCCTCAAATATTTCATGGACATTTTGGAAAATAACCTACACAATCTTCCACAACATAGAAATCCTAATGGGTTCAACCTCAATGACCATATTGACTAATTCTTCTTCCATAAGAGGCTAGGTAATAACATCCAATACTACTACATATTCAAATAAGTCATTTAAAGAATTTTTTATTTAGGATATGTGGAATTAGACAACTCTCTAGGTAGGTGGCATGCATAATTGTTGTCCTGTTTCAAGAAGAGTATGGTTGGAAAAAAGGTCTGGGTAGGCATGCGCAAAAATTAGACAAGTGGATGACTCAAAAAAATTGTTGATTGAGATCAAGACACCCTGAAAGAATAGTTGTAAAGACCCAAAATAAATCCACCTCCTAAGAAGGAAACATAAAAAGTACCCCCCAAAGGTGGGTGTGACCACCGGTAGAGGAAAAAAAGAAGAGGGGGAATCCTATTTATCTCTAATACAAAACCCAAATCATTGTAGATCTCTTCACTGCAATATACAAAGATCAAGAACCACCCCACCAAATGGAATCATCATCAGATGAAGAGCACATATTTGGTTATAAAAATATGATACACTTTTCATACCCCTTCTAAAATGATGAATATTCCCCAGAATGTGGTTTTCCCACACATAACCAATGAACTAGAGGCCACATGCACCTGGAGCAAGGATACATAGGACAACTTGGATGTGGTCAGACCCCATAATTTTATGATATACCAATAGAGGACATATATGTAGCTGAGACCTATGAAAAAACACTTCAGTAGGCACAAAATAGGCATCGAGGTTCCCTAGAACCCTCCACCATCCATTCACACCCAATTGTCTTGCATGATCTCCTCATGGGAGTTCGATCATCAGATCAATCTGTACAAAGGGTAAGGACATCATAGCTAACACATCCAGTAGTAGATGTTCCCAAAAAATTTCCATAGACTCCAGGCCCATCCACCTCAAATGCCACAGCTCCTGAACCACATGTGTAGAAGTTTCCCCATATCAAGAAGCGTAGACCATTGGCACAAAAGTACACTGTTATGATACTATTTTTTATTATCCCAGTGATTATCTCAATACTCAATGGAATACATCATTCAAAAGATTTTTGGGATTCACATTTTGAATCCATTTGAAGTCCACAAGAGATTGAGATAGAAGTAATTGTGATTTAGGTCTATAAAATGGAGACTATGCCCTCAAAATGTCATGTCCCCGTCTCATTCACTAATAAAGATTAGGAAGAGACCATCCATGGAAATATAAGACCCCTATATTTATTGGGTAGAATTAATAATGTCAATGCCTAATGATATCTGATTGATAATGTGTCTGGGATCAATCTCATCCCAGTTAGAAAACATCAACATTTGGGATATAGTGAAGGGGAATTATCTCCCACCAAGACGACCATTAAATGGTATGATAAGCATGAGTAAAGGTCCCTCAAGAAGATCAAAATTGAAGCCCGATTTCGAAAAATCACATCTGAAATTGAGTTCATGGTTATCTAGTAAGACACCGCATATAATGTCCAATTCGTAAGACCCATGACCCATAGCCACTTGGTGGTACCTTCAACATTCCACCAATGTCTGAAGTATCCCATTGATGGAAAATTTGGAATACTACATGGTGATAATTCCCCCTAAGAGACTTTAATAGCCACATATTATGAATTATATTTCTATAAAATGGAGGAAACCAACCAATAGTGGATTATGATATGCAGGTTTCAGCTCCCAATGTCTTGAAGAACGCCCCTGTGAACCCCTGGAGTATGGTCAGTAGTGATTATGTGCTCTCCATAAATATGGTCAAGGAATTAGATCTAATACCATAGGTCTAAGCCCCTTCTTTCCTCTGTGATAGTGTAAAATAATGTTAGCTCCAACATCTCTCTACGATGAATCAGATAGAAATGGATAATAATGTTTCTCCTAATTTATACCCTTACTCTAATAGTGATGGTGAAGCCCCTGGATTGCAAGCTTTGTCTGAAAATGCCTCTATAGAAATAGAATTGGATGAGTATGAGGATGATCTCATAAATTCTACTCTAGAATTATAGGAAGGTGTCTCCACTACCATTGATGAGATCATAAAAATAAATCTGGTACCAAAGAAAGATATTTACATTTCATTTCTAAAGAAGTATCGATATGTGTTCTCTTAGAAATATATATGAATGCTCTGACTGAATCCATATGTGCCTACACACCATCTCAGACTACCCAATGAAAATGGAGGCTTCATGTTGGCATCCAAGAGAATTTACCCCTCTCATTACACCAATGTATAGGTATAAGTTTACAATTTTATCAAATATATGTTTTTTTGAGAAGTGAAATACACAAGATGAATTTCTAACATCGTCCCCTTCAAGAAAACTAACCTGAATATTAGGGTATGAATTGACATAAGATACATTAAGTGGAATTTCTCAAAGGAATATTCCCCATTTTAGATCATATAACTCTTGATTTATGCGACTACTAGCTTCTAATCCCTTTCCTTAATGGATGGGAACTTAGGGTAAAATCAGGTCAAAATGGACCCTGAAGATAATGAAGCCACTACATTCATATAACTCAAGGAACCTTCTATAATCAGTTTAGGCCATTCAGATTAAAGAATGATAGAGCCACATATATGTACACCATTCATCAAATATTTAAGACATTCTTGGGAATTATAGTCTAGTGTTATGTCGACAACCAAGTTTTTAAATATTGACAATGATGTGATCACTTCACAAATATTCAGACAATCTTTTACAAGTTGCAACATCATAGTTTAATAATGTACCCGCTAAAATATGATTTCGGGATAACATCATGAAACTTCCTTGGATTTTTGGAATTCCTCTGTGACATTGAGGTATATCTATAAAATAATAGTGCTATTTTAACAATGTAACCCCCTAGAAATCTCAAAGAACTGAGGTCACTCCAAGCCACCTCGCTTACATTAGGCAATTCATAACCAACCTAGTTGAAAAATATTTCCCCATTACTAGGAAAATTAAAAATAAAATCACCTATCAATGGAACAATTACTATCAAGAATCTTTTAAAAGTCTAAATCAGTACTTACTACAACCACCAGTTTTGATGCCTCTGTGGAAAGGAGGCTACACATCTTATATGTGGCCACAATGGAACTCTCACTAGGTTCCCTCCTTGGACAATAAAATTATGTGGGAAGTAATAACTGTATCTAATACCTTATATAGATTATTCTAGGTATTTATACTTGAAATTTTCATATCAAGAAGAATTATCTTGCACTCATCTTTTCAGTGAAAAATCCAAGACATTAATTGCATCATCGAGAATTCCACCTGGTCTCAGTACAACCTTGGTCTTCCTATGTTGATTAGGAACATGGCTTGATGGGAGGTCATTATGTTTTAATATGAAATTTAGTTCATATAACAAAATTTTGTGAAAGTAAAATCCCTCTTTGATTTTCTTGCAACACATCCTGCCCTAGAAAATATACTAAAGGATATCGATCTTATAGATGAGGTCTTCTATGCCCATGACACTCCCCAAACATAGAAGATGTACTTTTATAGCACCACCCAGAGTCTTTTCAGTACAAGGATGGAAAAAACAAAGCTCAATTAGGATGGTTTATAGATTTTATTTTTCTCTCAAGGCAAAGCATTTTTTCCTTACTCTTTCTCATTGTTTGAAGGTTTCACAAATAATGGGGCAGAATATAAAGTATTAATCGCTTGATTGGAACTTAACCTACATATGCATATGGTCTACCTATATATCAAAAGGGGATCAAAATTTGTTATAAATAATATCAATGGTGAATATTCCATCAAAAAAGAGGAACTGGCAACATCAAGGGATGGATGGTAGAGTTCCCTTTTGAGACCACATTGCATCATCTTCCTCGATCATAAAATGATGACCCTGATGCAATGGGTAATAGATCCACTGTCCTGGATGACCCTGATATGGATGAATCAATTATCTATATAACACATCAAAGTGTGGTCTATTCAATCATTTAATGTGATATGGAATAAATCAATCAGGTCAGCACCACCCTAGAGTGGGATGAGGCAATGACCACTCCAGGATTGATGGAGTCCATAATTGGCTCACCAAAACGTGAATCTTCTAATAGATCATGCCATAAGGGAATAAGTTCAATTAAAGGTAGAAAATTTCACTCTACATGATGATACAAATGAGTATAGATCCTTCTACTAATGAGGGTTTGATGGAATCCTTGCCCGATGCATAAAAGAATGGGAGATTATTTATATCATGGAAGAAGTCTGTGTGGGCTCTTACAACACCCATTAGTCAAGAAGTAGGATCTCCCACCAAGTCAGGATGTTGATATATTATTGTTAACCCATGATACATTACTTTTAATAATTCACCAAGAAATTTCATGCATTATAGATCCATGAAAACTTCATCCATCATCCCCCATAGTTGATACATACAGCTAAATATTCATGGTCGTTTTTTGTTTGAGGAATGGTTGTTGTGGGGATATATCCCCCAGCAATAGCTATGTAGTTCAAGTAAATCCTTAGTACAATCCACTTATTTTCCAAATGGTATGTGGAATTACCCCTCAAGGAAGTCAGGACAAAGAATATCATTAGCTTTATTAAGACTCGTATTATCACCAGGTTTGGGTTCCCTCGCACAATATTGATAGACAACAACACCAAATTCTATTCTATATAATTGAAGAGACTTTATCATGAGTAAAATACTGATCCCAATCACCCATTTCACGATAATTTAGTGGAAAATGGATAGATATAGGACTTCAATAAGACTTTATCAAATATACTCCAGAAGATAGTGAACAAGGATAAGAAGTCTTGGCTAGACTATCTTCTCCATGCTTTATGGGCCTACCGTACGACCACATGCACTGCTTCATAGGAAAAACCATATTCATTGACATATAGGACTGAGGTAGTGTTACCAATGGAGGTGAAACTACCTTCACTCCAAAAAGAAATCTGTAGACAAATATCGGATGAAGAACAATCGTAAAAGAGGATGGATGAATTCGAATAAGTATATGGGAATAGATTGTGCACACTGCACAACCTAAAGGTCCATCAGAATCAGATAACATAGTACTTTAATAAAAAGGTTCACCTTCATTCATTCCTCTAAGGAGAAATGGTGCATGCTCTCAGAACCACAATTAAACCGTATAAGAAGCCCTTGAGACTGAAACCCAAGTGGTAAGGGACTTATGTCATACCTAAGGTTTATCATAATGGAGCATACTCATTAGACACCATGGATAGGGAACCACCCAAAAATGCGATATTTCTCAAGAAAAACTTTTCATAGATATCATCAAATCGTAATCCACATCAGAGTAAGCCCCTTATTTCATCTTGAGTACATGATTTTAAACTATAAAAAATTATCCTAACAACATGATGATAAACTGTAATGATTTCATCTTAGCTACATGTTGTCAAACTGCATGGTTCTTTGAGAACTATGTATGTATTGATTCATGCTATTATATTATATGTAGTGACACCCAAGCCTATATTATTGGGCCTAAACATAGCGTTACTTTCCTTTCATTGGGTGATATAATGTACTTACTGAAAGACATTAAATTGTAAAAAAAATTTCTTTATAGCATGACGTAAAACTGCACAGATCCACATCTTCCCATTTTCTTCCCATCAGGTGATCTACATCCTTACCCCATGCTAAAAAACTGCACAGATCCATAATATCCATCTTCATTCATGTCAAGTCTCCCACATTCTTACCACATAATTCTAAACTACACAAGTTTCCTAGAACTATATATGGCTTGATTCACATTTCCAATGAGATAAGTAGGGAATATTTGATCCTATATCTTATTCCATCAACCACATGATTCAAAATTCCCTTACCCTGCTCTTAAATTCTTTTGTATGGTGATAGGAACCCTTTTCATTTGTTGTTTCTCACACTGACCATAACTCACATGGGCTTAAGAGTCTCTATATGGGATTCTCCACCCAAACACGACACAAAATCTTTTGATCGGCCCATATCGGTCCTGAATGCAATACTATAAATTGAATACCGTGATTCATTTATTCATGATGTTAAACTGCATAGTTAATTTCCTCTTCATGAAATGAAACTTCATACTCTTTTGAACCTCACCTAAGTGGACCACTACAGTTGGTATTGGTCTTCTACTATGCCTATATACACTCTATCCCTATCCATGTTAGGGAGACAAAATCATTACCAAATGATGTTAAAATGAATGTTTCTGGAAGAACTACATGTGGCTTGATTCTTATTTTCATGAGATATGTAGCGTCGCCCCGAATTCAACATTCAGGCCTAGCCATAACATCACCACTTTTCCATGTTGGTCCATCTTCACCTTTTTTTGTGTTATTTTAAACTGCATAGCTCCATAAGAACTACATGTGGATCAATTATTGTCATTATAGTATACATAGTGATTCCCAAATCACCAATCTTGGGTCAAACTACAACAATTAATGGAAATAATTATCACCTATACATATGTTCCCGACCTACATATATTATTTCCCACTAAATAACTATTTTTTACTTTATTCTCATCCTCATGAGATATGTAAAATTGTATGAATTTCCAACACCATGCCCAATCAAAACAAATCAATATAAATATACCATTTCTTCATGTACGAGTTATACCTACACAGGGGAATCATTAAGAACTACATGTGGATTGATTCCCATCACAATGGGATATATAGTGACACACATAATTCCATTCATGGAATAATCCGTGATACCACATTTTCACATTGGGGGATCCATGTAATCACTGTATGACATTAAAATATACATATTTTTATATCTACATGTTTTTTGATTCTAATTTTCATGAGATACATAGTGATGCCCAGACATCCACCCTTGGGCCCAACTGCAACATTTCCATCCATTCACATATGTTCATATGTCCTTACCACATTATTATAAACTGCACAAAAATATGTCATTACCGCATGATGATAAACTGCACAGAAAATCTACTTACTAAATGAAATTAAACTACTTGAAAAATTTCCCCACTACATGATGATAAATTGTGCAGACCATCACCAATTTTTCATTCCTCATCAATGAACCACAATAAACTTACCTTGGTCAATCATAGTACATGGTGTTTCTACCATCTTTTAAGATCACCCAATCCATGTGCCATACTTCAGGTCTTGAGTACCTCAGGTAACTACAAGCCTTTCATATCCCTTTGAAATTAAAAATATCTCTCAGCTCAATCATTCTATTGAAGAAGAAGGGATTGAGGCCCACCAACCAATGATATATTGGGCCAACATAAAATGGATTTATAATTTTCGTGATCTTGATGTCACTGAGGAATAAATCAACACTTTAGTGCGATCTGAACCTCTCCTCATATGATTTTCCCATATCATTTCTCAAAACCTAAGAACCTCAAGCTATGATTTAAAACATTTCTATCTCCCACTCAGAAGGATATTTGAGTGATCTTGACATTAGGTACCCTAATTAGGATCTTTAGTAATAGCTTTTATATTAGGTTCCTATGAGTCATGAACTTAAACTACATTTTCTTTGGTCAACACTATAAGTAATTAAACTCTATCCTATAATGGTCAAAATCAAAAGAACCTAAACTTTTAGTGAAAGAGGCCAAAGACATTTCAGGTTGAAAACTCACACAGGGAAACCTGAGTAAAAGTCAAGTCTTTTCTCACAAGACTCTTTATCACCGATTTTTATCTAAAATTAGGGTGAAAATTTATAATGAATAAAGATCATAGGGTCTAATTTGAGTCCCTAATAAAATACAATCTTTGCACTCTAGAACCCTTTCTTTAGAAAAAATTAGAGTAATGATTTATCACATCTCCTCACTATGAGAATTTGTTCGCTAGGTGGTTACAAAAAGTTTAGGCTTCTTGAACCCTTATAGGATATTACAATTTCCACAAAACACACATCATGGTTTAGGTGCCTCAGATCACCATAAAAATTTTATGTCCTTTGGAAAAGACATCGAGCTTCAAGGGACCCTTTGCATGACTAGCATACCAGCATATGGATCATGCATATATGACTGTGGTCATTAACCAAATACGTCACTCTACAAAAAGAACATTCAAATCCTAAGGAACCCTTTAATCATTGTCGAAGAACTCAACACCTTAGTATAGGTGAATTAATATCGATATGAATTTCCCATATCATCCTACCAATATGAGTGATTTGGACTAGGATTTACAATCCTTATACCAAACTATCCAAATATATTTGATATCCTCGATGTTATGTCACCATGTTTTGCATAGTTTCTCAATGATAGAATGTGACAACACATTATCGCTCCTTTGATGGGATATTCCTCATGATTTGAGACTATGAGGTATAGGGATCAAGCTTCAAAATCAACAGATAAACATCCCACCAGTGCTAGGACCCTTCCAAGATAGCTTCCCACCCATACCCAACCACATCATTTTGATTTTTGAGTCTTAAAAAATATTTTATAGACCTTGGAAATTAATGGAGATCATATTTTTATTATCCATGATTTCGAATCATTAAGGCCCTGTCCCAACAACTAAAGGAATATCATATTTTTTAGAAATGAGCTTTGATACTTGTGAGACCTGGAAACACCATGGAAGAACTCAACATCTCAGAGTGTTATAGATCATCCATAGAATGTCTTCCCCATCTCATGTTCATGGACTCAAACTTTTCGTTTATGATTTATATCACCCACATTCCAACTATTTAAGAGGACCTAGTACCCCTACTATTTCCCCCCAACCATATTACCTCCATAAATACTCCGTGGCCTCTAAGAAAGATACATGGCATCACAGACCCTTTTATTGACCATGCACACATGCATATGGATATGAATATATTCCTATGATTGTCAACCAAATGTATCACTCTAAAAAAAGGACATTCAAACCTTTTGATCCCTGACATCGTTGTGGTAGAACTCAACACCTCACTGTTTCTCAATTAATCCTCGCATGTCTGCACCAAATTCCATGATTATATTAGGTTTGAACAAAAATACCCAAAAATAAAGTGATATCAGGTCAGAGATAAAAGAACCTAAACTAAATCACATCTATGTCTGAGCTAGAAGACCCTAAACTAAATTAATATCAGGTTTTATCTAACCTAAACTAATGTGAAATAATGTTCGAGCTAAATTACCCTAAACTAAATCAATATCAGTTTTGAGATAAGAGACCCTAAACTAAAGTGATATCAGGTCTAAACTAAAAAACCTAAAAAAAGAACATTTATCTCCAAGATAGAAGTCACTAAACAAAATCAATACCAAGTTCAAGATAAAATACCCAAAACTAAAACACATAAATGTATGACAAAAAATACCCTAAAATAGAGCACAATAGTAATTTATCCTAAAAAATAGTATAAGGAATTATATATGACCTTAGAAGAAATCAAGATGCTCTAACCAAGACTATCTGATTCGGAAAAAGATAGAGCACTCTCCCTATAGAAAATATATCCTACCCAATCAATCCTTTTGTCAATTATGAGATCTCAAGATAGATATAACATATTATCAATGAAGAATCTCATGTTGGTGGAAATTAATGAGCATCTATTAAGAATAATCTATTAGAATTTCAACATTAAAATCCAGGAATTCATGTTTACTTGTTATTATGAAAAGGATTGGCACCATTGATGATCCATACAAAATCAATTCAAAGCCAAGAAATCATGGTCAGGAGGGTCCTCTTGATAATAACTAAAATATCCCAGTCAACACACTCTTAACAAATCCCCTCATGGGGTCCAATATTAATTCCCTCCAAATTCTCAAATATGAAACAAAGAGATATATATTTACCTTATAATAAGATTCCTTTAATTAGAAATGAATCAAATTCCAAGGGGGAATTTTTTTTATTCCTTCTATGTTAGCATCGCTAAATTCACAAAGAAATAAATACCTAAATAGGGATATTATTTTACCCATAAAGGAAAAAGAAGAAGAAGGTGGTTGAGACCTATGGATCACAGGAGCCTTCAAGGGACTCATGATCATGTGACCATTATAAGGTCACATGAAGACTCCAAATGAAATGTATAGCCTACAGTGGATCACATGGAACCCGTTTCAACAATCCCTCCCACTCTTTCAAAGGTGATCCAAACAACCAGTGGTCATACATTGATAGCTGGATAAGATCCAATAGGCCAATTAGTTTAATGGTAGTAAGCACATGATAATCCAACATGAAAACCCATTGAAAATAAGGAGGAAAAAGTATAAATGGAGGAGGATTACTATAGACATAAGGATCATTTAGTGCATCACTGATGGGATGGGTAATAATCTTGACAACATCTAAACAAACTCAAAATCCCCCAAGACATTGTGGAATAAAAATAAGGGAAATAAAGGGAAAGAGGCAGAAGCCTCTCACTGTCACTAAACATCTTGTGATGATCTCCTGGTGATTCAGAATATTCCCCAAGGCACCTATAACATGTCATCCCTATTGTGTGAAATTCTTCAGGTATGTCTAGGAGACCTTACGCTCCCCACTTATCTCTCTAATGGAAAACTAAGGGGTTTGTCCATGAAATGATTTTACACCACCATGGGACCTATATTGGTCATGAGAAGCATCAAAAAAATTGAGAAAATTTCCTCAACGACACATATTAAAATTCACATAATCCCTGACCATTTTCAAATAAAACAAATGGAATAAAAATGGAGGAGGAACGAGCTCTTGTGGTCATAAGACGTTTGTGATGCACAAAAGAATTCCACAACATGGACCCACATAAATCAAAGACAAGCCACTCTAATCCCATAGATAACCCAATAAAATCTACCCTAGCCTTGAAAAATGTCCCAGGAAAGGCATCAACCATATTATGAATTCCGTTCAATAGGAACTTTGATCTCACGAAGTCCCTTAGAAATTTCAATATGAAAATTTGTGTAACATCCTGAGTTTTTGATTCGAGTCAAAAACACCACCCCTTTTGAATTTTTCAATTAGTGTCTATGATACGTTTTGATTCGTTGATCAGAAATCAATTCTGAAAGTTTTTTGGCTTTATTTGATGGTTTTGGGTTTGTTTAGGATCTTGGAGAGTTCCCTGGGTGTTTCAGTTTGGTTTTGGGAGTGTTAGAGGCCGAATGGCCTCATTTGAAGTTGCAAGTGCATACACACAATTATTGCATGATTTTTCAAACCGTGTGGGTTAGCCACGTGGGCCTACAAGTTTGGTTAGTGGATACTTCATGGTTTCCACAGGGTTTGGAAAACCGTGTGGGTAAACCATGTGGATTGTACATGTTTATTTTTTAATTTTTTCTTTATTTTCTTTTTCTTTCTTTTTCTATCCTTTCTTCCTCCTTCTTTCTTTGTTACAGATAATAGGGGAGATCCACCCCTTTGATTCTCTAATGGATTTGGATCTCCTTCCTCCATCCGAAATCCATTATTCGATCCATTGGTGGCTATAAGACCACCTCAGTAAGGCAACCCCACACACCCTTATTCTTTTCTTATCTTTCATCTTACAGACCACTATTTCTCTCTAATACTAATTCATGGTTAAGATGGAAAATATGATCTATGTTGATCAGATTCGAATTGGACTTCAATATCAGACGTTCCTATGTCTACGAGTCTAAGGTAGGTGTTACATACCTCGTTTTGAGTTTTTGATAATTTTGGGGGTTGCAGATTTTTAGCGCAACGACTAGTATTGAGTGAGACCCCGTTATAGAATGTAAAAATGATTATCGAACCATGTGGGATGTCATGAGCATGACCAATGCTTGTTACGCTTGAGTGTGGCTGGGTTAGAGGTCATTTCTCTTTATGTTATTTTGGTTGGGGATCCAAAATGGTTTTAAATTGGATTGCTTTGATTTTAACTATTATATTTAATTTTTTTAAACTTGATTAAGTGAGTTAGAGGAATTGACGACATCCATACTAATGTGTTGTAGTTGGTAGCTAGTGTAATTCAATATGTTTAAATTTAATTACTTGTTAAATTACTTTAATGTGTTTTATTTATATATGTAATGCTTAATATTACTTATGTTGTGACCCTTGGGGTTGTGATGGGCATGGCCTGAGGTTGGGATAGCATGGACATCGAGATTGAGTGATACTAATCATTGGTTGGGTTGGCCCGTATTTTCATGGGTGGTCAGGATTGGGAATCGTGGTTGTTATATGGAGGCGTAGAGGCTATCAGGTTAAACAAGATCCAAGATACTTGGATGGAATTGCCATTATATTTGAGCGACACAGTCGTAGGGGCACAAGGTGCGAGAGATGGTGTGGCTTAGGTCCTTTATTTTGTGATTTCCTCTCACCATGATTTTTAAATCACTGATTGAGTCATGTACACATAGGTTGTCTCCGTGATTAGGTGGTTTTGTCCACTTGTGTGGGTAGAGGCCCTCGATAGTTACAGATTAGGTATTTATTATTTCGGGGTGCTTGCCATAGAAATCCATGTGGAAGTTGAGGGGCCTTTGGTTGATAGAAATGAGGCTATTAGGTTGGGGGTTGAGGATCTCTATGCTTGAGGCCATGGAAATAAGTATCTATTTAATAATAGACATCGATGTTCCTCAGGTAGTCATTCCATGGGATAACGTGAGCATTCAAGCAGGGGTCCTTGGGATCGGGATACAATTTTTTGGGCATGCCTCAGGATGTCGGTACTTTGAGTCATGAGGTTTTGGGAGCCATGTGGTTTTGGGATATGTTATTGGGGTAGAACACGAGGGTTCCAAAGGAATTTTTTATTACAAGGGTACCTTGGGACATGATCCGAGGACTCTTTTTTTTTGAGATTCCGACATTGGCTGAAGCAGGTGACACTCCCTACTGGCTACTGAGCACCAGTGGAGGTTGTGTTTATTTATTTAATCACACTAGTTACTTTAATTAGAGATGAACATCCTATTAAATACTTATACTAGGTACTCAACACTGGGTAATATCCTACTAAGATTCATCTCACACCCTTCACATGCCCTTTGGGACTCATGTATACTTTATGGTTTTACATATAGGTAAAGGGTCAGCTTCAGAAGATAGATCATAGTACTATTTGGAATAGAGATTGGCATGAGCTATGAGGTCATGCATAGTTGGATTTTTTGTTTAGTTTTCCTTTAGTTTCAACATGCTTATTATATGTAGATAATGTGGTATTCCATGGGAAGTACCTTGGATATTGTGTTGTATGACTGATATGAAATGCATTTTTTGCCTTCTTTTGTTTAGTGTCATGTTGGCATGCTATTATGTTTACTTTTCACTGTTGTTGTTTCTATATTTCATTTGTTATTTATTGATATTGGATGTTCTTCCTCTCTGTAGGTCTAGTTCAAGTCCGCTGAGTCATTTATTTCCACTTAATGTTATATTATTATTATTATACCATTGTATTAGATATTCCTAGAGGTTATAGCCTCCCCACTATACCTATTTACACCCTTTCTACTAGTAGGCAGCCTTTGGTGTTTGGGGAGGTGTGCCTAAGGCTAGTGGCACCTGGCCCGTTAGCACTGTTCAAGTAGCTGTTTGGGCTGGGGATGCTACAAGTGGTATCATGGTAGTTTATTTTACTTATTTTATTAGTATTACATTTTGGGGTTATGGTAGACTAGATATAGGCTGTTGTTGGAACTATATTTCGAACTCGTGCTTGGGTTCCAGTAGCCCCATGTGTGAGGGATGGATTGAGTTACCTTGGGTGGGTTATACTATTTTTTTCTTAGATTATAGTTTATATAATTTCCACCCTAGTGGATATTTTGGAATGTGATGTTATTGGTTATTATGTGATACATAGAATGTTGGATTGGTATGGAGATGAATGAGTTGGACCCTTTCCCCTTTATGTCAATGGGGTTGTAAGGCTTGTTTTTAGGCTTTTTATAGGCACATTTTAGGGTATCTCAAATTTATAAATGCATGTATGTTTTGTAAAATTATTATATTATAATAATAGTATCAAATTCCATGTGAAAATGTGAAATTCCTTGCTTTAAATACTTCTGAAATGTGAACTATGATATTCCATGCTTTATATATATGTGTTTTAAATTTCATGTGGCATGGGGAATGGTCCTCACTCTTATAGGAGTAGGTAGGTACTATGACTAAGGTGATTTTTGATCACCAGGATTTGGGTGGCTAGTTTGTTGGTTTGAGGCAACGTTGGTTGTTTGGATGGGCATGACCTAGGGATATTGTGATACTTGTGTCTATTGTGGGTGTATAAGGAGTCCTTGAGGCTAGGATGTCATGGGGCATGCTTGTAGTGGGGGAGAATAAGGGTAGTGAAGATGCACTACCTTTTTATTTATTTCCCTATCTACATTATATATATTGTTATATATATGGGTTGTATGAATATTTATGGTATTCAACATGTTTATCTTATACAGATCTGATGAAGAGTCAGGAAGGTGATCATACAGTTCAGTAGGAGCACAATCAGGTTCATACACTTGAGGGTCAAGCAGAGCATGAGGCATAGGTAGAGGCTCGGGGATAGACTCAGGTTCAGGGTCTAGTTTAGGTAGGTTTGCTAGCAGACTTGACATTATTTGGTTAATGGCTTGATGAGAATCTCTAATCAATCCTTGTACGTGTCTTATAGGGGATTGAAAGAGGTTCTCAGAGAGCATATCCATCGATGGCGTATTTGACATGGGAGTTCCAATCACAGCCCCCGCTTCTTTTTCAAGGTGAGGGTGGCCCGTATGTGGCTTAGTGCTAGATAGAGAGCATGTAGATGATCTTTGAGCAACTAGAGATGCCTCTAAAACAGAGGGTCAAGTTAGAAACTTTTATTCTTAGAGGTCCAACTATGTGCAGTTTCAGGCTCACAAACATGAGGGAATGGCCTAGAATGAATTTGAGGATAGGTTCTTCAATCACTTTTTCCCTATGACGCTGAGGGTAGAGAGATCTCAGGTGTTCTTTATTATTTAGTAGGGGGAATTGTCTTTCATAGAATATTCAGGTACCTTCACTCAGTTGTCACACTTTTCACCAGGTATGGTAATCAATGACACCTCATGTGTGAGGCGCTTTGAAGATATATTACAACATTCCATTCAGGTACATGTAAACATATTTAGACTGGCCTCATTCTCAGAGGCAGTGAATTAGGCACTTATATAATAGGGAAGCCTAATGGACAAGTCTTGTTTGATCTAGGAGTAGGCTTCAGGTGATGGTTCAGATGGTAGAAAATGAGGCTAGGATTAGTTCCAGAAGGGCGTTCAGGCCAAGGATTCAGTTAGACCACCTCATGTTAGCTCTGTAGTTTTTTTTAATTTAGGACACCAGGGAATTTCCAAAATTAGTTTGAACGACTTCAAAATGAGTTTCAGGTGTATGGGTAGGTTAGTCATGTCGAGGGGTTCGACAAAAATTCATCTCAGATATCTGAAAAATAGGGAATAAGGCAGGAACATGCATTAGAGATCAATTCAACATTAGTACTAGGAGATGGTACCTGAGGTTCATCTTCATGTGATATAAGTGGTAGAGATAGTGGGACCCAACCTTGGGGTTAGTGGCCAGTGGATGGAGAAGCACCATTGGGAGGTCATGATTCAAGTATCCATGTTTCAAGCGAGGTGCATGACGTAGAGCTGTCAGGGGAGGAACCTGATGGTGAGCTGATGACAGTCAAAGGTACGCCACAAGCATGGTTGTGAATTGTTTTGTCTTACCCTATTGAGGAATGTCTATTTTGAGTTCATGAGGGGAACATGATGTATATGTAATGACTAGATGATGTTCCGTAGGTTGGCACCTACTCGGGTGCATGATTATATATATTTATGTGTGTGATTCTTGGGATTAGGGACATTGTTGGATTCAAGTTTTTAGGTGATTGGGCATCATAGAATCTAAGGGATGCATGTTACTTGAGGTTTCTTGGGAATTGGGAATCAAGGATGCAGTATTTTATTGAGGTACGAGACACCCAAGTTTTTTTGAGAATCCATGGGATTAAAGACCTCATCGTTCCATGGGTGACATGGGATCGATGTGGGAATCAATACAATGCGGGACATGATTTGGGTTTTTGAGAGAAACATGGGAGCACCTGATAAGGTGAGATTTTCACAAAGTATCACAGGAGGACTATGGGTCTAGAAATAATTCAATGAACCTTTGTGTGATTTGAGTTTTTGTTGAGTTGAGACTAGGTTAGGACGTTCCTAAGGTGGGAATCCTACCTTGAGAAGGTTGACTTATACGCTTCAGATTGGGGTAGTCTGGGTTATTTAGATGGTATGGGTATGTTTGGTACCATCTCTATGTTTTTTTTAATAGCTCAGGGAAAAAATATATTAAGGTAGGTAGATTGTAACATCCCAGGTTTTTGATTCAGGTTGAAAACCCTACCTAAATTGAAATTTTAAATTTGTGGCTATGATACTTTTTGATTCATTGATATGAACTCAAATTCAAGAGTTTTTTTGAATTATTTTATGTTTTTGGGTTGATCTATGGGATTAGAGAGTGACTTTGGTGTTTTGGTTTGGTATTGGGATCATCAGAGGCTGAATGGCATGATTTGAAGTTGCAGGTGAAGGCGCATGGTTACCGCACGGTTTGAAAGACCATGTGAGGAAGCCGTGCGAGCTGCTATGTTTGGATAGTGTCTAACTCATTGTTTGGAAGACCGTGTGAGAAAAACATGCAAGCTTTACATGTTTCTTCTTTTTCTTTATTATTATTTTTCTCTCATCTCTTCCTCTTTCTTCTTTCTTGGTCACACATAGCAGGGGAGTGCCACCCCTTTTCTCCTTGGATGTATTTCGATCTCGGCCCTATGTCCGACCTCTATTCTTAAATCATTTGGTGGATATAGGACTTCCTCAATAAGGTTAACACCTTTCACCCTTATTCTTTGATTATCTTTCTACGTTTGGGATGTCGTTTCTATCTGAGCTAATTTCCGGGTTAAAGACGGAAACAGATATCTACATCGATCGACATCAAATTGGACTTCACCATCGGATGTGGCTACATGTATAAGTCTAAGGTAGGTGGTGTATATCTTGTTTTGAGTTTTCACAGACTTTTGATAGTTGCAACTTTCTAGCATAATGGTGGGTATTGAGTGAAACCTTGTTATATCATGTAAAAATGATTATCGGACCATGTGGGATGTCGTGAGCATGCCCAATGCCTATTACGCTTGAGTGAGGTTGGGTTTGAGACCATTTCTATTTGGGTTATTTTGGCTTGGGCTGTGACAGGTATGGACTGAGATTGGGATTCCATGGCCATCGGAATTGAGTGATGTTGATCACTTGTTGGTATTGGACAAGATTTTATTGAGTGGTTCAGACTATAGGATTGGGTGTCGTGGACATCAGATGGAGATGGAGAGGATATCATGTTGGGAAAGGCTTGGGATATATGGATGGAATGTCCATTGCATTTGAGTGACATGGTCACAGAGGAACGAGGTTCTAGAGATAGCACGACTTAGGTCCTTTATTTGGTGATTTTCACTCACCCATGATGGCCAAAGTGCCAATTGAGTCATGTGTACATAGGTTGAATCATTGATGAGGTGGTTTTGATCACTCATGTGGGTAGAGGGATCGAGTAGTTGTAGCTTAATTATTTATGATTTGGGAGTTCTTGCCTTATAAATCAACATGGAAGGTTATGAGCCTTCAGTTGATAACAATTAGGATATCATATTATGGGCTGAGTCTCTCCATGATTGAGCCCATGGGCCTGGATATTTATTTGAGTACATACATCGTTGTTCCTCTAGTTGTCGTTCCATGGGCCGATGTGAGATTTCGAACAGGGGTCTGTGGGATTGGGATGATACTGTTTGGGAATGCCTTCGGGATGTTGGTACTTTGAGACATGAGGATTCGAGAGGCATGTTGTTTCATGCTATGTGATTGAGGTGTAACCAGAGGGTTCACCAAGACTTTGTGATTACATGGGTAACTTGGTCCATGGGCCAAGAAATTTATTTTCTTTTGAGATTTTGGTATTGGATGAAGAACATGACACTCCCGGGTGGCTGGTGAGCACCAGTGGAGGTTGTGTTTATTTATTGCATCACATTGTTTACTTTACAGATGCATGTCCAGTTAAACACTTATACTAGGTATGCACCATTGGGTGGTATCCTATTGAGATTCATTTCACACCTTGCACGGGCCCTTCGGGACACGTGTAGACTTTATGGTATTATGTACAGGTAAAGGGTAATCTTTTGGAGCTACATTGTAGTACTATTTGGAATGGATATTGGCATGGACCTTGAGGTCATGCCTAGCTGGAGTTTTTGTTCACTTTTCCTTCTATTTCATCATGCTTATTATATTTAGCTATTGTGGTCTTCCATGGGATCTACCTTGGATATTGTGTTGTATGACTGATATGAAATGTATGTTGTGCCTTCTTTTGTTTAGTGTCTTGATAGAATACTCTTCTATTTACTTTATGCTATTGTTGTTTCTATATTTCTTTTGTGTTTTTTGATATTGTATTTTCTTCCACACTAGGGTTCTGGTTCAAGACTGGTAAGTCATTTATTTATGTTTCATGTTATCTTATTATGCTCAGACTAGTATAATGTCTATTCCTAGTGGGTATAGCCTCTCCACTATACATGTTTACACCATCGCTGCAAGTTGGAAGCCATTGGAATTCGGGGAGGTGCGCCTCCGGCCCGTTAGAAATATTTCGGTGGCTATTCAGGTTATGGATGCTATAATGTATAAGTCCTTCAGTATAACCTCATGATCAAAAAATTCATCGTTAATGGGAAATAACCCATTAATGGAGGATTTGGAAGGACTCATGGTCACTAGAAATCAGGTGACACCCTTAGAGAAATCCACAACAACAACTCATGAAGGCGTGTGGTACTAGACCCCTTCATCGACTCCGTCCTAGATCTATGCAAAATATTTCATGAAAACAAATGAAAAAATAGGTTGGAGAGACCTATAAATTTCCCACCCCATCATGAAAAATGAACCTCTGGAATCATAAATGAAGGGTTGAAATTTTCACATCCGGGTGCATTATCACACCCAAGAATTAGAGAATATTTATTAGAGTGGATGATCTCACTATCATCAAGTCTTATACATGTTAATATATTGGTAAACTACTAGACTGATCATGCTCCATGAAAAAATCACTTCGCATGATCTTTCATGCCTTCTAGAAAGATGTTTGAAGAACATACCACACATATATTGGATCATGCATGAATTAAAATAAACTGGTAATAAATAAATCTAAGGCATTCATGATAAAATGGGTAGAACAAAGATTAAAGGTATAATACTTAAGTGAAAAACATTTTTACCGACCCTTATGCCGTTCTCGTGAACCATCAAAGACACACAACAACACCATGACATGTCCTCCATACTTCACGATGCTCCTTAAGCATGCTATTTGGGTCATGAGAAATCCTCCAGGACATGTTAGGTAAAGTCACATGGTACCCCCTAGGCACTCCACTTTAGTCTTGCAAGACCCCCCCTGGGCTCATCTCCCAATCCTTGTGACATCCTTTAGATACATCGCCTAACTCATATAACTACTCCAACTCATATCAGCTAAGTCTCATGGTAGCATTCACACATGTCAACTAATACCTCTTGAAACCATCTGGGTAAGTTAGTCGAGAATTTCAATTCTCTCCAAACATGTCAACTAGGTATCGATATTCCCTCTAGGGATGTTTTACAAGACATGAGACACCCTCTGAGACATGTTGTATTGACTCTCACAAGACCCTCCATATGTTTCAAGCTTGCTCTTTTGAATAAAACCAGGGAATATCAGCTGGAACATGAAACAACCTTTATAAAAGTCAGTTAGATCATGTGACACCCTCTAGAAAAGTCACCAAGGTCATGCGGTGGCTTCTAAAAAAGACCACACAGATCATTCAATGTCCTTTGTACAAGTCATCTTTGATCATGCGATAACATTCAAGTATACTACTATGTTACATGAAGTCCTTTAGAAAGGATAACTGGATCATTAATATTTCTTCAAATATTCATGGAAAATAATCTCCTACACATCAGGATAAGCATACAATCAACACATGTCAGATAGGAAAGAAATTCTAGGGAAGCCTTAGTGTGCAATCCCTAATAAAAGGAACTATGATAACTTTGATTCCTTCCATATTCAAGATACATAGGCTACAACTTCATGGTTAAAGCTCCACAGGTTTGTCCTAATATGTAATACTATCACTCTCTAAGCAATGATATTGATCATTTTACATCTCTTTTTTCTCACATTGAGCATAGCTCATGTGAGCTTACAGAGTTGTAATTAATATATCCTTTACATCACAAGTCTCCTCCATCCAAGAAAACATATGTATGTAATGCCCCAACAAGTGGAATGTCACATTTACCTCAACACAAGGGAATTTACCTTGGGAATATGAGAACTCCGAATCTTATAATAACCAAGATATGTCGGAGGAATTCCTAAGGCCCAATCTCAAATAAATATCCATTACAATGTAAGCCTTATGAAAATTCCATTTTCGACCATTAAGACCCAATCATTACTATGGGATGATTACTCTACCTCAACCATCAGTGGATAGAGAAATAAACTGAACTATTATTACATTGATTTCTTCCATAACCAAGATATATATGACATCCCTTTGGGACACAAGATTGAATACTTGGTGTCCCAGAGAACCCATGTAAGTCCTTTTTCCTGAATTTAAACTGCATGTATCCAGTGAACTACATGGGTTTTGATTCATGCAATAAATAGTATACATAGGAAACCTCATAATGGATAAATCCCCTCATAAAAATATTAATCACCTCCTTTCATGGATGCACATTATAAATCACTTGTTTATACAGATTCAACACATAAGAAACCACCCATTAATGTATAATGATGGAGAACCTCGGATACATAGATATGGATTCTCTAAAAAAACCCCAATATTTTTTATATGAAAGATAATTAACCCATGATAGTTTTGTTAGGATAACTAGTCCTATATTTGGATTAGGAAGAGATTTTAGAACATATCATAAATCTATAAGAGAGCCTTGAAGTATAAAATAATTCTCCCCAAAAGGGTGTGATGATCCCAACCTCTCATCCTCTTGATCAATGCGAGTCCCCAAGAGTCACTAGGACTACAAATCCAGTTGATTTCCTACCTTTGGAAAGAAATTAGGTACCAAATTATAGATTAGGGAACCATTGGGAGTTCTCAGAGGAAGAGAAAATGGTAATCTTATGTTTATGACTTTCCAAAACACAAATCCCCCACAATCAAACTGTCATATGGATCACATACACGCCTCAAAAACTACAATGAACCACACACACAATTTAATAAATACATTATTCTCTTATTCTCAATAGACAGAAGGAAGAATTATACCTTCTCCATCCATCACCATAATAAGTATAAACACATGACCCTAACTATATATATGTCATACAATAACTTTTTTAATATATATAATTGTGGTGGTGAGGATCCATGGAATATCTCCCAAGGATCCCCCTGATGAATAGCTACCCTGGTGAACCCAGGGGTTCCACCTATAAATATATAACCCTACACCTCATTGAACACATCACATATCCAACATCTAAATGAAACACCCAATAAATAAGTACATGATCCCTTAGACCTTGGCTCTGAATTCCCCATCAGCTCAACAACCCGACATCCCAAGGAAAAATTATATATGTCCTCTTATATATAATCACCTTCAGGTCAATAGATGACATCCTAAGGAAAAATGATATCTACCTTCACAATACCTTGGCTGAACAACCTCGTAAATAATGACAAGCCTCATCCCCTACTAACGATCTCATCACCATCAAACAATAGTCCATCATTATCCACATGAAATTCTATGATGATCACCCCCAACATATCCAATAGTCAACACCATAACCTAAGCTACATATTACCTAAGCTACATATTATATGTGGACCTCTTCCAATAATGAATAACCAAAACTTTATTATTCGAGTCATATATGTGTTACATGACTCCAATGACACATCAACTTACAAAAAAATGTGCGGAAATCACTAAAAAACTTAATCCACATCATCCAACACTACATTCCCCTATGTTTGTGTCACTAAATCCCAATTTTCAAAACTATCTCAAGTCATATGGACCACACCAAAAACTTGAAAACCTCGACACCTTAATATGATGTACAAGTCACCTCAACCTGGTGATCATCACCACCCCATGTATCTTGGTCCAATCCCAACCCGATGAACTATGTCGCCTTAGACTAGGTGAACAACGTCACCTCAATCCTTGGTCCAATCCTGTCACTTTTCCAAGGAATTAAGAAATACAATATAAAAAATTTAATGTAATTTAATAAACACACATAACCTAAAATAACCAATTTGGTCCAAGTCCCTTACATGGATTGGCCATTATATTGTAGTTGGAGTGTGCCCATAGGCATCTCAGATCATCAATTTAATAAATTTTAAAACAAACATTCATTTATTAGGGTCTTGCTCAGTCAAACCACAATTAATATATATAATTCACCCCAAAACACCTGAAAAATAAATTAAAAATCTAGGCACCACCTACATTGTACTAAAAACTACTCTCTCGTCTAATATTGACCTCTAAATTGAGCTGAATTGAAAGAAAATATAATTTCATACGAATTATATAAAAATAGGAGAAAAAGGATCGCATGGATTTATCATTTTGTATAAAAAAATAAACTACAAAATGAGTATGGATTATTTATGGTCTTACCGAAATGAATCTGTATCCACTAATGGATCAACGATTAGAGTCTAGATAGAGGAATTAGGCCATATCCTAGGAAGGAGAGAAATTGAGGAGCCCCATTCTATGTGAGAATCAAATGGAGAAAGGAGGAGGAAAAAATTAGGTATTTAGAGGTGTTTTTGGAATTTCACCCAAATTAATGGGATGCATAGTTTGGATACATGATTTGGAAAACTATGCACTATCCATGTTGTGATCTCTACCTAAGCACCACAAACACACTGTCTAAGCACTCATTTTACCAAACCATGCACACACTGTGCGAAAAAACTCTTTTAAAAATTTTAGAGGCCCCTCATAGAAGTGTTCCCCAACCTAAATGATTTTTCATATCATTTCTAGTTCCACTGGAGGTCTGCACAATTTCCCCTAGGAGGCCATATGATTTCTCCAAACCGTGCACCTTAATCTTGACTTTCCTAAAATGACGTTTCTAAGGTATGAAGCACCCAAAAGTCACCTTAAAACCCATGTAACTTTATGAGCCTTAAAA
This sequence comes from Viscum album, assembly GCA_963277665.1. NCBI lineage: Eukaryota > Viridiplantae > Streptophyta > Magnoliopsida > Santalales > Viscaceae > Viscum > Viscum album. Next base: position 189,956,588 of record OY728162.1, on the reverse strand, counting down.
ACCACATAAAAAAGTCCTTGGGTCAATAAAACTCTTGGATATAGGTTCTATTGATCAAAAGAAAGGTTGGTACAACAACCAAACATACAAATTCAAATAGGTTGAGAAAATATGACCCGCTCAAAAACTCGGAATGCTATAATGATTTATGTGCACTAAAAAAGGAAATAAATATTAATTACTTAAAATGATAATTACCCAAGGAAATAAAATGGGTTTTATAATCTTGTCTCATATCATAATAAATAAAATCATAATGAAGAAATGTAGAAACTAAACATATGGAATGTATTTCCCCTTTAATAGAAGATTGACTTAGATAAGTATATATTTTTGATACATATATAAAGAATTTATAAGTTTTCTATAATGTTAAATATAGATAGAATGTGACTTATATAGAGAATAGTCATAACTTTAAGGAAAGGGGGGTTTAGATAGATCCCTTACATTGAGGTCGATTCATCACATGGGTTCTATATGATCCTTAATAATAAAATTATGTTATTTATTTACTTTACTAAGAACTTTTTTTCATGTTTATTATTACATTAAATTTATTTATTATCATACTATATTCAATTAATGGATCATTTTTGTTTAGGTTGGACGTTTTGATGAGTTTGACTCATATGTACTAAATCAGTTTGGAAAGTTGTATAAGGTTGAAGAGATTATTATTTCATAATCTAAATAATAATAATTATGATATTATTTTAATTTTTATTCATCAATTATATTTTTATATCCAATCATAAAATAAGGTTATGAAAAATTAACTATGTTATAATCATGGATATGGTAGGTCGTACATATACATGAGTAACGTTTCAATTTTTCAACGATCATGATGTAAAGATGGTAAGTTTTATTTTATTTATAAAAAAATTATAATTATATAATAAATATCATATTTTTTCTTTATATAAACTTATATATAACATCCATGTGATTAATAATTGAAAACAAATGACATCGCTTCGTGGAGGTGGTAATGCACATTTAGAAAATGAACAACGTTATCATTTTTATATGGATAGAAAGGTAAGAAAATATATCATATATTTATTTTATATAATGTTAAATATGTAATTAATATCAAATATATATACACATTAAATACATCATCATAAATAGTTGTGATAGGTTATGATGGAAAGCAAATTACATCAGTTCATGAGGTGGTATTCTGTTATACACATGAACGATGTTTTTGTTTCCCATTTTATGGAAGAGGAGATCGATGTAGGTTATTGAATGAAAATAAATACAATATAATTATATGGGATATAATTTTTTTATTACATTAATATGGTTTAATATTATTTTAATAATGCAGAAGAAGAAATAAAATGAAAACACATGGTTAAGCATTATACATCTTCTTCGGACACCCTCTTTGGGTTTGCACCAAAATACTTCCTAGGGGGGTTCCCTAAAAATAAATGGGACTCTAAGATTTGTTAATATAATTATGGAAGGGATTTTATTATGGATAATCCAAAACAAAAGGCTTTTTAATTTTTAATAAAAGTGGATAGTATGTGTCCTTTTGTAAAGCGAGAAGGATTGACATTTTTGTAAATACCGAAAACTATTCAATAATGGAAAGTAAATCAAAAGAAAAGTGCCTCCAAAATTGATAAATTATGATGTGAAGGGATTATAAGGTTTATAACCACTTAATTCACTAAAAATAAACCTATTTTTAACATTTCATTCCCCTTACCTTCATGGTTACTCACTTTTACCATTTTAGGATTCACTCTGGTAAGTAGTATTTTACCTATGTAATTTATCCTTTAAGTCTAAAAAAATTAAGATTATTAGATAATTTGTACCCATAAATTATAAATATAAAATAAAATTTATCAAATAAATATACAATGTCTATGGAAAATTAATTTTTAACACTAGCTCAGGTATCATATGAAACACCACTTTAACCTTAACTGTGGTAAATAATTTTTACTATTTTTACTATTCATTATGACAATAAATATAAGTTGAAGTTATTAAAAAATATTAATTATTTTTATTATAAATTTTTAATCCATTATATCAAATTAAATTCACTTAATAATAATGAATTAAATTAAAATTAAACCCACAACACACGACGAAAAGAGGTTTTTCAAGAAATTCATTTTTAAGTAATAAATGTTATAGTAACTCTACGATAGGAAATCATCATTATATGAATTTAAATTAATATAAATTGGTATATAATAAATAAATTGAATATAAATATATTATTACTATGGGTTATTTTTATTAATTAAAATGGATAAACTTTATTCTCATTAAAACAGTTTATAAAAAACCACAATTTTAAGAAAAAGAAAACTTATCCCAATATCATGAAAATTAATGAGCCAAATGAAATTTATTATATAACTATAAATAAAATGGTTAATATGTAACTTTAATTCACAATAGAAAATATAATGGTACTTTTAAATTACATTATTTAATCAAAAGAGATTATAGTATTTGAAAAATCAATGTTTTTCACTATTCACTAGAAAATCAATCATTTTAGAAAAATACCAAAATTTCATCCTATGTTAATTTTGATATGATTATTTGAAAAAAAAATTATTTTTTAGAATAAAATTTATATAATTTCTAGAAATTAATAATAATATTTACTCACAAAAATAAATATAAATCATTTTTGATGAAAAAATATTTTTTTGAAGAAGAAAATGTCTTCATTAAAAATTGAGTGCTAATTTAATTAGAATTTATCAATTAATTTTTATCTATTAGGACCATTATATATTTTTCAAAAATGATTTAATCTTATGCATACCTGTCAATTAAAATATCATTTATAATTGTCATATTTAAATAATCATGGTTTGTTTAGGCCCTGTATTGCATGCCAAATTAGATGTTAGACATTGTTTTATTTAAAAAAAACCATGGTGTTACAGGAATTTGATCTAATAATGGGGATAAAATACCAAAATTTCCTTAGTGAATACATCATCATTCACCACCATGACTCTAGGAAACTAGAAAATCATAGCATCTACTACTCCAAGGGTAATTCTAGCTAACCAGTGAGTATTCAGTTGCATCCTCATGCGTGTGATCCCATCTTTCTATATCTATATTTCCTTATCACTGAAAAATTAAAATATCATACCATCTACATGGATACACCACATCTTATACTTGAAAGAGACAATCTATTCATGAACTTTGTATATACTATCAATACCTTGTATGACATCACAATGCTTGATCACTTTAATAAAGAGACCCCAAAGGAAGTTTTCTCCTCTAAGATTCAGATCACACTATCGAAAATAGAGTGTGATTTCTAAATCCCATCTAATATAATCCTCTAAATGGAATGGTTGAGAAAATGGATTAATTTGAATCCCTTGGTCTGGAACTTGGGATGTGGAAAGAAAAGAGTGACTCATGCCTATGTCTATCATAATTATAACTATGGTCGAAGAGACACAAAAAATACCTCTAATAATCCATTTTAAATCTAGTTCAAAGGAATATACTACCTATAGTTATCCTCATACCTAAATAATAGCTCCTTGATCCTAGTGTGTACCACTTTAGGGTGGTTGTGGCAATAGATGAAATCACTTTCCACCTCCTAATTCTCTAACAACTTCTTTCCATGTCTGGTACCTTGAAGACCTCCCTGCATGACCCTATGTCTCTACATAAATAGTACATCAATTATCTCTCAATGAATTTCACAGTGGTTCAAACAATCCTAATAAATATATCCCCAGCCACTACAATAGTTGCACCACCTCTCCCTAGGATGACTAAAACCATACATAGATCCCTGAACAATGAACACTCTATCCTAAGACCTCCTCCCAAATCATTTGGAATGCCTGAATCTCTATGTAAACCATTGGATACCCTCTGTTGAAGTATTATCTCTTGTGTTCCCTATACCATCACCAAATGTGATAATTTTCTATGATAATAATATATTTTCCACCATGGATCGTACAAGAACTCAAGCATAAGAAGAAATTAAAAGAGATACCACACTAACCTAAATATCTTTTAAGAGACTGTGGTCAAATATATATTCTTGTAATAAAACATACCAAACCATATCCATGGAGTTTTATGAGAGGTTATTAAATATCAAAAAAATACTTGCATACTATCATTTTGCCTTGTTGAAGGTGTAGAAGATCCTATATACGAACTGCTCACAACGTAGTTGGAGAGAACTCCTATTTAAAAAAAAATCTCAAACTATTTTCATGAAATATTCATTATATAGTATGTAAGATTCACTAGAATCCACCATCTCTGAACTAATTCATGAATAAGAATCCCTTCTTGGACTACCATCTGTTCTAGAGGTGTCTTAACAAGGAGAAAACCCACGTAACTACCTAAATCTTGTCCTCATCCACCTAAGGGTCCAGATCACCCAAAAAACTAAGGTGTTTCTTCCTATAAAACTCATGAAGTTTACACAACCTTTGTGCTGCATCTATTAGTACTACTGGTGAAACCTATTATTCAACATGTGGTGGTTATACTAGAAAACAACTCTAAGGTACCACCTCCTAAACAAGTCCCTGTATCGAAGCCTTTTCACTAGGTGGATCATCCTCATGATATTTATTTGGAATCTTAGTTTTAAATCATCATGGATGAATCCAAAAATAGACACAAAGTACCATGGTCATCAGTATTTCTGGGGAGCTGACGTAAGAAGGTCATAGAGACCAAAATTCATTCATATATGATGTATGCACTACTTTTTCCCTTGAAACTAGTTCTTACATGTACCAAGTCAACTATAAAGTAATCAGATTCCTGGTGAATGAGTACATCATCCACTACAACAACATCATATTCCCTAGAACAAGAGATGAAGTTGATGTACTTTTGCATGGTTTCCCAAATTCCTAAACCAATCTCATATATAGAAAATCTTCAAACTCTGATCCTATGATGACACTTCTATGATACCACTCTATCATGACCTAAACCACCAGGGTCCTCTTAGATTGCGATAAGCCATGTGTGACTCCCCAACATGCCTTCAATAGGCTAGGGGCTAGTGAAAATCACTAATTAAGAATATCACACACATGGTAGGCCTTATCCTAAGGCACCAATACACACATAAACACATCCAAATACCCATACAATGCTGAAAGGTAGAATACAACTGATATAAATGCATGAATACATTTACATCCTAAAATCAGAGGATGAAAAAATTACTAGAAATCATAAAAGTCCCAATAAAACCCCACTAAATTTGTAAAAGAAGTCCAACCTACTAGAATAAGGGGACTACATTCAAATGAGACACATGGTATGAAACATAGTATGTCTATATCAACTAAAATTTGTATAATCTTGGTCTAACTAGAACCCCATTGAATGACCTATCATCTACATAATACATGGAATGTGTGGGAAGTACCCATATAGGGGTGATTATAAGAATACTTAATAGGACACACTCAAATATCCAAATAAAAAGAATCAAGGGAGTAGTCATATCATTATTATAAAGGTATGTTAATCAGAATATGGTTCATACCATGTGATGGAAAATAAGTCTTAGGGAAAGGTCACAAATATGAATCAAGCCTAAGATTCAATCTTGAGGATTCAAAGTAATGCTAATCTAGGAGAACTCACTCCATGATACTAATAGCAGCGATGATTCCCATCCAAGTGGTTATTCTCACCAGGACTTACAATGAATAAATATGCACTTGAAATTAGAAGATATCAACATGCATATAATGGATCTATCATAGGGACGATGGGGTAAACCAAAACCTATCTATAATAACCCACTAATTATAGGATCAATGTATGGGTATATTGGTCACCCCAATTCCTAAAACCCCACACAGGGAATATGTTAAAATAGAGGATCCCACCCAAGACCACACAAGTTGATTCCTGAAAATTTATATGCGGTTAATCTGATAAAGGGGATCACATCCTATGCTCTGGGTGTGATGCCTCACTCCACCCTAATGGGGATGGACTGATGGAATGTTCCCAAAATAAACTGATCCAAACTAAAGAGAACAAAGGCCTCAAACTATCTTGGAGTATGTATACAACATGTACTATATGTACATGACATGTCTTGCCTACGTTGGGTTTTTCCATGTGCTTCATCCCATGATAGTGTACTTCGGTCTATTCCCATGTACTTTGGATATTCTTGAGTACATTGGTCATTCTAGTGTACCATATCACATTCGATTACTAGGTTGCACCCATGTACATTGGCAGAGTTCATGCCCATATACCCTGAGGATACATGCTGAGTTGTCAGGCAAATGCTACATGGTTTGTGGTGGGTACCACATAAACTGTGATATTTTATTTCACATGTAAATCCTATCCACCTTAGTAAGGGTACACAAAACATGTGTTCTTTTAACTACACTCCATATAGTCAAGACTTTTCCATAATCATTGGTGCTTTACGCAGTTCCACTCATACTACATCCTCCTTCAATCTAGCTGCCAATATCACATAGAAATCATGGATATAGGTTGAATAAAACTTTACATAATCAATGAAAAAATTATATCCATACAATCCACTTGATAATTGACTCCTATCACACCATGTCATTTCCACACAATAAATCATGAAGCAGGGAAGCACTAATCTGATCTCGGTGCACCTCTGATTGTCCACCGTCATCATTTCACCTTCATCACTCAGTCGATCGCAAACCTAAACACATGGTGATGGTTTTTTGTTCCAAATAATTATCACACAATGATCAACTACTGGTTATTGGTCAAACCATTGACCAATAAAAATATTTGTGATGAACGTGTGAATAATGGGTTAGAAAATAACAAAACACAAAGATATTAATAAAACAGAGCCATTTTTTGGGTTGGAATTAAATCATTTTCATTAAAATGATACATGAAGTACAAAATATAAAAATAAATATTAATTACTAATATATAGGAAGATAAAAACATCAAAAAAAATCAACTATTGATCCATGAATAAATTTTGTTAGTTAAATTGGTTTTCATTTTACATGGGATAATAAATGGGATAAAACCAGATAAAACAATTACCTTCCTTGGGGTTGGACCGATCACTAATAAAGAGTGGTTGCACATTGTTTTCATTAGATAGATCCACAATATCCTTTGGAACACTGATTTATAAATTATCGCCCATCATCAATCCCTTAAGAATTCTCCTCCAACAGCTTCTCTCTAAATCCATAGGTTTATGTGGAAAAACCTAGGAATTTTATATAAGATTGTTTTTATATGAGAGGATTATATCTATTCATTTATAATAACAAATGAATGAATTAATTAATTAATTTTAATATTTTCTTCTATGATGGAAATTTACCAAAACACTTGACGATGACAAATATTATATCATTCCTAGGGTAAAACCCACATTCCTTATTTAACGTTGGTCTCAAATTTCTTATCTAAGAATCTATTTGGTAGTTACTCCATTAATTTAGAAAATTTTTGGTCATGTGATATAATATGTCGAATAATTTTATTATATCGATAACAAGCCTCTCCGGGCCCCAAATCCCATGATTACTTTGCACCTAAATTTGAAAATATTCCTAAAAAAATTCTAAATATTAACAAGAAAAGAAATCATTTCATAGTAGGAAACCTCGAAAACACTAATTAAAAAGAATTAAAATCAGTATAGTAGACTATAAATAAAAATAGTATGGAGGATAAACAAGATAAACAAAATATCAACAAGGATGACTGGAAGCATCAGGGTTAGGTCAATCCTCATTTCCATCCTATGGATTTTTCTCGAGGCTCTATGTAACACTCTTCCAAGAGAACTCACTCACGCTAAAATTGATGGAACTCATTTTAGAGTTCATAACTACTTGTAATTCTGTTTTTGAGGTAAAAAGAAAGAAACATGGTTCATCCAAGATAAAAATTTAATCAAACTGTACCTCATTCGAAGATAACATATGTCAATAAAAAACGAATGGATCACTCCCATGGATAATGGGGAGTACATAATCCTAGATTTAATGACCTGCTAGGTAGGGGATTGAACACTCTACGTGTGGGATTTTTCATACTTGACCGTACCCAAGGAAATATAAGAATTAGGATCCCAACCATGATCCTTGTGGAGGGATAGATGACTCTAAACCAATGGGGGGATATTATGCCCATTTATTAGGACTAGATTCTACATTTAAACCTCATGGGGATATACTAAAAAACCCACCCATATTGAATTGTAAACCATAAAATAGAGATCAAGGGATTTACCTAACCATAGAAAGGGTACATGATGTTCTCAAGGGGTACACAATGAGTCTCACTAAGTCTGGTCCTACCCGTGTCCTTCCATCTGATATGAAATATTCTTATATATATACACAACTTGTTGTAATTTCATGCAATGTCTAGGGGTTTGGACTATTACTTGGACTTGTGCCATTTTCCCATGTCTGTGTACCCTCTGAAGTACATGGGTTATTCCCCAACATGGACACGAAATGTGGGGTTACATGAGTTTTGGGTGAGTAATCCATACACATGTTGAGCTATAAAACTTAGGATCACACAATGTATAGTATAAGAACACGACCAAGTGATATTTATCATCCAAATAAACCCTAGAAACCACATAAAGCAGTTCCACACGATGTTTTTTTATATGAACTATATGATTTATAGGTTAAAATTTACCCTAATTCCATAACCATTCAAGCATCCCCACTTACAACATCATCACCTCCTTTATCACTACAAATATCATACAAAAATCTAAAAAAACCCCATCGACCAAGCTTGTTTCATTACTAGTGGATGGATCCCGATCACTCCTTGCACAAAAATCTTTATCTTCACACCTCCAAAAATACCTGCATGATCTAGCGTACAAAACCACCATCTTAGAAACCATTATCAAATTATTGTTTTCATTTTCATGCCTCATTTATGTCTCCAATGTTGATACTAAACCCGCAAAAATTATTTGTTACACCAATAAGTGATCAAACCACAATTGGGTTCCATGATAGGGTCGAATCACTAACCAATCAAGCATCAGTGATGAATGTTTTAATGAACATATTTTTGGATGGGTGTAAAACATCCATGGATGAATTTAGTCTAATTACTTATGTCCCATACTGCACACTGTCCTACAAATATCATGGTTTTACCTCCATAATGGGGTCGCTAGGGGTTTTAGGGGGTAGTGTGACCCTGCTCAAGGATTTTGGGGTTGAAGTCCCCTGGCCAAAATTTGGGACACTATAGAAACTATGACAAGACTATTGTAGATATTAATAAATACATTGATAAGTCATTTTAGTAGTGCATAATTTGATGTGGTTAATGTAGCAAATCATAATTTTAGAGACAATTGTACTATAGATCCATAGACTTCCATCCACTAGTCAATGTATCACAGCAGACTTAATGTCTAGTTGGTGGAACATTTTAGCCATCTTTTTTATGATCTCATTCAAGATATGTTTCATATGCATGTAAACCATTGATTATTTCCCTATAATTCTTCTCCCAAACATATATATGTTTCTACCTCTCCATGGATACAAGTATAATTCCCCAAACCATGTAAATATCTATGTCTCATGACACTCCACTTTTTCTATTTTACTCTTCTTCTATGAATCATTATTCATTTACATATCCACAAATTTATATAATATGAAGTTACAAATACATGAAACACAAAAGTGAGTATCAAATGAGGGTTGTGTTTGGTTAAAAATCATTGAAAAATTCCAAAGAGAATTAAAATAATCATTTTATGAAAACAAATAAATTCACAATTATAAACCTTGAATACAAAGTCTTAGTTTAAATAGAACATGGATTAAAAGGGGGATCTATGATCCATGCTAAATATAGAACTAAGAAAAATGGTAAATATCCAATAACAAAAAACCCTACCTCAGATTTGAATCAATCATTGGTGAAGAATGTGTTCCACACATGGTGTCATTGAAAACTTCCATTGAATTTGTTCATTGATCCTTCAACATTACTCCCTATATTTATCTCCAATGAAGTTATTGACCATGGTTACTCTCCCTCATAACACTAGGGTTATGGGGATAATACCTTGATATAGATAAAAAATATTTAAATAGACGGTGGTTTAGTTTTAAGAATTGAATGGAAAATAAATATATAGATAAATATATGTATTTGTCTATTATCCTTCCCACAACTGCACATAAACTAAATGTCAAATGTGAATAAGAATTATGTCTTTCCAATGGTAATTATGCATTTCAGATTTAATGGAAGTTTTAATTTTTCTATTAGAGATATTTATTTAAGAGATATTCCATTATTTCTAAATTTATTCATTCACATAAAATATATTATATTTGATATCATAAATATTTTTATACTAAGGCTCCACAAGGCCCATAAATTCATGAAATCTTCGTGTGGAACTCCGAAAATATAATTTAAAATATTTCAAAGTGTCAAAAAAGAAAATAAATATATTTATCATGAATTGTATTGATATTCATATTTTTCATATGGTGATTGCATTGGACTTAATAAAGTGACTTTCGATGCAAGATATTATATAGCCCCTCAATTCATATGTTGGTATCATTGGAAAAAAGGTTTTAATATTTAGTGTGTACCTATCCAATGAAATAATGATCTTGGTTACATCCTTGATGGAAAAAGTGATGTCTTGTTTGTGGCCTTGATGAAATGAATAATGTTTTGGATCAGTCCTTGATTGTGAAGATCCGGATAACCAAAATTATGCATTATATCACTATGAATTTGGTTATTTTTTCCATGTATTTATTTATATTGTTAAACATTGATTTGTTTCAAGTTAATATAATCAATTATATGATATGATTTAATTATCATTTGTCTCATTCCATATTATTCATTCCATGTTCATATCTTGATAGCTTATGATATATGTTATCCTTTAATGATTGATTTATCTCACCCTTCTTATGTTTTATTTTCCCAATGTTATGAAGACATTATTACAAATTATTTCAATAATAGTAGCATGTGTGGATAATTTTTTCTGGAGATGTCAAAAACTTATTATGGATTCAGTATTTTCTAATATAGTGGATAATTTTCCATTTTATTAAAAATAAATAGGCTTTTTTAGTTAATGTTTTTTCCTAAATATCAAAAAATATACACCTTAAAGGTCATTGGAATGTAAGTGAGTCAATATTAGTTAGAGATATTGTAATTATTGATGGTTAAAATTGGGTGAATTTAGTTCATTTCTATGATGAAATGTAAAGAATTCATTTACTCACACCATATTTCGGGAGTACGGTTTCAGGGAATCAAATCCATTATATCATCTACGAAATTTTTAATTTTTTTCCATTTACATTTTTAATAGATATAATTGTTGATGTTTGATCTATGTATCCAACCCCATATAATTTTTTTGACTTGTTCATTGTTTTTGTTGTTATATTTTAAGTAATCTTAGTTTGCATCATTTTTCTTATTAAAGATGTTTTCTAGAAAGAATTTATCTTCACTTGTGTGAGTTCATGTTGTATTTTACTATTTTTATCCATAAGTATAGATTAAAACTTCTATATATTTTTTTACTTATGGATACTTCCCAATACCAATACAATATTGAATTATAACCCATAAAATACTTAATTTATACCTTTCTAAAATCATAAAATACTTGTCTTATTGACCTTGAAATTGTTTATTTCTTTGCTTAATCGGGTGATTTTTTCTATTTCATTTCTCAAATAATTTAATCACTGAATCTCATTTACATATTTCTTCTACTCATTTAATAACGAAGTATCAAAACATTGAATATCCATGTTTTTTTAAAAGTATCTGATCATTAAAAATGTGAAAATTATTAGGATAAATATTTGAATACAAGTTATCAGTTTTATCATGTTCATTTCATTTATGTATTGATTGAAACTGGGAGCCCAATATAGCCCTTACATCAAAATACTAGATGATACATTTTACCATGTTCAAATTCATCCATTAAAATTTTTATCCTAGAGATTATTTTTTCTTTTTCCCATATGATTGAAATTGGTGTTCAAATAAATAGGTTTTTGAAAGTTCATGCAACTTATTTATTCTACAAAATGTTTTTTTGGTGGTTAGCTGGTCAGTTTTCTGGACTAAATATTGGTCTTGCTACTTTGCAACGACCCCCATTAATTCAAATGTACCAAAGGTTGAGTGGAAAAAAGGGAATGTTTTCCAGTAGAGTTTTTTAGTCAGTTTATGGATTTTGTTCTTGTTTTTAACAGGGGTGGATGTTTTCCAGTAGGGGTACAATTTATCATTGGGAAAATATTAAATTAAGGAAAAATAGATGTAGTCAGAGGAGCGCCAATTTTTTTCTATTCAAGATTTGGAAGAACATGTTCTATATAATGTTAAGGGAATAGAGATGACGTCATATTACTGATCAAAGACTGAGAAAAGAGTATGGGGGTGCAGAAAGTTCATGGTCTCAGTAGTATTGGAGAAGGATGAGGCTAGTGGAGAAATTTAATTTCAGAGGATTCTTCTCTCATAGATGGGCTGTAGGGTGTTTAACGATGAGTGGAGATGCTATCTTTAACTATGGGGATTCGATCAGGTGTATTACAAAAGGTGATATGTAATTTTTGATTAATATAACTTCAGAATACATAAATCTTCCACTAGTGTGACTGTGCAAGGAGAAGATGACTGTATGGATTATTATATAGATGAGTTTGAACAAATTTCTCTGAGAATACATTTTTCTCCTAATCTATGGTATATAAGCTTGCTTAGGGGAGGAAATAATCATGGGAATTTGAACTGAGTATCTACTCATGAATTTTTTAACAATTTCATTATGTTAACATTGTCTAGGTTGATAGAGGTATTAAAGGAAAATTAATTTATAATGAATGTGTGGTTGAACATTGTTGCCTATGACACCCTGTTGTCTTGGGCTCTTGTTGTGCCTACATTTTAGACCAGAAGACAAGTGATTGAATGGAGTAGGAGAGACGATGATGTTTGAAAGGATATTGGGGATGAACAATGAAATAAGATGATGTAGGAATGGGTGTAGTGGAAAGTAAAAGAGACGTTTTCCATTGGGGAAAACCTTTTTATCCAATTCATAGATTTCTAGAAAATAATTTAATATTTTTTATTTTGAAAATAGAAGAACCGGTTCTAAAGTAATAGAAGGAAGTAAATTCATAGAACACCCATATAATGTGTGATACATGGGTGGAATTAAAGGAAATATAGGATGTGGAGCATTCATGTGAAATTGTGGAATTCGTAAGTATGGGTGAGGTGCCTGTAGATTCATTGATGTTCTTGGAAAACCTATTAATAATTATGATATTGGTCCCCATTGATAGTTGAATGAGTCACAACATTATCTCTAAGTCACTCACCATGTTGGAAAATGTGGATGTGTCTAACCAAGCCATTTTTAATTAAGATGGTGGGGGGGGTGGATATCGAGCTATGTATTGGGGTTTTTGTAAGTAGGTTGTGATGAATTTGGAAAACATTTATATTACAGCTGAAGATTTTTTTATACAGGGGTCTAGATATGGGTTTGGGAATATAGTGGTGGAATTTATTTAGACTTATTCTAACCAATTGGGATCATAAAGCTATGAAATTTTTTTGGGAGAGTAAGGAAGTAAAATTTAAAGTGATTTATAGACACTCAAAATGTACCAGATAATTTAGGGAATACCTATTAGTATAGATCATTAATCTTGGAGGAGTGGTATGTGAAATTATAGTTGAAAAAAATAGCAAAGAATATTGATTTGACATAGGTGGTACAATTACAAAAGATGGAGTCTCTATTGTAGGATTTATAGAGATTTTTTAATGAGCCAAAGGGGATTCCACCCCGACTCTTGACTGGTCATGAGATAACACTAGTATAGAGAGCTATTATAATCAATATCGGGCCTCATATATTGGATCACTACTTAAAGAGGTGGAAAAATAGATTTTTGAGATGTTGTCCACTGGAATAATTAAGCATAGAAACATCCCTTATTCTAGTCTAACTTGGTCCAGAAAAAGGATGAAAACTAGAGAATGAATATTGACTATTGATTCCTTAATAACCTCATTGTCCTAGACATGTTTCCTATACCAGTAATAGATGAACTGTTAGACGAGTTTCATTGGGATTGTTATTTCACTATGATGGACCTAAAATCAGAATTCCATTAGGCCCGAGTGTAAGATAGCCAAGAGGATTGTGTTTTACACATATGAAGACCTTTATGAATACCATGTGAATCCATTTGGGCCAATTATTGACCTTAAACTTTTTGATCTATTATGAACATAATATTCTAATAAGTTTTTCTAAAATATATACAGGTTTTCTTCAACGATATCCTAGTATATATCCAGACATTGTCGTTACACACGGATCATTTAAAATCAATGTTCTAGATTCTGTTGTCTAACTAGAATAAAGATAACAAAAAGAATAATTTACTTTACATTAATTAGAAAAGTATCTTTTACATATTATCTTGGGGAATGAATTTTCAACATATATGAAAAAATTGATTTTATTTTTCATTTGACCAAATGAAGAATGTGAAAGGAGACTAGGGATTCTTGGGCCATACTATATATTTTCATATGTTTATTCATGGATATGAGAAATTTACTCAAATCTCACCAAACATTCCAATAATTATTATTTCATGTGGAATCTAGTGTTTGTGTGTGCTTTTTAGGAGATAAAATTAAATTGGTTTTAGCTCCAGTTTTGGCCATATAAAACTTCAAAAAAACTTTTGGGATAACCTATTATGTGTCCAACAGAGGGGTTTGAGAAATTATTATGAAAAGGTTCAATCCTATTCTTTACTTTAGTAATGGTTTAGTAGATACAAATATTTCCAAATTTTTTTATGAAAATGAAGTTATGGATACGGTGTTGGAAGTTATCCATTGGGATGTTTTTGAGGGGAAAGCATTGTGTGGTCTAGAAAGACCACAAATCCCACAAAAATAATCTATGTTAGTGTTTCCACATATCTATTCAAAAATTATAGAATAACATGTTATTAGACTTGGATTTTGAGGTGATTTATAAAGTGAGTATGGTTAATCAAGCAGTAGATTCATTGTCATGGATGGTTAGTAAGGAGCAGAGGGAACCCACTACAGAAAAAATTCTCAACACTGCAGTATATAAATTATTTAGGATGGAAGTGGAGACCATAAAGTCTAAAATACATCAAGATTCAGAGCTTCTAGATATCATTTCCACCCTCAACCAGTAACCTACTTTCTATACCAGGATATAGTTTCCCTGAAAGATTGTTTTTTTAAAGAACGAAATGTTTTTTACCGCCATTCCAACCTCATACTAATGTTTTTAAACTATTAACATTCTTCAGTTCTAGGTGGACACACATGGTTTCACAAGATTTATAAGAATTTAGTGGATGGAATCTAGTAAAAGGGAATAGTACACCATATTTTGAAAAACAATCTGAAGAGTCATACTTTCTTGCACCAAAAGTATCAGTCTATTCAACTGACGGGTCTCCTACATCAATTTCCAATTCCATATTTTGTTTTATAAAGTAATTCAATGGATTTCATTTCTATCTAACCTTAGTCTTATGGATTTGATGTTATGCATTTTTTTGTGGAAATTCTCTTAAAGTATACACATTTCTTCTGAATGGACCATCAGTATACTATTCAATCCACATTAGATATATTTTTGTTCTTAGTGATATAGAACATATATTTGTTAGTAATTTATAGAAGGATACTTTCTAGATTTAGGGGACTACTTTGAAAATTAATTATTCATACCATCTTCAAATAGTTGAATAGACATAAATTTTCAATAAATTTTTGGAAACTTATCTTTTATTTTTTTCTTTCAAGTGGGAACATTCTTAGGAACACTAGATTCATTAGGATGAATTTGGATATAATACTACCACCTGTGATTCCACTCATTTGATCCTATTTGAAGTGGTTAATGTATGTAATCCACCTACAATTATTTTATTTTATATTTGGGAAACACTTATTAATTATTTGATCATGGAACCTTGGGAGAGGGATACTAAGTTTCAATAATTACAAAAAAATGTTCAACTTTCCCAATAGCTGATGACTCTTTTTTCTATCAATAGTCGGTGGAATGAGATATTTGGAATTTGTGATTACATGTTTTCTAAGATCAAATATAAAATTTAGGCATTGAATTACATAAATATATATCATAATTCAGTGACCATATTTTATGGACCATATAATGTTCATTCTTTTTATAGTAATACTTCTTACAAGCTTTCTTTTCCTGAAACTACCCAGATTCATTTATTGTTCTATATTTCCCAATTGAAAAGGGTAGTGGGAGATTTTCTAGTTTAGTATAACCTTCCTGAGGTTTGGGATAGAGGTTATTTTCCTAGATTTGTGACCAATACTCTTTTTGATAGAGTTTGTGTACTTTAACAAACTAATTATACTTTAATTACATGAATATATATGAACATTTGAATATTAATAAAACATCTTATTAAATTTTATCATTATTCTCCATGAATTTAATATAATAATGTCATAGGGTATCTTCCACATTGATAAGGTCATATAATTTCCCCACTATGATAATACGATTTATGTTCTATGATGATAATCACAAATATTTTTCTATGGTTGAATAACATATTCTAATAGGAAACATGGTATGCTTATTTTTATGAGTGATTAATCTTAAGTGGATGATTATTCTTCTCATGAAGTTCACACTAGGTAATCTTCAATATGGTATATTTTGAGAACCAACCCTCCAGTAGTAATTTTTCTTGTTTTGGTGTCATCATATATTCTTAAATGTCAGTACGTGTAATGGTCCTTAGATTTTAATATTATCATTGATGCATTTCATGACTCACACAAATAGATTTAATGACTAAGAAAATGTGATTCCATGTGTTCACGAGAAGTAGAGTACGTTGGGTGTGACATGAATGACATGAAATTAATGGATAATTTGAGGAAGTATTTTTACCTTCCATCTTAATGTAAGTTGATAACTCAACCCTTTGACTGAAAAAGAACCATCACATTAATTTCCATGACCACGGTGTAATGACGTGTAAATTTTAGAGAGTAAAATAATTATTTACCGAGTATATTTATTGATAACCTAGATGTTCAACTTTCAGGATGTGATATTATGAAAAATAGATTACATTACATAGCAAACATTCATATGAAGTTGTAGATGTTTCCACATTATGTTATTTCTATTGGGTTCATTAACCTATTTATAGATAGTAATCTTGGATTTTATATAATCCCACCTAATAACAACAATAAATAATCCTATAGGATCACACACTAACTGTTTTTGTTGATATTGATTAATGAATATTTGAATTTAATTAAGGAAATAAATATTATTATCATGAATGTGGAATAATTTTATTCAATTTTTTGATTGAAAATATTTATTGATGAATGAAATATTTAATTAATTTTTTTATTTGGGTAGTCAATAAATTTCAATGAGTTTGAATGAACCTACATCAAGTTTGATGATGAATATTTATTTGCAGTTCTTCAAATAATATTTATTAGTTGAATGAGTTACAACATGCCACAAAATAATAATAATATTATTATTTTTTGGAAGGACGTTTATTAAATATTATAATATTATTTACGGTCTAGTGTGAAATTAAATAATATTTTAATTTAAACCCTAACTATATAAATATATGGTTATGTATATTGTGTGGGGTAAATCAAAAATTGATAATAGAGAATTATTGGGCACACCAAAATTTTATCTCTTTCAAATTCATTCACTCATCTTCTCAAGAATTAGAATAAATCCTTGAATCCCAAAGGATCCTAAAGTGATCAAGATGAATAATTCAAGCTTATTGATTCACCATTCTAGCACCTCAAAATCAATTAGCATCATTCAGATACCAAAGGACCACATGTTGATCAATACTAGGAGGATTCTATACTTAGATCCTCTAAATACAATGAAGGTAATACAAATATGGTTTTAAACATATCAACATCACCATTGAAGTATATTCCAAATATTAGGTAATATTTTACCTCAATCATAAATAAATTAATTATAAATTTAATATAAAAATATAATCTCTGGGTTCTGGTTCTTCCTCTTGTAAATATTCAATAGAAAAATTCCATTGGTCATGGAATTCATGTCATTAACAACATTATGAATGATCCAATTAATTTAAAAAATATTTATTGTCATTACACCCTTCAAGGCACTTCTACTATTCTCATAACCTCTAAGTGGTATCAGAGCGGTCATGTTTCAAATTTATAAATATTTATTTTATTATTGTTCTTTATGAACAATAGTGGTTATATTTTCATTTCAAGATCTATTCATTCTTTAATATAATTTTAATTAAATTTTATTCAACATGTTAATCATCATCATTGAGTATTTCATTTACCTAAAGTAATAATAATAGATGAATAAGAAATGGATATTCCATTAGGAATTATTGAGGATTATGGATGGATATGATAAGATTACAAGGAGTGTAGATGGAGTACACACTGTGTACCCAAGTGAACTTCACCTGGCCATGTCACGGGATACACGATGCATCTAGTAGTAACTAGACATGGTGCGTTTAATTCAAACCGCGTATAGATCGGTCTAACCTTACATATGGCATGTCGGACCACACAATGTGTATCTAGTATACACCTCGTGTAGCCTATATGGTTTATTACTGAAATTCATCCAATTTGTGTGGTCATATACAAGGTAAAAAACATATGCAACTCACATCCTTAATTAATAATGACATAAATAAACTATATATGGTGTACAGAACATGTAGTGAATTATATATCACATATGAAGAAAAAACATGGCCATTTATCAAGAGAAGTGGACACACAACATGTGATATACATGACGTGAAACTAGATTGTACATTTTGTGTAGTACTATGCTCAATGAAAATGTTGATACCTTAAACCGGTTGCAAGAATAAACAACATGTAACTCATTAGTACACACCATGTAATCAGATGAGATACATTCCAAATACCTCAATATGTATCATGCGAACATGGAAATAAGAAAAAATGGAGTGTAGTTAATAATTACACACTATGTATGCCTACCAATGTATATATCAAATCCCCAAGCATGTATCATGAGTACAAGAAAACCAGTATACATGATATGTAAATCAAAAGTACATGATGTGTAGTCTCTCAATAAAGGTCATAATTGAATTACATTAAATGACCAATTTCCATATTAAAATATTATTATATTGATTGGTACCTATTTTGTTTTAAAATTTAATAATGGTTTTAAAGAATTATTAAATTATCAATTAATTAATTTTAATAATCTTTTATTATTGGTTTTACCATTCATTTTCCATGAATGTCTTTAATGGTGGGTATCTACAATATAATTTGGATAGTCATTAAGATAAAATAGAATTAATTAATTAATTAATGAAAGTGTTTTTTCATAGAAATAAAGAATGAATAGAAATTAATGTTAACTAGTATACTTTTGTGTAATCATTTCATGTATGTGACTGATCATGAGATTGACCAAAACCTGTGTATGTGTAGTCATTATTTATTTTAGTTTATTACATTGTTTTACAATTATTAATTATTAAATTAAATATAATGGAATTTGAGTCATCCTTACCTCCTTTATTATGTAGGACTGGTGTGTCTAAGGTTATTTATGTAATTACCCTTAAAAATCCATTATTTTCACTCAACAACATGTGTGTTATAAATATGTAAAATAAATGGAGCATCCCAAGGTGCATGGATGTGGTTCATGATGGAACTGGGATGATACCAACCTAGGTGATACACAGGTGGATAAGTGGAATTCTATAACTCATGCCAAGATCACCATAAGTATTTTCCATTATGAAATGGGTTGAATTATTTTCATCTCAATAAATCAAACATTAGATAAGCTCATAATCGGATCATTTATTTATTTATTTCTTATGAATTATTTATTTTTGGGATTCAAGATCGCTATTACATAAATAAATTAAGTAATGTAAAAATATGGAATATAAATAAATAAATTGTGTGTAATAAACATAATATAAAAAAGACATGTGAAACATAATACCAGATAATATTTTTCATAATAAACAAAATCCCTTAACTAAATATTAAATTAGACATAGCCTTCCATTACTTGATTAGGAATAAAATCTATAGAAAAAATCTTTTGACAAACCCTTTCCGGGACACTAAATTTTATCATGGAGTTATTAAAAAGGTTATTGGTTGAATTAATCATATTACATCATGAGAAGTGTCCCTTGATAAACATGTTGTAACTTGGAGGAAAGTGTTATGAAAATCCAGTTAAGGATTTTAGGCTTAGGGAGTCTACTCAACAAATCAAGGAGATTCAAGTCCACAGTTGGAAAATAAATACCTACCTAAATACCTTCATGTAGTTTAAAAAAACCTTATTATGGTTATTCAAAGTGGAATATGGATCATTACCACTAGAATTTATATGAAAGTAGGAATTCCAAGTTCAATGGTGAGTGTTTTTGGGACTTGATAAAATAGTGATAGATTTAATAAAAATTTAATTATTGTTATTTCAAATATATTTTTTAATCAATAAAAGTACTAATAATATAATATTTTAAATTATAGAATAATGGTCATCTATTTATCCGCATTATCCACACAATATATATTGGAGAAAGACAATCTTCTCATAGGTAGTAACTTGAAGTGGTGGTTCAGATTCCTTTGGGCATTGTTGCACCATGAACGGAAATCTTATATGCTAGAATCCTCATTACCTAATCAAATTGTGAAAGTGGGGAGTTATGAAGCGTTTATTTTCTATGAAAAAACATTTGAATGATATGGTCAACATTCAGTGTTTGATGTTATCATCTATGTATTGTGAACTCATAAATTATCATGAATACATGGATGCTTATATCATGATCACAAATCTATGTGGTTTTTACCAAGAGGGTGAATGATAGGAATGGTGTGAGATCCCAATGGAACTATTTCAGAGTAATCTTGGATTTGGTGTGCCAGGTGGCCCCCACTTAGTCAAAATCATTGGATACATTAAGAGCCTAGAAGTTCTGAGGTTTAAAATTCCTAATGAACTGCACACTAATCTCATTCTTACAGCGCTACCTTATATTCCCTCTAGCTTGGTTGTAAATATTAATTTGAGTAACATTTAGAAGTATCTTCTAAATTTACCCACTCTTCTTCACCAAGTAAACAAGGAGATGAAAATGAAAACCCTTCCATCCTTATGGTGAATAAATGAAAATTACAATAAAAATATCTAATCCAAAATATTCTACACAACACCCTTCCAAGAAGAGAAATATTATAAGTTAGTCAAGGGATAAGGTTTCAATCTATTTTTCATGTGGATAGAAGGTTCACTGGAAGAAAAAGTACACCCATCCAAAGAATAAATGGGAATATTTAGGTGAATTGTTTATCAAATGAAATTTATATTTTTCTATAAATTTGGTATAGATACATCTTATGGTGATCACATATGTATTCAAATATAGAAACCAAGTAGATTTTTTAATATTGACTAAGGTAAGGTAGATCTACGAGCATCAAATGGAGAAAAAACTAGATTTTGTGTCTTTAAGGGACTACCACCTTACGTTTCCAATGAGAATTCTATTGGTTTTGAATGAGTTTTATTTTGTTCCATATATTACCAAAAGCATTATTTATATATATATATTCTTGATATGGATGTATTTATTTTTATTCCTTGGAATAAATATTGATTCTTTTATAAAGATATCATTTTTTTATAGTAAAACACATTTAAATAATGGTCTTTATTTGTTGGATGACACAAACCAAGTAATGACAATCGATAATGAAAATACATCACCTGAATCATACAACACTTAAATTGTGAATCATTGGGTTGTTATGTAAATGAATAGAGTTTGTCTAAATTAAATCATGATGGATATTTATATTCTTTTTAACTAAAAACACTAAGTTTATTTCATACATGTTTATAAGGGAAAATAGACAAAGCATAGTTTAGTATAAAATGTGAAAGGGACAAAGATATTATTTAACGAGTACATATTAATGTGTGTTGACCATTTAATATTTAATAAAGTGTTGGGTACACACACAATGTATTTTTTACTGATGATTTTATTACACATGGATATTTCAACTTAATGAGGTATAAGTCAGATTATTTTTAGAGATTCAAATAATATAAGAATGAAGTAGAGAAATAGCTTGGTACATATATTAAGAAACTTTTATATAACCATAGTGGGGAAAATATTAATCAATACTTAATTGATTATCTATGGGGGTTTTATATCCTCACCCAAATCACTATTCCTTATACACCATAATGGAATTTTGTAAGTGAAATTTGGAACTGCAGCTTGTTAAATGTGGTGAGATCAATTATGAGTAATGTGAGTATTCTATTATCCTTTTAAAGTTATTTGTTACAAGAAGTAGCACACATAAAAAACCAAGTGATAAATAAATTATAAGATAGTATACCATACAAATTATAAAATGGAAATAAACCCATGTTTTCATAGTTACATGTGTGGGGTTGTGAGAAATTTGTTATGACCTCTTCAGGTAATAAAATTTTACCTCAAGGCACAAAGTGTACCTTTATAGGATACCCCTAGGAAACAAGAGGATATTACCAATATGACACCTAATAAAAAAGGTAATAGTGGAAATAAATTCCATATTCCTTAAGATGGAGAACACCACTAAAAGTGATAGTGAGAGAAAGATATACTTTGATGAAGTTGTGGGCCAAGGTACACCAGATTTGGCAAATGAAAAACTTCCAAAAATCCTCATGGAAGAAGAATATTCAAAGACCGAAGTACCACATAGGATTACAATAGAGTTTAGAGAATCGTAATGATATGGTTTTCAATTTACTAAGTATGTTTATTCATTATTAGTTGACAATAATGATCCTATAACCTAAAAAGAAGCAGTACATGGCATAGATGTTTCCAAGTAGAAAAAATCAATGAATTATAAAATAGATTCATGTTACAAAATCTAGTGTGCATTTCGGTAGATCCTCCAATGGATTTATAACCCATTGGTGGTAAATGGGTATTCAAGAATAAAAAATACATGGATGGAATATTTAGTACCTATGAGGAACAATTGTTTTCAAATGGGTTTAAATAGTGTTAAGTAATATACTATGATGAAAACTTTCCCCCAGTTTCAATGTTAAAATCCATTGGAATTCTACTTTCTATTATGACCTTCCAATGACTATGAAAATTGATAAATTGATGTCAAAACAACATTTCTTAATCATAACCTTCAAGAATATGTCTATAATACTAAACTTGAAGGGTTTCTCTATAAGATGCCAACAAGGTATCAAAGTTTTAAAATTCAATTTATGGTTTAGATAAATAATCAAAGAATAGAGAATTTGATTTTATGAATCCATAATAGAATTTGGTTTTATAAATAATGGATGAAAGCGTTCTGTCTTTAAGAGGTTTGGTGGGAATGCAATCATTTTCTTAATAGTATATATTAATGACATTTTACTTATTAAAAAGAAAATACCAATATTAAAATTTTTTAAGCCCTGGTTGAATAAATGATTCACCATGAAGATCTTCGATGAGACAACTTATATTATTAGAATCAAGATCCATTATGATAGATCCAAGTGACTAATTGGACTAATTCAAGGTATATATATTGGATAAAAACTAAATAGATTCAGCATGGAACAATATAATAGGGGATTATTCCAATGCCAAATGGAATTCATATTTCTAAGAAAACGAGTCCTCAGACACATGAGAAAAGAAAAATAATGGTAAGGATTCCATATGCATCAGTGATTGGATCATTCATATATGATATGATATACAATATTCCAGATGTCTCCCACAGCTTGAGTGTGAGAATAAGATATCAAGTGACCTAAGTGAGTTCCATTGTATGTTAGTCATGATTATCCTTAAGTATCATAGGCATACTAAGGATATTTTCTTGGTCTATAGAGGAGATGAGGAACTATTCATCAGAGGATATGAAAATTATATCTCCCAAATAGATCAAGATGATTTGAAATCCTAAAAGGGATACATATTCACTTTGAATTAAAGTGTTGTGTGAGAGAAGAGATCAAAGAAGGTTATGATCACATAATATATAGAAGAGTCAAAGTTTATAGAAGCTTCTAAGGCATCTAAAGAATCATTTTGGATACACACCTTCATACAAGATCATGACATGGTTTCTAGTAGTAAAGACCTTTTCACAATATATTATGATATTACTGTAGTGGTGGATCATTCAAAAGAGAAAATGTCACATCAAAGAAATAATCATATACTCTAAAAGCATCATATCCTAAGGGATTTTTCTCAGAGGGGAGAAGTTTTAGTGATAAGAACTTCCATAGAAGATAACACAATGGACCCCTTGTTTAGATAATAAAATTACCAAAAACATGATCATTATGTGAGGTCTATAGGACTGAAAGTCATAGGAAATTAGATCTATCCCAAGTAAGATTTTGTTGGAGTTGGTGTTCTAGAACCAACAAATTTTACTTTGTTTACATGTATATATTATGAAATTTGAATATTGAGAAAAACTTATTATTATATATTGTTCATTATTATACATAAATTTAATATAGTAATATCCTAGGGTATCTATAGCATTGATAAAGGCATAACAGTTCCCTAATATGATGGGAAACTTGAAGTGATATAGATATACTCTTAAATATTGTTTTATGGTTGGATAACACACTATGATAAGACTCATAGTTTAACAAACCATCCCTGGTTGACCTAACATGTGACCCAATCTAGATGACCAAAAAACATCGAGCACACCACCTCAAATACCATAACATGATGAATAGAGGTGTAGATCCAAAATATATATTTGAAAGACTATAATCATTGGTCAGAGTTCAATAATAGAAAAAATAACCACAACAACCACAATGGTAACCGTCCAAGTAAGAATAATAAATTACTAAAATAGAAGCATGAAATAATAAGTGGTATAAAGAATACAATCATACAGAATCATACGTATGAAAAACATACAATATATGACCTCCCATTATGATAAACACATATACCAAATAAACAAACTAAAAATAAGTATAAAATGATCTACTACTAACATTTAGCATAACCACATACCCAGACTCCACAATGATTGAGCTACACCATCCCAGTCCTAAAACTCCATATGAGTGGCTCTGCTCAATCAATAAACGCTAGGCCTTAGCCCCATCCATTTCACAACCTATGATCCAACCTGAAATTATACACCTAGTATTCATTAACACAACGGTTCAAACACAAGGGTTGAGAAATAAATACTAGCAAGCAACCCCTAATGGTGGACCTATAATCTATTTTCATAAAAAGTGAATTCCCATGGGATATGACAAGATTAGCTAAAACTAATAACATATTCCATAAAACAACAACTCTATAAAAACAAAGGGTTGAACAAAAAGAAAAAAATAGTCAACCACAGGTTATAGTCTAACACCTAAGGTAAATCTACACCCTCTCTGGCTCTATTAGAGGTTTTACATCACATGGCTCACCCATCCACAAAAAAACCAACATATCAGTCAGATCTAAATAAGAGAACTAAGATGTATGAATGCAATAGGAATGAATGTCAAACCCTATGGAATAACCATAGGAATACACATGAAAAAGTGCATCTATTGGGATCCAATACTCTAATGGAATAATCCGAACTGGTGATAGAATATTTCATCCACATGTCACAGATATATAATTTCCTAACAGTCATGTAGAATGACTTAGGTCCCACCATGATCACATTAAATAGACCTACCTTTGGGATCCATATCCATAGACATAACATATACACTACACAAGGTCTCCATACACAACACCATGAGCACATCAATATATGTGAAAAAAACCACTCTCTATCCAAAGTTCACACCCAATCCAGGGGTATTTCCTACATGTAGATAATCCAATAGCTCTCTAATCCTATATATTGATAGTCATCCAGCTGATCATAGAACTAGATCCAAAATCCAGGCTATAATCTGATCCAAAATATCCCAAGGGTCTCCTCCTCAGACAACAATTTGGTGTAAAAACTATCTTAAACGACATGAACAAAGGTCAACTGAATATGAGATGATCCAACCTTGTTCCCACCTTCCAAAAAGATAAAATAAAAATTCTTATCCACTATCAAGCAATAAAAATGGGCCCCTCACCATCCCCTAGACCTAATAATCTAGAAAATAGCTACAACAAGCTCTCAATGAACCAGCTATTGGCTAAACCAAAACATGGATCTTCCATGATCCTTAGGATCACAAAAAAAAAAGTGAAATCCCAATAGGGACCCCACTTCTATACCCATGCACTAGGTCCACATCCATAGAAACATCCTAAAATAGACCGAAGTCCATAAATATAATTGGACACCCTATAGGGGTTCCTCTAGCTCATCCATAAGCATAGGACATGCCCAATGTAGAAATAACCCAAACAGATCCCAATAACCTCTGACTAAACCTCTATAAACAATTCACCCACAAGGACATATAAAGGTAAAGAGTTACAACTAGAGGGTTTAAAATGTTCCTCATGCCATATAAATATATTGACCCTACAAAAGGGATCCTTGATATAAGAAAAACCTTAGAGAAAATCCCAATAAATAAAACCAAATCAACCTTTATGATAAAAATCCCTTCCATATGTACCATCTCACCCACCAGGGCATCCAAACCATGTCATGTCACTTGAGCATTCTCAACTGCCAACTATATAAACCATTGGTCACTCAATAAGTAATCATCCCAAAAGGGAATCATCAAGATGCCCTTAGACTCATCACAATAGCTCAATGAAACTCTCCCACAACTTTTATTCCATGGTGTCTACCCTGGACAAAGTCTCTAAAATCTTTGATCCTCAAACATTGAAGATAAACCTCAACTGCTCTAACCTCAATCAAATAGTTCCATCATGATGGGATAAATCAAGATCTTCTAAGAGATACAAATAAATCCAAAATTTTGGGATATGGTAAAAGGATACTTCATAAACATTGACCATGAATCCACAACCCAATGCCAACTAAAAATCTCACAAACATCACCCGACCCTCACAGATCACAACCCAACCCACAAGAGGATTCTAAAAACAAAGATAAAATAAATCCCTTTTATAATGATCTAATAGTTCAAAAAACTATCCATGAGACCTATAAAAGTTAAATGTATCCCACCATTGTGATATATAAAGAAAAATTCTTAGAATAAACTAATCATATGTCTAATTCTGAAACAAGGTTAAAAAATATGAAAAACAGACTAGGGAAGGAAATTTACATGGCGTGTAACCCCAAATTCCTCAATGGATGTGTTCCATAGGAAAATCAGTGTGTACATTCACAAAGTTCAAGAAATGTGCCTCTAAGAACATGGTGTGTAACAATACATGGGTACCTACCCATATAACATAGCCCCACTCAGTGTGTACACCATCGGAATACATTATGTGTACTACCACATGCACTATGTGTACCCCACATGGGGTCCCCAACTGTGTTCTAGGAAATGTACCCCCACACAGGATTTGTCCAATCATATTACATGGCCACCAATAATGTACCTCATATGGGATCTGGTCATATACCCTACAGGACCATGTGCACTCAGCACACCTCGAGTAGAAACTACATAATATTTACCCATGATAC
The DNA here is from genome assembly GCA_963277665.1 of Viscum album. NCBI lineage: Eukaryota > Viridiplantae > Streptophyta > Magnoliopsida > Santalales > Viscaceae > Viscum > Viscum album. The sequence continues at coordinate 189,928,696 of OY728162.1, read as the reverse complement.
ATAATGTTTAGTCCCAAAGACCTTATCTTACCTAAATAAAAATAACACACAAGGTTTATTCTATGAACCACACTCCATGTACATAAGTTTTCGCAAAAGACCCCCCCGAATCGCCCCGAATCCCCTTTATTTCTCCACAAAATCCAAAAATCAACCCCAAAGGGATCCGAAAACCTCATACACGTTTTTAAAACATAAAACAGAAAAATGGGGATTTATGGTGTGAAACAAAAAATGGTCTTACCTATGGGTGGAAACAACAAATTCTTCACACTGAATCTACCACTGGCAGCCACCACACTCTGATCTGGACCTCAATGGAATCCTTGACGACACCTCCTTGCTCTACCTATTCTTTACCTGTCCTTGTCCCTCTCTTGACCACGTGTCACCAAATCCCGCAAGGGGGGATACCCATGGAAATATATGATAATACAAAGGTAAGAAGATAAAATAAAAAGGAAAAAAAATAAAAAGAATGAAAAATTAAAATTAAAATAAAATAAAAGGGGCTTAGGCCTAGCCCTAATGCCCGACACAAGGTTTTGAATCACCTAGGAAACCCCCTAATTTGGAATCAACCATGGAGTTGGAATATTAATATGATACCATGTTTAAATGATATCACACTGTGAATACACACAAACTAATTAATATTTAATTAATTAAATATTAAATATTATATGGAAATTTGAATGGATAAAATTTCCACAAAAATCTTATCATAGGGTAAAAATTTTATTTTGAGACCAACTATGTGGTTGTAAAAATTATTTGAGGTGATATTATTGGATAATATTCCATTTCCCCCATGAACACTTCTAATGAAAAATAAGGTTCAAATTTCTATTTAATTTTACATCTTGTGATGATGCATATTTTCACATATAGTGTGTATACTGTCAGGCATGTGTACTCATAATAGGATAGGGATTCCTCTCATGAAGTTCACACTTGGTAATATACAATATAGGAGATTATGAGGAAAGATCCTCCAGTAAGACTTTCACATGTTTTTGTGTCATCATATATTACAATCTACAAGCAGTGTAATGGTCCTTATACTTTAAGATTATTATTTATGAATGTTAAGAATAATGCACTTAGATTTACTAACCAAACACCTAGATGATATATTTTCATGGGAAGTATGGTATAAAATGTGTTTCAAGAATTACATGTTATTAATGGATAAATTAAAGAAGTATTTTTCCCTTCCATCTTTATTGATGTTGATATCTCGACCCTTTTATTTGAATAAAACCATTTTTTTAAATTTCATGGATATGATCTAACAATATATTTATTTCAAAGATTCAATGAATGATAAATTGAGTATATAGGTTAATTAAACAAATGTGAAACTTTCTTGATGAGATATTATGATAAAGGTATTATATTATTTATAATGAATTTGTATGTGGTTTTCAATGTTGTGACATTAATTTGTTTCTCTTGGGTTCCCTAACCTATTAATCGATAGTAATATTGGATTTTAGGAAATATCACCTAATGGAAATGATAAATAATCATATTGGGTAAGAAACTAAGTGTTTACATTAATCTAGTTTAAATTCTATTTAAATTTAAATATTGGAATAAATATTATTCTAAATACCATGGAAAATTTTTATTCAAGTTTTGTAGATCTCAAAAACTTTTTGATGAATAAAAAGTGCAATTAAAAATTTATTTGGGTATTAAATAAATTCTGCAGAGTTCGAATGGGCCAAGACCCTGTCTAGAGAAAAATATTTATTTTCAAGATGGTAAATAATATTTATCAATTTTTCAAGTTACCTAGAATCTATACTTGTATCATCTAATCACAATGAAGGTGATCAAAAAAGGGTTTTACGAAGAACAAAATCATCATTAAAAAAAGTTCCAAAGAAGAGTTACTATTTTCCCTCAATCATAAATTAATTAATTATAAATTTAACATGAAAATATCCTCTCCAATTTTTGGGTTTTCCACTATGTCAATATTTGGTGGAAAAAATTCATTGGTTATGGAATTCACATCATTCAAAATATTTCCAATGATCCAATGAATTTACAAATCCTTTATGGTTTAACACCCACCCAAGACCTTTCTTTATTCATATAAACATAAATTCTAGTAACTAAAGAAGCTTTTAGGAAACCACAAGGCCTATGGATCATTTAGTGGAACAAAGATATTATTGAGGAATCAACTTTAGAATATTCTGAGTAGATTATTTTGAAATTTAATATACTTTACCATGTATACAAGGTGTATTTTGAGGTGGGTGAAATGTTACAAATTAGTTAGTTGGCCGGATTTTTGGGCTAGATATTGGTCTAACTACTTTAAAAAGGATCCTAATAATTTATATAAAACAATGGAGGGGTAATAAGGTAAATTATGAAATTTGAGTTGTTAGGCATTTCATGGCTGTTCATCTTGTTTTTATGGGGGTTCACTATTTTCAGTGGGGGAATATTGAAGCATCGTGAAAAGGGAATCAGTTGGAGATATAGTGATGGAGAGGTGGTATCTATCATGGTATAGGTACCTACCACCAGAAAACATCATAGGAGGTGGTCTATCCCATGATATATTCCTATTGTAATATTATTCTTCTCATACTCATACTATAAGTATTTCTTTCATAATATCATAATTAGTACACGTTTCCAATTTCCATTCATGTTTTCTATTATCTTGTTTTTATTTTACATCAAAATTTCATTAGGTTTCCATAACTAATCCTTTATTGGCCTCACATAATCTTCTAATTCGTAGTTATAATATTACAATTTCATTATTTTTTTTTCTATTTATTTTTCATATTATTTTCTTTTAACTTGAAGTTCCCCAACTCAATTTTATCCTTCAATTTTTATTTAATTTTTTTCTTTAATTCAAAGTTCATTGATAACTCTACCTTATTACCATGAATCCACCCCAAAATCATTCTAGTCGGAATCCCTAATCCAAATGTTACAAATATCTTTCATGGAACATTATAGGATTTATTTACCACATACAAAATAAGTTTCTCTAGTTTCATTTTAGTGACCCCTTTACCTTTGTTATGATATTTATGATATTCAATTACCAACCATTTTAGAGATATTAATTCTATATTTTTTATTATCATGTAAAGGAATAATTAATGATTAGATTCACGATAATATAAAAATTCTACTCTACTGGTTTTATATTAATATATATTTGTGCCTATGGTAAGGAAAAATCAAACATCAAGTGGATGAGCTTCTTATCCAATATCACCAAAATAATAAAAAAAATTAGAATCTAAAAAGTTTTTTTATGAATCCTTCTCAAAAAATTATTCTTTCTTTGTATGAGATTGGGTCTACTAATAATTACTCTAGGATCATTCCAAGAACCCCCTTGAGATATTCCCAACTGGTAAAAAACTTTTTATACTGTGCTTGTAAGGTGCATAAACTGGAAGGTACACCAACCATGAAACCCTCATTATATTTATTTTATTTTAATAATTTAATCACTATCCAAGAATAATATTTCTATATTTTTGTGAAAATAAATTCAATAGTTTTTGTTTTAAAACAATTGGGGCTATAGTGGGGAAATTATCTAATTTTTATATCATTATTTTTCTTATTATGTTTTTATATTTTCATGATTCTCAAAATAATTAAACGTAATTTTAATTTATTCATGAAATTATTGATATAAATAGTAATATTATTTATATTATTATATGTGTAGTTAAATATTTTTCATGTTTTGTGGGGTTCCTTATACTGTTTTCTCTATTTATGTGGTTAATTTATATATATTTATAGTATTCATGTGTTTGTTGATAAATATTTAGATTTCTTCTATAAAATTATTTAGATATATGATTACAAACTCTAAATTATTTATTTATTTATTTATTATATATTAATTAGAGAAACATTAGTTTTTAATGACAAATAAAATTCTTATATTTATTTTTCATAGTTGAATAATTTTACTGGAAAAAATTTTAGTTTCATTATATTAAAGAGTACTTAATAAATATTTATTTTTAACCCCAAAAATTTATTTAGACTCCATGATGATGGATGGATCCAATCACTCAAGAGTTTTAGAATCTTTTTATTTCCAATAGAGTCCCATTTGACTATTTTTTATTTATATAAAGGTCAATTGTAAGAATTTTATGACAAATCATATGGTTGAATCATTGAATGCAGTTTTTCTATCTATCGATCAAATGTAGAAAATATATTTAATAGTTATTTTATTTCTACCATTTTTATGATGTTTATAGGTAAAAAACATAGTAATAGGAAGGCAGTTAGTATAAGTTTTAGGTTTCAAAATACATGAAAAATAATAAATTAGTTGAGTGTGTAGAATTAAATTTATTTCATTATTTATAAAAGCTAAAATGTTGTGATATAGTTGTATTATAGTTTTATATAAATGAAACTATAAATTTAAATTCATTTCCTAATGACATATTATATTAAAATCTTTATTTAACAATCAAATTGGTAAATAATGTTTCCACTCTTGAAAATATTCTACCTACAGAATCGTTATCTATTTCTACACTCCCATCCAATAATCAAGAAAAAACATTAACCAATGTGATTTAATCTTTAATTGAGTAATATATATATATATATTTGTTCTAAACCATAATAAAATGGAACTTATTGGGGTAGTGTTTCTGTTTTCATTTCTTAAAAATGGATTATTCCTGGAGACTTTGTTAAGGGAGAATTTTGTTTTTTATGTTCTCTCAACTGCTTATTCATCAATAGGTTACACAAGGCTTTATTTTACTGTATATTGAGAAACCTAAAAGGATATATTACTTTCTTTTATCTATGATGTTGAGATTATATCATTAAAGACTTAATCTCAAATAAAAATACTAATGTTCATTGTTTTTCCTATAAAAATTAAACAAAAATGTGAAATCAATAAATGCCTAGGCTTAAACCTAGGTGGAACCATCACAATAGAATCCCTAAGATGTAGTTCATAAGGTATTGTAGAAATGAATAAAAATATATGACAACGAGGAATGAAATTACATATTAAAAATAAACCTAAAAACATGATATAATTTGATGTGGTGTCATTATTGAAACTTAATTTGATATCTATAATAGGATTTATTAAATATGAGTGCAGGCATTTTGTTTATAAAAAAACCATTCCCTTGATCCCAGACCTTATTATATATATCTATTATTTATTTCATGGATGATTAGTTTGCACATAAAATGGACATTGGAATTCTTGAACATTCATTAATAGATAACTAGGGCCTCTACTTATTTTATTTTTTCTACAAAAACTACTTGTTTTATGAATATAAATAATATATTTAAATATATTGATTAAAATGTGAACATCATTAGAAATAATTATTAGAACATTTCAAGTTTTCTTGTGTAAAACCCCATAAATTTTAATGTACATGTATATTTGAAATAAACTATATAAATGAACGATTATTATAAATTTAAAATAAGTTGGAGAAAATTTTATTGAAAACAATCTATAATAAAATCTCTTTAGAAATTTGTTTCAAACTATAGATCCTTAAATAGTAAACTTACAAAAATCATTAGTAATGAAAGAGGAAAACATAAAATTAACATAAGAACATAAATAATATAGCCTACATCATTATAATCATCCATAAGTATAAATTATCCAAATAGGATTATAGTGAGTATGCATAGTAGTGGAAAAATAAGAACAATCCTTATGAGTGATAAAATTTGAATATATAGAGTTTAGTTTTTTTAATGTTTATTAAGGTGGTGATATTTATAGAATAAAATATATTCCTAAAACAATTTCTTTAGATATACATTGGATTTTTTTAATAAAATATGATCTGATTCAATTATATAATATTTATAAATGTCTTAGTTAAAATTTACTTTAATGATATGACTCACGAAGTGTTATTCATAAAGAATAATATTTATTATTCCATAGTAATAAATAGTAATATATGGGAATAAAATGTATAGTAACAATAATATATATACATATTTAAATATTTATAAGTTAATATAAGTAAATAAATAAATTTATTTTTTATTTTAAACAAGGTTTTAGTAGTATTTTTTAACAAAATTTTATTAATTTTTAATAAAATTTATTTCAATCATGATTGGTAAAATAATATTTGAGCTATGATTTGTAAAAATATTAATGATGGTAGTAATATAACTCATGTAAGAAAATTAATATTAATAAAACAATAAGTAAATATACTAAATATGTCATTGTTAATAGAAAATGTATAACGTGTTCAAAAATGGTTTGTATTCTTTTCGATATTTTTAAATTACACTATAAAAAAACGGACAACATTGAAAGTTAGCTAAGAAAGATCAACTACTCATTTTGGGAGAAAGCTTAACACATGGGATAAATCCAAGATATCCTAAATGGTGGAAAGAGTGTGCGATCACCTATGTACGTAGGATGGGATAACAATGGGAGAGCTTATAGCGCCCACGTAGTGTGTGAAGTGGCGTTCAAGGTGGAGAGTGGTTTGACCCACCCCATTTATGTGTGTTAAGTGTGTTTCAGGTGCTGATTGTAACCCCAAAATATATTTTTATTTTTTTGAATTAATTTTATATTTTCAACATTCTGCATTTCACACAACTTTGAATATAACATGGGTTATATGAAAACACTATGTTTGTCTTGTGTTTCATGAAACACCTAGTTAAGATTGCACTACATGAAACACATATACTATCTTGCGGTACACACAACACTATATTTGGATTCTATTATAAACCATTATTATCCTCTTGTATACCTTACGTTACACGTAAGACCAAGTTTTACCGAACTATAAAATACTATTATCATTATTATTAAAATATTATTATAGTTATCATCGAGCCGTTGGAATGGAAGTTATGAATAAGGATAAATATATTTTCAAAATATTGTTTACACATTTATAGAAAATTAATCCTTTTATTTTCCATTATTAATAAATTAATATAAAACTATTTGAAAATAAAGTGATTCCTTTTATAAGAAAACTATTTTCAATTTTCCAACACATTTTATCTCAGTAAATTGGAAAAAAAATTTGATTAATTTTTTTAATGATATATATACATATATTATTAAATAAAATATTTAATACAATTCTTATGTGTTTTCTAAAAAAGTGAAAACAATAAATCCAATTTACGCATACAAAGATGTATTTTTATAAAAACAAATTACCGCTTTTTAATGGTGAACAAATTTTAAATATAAATTTTCAAACTTTTATAATTAATATTTGATAAAATTAAATTCATTTATAAAATTAGAATATCAATGATTAATTTGGATAATTTTTGGTATTATTCAGAGAAGTTTTATTTTTTATGAATAGTGAAAAACACTGAATTTTAATTAAAAAAATACATTTTAGTCTAATGTATTTTTACAGTTAAATAATATTTTAATTTGGTTTTAATGTATAAGTAGATATAATTAATACAATTTATATCATTGGAACCAATTTCACATTGAAATTGGATATAAAAACATTTTAATCATTTAATGGGTTTCACTTTAAAAACCTGCTTTCATGACACGTCTTTTGTATTAATTTTAGATTAATTTCATTCAATTATGTGTATAGAATTTTGAAAAAATGATTCCATATTTTTAATCATAATAATTTATAATTTTTATTAAGGTAAGATAAGTTTTTGACCAAAATATTAGTGAAATTAATTAAGATATATTACAACGATTAAGGAAAATATTTGTTTACTTAGTGGTTAAACTTTTATCCTAAGGGGAAAAAGGACCTAGAAACTTGTCCAAACGACATATGATGCCCATATGTAGACCATATAACCTTTTTTTCAAATTTTATGAGTTATTGGGACACTATTTAATGAAAGTGACCTATATAATAAGTTATGTAAAGAAAAAGACAAAAAAGGAACCTTCCTTACCTTTAACATTTATAAAGTCCTAGGATATGAAAAAACCACATTATTTCGGTTGTACAAATTACATGGAAATTTAATGGATATTTTTTCATAATATAAATTTATATTTAGTTTTTAGAGATGAATTATTTATATTAACTTCTTAAGAAATGCCAAATGATATAATTTTTTATTTAATAATTAATAAAAATGGACAATACTACTTTTTTTAAAGTAAAGTTAAATTAATTAATTATTGTATATAATTTTTTTATATGAATATATTATTTAAAATATGTTTTAAATTAATATATTCATATGATGTATTTTTCTTGATATTTTCTTAATTTAAATTAAGTGAATAATGTCAAATTTGACATTAATGTTATTTTATTAAAAGATTTAAAATTTACTTGAAGTCTTATATTCTATATAATTATATTTAAATTTTAATAAATATAAAATAATTTATATTCTTGGACCAATTTATCTTTTTTAATGATCATATTTACCTTCAAATAGTAAAAACATTATTAATACGGCTCGGGTCAAAGCCATGTTTTTGCGCGTTACATGCACTTATTTTAAAATTAATTTCCAACGCATATAAGATTTATTTTTTTGAAAATTTGATACTATATTTAAAATTAAGTGGGTGCATATTTTAAAATAAATTTCACTTTAATTTATTCTTAATGGTTAAATTACTTTGGTTAAAAAACTAGTTTCCTTAATAAAAACAAAAATGATAAAAGTGGGAAACATAGAAGTTAAGGAACAAAATTATAAAAATAAACTTACTGTTTTGTGTTGGAGGTTTGGATCAAAAATAATTTCTATTTATTAAATTATTTGTCCATTTTTAAATCAAATTATTTAAGAGAGGCCTCGCAATAGTGTTTACTTTTGGTATTTACAAAAATGCCACCCCTCCTCCCTTATAAAAAGGTATTCACTCTTTTCCTTCCTCACACGTGTAAAGAAACTTTTTTTGTCCAAAATATCACCAACTAATATCCAAAAATCTTTAAATTTTTCATATTTTCCTCAATTTGGGCTGAAATTCCATCAATTAACCCTTTGGTTCAAACCAAAGGGAGTTTCCCAAAGAAGAGGTAACATCCATGAACAATCACTTTTGTTTTATTTTATTTCTCCACCACCTCAATTATTCTTATTACATGATTATATAATGACCTCAATATACTAAATATATCAATATTTTTTTATTATAAGGATTGAACCTACACTTATACATACTTCCATCAAATGGGTAATGAACTTACTGTTCATGTGTAGAGTGGACAACCACCTCGTGAAACAATGTCATTCATTTTTTACTTTACCTTCTCTCATGGTTTGGAATTATGATGGAAATAATATTTTATAAGTTATATATTATATTTTTTATGTATTTAATAATTTTCAATTACTATATAAATCCTAACTTCATATATTACATTTTGTGTAATGTAGATAACTTCATTTGTGGACGTGTGGACTACCGCCTCCTCAAAGTGACGTGAGTTGTTTACACTATGAATGGAATGTATTAAAGATGTGTTTATTAAATTTATCTTATATTTATGAAATAATAATTCCAATAGAATTATAACATATATATATATATATTATTTACTTTCTTTCTTTCAATACGACAAGAAAACAAAAACAACGTTCATGATTTGTATAACCTACTATCTCCATAAACAGTGTATTCCCTTTTATATTTATATATTTTATAGATTATTATAAATATTTATATAATGAATATATATTATATTTAAATAATTATTTAAAATTAGGAAATAATTAAATAATTATCTAACTAATAATATCAAGAATAACCAGTCAAAACATATACGAAAAACAAAGCGGTTATTACCCAAAATGTACCAATAACATGAAATTGTTAACAAACAGGAAATATAAATTCATAATAAAAACATTTATGTTATGATATATAAAAATATTACATTTTGAATGATTTATAATATTATTATACTTATTATATAGTATTTTTTAACATGTATGATGAATGTCAAGACTTAAGGTAAGGCTTTCCTTGCCTCATTTTTTTTTCATGAGACACAATCCATGTTCACCACCTATTTCTAATATTTGGTGTGTATACTGACCATGAATGTATTTTTGGATTATAATACTTAGATTTATTTTTATTTACATATCTATTTTAGTATCTCTCTTTCATGGAGTTTATGGTTTGAAAGTTACAAAATAGGTAATGTAATTTTGTCTTAATTTCCCTTCTTTAAGACACATGTTATTTTTTGCACCTATATTCATTTATAAGGTGTATATACATCCATTTTTCATGTTTTATCATGAATATAATTTTTTCATGATTTTTTAATCTTCATGTTATGTTATTATTTTATCGATATTTTGATTCAATGTTACCAAATTTCTAAGAGTATATTTCTACAATCACATCGTTTACCGGGATTGTTTATGATTATGCTTCTATTGATAAAATATTATGATTCATATCTCAATAATTATCATTATTTTTATTCTAAATGTATTTTTTGGGATATATTCATATATTTTTACCATTTTTACTCTCTTTGGTACTTAATATAATTAATAAATTGCTTTAATGAAAATATTATCTTATTTCTCTCTTCGACCAAAAATTTGTTTTATTTGAAAACCATGTTTCCTAAAAATATTTTAAAAAAAATTTAAGTGTATTTTAAAATAATTTTTATGTAAATGGATTTAAATTTTTTTATATTTTAAAAAGGGTTTAAAATCGTTTATAAAATCTTATTTATATGTTTCAATGTTACTTTGAAAGGAAAAAGTATTCAAAACGTTTTATGATATAAAATGTTTTCTTCAAAGTGGAAATAATTTTTTTTATGAAATGGTGTAAATGATTTTAAAATATTATTTTATATGTTTTTAAGGTGGTTTTGAAGGAAATTTTTTAATGATTTTTTATGCCTTAAAAATTGATTTTCAAAGAAAGGTTTTTTCCTTAAGAAATGTTCCAAGTTAAATTTCAAAATCCCTCTCCAACTAAGATGACATCCTTTGATATAGGTTATGATTTACAGAGGATATTATCTAATGACGTCATTCTCATTACTTATTTGAATGGTTTATTTTTAATATTTCATATTGTTTATGAAACTTGTTTCTCTTCGACAGGTTATACCATGATAAAATGATTATGAAACCTACTTCCTTTCATGTATTATTCATTGATTAAATTATTGTAAAACCTCTCTCTTTTCCATAGGTTATGATATGATGAAATATTTATGATACACATTTCATTTCATGGGTTATTATATGGTTAATGTTTATAATCTTGTGGAACATGTATGTATGATTTCATTATGTGATGGTTGGGGTCTATATCGCCCTCCAATGCACTAGGTAAATATTTATATCCAATGAGATAATGATGGGAAATAAGTTGACATGATTGATCCATAATGGGAAACAAGTGCATCCTGATACCCAGTAGGAAATATTTGTGTCATGATCCACATTGAGAAATAGGTTTGTCCTCATACACAATGGGAAATAGGTGTTTCTTGATCCATAATGGGAAACAAGTGCATCTTGATCCACAATGGGAAACACGTGCATCCTGATCCACTATGGTAAACATGTGTGTCCCGATTCAATATGTTTATGGTCTTGGTAGTTACCCATGAAACATGAATTTTTTTCTATATTTATGATGTTTATACACTTATATGTAATCGAAATTTTGTTCATGATTGATTTGTGATGATTTATCACCCTTATGATTCATTTCTTATGAACTTTCAATCCATATTATGTGACTCATTTATATGATCTTTTATATGTAGGTTATGATCTTTAAATGTTAATTAAATTTTATCTTAACCTTATTCTCATGTTATTATTATGTATATCCTCTATTTATACTTAATGAGCATATGATATCACCACTTTATAATTTATTCTTTCCCAAGGTTATGAAGAGAGGTTTTAAATAGGAGTACTAAAGGGGAGGATCTTAATAGGAGATGTTTAAGATATTTTACCAAATTAGAAGAATATATTCCAAGATTCCAAAGACACTAAACTATTATAGTTCTTAGGCACTTACCTTTGTAATGTGAGGAATCTTCATCTAAATTGATGTAATATCAATGCATGCTAAACCTGTGTCACTAATGTCAGTATCAATGGAAAAGATTAGTCAACCTTTGGAAACTAGGATGAGAAAACATTAGGGATATCCATAGGGATATTTTTAAGGATATTTATAGGGACATATCTAAATATAAGACTAAGGTTGCCAATATTTAAAAGAATTTGGAATGATTTAGGCACCCTATAAGTATTTTTCATGATTATGTTGTTTTTTTCTATGAATAGTGATGCTCACACTATGATTTATGGTTTTATTCAATGGTTAGAACCAGAAGGAACTGGTTTAACATAGAATGTTTCATATGTGGAGAGTATGGTAATTATGAAAACATATTTCATAAGTGTAAATATCATGAATAGAATTAGAAAGTTGTCCTGAGTATTGGCTACACTGCTCAAGATAATGAGACAGTGAATGGAATGCCAAACGTATGGTATTTTCTAACTATATTGTTTACATTAAATGTAAGAAGAATGATTAAATTGAAATTGTTGAACCATATGAAATGATTTATATTTCATATTATAGGTAATTGGTATTTAAGAATAGGATAATGAAGCCTAAGTAACTGTTTGGAAATAAATACGGATGATTGATGATTATATGTATTAGAATTCAAGAATTATGTTATATGAATCATGAATTATATGTTTTTCCTTAAGGATTTAAATGTATATGTTGAATGGTTCTAATGAAATAGAAAAGTGACTTAATGTTAAGGTAATTTTTCATTAAGGTAAGGTAACCCTTAATGTGTTCTTGATATTACAAAAATTTTGTTTTTCTTGTATAAAGAGATGATTGATATAGATTAAGTAAATTAAATAAAACTGATTACCATGGAACTGATTATTGATTTTTTGAAAAATTGATATATTATATCATGTATGAAGTTTATAAATTATTTTATTTAATGAATATATCCAATAATATTTGGAATAAGAAACAATTCTTGTTTTTCAAAAGGATTTATGGTAATTCGCGTTATTACCATGTTTCAAGAGAATATATGATGAAGGTATATTAATTTTTGGAATGTTAAAACCAAGATATACTTTATTATATATTTGGTATCAATGTTGAGTTGATTTTGTGAAATTTAGTGACCTTATTTATAATGTTTTGGATTCTCATTTTTGGGAAAGGCTACATGGTTAACTATTTATTGATGAGTTTAATTTAAAATTTAGTTGAGGTTTTAGATATTAAAGTATTATCACAACAAATTAGTAATCATGAATAATTGATAACATGTGATAACCATTTTTATTATAATATTAAATAAATACTTATGTAATGACCTATCAATCTATTTATGGATCTTATGATCTGTTTTTACTATAGGGATAAGAGATTGATGTTAATTTATTGGAGTAAGAGATGAAGTGTAAATTGATAAAGGAACAACCAAAGGATAAGATTGTGATTATAAAAGAGAATGAAATAAATTAAGTATATCTCCTTTTAAAAACTCATAAATTTTTGAAAAGGCTCTTTAAATAAAATTTTATCTCGTTATCATCATTTTTATGATATTTATGACCCTTTTAAGCCCCTCTAGTTTATGGATTTGTGATTGTTAAAATTATCTTGACCATAAAATGTATCACTATCACTCAGAACATGATAGCTATACTTATATTCTATGTCCATGTTTTCACTTTACACCTATGTTCCCTACGAGGAATCCAAGTTATGAGTTACTCTGGGTAACCGTTATGGTTCCAAATTTCCCATTTTAAAGGAAGTTTTAGTAATCATTATTATGATGTGGGATTCTATGAAAGGGAATTTCAAATATAAATCATTTGATAACCCAGATTAATTTTAATGGTGAAATTAATTTTAAGGGTGGTAGAATTTAACACCATAATATTGTGTGATTTGTTTTCAAATTAATTTCACCATTTCAGTATTATGCATTTCACACAACTCTGAATATGGCCTCTCTCATATGAAAGCACTATGTTTGGATTGTGTTTCACACAACACCAAGATAATATTGAACTAAATTCAACACTTATATTATCTTGTGTTGCCTGTGGAAACACTTTTTTTTCTTGTGTTACACATAATTCGAAGTCTCTTTGACAACTTGAGTTACATGCAAGATTGAGTTGTACTAAACTAGAAAATACTATTAACATTATTATTAAAATGTCGTTATAGTTATCACCAGAACATTGGAATGGATGTTTTGAATAAGATTTAAAAAATTGTGAAAATATTTTTTACACATATATATAAAATGAATCATTTTGTTATCAATTAGTTATAACTGAATGTAATAACTATTTTAAAAAGAGAGATTCTTTTTCTAAGAAAACTATCTTTCTATCTACACACACATTTTATATAAATAAATTAAAAAAACAAATATTGTTGAATTATTATAATAAAATATATATAATAAATTCTATTAAGTATTTAACACTCATATTATGTTTTTTTCTAGAAAATAGATAAGAATTAATCCAATTTTACACATAAAAAGATACATTTTTTCAAAAAGGTAATTTTATCGCCTTTTAATGGAAAATATATTTTAAATATAAAATTTAAAACTATAATAATTTTTATTTGAGAAAATAATCTTCAATTTTGAAAGTATAATATCATAATTTACTTTAGGTAATTTTTTGGTATTTTTCAGAGAAGTTTCATTTTTTGATGAATAGTCAAAAACACAGAATTTTAACTGAAAACTGCCTTTTCATATAATTTATTTATATAGTAAAATTATATTTTAGTTTGGCAATAAAGTTTAGTTATATTAATTTAAAATAAATTAATACAATTGAGGTAATTTTAACCAATTTCACATTGAAATTGGATATACAAATATTTCAATCTTTTGAGATTTTTCACTTTAAAAATCCTCTTTCGCGACACGCCTACAAGATTAATTTTAAATTAATTTCCCTCACATATATGTTTATAATTTTCTAAAATTGAGTCCATACTTTTCAAAACCATAATTTATTATATCTATTAAATTTAACATTGTTTTTTTAGCAGAAATATTAGTGAAATTCATTAAAATTAATTACAATGATATATTAAAATTTTGTTTACATAATGGTTTAGCCTTAATCATAAGTGGAAAAATCACATAGGTAATTTTTTTAAATAAATTTTATGACATTGTTAATACCATATAAAATATTTTTTATAATTTTATTATTTATTGGGTTACTATTCCATGGAATTGATTAATATAACAAGTTAGGTGCGGAAAAAGACAAAAAAAGGAACCTTCCTTACCATTAACATTTATAAAGCCTTGGAATATGAATAAAAAACCAAATTAGTTTGGATGTACAAATTATTTTAAAATATAACTATGTTTTTTTCATCTTATTAATTTATATTTAATTTTTAGAGATGGATTATTTAGATTAACTGCTAAAGGAATACAAAATGCGGTAAATATTTAGTTAATAACTAACAAAAATAAATGATACTAAAATATTAACAGTAAAGTAAATTGATTGAATTATAGTATTTAATTTTTTTAGATGAATATATAATGTTAAATTTTTTTGAACTTAATAAATTCAAATTTCATATTTGTCTTGATATTTTTTTAAAAAGAAATTAAAATAATTAAATACTGTCAAAATTGATATTCATGTTATTTTATTAAAAGATTTAAAATATACTAAAAATAATATAATTTGTCAAATAATAATTAAATTTCAATAAATATAAAATATTGTATATTAATGTACAAATTTATATTTTATAATTAAAATGTTAACCTTTAAATGGTAAAAACAATGTTAACATGGTTTGAGTTTAAGTAGTGTTTTTGGGCGTTACATGTAGTTGTTTGAAAATTAATTAAAAAAAGGATTGGGATTTATTTTTCGGTAAAATATATAACATATCAAGAATAAATTAGGTCTATATTTTCTAATAAATGTAACTTTATGTTAGTCTTAATGGTTAAATTATGTTGGTTAGAAAACTAGTCACCTTAATAAAAACCAAAATGATAAAAGTGAGGAATCATAGAAGTTAAAGAACAAAATTACAAAAATGAAATTCATTTTTTGGTGGAGGTTTTTATAGAAATTAATTACCATTTAATCCATTATTTATCCATTTTTGAATCACATGAGGTAAGAGAGACCTCCCAATAGTTTTTTACCTTTGGTATTTACTAGAATGCCACCCATCCTCTATAAAAAGGCATTCACTCTTCCCCTTACTCACAGCTCTCAAGACACTTTGGATCATAAAAAATCTCACAAAACAATCTCAAAACTTATATCACTTCATTTTAGATGCATCACATTGGGTATAAATTTAATCCAGGAAGGTCTTTAGTGAATCCCAAAAGGAGTATCTCAAAGAAGATGTAATATCATTAAACAAGCACTTTTATTTTATTTTATTTATCGACCAACTTAATTATTATTATTACATTCATATATAATAACCTAATAATCCTCAATATAATGATTTTTTATTATAATTCTTCAACATAAACCTACACACACTTCAATAAAATGGGTAATGAACTTACCGTTCATGTGTACGGCAGACTACCACCTCGTGAAATGATGTAATTAATTTTTTCTTTTACTACCTCTCATGGGATGGAATTGTGATAAAAATACTATTTTTACATGATATATATGATTTTTATGATTTATATATATTTTTAAATTGTTATATAAAACATAATATCATACCTTACATTTTTTGTAAATATGAAAACTTCGTTTGTTTACATGTGGACTACCGCCTCCTCAAAGAGATGTGATTCATTCAGACATTTTATGAAATTTATTAAGGACGAGTTTAGTAAATGTATATGATATTTATGAAATAATAATTATATAGTAATTATAATATATATATATATATATATTCACATATTTTTTTTACTTTCTTTCATTCAATATGACAAGAATACGTAAACAACGTTCATGAATGCATACGACCATCTCCATAAAAAATGTATTCCATTTCACACTTTGATTTTTTATTATTATTATAGATATTTATATAATGAATATATATTATATTTAAATATTTTTATATATTTTATAAATAAATAATTAATTACCTAAGTAAAAATATTGACAATAACAAGTCAAAACATATATGAAAAACAAAAAAGATATTACTTGAAACACAACCTTAACATGAAATTTTTAATAAATGGGAAATATAAATTCATAATAAAAAAATATGTGGTATTATATAAAATAATATTTTTATTTAGTATATTTATAACAACATTATAATTATTATATAAAATTTTTTAACGTGTAAAAATAAATTCATGACTTAAGGTAATGGTTTTCTCATCTGAATTTTATATTATGTGAGACATAAGCCATGTTCACCACCTATTTCTTATATGGGGTGTGTATACTTCCCATGGATTTATTTTATGATTATTTAATTAAAATTATTGGTATTTACATATAAATTTGAATATCTACATTTCAAGGTTTTTATGGTTCGAATGTTACCAAATTGGTAAAGTAATTTTGCATCAATTTACCTTCATTGAGACACATGTTATGTTATTCACATATATTATTTTATAAGGTGTATATACTTCCCTTTGCATATTTTATCATTAATATAATTATTTTCATGATAATTTAAGATTTATTTTATTTTATTATTTCATGTATATTTTGATTCAATGTTACCAAAATGGTAAGAGCTTATTTACACAATCTCATTGTTTACTGGGATTTTTTATCATTATGCTTCTGTTGATGAAATATTTAGATCTATATCTAAATAATAATAATTTTTTATTCTCTTCTATTTTTTATGAAATATTATTGTATTGGTACCATTTTATCACTATTTGGTACTTAAGATAATTAAGAAAGTTTTTTGAATAATATCTTACCTATATTTATCTCTTCAGTTGGAAGTTTATTTTATTCAAAAACTATGTTTTATAAAAATGTTTTAAAATAGTTTTAAGTTTCATTTTAAGATAATTTTAAATTAAAATTATTTCAAAAATGATATATGTTTTAAAAAGTGTTCAAAATGGTATTTAAAATCTTCTTTATATGTTTTCAAGGTTAATTTCAATGAAAAATGTTTTCAAAATGTATTATGATTTAAAAACAATTTAAAGAGGAGAGGATATTTTCATCATGTTTTTTTAATTTTTTTGAATATTATTTTATATTATTTAAAATTTTTCGTAAAGGAAAAGTATTTTGATGATATTTTATGCATTAAATTTAATATTCCAAGAAATGTTATTTTCTTTAAGAAATACAATATGTTTTCTTTCAAAATCATTCTCCAGCTAAGATGAAATCATTTGATATTATGTATGATTTTCTAGTGATATTAGCAAAGGTAACCATTCTCATTATTTATCTAAAGGGATTATGTTTATGATTCCATGATGTTTATGAAATTCATTTCTCTTCCATAGGTTATACCATGATTAAATGCTTATGAAAAAAGCTTCCTTTCATGGGTTATTCAGTGATGAATTGATTATGAAAATTTTCTCTTTTCCATAGGTTATGATATGATTAAATGTTTATGATACCCATTTAAATTCATGAGTTATGATATGATTAATGTCTATGATCTTTTGTAAAAAATATGTATGACTGCATTATGTAATGGGTGGGACCTATATCTCCATCTAATTGATTGGGTAAAGATTTATATCTCATGAGATAATGATGAGAAAAAAGTCAATATTATTGATCCACAATGAGAAATAGGTGTTTAATTATCTATAATGGGAAACATGTGTTCCATGATACACAATGGGAAACAAGTGTGTCTTGAACCACAATGGGAATAGGTGTATCCTCATCCATAATGGGAAAAGGTGCATCTTAATCCATAATGGAAAAAGGTACATCCTAATCCACTATGTGAAATAGGTGTGTCCGGATCCACTATGTTTATGGTATTATTATTTAACCTTGATAGATGAAATGGATTTGTATATTTATGTTGGTTCTGCACATATATGACATGATATTTTTGGTTCATGATTGATTTATAATGATTTATCACACTTATGATTCATGTATTATGAACTCTCAATATTTATTCCATGAATCATGTATATGATCTTTGATATGTAGGGTATGTTCTCCAAATGTTATTCTGATATTTTCTTACCCCGTATGCTCATATTATACGTATGTATCTCCTTTATTTACCCTTACCAAGCATCTAAGATCACCCATTTACTATGTTTCCTTTCCTTAAGTTATGGATAAATGTTTTAAGTAGGAGTACAAAATGGAAATATCTTTATGGGAGATGTTGAAGATCCTTCACAAAATTTGAAAAATTTCTTCCATTTTTCGAAAGACACTAAACTATTACAGTCCTCATGAAAATACTTTTTTAATGTAATGAATATTCATCTAAATTAGTGTAATATCCATGTATGTTAAGTTTAGGTCACTATACCAACCCTAGTTTCTTGGATCAAGAAGTGTAATACATGGGGAACAATCTATGGAATAGAAAGGTCAAGTGAATTTATAATCTGGGACACAAAGACATGTTACTATTCACTATTTTAAGACTTATACATATAAAAATTGCTATATGATCTATCGATTCCGATCCATTGAATCTCCTCGAGTATCATCACCTTCCTATGCACACTAAACCTAATGCCTCCATCACATTATGCATCATCTTATACCTATGTTATTAAACCAATCATCTCACAATCCTCTCCCATAGGTGGCCCATCTTGATGTATCCCTTACCACCATAATCATTTACCTTCAGTAATAGTATTGAAACCATAGAACTATGAAACAAAGATTTTAGAACCATTATAGGTCTTTCAACCACACTGATCAATAACATTAATATTTTCCTCCCCAAGGATGATTTGAGAAGTTGAAATAAATGGTTTATATAAATATATATATACAACTATATTGATATAATTTAAACATAGACAATTTAAAAAAAGAAATATGTAGTTGTTTTATACTTCTAAGATCAATGGGTTTCACCATTTCAAAAGAAATATATATATATATATATATATATGTATGTATGAATATAAAAAAATGTAACAATAATTTTCGTAAACTAAAGATCATTAGAATTTTGGTTCCCCATCCTCATCGCTTTCTCCTTGGGTTACATCATCCGCAAAAATGATGTATGTATGTATATATATCAATAAAAATAATAATAAAGGCATTTTAATTTTAACCCCCATCTTGTTCTAAAAATAAAAAACATGAACTCCATAAAGCTCCGAGCTTGGATCTCTAGAGAATAATAGGTACACTATTATCATTTTTACGGGTGTCACCTTTAGTACCCTCAAATAAATTTCCGATTATATTCAAGTTGGGTCCTATATGAATTTGGATTTTTGATACAACTTGCAAATATTAAATTTTGTTATCAGATCTATCTTCTACTACAAAAGGGCATCTATTTTTTATTATTTAAAAAAAATCCCACACTCTCAGCTTTTATATTTTTGGTCTGTTCCCATTCTATATTAATGTCACCAAGTTCCCAACAGAGGAAGTGGTAATAGAACTACTTTATAAGTTATAATGTAATGTATATTTATTTTAAAACTTCTATTCATTGTTTTTAAAAACCTTTTTGTAATGGAAAGTGTTTTATATAAATTTTAGTATATTATAAACCCTTAATTCAAGGAATGTTAAATTTTAAAATCAAGTTTGTTTGTTTAAAAAAAACATAAGTAAGAAATGTTTTCTTAAATTTCAAAATAATTTATGAAGTTTATTCAAGAGAAAAATGAATTCAATTCAATTTTAAAACTATTTTTAATATATTTTATAAAACAATATTCATGGGAGAAATTTTTTTACTCAGTTTTCATAACTTTATTTTAGAAAAACTTGTTTCCAAAATATAATTGAATAAAAATTCTAGTTGATTATGGATTATTAAAACTAATATTTTATACATAAAATTTCCTTTAAAATTTATGGATATTTCACATATATATAGGTATTATCATTTACTATATTTTCATTTACATTAAATATTTTTCACGAGAAAATTTGTTTAATTTCCATGAAATCTTTATAAATTTTTATTTGAATGTTTAGTCAATTTATAAAAGTAAGGATTCTCCTTTAATGTAATTTTTTGTTTAAGATAATCAAATATGTAATTATTTTATGATTTAATTATATATAAATGATATTTTTGATATTTAAATGGATTTATAATGATAAATGTAGGATTTGAAAACTTTTTATTAAAAAATTTCCACTTAGATATTTTTAATGCTAATGAGGAATGGAAAGTGAACCCGCGAATTAAATGTGGATTTGTCATAAAAATTGATCTTTTATACCTTAGTTGATCCATGGTTTTCTTAAAGGCTTTACAAGTATCATTATATTCGATAAAGATATATTATTATCAAAATTATATCTTTGAAAATTTCATATAAGAATCCATGTGTATTTTATGGTTATTGTAATTTCAAATAAAATGGGATATTAATGTGATATTAATTTTAAAATATTAATTGGTATTTCTTAAGGATTATTTCTTGAAACCCTAATTTTTTTGGAAGAATTTAATTATTATATGAAATATTTTATGTCTTATTTGAAAATAAATGTTTTCAAAAGGTCTTATAATTATTATATGAAAATGATATTACTCATACTTTTAAAACCCCCTTACTAATATTTTTTTATCACCCTATATTTTAGTTTTTCTTATAAGATTAGTGATGAGTATAAGGTCAATGGTATTTGGTTTAAATAAAGAATGTATATTAAGTAATTCTAAATATAATCTTTATAATTTATGTAACTATGATATATTGTAAGGTTTTACCTAATCCTCAAAAACCTAAAATGAAAATATCCTCAGTGTGTACATATTTTAGTTAATTATTCTATATTAAAAAATAGAACATGTTTTCATCACCATATATAAGAGTGATGGTATTGGACTATGGAATCTTGTGCCATGTTTTTTATAATATTATTTGTAGTATATATTTTAGGTATATAAATTTTTTAAATGCATTGTTGATTAGAAAATTGTTTTTTCTTTTAAACATTGTTTTTAGAGTTTTTATATATTTCCCATGTTGTATTATTTTTTATTAGATGACAGTGAAGAAAAATATCGTTTTATACTATTAAAGGACTGCTATTTTAATAATATGCAACATGATTTCATGTTGGAGGATTACGAGTGGATGTAATAGAGTTGGTGGATCCATGGGTTGGTTTGAATGTATATTTTTCTATAATATTTTTTGATTATAGAGTAAATTTAATTATATATTTACTCTTTCTAAATATTTTTATAAAATATTTCATTTTTTATATTAAAACATATATATGTTTTGAATAAAAATAAGATTAAGTGTCTTTATATTGTTGGAGTTTAATACAATCTAATTTCATAATTATTATATATTAATTATAATGAGTAGATTATATAAAATTAAATTAATAAATATTCATATTTACTAAAAGGTATTATAATACAAACACATAAGTTTTTATTAAAAATAATAATTTATAAAAAAATTAATTGTTTGTATTGCTTCTAGAAACAAATAAATGAATATTTTTAATAATATTACTGATGGAATCATAAATTTTTGTAAGAAAATTAAAATAAAAATTCATTTCTTGTATCCATTGCTCAAAATTTTTACCAACAGATTTATTATATGACATCATTATTATAATTGTAACAAAAGGATTTTAACTATCAATATAATTTTTAACAAAAATGTTTTTACCGATGACTTAGTCATATGAATATATCTATTGGTAAAATTATTTACCAACAAAAAATATAATATTATAAATAGATATATCTTTTTTGGAAAAAATTATATATTTTTTAAGTCCCCTTAGATGATGTTATTCTTGATGATTATCTTCTAGTGTATCCACTTATTAATAATAGGGTATGCTAAATGGTAGATGTGTTTTTAATTTATCTTTGGATACTCTCCAAAAAAATAAAATTCCACTCTTGAAGTTGTGTTTTCTTAGATTGATGAATGGGTATTCATGGGTAGATTTGGATAGTTTAAATTCATTGAGACTTGATTTTTATGGTCATAGTTGTATGATATTTGGTCGAAATATATTTTATTAAAATGTTTATCTGATATAGATTGATGTTGAATGAACTTATTAAATAATGAAGCTCAACATATATGGTAAATGAAAATTATTTTTCCCTATCACCTATTTTTTAGGTATATGTGGATGGAAATGTGTTTTTATTGTTGGTATATCCCAAGGCCCCTAAAGAATAATTGGTAGGGTAAACCATGAGAACATATCTTAAAAAAAATTCTATTATCCTACATGAGGATCGAGAATAAAATTATTTTCCATGGGAATACCAAAAATTGATTTTTTTTAAAGGAGTACCCAAAGATTATTTTTACCATGGGGGTACTAAAAAAATTATTATATTGGAGTATCATAGGCTTAAGATAACTACTAATAATTATTGATATAGGTTATGGGATATTTGAGTTAACCCTACTATTAAATAATGTTATTTTGAAGTTGTGTGAGTACTGTTCACTATGAAACCACCATAGAAGAGTGATTTTCTTATGTTCGACCCAATATCCAAATGATATGGAGATTATTATATGGATAACTATTAGTCTCTATTCCAACCCTACCAATGGATATTTTTTTAAATTATTATTGTTTAAAAATATGTTTATGATGTGAATATTATTATTGGACTTTGTTATCAACTTGATTATAGCTATACAACACATGAACAGACAAAAAAAGTTTTTATGAAGCCTAATAATATTGAGTACCATGTAGTTATATTGATGAGGAATTACCCTGCGTTGGGATATTTTCTCATTTTTTAGTTATTATGCATAGATTCATTGGTATGATCTATTTATAATGGAACATTTGGGAGTTTCAATGAAGCAACCTGTTGATTATTAAAATATTTCCTACCTTTTATAAAAATTTTAAATATATTTGGGATTGAGTTGGTGGAGGTGTAATGTGATATTATATTATATGAATATAGTGTTTTCTATAGGTTGGAGTTTGTGGTTATGTTTTGTTATAACCATAAGGTAAAAAATTAGCCTAAGATGTGGGTGAATTAGGGTGATCAAGTTTATTCATTCATTATATTTTTTATTATGGGTGTGTGATTGTATTACACACATTATCATGATCCAAATAGAGAAAATTTAAAGCTCCCTTATCCTCTTACTTTTAGGGATTTCATACCATCTTCCCTCTCAAACATATATCATAAGTATTTTCACTATTGTTTTTAGATTTGGAATATTTATTATATCATTAATATTTTAAATATTATCTATAATTTGTTGGTATAAATTCTGAATTAATTCAAGTGTTTTCAATTCACATAGAGTATATCTATATTTTCCAACTCATCTCTAGGAATCCTTATTATACCACTACCATTGATCTTCAAATCTCCATAATTTCCAAAACAAAACGGGTTTTCTTCATAATTATTCATAGTATTCAATAAGATTTCATTGTCAGTCTTTTTGTACTAAAATCCATTATATATTATCCATATGTTATTGTTTTATATCATCTTTAGTGACATTTTATCCAAGATAACCATTTCATCATCCTACATCTCCTTCCAAAATGGTTTAGGATGAGTAAATACATAATTGGTTCTCTCCTCTATATTTTTTTTTCATGAATTTTGATGAATTATTCCAAATTGTCAAATGAGGAAATTATATTCTCTAATGGGATAATATTAATCAATTTTTTTACATTATTCATGAATCTCAATAATTTTCTTTATTGTCATTTTTGTACAGACATAAGAATTATGCTTATAATTTTGACAGTTAAAACAGTACTCATAAAAAGAATTTCTTCTTTTCAATGTAGGATATGTTCTTATCCTATGTTATTGGATTCTGAGTAACTCACCATTTATATTCACACCTCATCAAAATATTTATTTATTGAACCAATTAAACATAAAATTATAACTCCATTAATGGTAATGTATTCTCTCTATCACTCTGTGTCTTCCTATTATTTGAATAGATTTTAGGTTTTTGGATAATTCTCAATGATTAGGTTTGAAAATAACCTATATCATTTTGATTTCATTTTTTCCCATTTTACTTTACTTACATATCATAGATTATTCAAACCCATATCTTAGTTTGATATTTACCATGTTATTGGATCTTTAAACATTAAAAAAATTCTCAAAGTTACTTATATATATTTCAACTATTTATTTAACTAATTCATTTTTAAAATTATATAATGGTAAATTTTTTATAGAGTATAAATATTTCAATTTTCCTCCAAATTTATCTTTAAAATTATGAATAATTCTTAAAGTGATTCAATTCTTTTCCCTCACTCTTAAATTCATGTGTTATGTTCACTGATCACCTTATCTTGTTACTCAATCTTAAACATGAAGCTAACTAATTCTTTATAATTTTCCTTCATAAAATCCTAATATTATATAATATTATTGATCTAAGTGATTTTGGATTTTATTTGGTAAATATATTTATATTATTATTTCAAAGATCTTACAATCTCCTTATTCTTCTTCCTTTGAATGACCATCTCCTTTAACACACCTTCGAGTTAAACTTTTAGATCAATAAATCCTTATTGTTGATATGCATCTTTTTTTTAATATTAGGACTTTTCCACCATTGTCATCATGGAATCCTTGAAATCTGATTTTAATGCAATTATAAATTCCACAAGGTAAAAAACGTCCCTTCTTATTTCTTAATCACAAGGTATATTCATTGAAACTTCCTTCTAAACCCATTTTTAGATTTTATATTTGAACCAGGGGAAAATATTTCTAGTTTCTGATAACATAAACTCCTTTTCTTTATCAATATTTCTTCTCATACACCTCATTTTTATGTGACCTAACTTTTCATAGTTAAAACAATCCAATGGTTTTTTTCCATCAAACCTAAATTTTCCATGTTTGAGCATACTCACCACAAGTGATAGAAATTCATCACCGATATCATATTCTTCTAAATCATGATTGAGATAAATAATATATTTTTCATTGAAAGATATTTCATTGGTTGAATGAATTGTTTATCTTTCCAGTTTATCACACATATCAAATTCTAATAAACTAATTATTAAATAAATAATCAAGTGAAAGCCCTTCCAAATTTCATTTATTATGTACTTATACCTTTGGATTGAACAAGTGGGGGAGTTTTCTTAATATCTTCTTTACAATCTATGCACCCTTTATTTCATTACCATGAACACATATGGATCCAACAACCTAAATTATTTAGTTGAAGAAACCCTTGATGTTTTTATTAGGAAATTGATTCATATTTTCAAATATATGATGAAATAATTAATACATTTCCACCTTGACCTTTTCAAATCCTTCATTAATATTGGATGTTTTATCTCATGTTTCATTTCAACATATGAAATCAGTTCTATGAATATTGGATTAAATAGTGTTCTGGATATTTTAATTTATGGGGTTTCATCACCATTGAATATATTATTATATATTTCATTCAAATACATCTTCACAGGATCACATGTATTCCATGAATAATAGTAGAGAAAAATTCCAACCCAAGATATGGAAGACGTGATCTCATGTGATTCTTCCAAATATGATAATTACAACCATAAAAGAGGTAAAATACCTTTACATTGATGACATTATCCATGTTAATATTATGAAAGTTTCTCTAAAAAATAACATTGTGGCTTTAATACCACTTATGGTAACTACAAGACCCAATTCACCCTAAAAGGGGGTGACTTAGGATGATCAAATTTATTTATCAAATGGATCTTGTTATCATGTTCTAATTAACACTTGAACCAATCAAATTAATCTAAACACATGCTATACCCAAATATTAAAATAAAATCCCAAGGACCTGTATTTGTTTTACTTGGTTCACCCAAAATAACCATGTCCAAAAAGTATGCACTAATAATTTTACTATATAATAAGAAATAAAAAAATCATTATTGAGAAATAATAAAGTTTAGGAATGAATCATGATTAAATTTAAGGTACACTACCTCCTCCTTTCTCTCCACTCATTTTTTAAGATAAAGAAAAGAAGAAAATATATCACATGTCATTTATAATGAAATTTCCAACATATAATCAATCACCAATTTATCTGGGTGTTTCTTTTTTACTTCTTTCTTCACAAGTGAATCCATATCTTCAATAACATGAATGTTTTTCATTAAATAAAATCTATATAATTTGAGAGATATATTTTTTACTCCTATTTTGTTTTGTTATCCCAATTCCCTTGTTTTTTATCCCAATTCCCTTGTTTTTTAATCCTTTAAAGAGAAACCATATTTTAATATCTTCACCAAAAACTCAAACAGGTTATGCCACATGTAACCTCTTGATCACTCCTTAAAACTATCCATAATGTGTGAGTAAAATATAGAATAACTTAATAGAATCTTCCAATATTTTAAAAATAATAAAACTTTAATAGTATATTATTATCTATAAAATCATAGTATAATAAGTATTTTTATAGTTTAATGAATTATAATTACTATATCTCTCTAAAAATTATGATATGATTGTTATTTAATATACTTGAAATTTTAAACATTTAAAAATGAGAAATTATCTAGATAAAGATGTTATAGTATAATAAATTACATTAAATTGAAATCAATGAATCCTTTATATAGCATGGGCTTTAATTATAGCATAAACTCTTGAGAATATTCCTTGACTCTGCACACGTATTTTGAAAAACTTTTATATGAAAAATTATTTCCTCATATTGTGACATGACTCATAATTCATAAAAAATAGACTTGACACATCTCAAATTGAGACATTATGTTGAATTGTGATTCATAATTCCTAACTAACATCCTTGAACTAATTCTTCATCCTTTAATCTTACATGACACTAATTATGACATATTAATTATATTTCAAAGTGTAATAATTTCTTTCATCAACCATCCAAAATCACTATGAATAATAATGGTGTAACCATATTACTTGTAAGTTCAACTAAATTAAAATAAATGGTTTTGAATAATAGTCAGAAGGTGATGTGTAGAATAACATGTTTGTGTTTTTGGTAATCTGATTAAAAAGATATATTTTAATGATTTTTAAAAATAGGGAATTGAGAAAACAATTCAAGAAAAAGGAAACGTTATAAATTTAATATTATAGAAATAATTTAATGTTATTACTAAATAAAAAGCACTTAATTAAATATCTAGATTCATTTATAAATTTGGTGTTTAAGATAAAAACTAAACTGAATTGGTGTATTGATTTGTTTTGTTGGAGCATTCATTATAAATCACCAGAGATTCATATTTATTGTTTCCCTATCTTAAAATAGTGACTAGTGAGATAGGAAAAAGTAGTGATACTTATATTTAGAAGTGATTCATTATTAAATTTTTAAAAAAATAATATTTTGAAACTTCATCAATGTATACTCCTTAGATATATCCCTTTCAGGTGAACAAAGTAAAAATACCCATTTTGTTGATATATGATTTATATATTTGGGAGTTGTGTGTATTTGGTTTGAATTGAGATGTTAAATTGTTATTCTTATCTTGTGAACAAGATATTTTTAATGAAAAAAATTTGATCTCCTTAATTCAATCCCTTCATAGGGTGATTTGGGACACTATGGTTGCAACACTTTTCAATATACTACAAAGTTAAACAAAGGGTTTATTATATTTTTTTATTGGTTTTTGTGATTGTTTTTTCATTCATGGTATCCTTTTAATTTATGATATTTCATGGAATACATAGTGGTTATAATAATTTATGATAATAGATATTCATATTGTTCACATTTTGGGGCATTAATTATTTAGAAATTAACTACATATGTGGGTAATGTCCCACATGAGCCTCAACCCAGTTAGTGAGGACTCCTTAAGTGTATCCAAGAGACTCAGGATCAAATCTAGGTGGGGGATAATTTCTAGGTACTATAGCATTATTGTAGCAGAGACTGTAGCAGGACTGTAGAAGGAACTATGTAGAACTGTAGTGAGAACTATAGCAGGTACTGTTTGGCACTGTAGCAGCTAGGAATATTCCCTCATTTGGGCCTTCAGGCCACTGATTTGGTCCTTGAGTACTTTAAGGCCTTCGGGCCACCCAGGCCTTCGGGCCAGTAAGGCCTTCAGGCCACCTTAAGTGCAGATGTATACCAGAAAACTTACGAGGAACAAGCATCATAAGGAGGAGGAGCAAAGATATTTCACCATAGTAAAAGCTAAATGGATTTCAAGAATGAGAGGGTATGGAACTTGACATCGTGACAAGCCTGTGCATGCATGGGAAAGCTAAGCTGAATAGCCATGCGAAGGTGGAGAGCTGATTTCACGATGAAGATACTGGGGAGGAGCAGTTCCAAGTAGTTAGTCTGGGTTGTATGTAATGTTTGAATCCTACAGGAAATGAATTCTACTAAAGACTACGAGCCATGTAATACTTCTGCCTACGGAACTTATAATGGTTCCACCTCACCCCTTGAAAGGTGGATTATCATAAATAAATAAAAATGAATGCCTTCGGGCCATTGGAGGTATAAGGGTATTGTCTTCCATATTTGAATATTATACTCCCAACACTAGTTTTCAACCTTAGAAATATTTAATTTGGGGTTGGGGTGCCTCTCTCATTCTCACAACCAATCCAGGGAGAGGTCGTGGTAGTAGAAGGCCTTGCTAACCCTTACTTTAATCCCAAATAATCTTATGATGTTTGATATCATATTCATTATTTTATCATGCTTTAGTCACCTATTTACGAAAACAAAACCTTGTTAAATCATCATACATTAAAACTATGAAGGAATATATTCACTTACATCAATTCCTTGATGATTTATTAATCCTTATTTCTTGTTCCCCACTTTCATTCCTCGTTCACCACCACTATATAACAAATAACACAATAAATTTGTAAGGACAAGAGAGAATGTATAAGTTTTTTGAAAAGTTTTTAGACCAAGATCCCCTTTTATAGATGAGAAATTATCCCTTATTATCAATTCCTATAATATAAATATCCCATAAATATGTGAAACCCCCTTAATTAGAGCTTTTAATTTAACAACAACAAACCACTTTGAAATGATTTATTCAACCAAAATTATAATACATGTCACCCAATTGACAATATGAATCATCCTCTTCAATCCTTGTTCAGATCACCCTCAAAATAAAAATAATATAGAATAATTAATTTAGAAAAATAATTCTATAAAAAAAATTAATAAATAAATTAGTCCCCAAATTATTTAAGCAATATATTTTATTCCAATTATTATAATAAAAAGCACACTACAGGGTAAAATCCAAATTTTAATTTAATGGTGCACACAAAAAATTTATTCTAGAACCTCCAAAAATATCAATTTACCCTTCATATCAAAAAATAACCAAAATACCTTCAAAACATTTCGTAGACTATGAGAATAAAAAATAAAAGTATATATGAATAATCCATATTTAAAAAAAAAACATATATACAATTCTACAAGTATATAACATATATATATATATATATTTAGCTAATAAATTGAATGGATTAATTAGAATAAATGCAGGATCATTTTAATATTTTTATATGTTTATGAAATGAGTTTAAAGTGATATTTTGAGAAACTCTTGTAAATAATATATAAAAAATAGTATTGTAATGTATATATAAATTTAAATAGATTAGAAACAAATTTTTTGAAGGACTACTTATAAATTAATTATAAATATGAAAGAGAGATAGAGATGATTGAAACATTAAACTAATTAATCACTTTATATCCTTATAAAGAAAAATCATTAAGAACTATAAGGTTTATTGAAAGTATATATAAGAGATATAAATAGGGAGAATGTGACTATGAGCCTTGTAGTGAAGAGAAATTGGGTGAAGATGTTGGTATTTATGGAAATGATTGTAAAATATTTAATAATTTTGACAAATAGACTTTAAAAAACTAGATTATGGAAAATTGCATTAAAATGAATCACATATGGTATTAGATCATGTTTTATAAATTTATGACTTAGTTTTTTTTATTTAAAATACTTATACAAAAAATACAATTTTTATATTATTTTGACTTTTTTAATACTGGTCCTAAAACAATTAGATTATTGTATTCCGATATGAACCTTACTATTATTAGGTGATTACCCTCAAGGAACTCTCATCCACAAAACACGATCATAGGAACATGAAATTATTACAACCCAACCACATATATGAATGGGTAAAGGATCACGTATTATAGTAAGTAATTCCCTCACATTCACATATATGATCTTTTAGTGTTCTTTGTCTCACCAAGGCACACCATGATAACAGTTACCTAAAAATTACTCATCCAACACTAGTATAATTTTATTATTCTTAAAAATGATGTAATTATTAGAAATTTTCATTTCCTAACCTCACCATGAATCTTACTAAGTCAGTGGTGAGATCAATAGTGACCCCTGAAGATCACCTCCAATAGGCCACATGGTGACAACTAGCACCAATGGTATAAAATTTACTTAAAGGGAGAAATTACATTTTTATCTAAAAATGAGAACCCTTATCAACATCAAAAAACCCAAACATTGAAAAATAGCTATATAAAACTAACAATTGATGAAGTGTTATACAACCCAAATAGATAAGTGAGTCTAAGCTTTTGATAAAACTAAAACCACATTCCTCAACATACTAAACATAAAAGTGAAAAATTGTTACTCTTTTGAACTTAGATAACAACCATGTGACCTAAGCTAATATAACACAGTAAAATATCTAAATTGATACTAAAAATTGGAAATAATAATATTAGTGGTGAGTATATAACAATACTCAATATTTTCCACCCAAAAAACCATCATGTTTATGTGAATGAATCTTAATAAATACTTTGTTAATGAAATAGGAAAAAAGATAACCCAACCTATACCAAACTAAAACCAATATACAAACAATCCATGTTCTTTAAATTATAATAGATACATCCCACCCAAGATTCATCATCAATAAAACCACATTATTCAAAATCCATTAACTTTCCATTCCAACAACACATCCCACAAGACTTTCACTAGGGTTTATGACATCGTGATACTCAAAACTGCCACTAAGCAATCTCATCAATGATCTATCACCATAACACTCAAGTCACGATAGATATATCTGAAGATCAACATTATCACTTACTATGAAATGATTTAACATTACATATTATTTTAGATGACAAAAAATCCCACTAATAGTTTCATAATTCCACTATTTCCCAACTCTTCGAAGTTAATAAACTCATATAATTCTTCAATAATTATTTTAATAAATTTAGATCCTTGGTGTTCCATAGAACCATTTTTTATCTCAATATCCTTCATATCCATTAAGAGTTCATATATCACACCATATAACTAATCATATTAGTTTATTATAATTATCATGACCCTCCAGTAATTTCACCCATAGCAGTCATAAATCATTCCAACAATTTCTAGAGACCATTCTACACTTGTAACACCATAGATCAACCTATTATCTTAATCACACATGACATAATCTCAAATGGATACCTCCATTATTCATTATAGGTATCTATGTGGTGTTGTACACCATTTCCACTAGTTCTCCCATACTTAATCACACTATAAGGGTGATTGTACATCGAATCTCATTCTGAATCCCATAAATTATCTCTAATAAGAAGTAAAAATTAATAATTTTGAGACTCTATAATGATATCATTTCTGATAGATTATCCATAATCTTTTAATATGTATGTCTCATATTCCTTCAATGTTTTATCATGCCTAAATAATAACCATGAACATCACATGGTTAAACCTAGATCATAATATACCTGAATGGCCCGGAGGCCTTCATTTTTATTGATTTTTGATAACCCCTATTTCAAGGGATGAAGGGGAACCCTTACAAGGCCTGTAGGCTCAGAGATTACATGGCCTGTAGGCTTAGGAGATTACAAGACCCAAAGGTCTTAGGGAATTAAACCAGACTATCTAAGAGGAACTGACCCTCACTATCATATGAATCATTGATAGTAGCTCTCCACCATTTCATGACCGTCTGGCTAGGCTTCCCGTGCAAGCACTGGCTGGTACCGATGGTATAGTCATACCCTCTCATTATAACAATCCATTTGGATCTTCTCTAGTGAGTGCACCTATTCTGAATCCTCTTCTGGGGATGCTCCTTTTTTGTAGTGTGTCTGGGCCAGCATTCATGTGGCCCGAAGGCCTTGGGGTGGCCCTAAGGCCTTAAGGTGGCCCGAAGGCCATGAGAATCAATTGGCACGAAGGCCTTGGGTGGCCCGAAAGCCTTTTAGGACCTGAGGACCAAACCAGTGGCCTGAAGGCCCAGATGGATGAATAGTTCTGACTGCCACACTACCGAACACTGCCTGCTACAGTACTACTACAGTAACCCGAAAATATGCCTCCACCCAGATTTGATCTCGGGTCACTTAGATGCACCTATCGAGTCCTCACTAACTGGGCTGAGGCTCATGTGCACATACCATATACCACATATATACTCTAAACAATCTCTCTAGTATCCACCAAGTAAGAGAGTGTTTAATGTAATAGTCTCACAAAAATTCATAACTAACGTCATTGTCAATTGAATAATATTCATTAGTAGGTATACAATCTCATACAACACTACTATATTCCAAAAATAATGGACCATGAATAATTTCCCACCAGTTAAGGATCACATTCATACTAATCAAATTATATATTTCACGCATGTAAATCACATATCACATTAAGCAACTTTTGTGCATTAAATCCCATATATTCCTGGGTAATTTTCTACATGCCTCCACTAACCTGAATCTTAGTTTATCGCATATATTAAAACCAATATAAAATAGAAATAGGAAAATTTCCATATTATTATTTTTATACACAAAATTAAAACCAATTTTAGTCTTATATCATTATTATTATGTTCTCTCACTTAGTATATCAGCCACACACCCCATTACAGCATATAACTCAAGAAGAAACACCTATGATTCCATCTCAAATACTCAAGGAAATACATATTCCATATCACACATCTTAAGGCTCTCATCCACATCATGTATCAACATACCCAAAACACCCCCATTAGAATGTCATCATGGTCAAATTAGTTAGGTAATGTACCACTAATAAGTTATTTTGGAAAACAATGAATAATTTATTGTTGAAATTTTAAATGATTGAAGAATATTTATTTTTTGAATGCTATTTCCAAAATCACACAAAATAATTCACATGTTAAATGAACCTACATTTCATGTATGATTTATGTAAACTCATGTCTTGCTACCACAAGTTAAGAGTAAAATAATAAGCTGCAATAAAAAACATCATACTTTGTTAAATTGAACTCAAATGTAATAATGAAAAGTAATTACCATAATCCCAACTCCTTGGTAAATTTTATTTCCAATCAAATGTGTATTTTATATGAAAAAATAAAACATCAATTAGAAGTTTTAAATATTCATATATCCATATACCATGTCCAAAATTGTTAAAAAAATAAAAACAATCATATGAGATACTTTTATTACATCTTGACATAGAACTTGACCATGTGACTATAGTTGTGATGCCACATGACCTTAGGCCTGACTCCCTCTGTTCTTGAGGCTATAGATTAGTGACATGATTCAGATAATTATTCCTTGAGATATTATATCCTTAGTATCATCATATTAAATAATTAAAAAACAATAATAAAATTTATAAAATAAATATTGATATCACACATATCATATAATCAGGTGTTCTCATAGCCACCTTGAAGGTCGATCTTTACCCGTTCTGACCAGTGCTGATATATTTGGATAAATTTTCCCATGGTCTAAAATCATAATTAAGGTATTTATACCGCATAATAGTTGAATCTATAGTTTTATGGATTTTCCCAATGTATGTTACTGAACAACTTCAATTTGGGTTGGTCCATAATGTCCAAAACTGGTCTCTTAATTGTAGGTTGACAAGGAACCCAACCCTAGGAATAATAATTAGTATTAAAGTTCAACATGATGACCCAATAAAGATAACTAAGATTCAACACTATATGAAAACACACATAATTCATAAAATAATATGTAGTTCCACATGATGGAAAAACTAATAATATACAAAATATAATAATATATTGGTTGATATCTTACCAAGTCTATGAAATTGAATATCAAGTCATTTGTTGGTATCCCAAATAGTCTAGGGAATAGAATATCGAGTCACTAGAAGAGAACCCACCCAAACTAGGGTATCAAATATAACACATTCGGTATGAAAAAAACCTATCTAGTAAAATATAATATAAATCCACTGGATGAAAAAAATTCCAATCTAGGGAGTGAAATATCTAACCACTAGAAGGAAACATGACTATCCTCGGAGGAGAATAGATCGAACCAATGGAGAGAAACACACCCCATCTAGGTAATCCTTTAAACATCATCAACTAAACCTACAAATCCATCACTTTTTCAAGTCCTAAATAGTTGAATTTTCATGATCATCTTCCCCTTTGTCCAGTTAGTGGATATCCTTATTTCTATCTAGTAAAACAGGGAATCAAATATCACACCACTTGTTGAAAAACTATTATTCAAGGAAAGAGAATATGAATCCACTAGATGGGAAAATTTACAATACATTGACTGAAATGTAAAACTAAAAGATGGTAAAACACCCATACTTAGAGGAGCATATATCAAAGTAATGGATAGAAACACACCTTTTCTTTTTAATCCTTTAAACATCATCAACTATACTTAAAAATCCATCAATATTTCATGTCCCAAATAGTTTAATTATTGTGCCCATCTGTACCTCAGGACAATCAATGGATATCCCTATTTCTAATTAGGGAAGTCTCGTGATCAAGATATGATTTATAAATTCAGGTTTTTGGTTCAAATTATTGCAAGTTGGGTGGATCTATTACATATATACATATCGTGGGTTATAATTAACATTAGTTTCTAGTATCATCTTTATGATGTATTGATAATCATGATGTGTGTTTGACATTGTGTTTATATTTTTAAACCCACTCTTTACATTATAACTATTTTGTTTCTCAATTTTTTAATATGATCATGGTAAAACATTTAATTATTTGAAAGTAACCATATTTAAAAAAAAGTGTATGTTTTATTTTTTATGATCTACACACCATCATGTGTGGTTTGGTTTATGAATTTATGGTTATAGAATCTTGGTGATATCCTTAGAGTAAATTATGCCCACAGCCTACATATATAATTTGGCTTGTGGATACCATATTTTACATGATGTACATGGTATAAATGAAATATTCATTTTGTTGGTTTTATATAGGTGTTCTTTGGGATCTATAGTGATGAAAATATAAATTATGTAACTATAGTTCACAAAAATAAAGGTTATTTTCTAATTTTTGACATGTATTGATCTATTTTAAGGATATATCTTATAAACGTCTACATCACCCATATTATCTTATCTACTATTATATTTGAATATCATGTACAAACCTTTATTAAATTTTATTAGTAATTCCATGTATGGATATTTATATTATGTATTCCTATTATTGGGTTATATTTTATTTTGTTTTTTTAGTTGACTTTTATATAAATATTTTCTCTTCATTTTTCATGGAAAGCAAAAAAAATGGAGGATTCATTATATATTTCTATTCAAAATATATTGTTTAATTTTTAGGTCATATATGGGTTAGATAATTTTGTAAGGAGATGGTTTATATAGTCAATACTTGGGCCACAATATGGAGACCAGGAATTCAATTTAGGTTATTTGGAATACTAAAATAGAAATCTATATAGGATGACCCCTAATGGTTTATTAAAAAATGGTATTAGGGACCTCTTTGAGTATTTTATTTAGGGATCCAGTTATATATAATATATCATTGTTATAACTCAAGGTGTAGGTTATAAAGATTTGTTTGGAAAACACATTTTGGGAACAATACTTGATTTTCAATGGGATGTAAAGTATTCATATTGTGATTTAATTATATATTATTTACGGAATATTATGTCTTAAACTGATATTATTCTATATTATATTAAGGTACTATGTATTTTTTTCAGAAATTTCTAGTTTTGGAGTGAAAGATGAAAGAATTTAATGTTGTATCGTCTCCATGTATAGACTACAGACCATAAAATGGGATGATGAATCTCACTTTGAGAAATATAACAGGGGTTTTTAAAGATGGAAACAAGGTCATGGGACCATTAATCCTCAACCATGAATATTGAAAACCCTTTTATATTATTATAATTTCTCTATCTTTTATTGTGTGTCAACCTAATTGATATTTATCAATTTTTTGAGATGACTTTAGTAAACTTTTAGTATATATTTAAGTTATAATTTTTAGGTTTTGATTTATTTAATTTGTTTTTAACATATATATTTTTTGTTAAAATTTATTATTTTTTAATAGTGCTATGTCTCCTAGAAGTTTGTTAGATTAATATTAATAGGGATATGTATATAGGTTTCCATATTAAATTAAATTATTGATCCTAAGCTGGTTGATTTATTAATCCACACAATCTATATTTTTTGTACAGAATCTAATAAATATATATTTCATGGAATGGATCATTACCAAAAGTTTAATCAATATAACTTTATTGATTTTCAAAGAGGTCAAGAACCCCAAGAGGCAGAAGAGTATACAGAGAAGATCAAATAGATCTTAAAATTTATCCAAAAACTTGAAACCTAAAAGGGGAAGAATTTCTTTTATATGTTGGAATTATTAATTACGAAGTGATGAGATATGGTTGTGCAACACAAATTTCATGAGGATCTAAAATGGGATTGTTTTAAGTACTTGATCAATATATAATTCTATCACAAAATTTTAAAGATTATTACAGAAATGGAATTATTAGATCATCAATAAGGGAACCACTTATGGGTAGAATGTGAAACAAGTTTACTGAATTGATTCTATTTTATCTCGTGATTATTTCAAATGACACTTTGGAATCTCACCTCTTTAAAATGGGATTGTGAATAGATATCAAATCCATGGTTCTTATTTTATATGTGAAAAAATATGATTATGTGTTCAATATATAAATGATATTTTATATTTTACAATTCAAAATAGTTAAAATAGGTTACCTTATTGGAAGAAGTGTGAGGGAGAAAAAATTTGTGGTGGTGAATGTGACAAGAAACCATTTGACACCATTTTATTGGTTTCATATGGATGAAAACTATTAGTATTTTATCAGTGTTGTGAACAAGGTCATAGATGGAATTATTATCATAAATACCTATAATTGTTACATTAGTGTGTAATTTTAGGACAACTTTAATTTTTTTGAAGCATCCCTCTCAATATATTATTACATATGGCTTGACTAATTTGAAGGTCTCATTGATTCAGGATGATGTATTTAAGGTAGGAACATCTCATTCTTAAAGGGTTGGAGGATGGAGTTAAACATTATGAGGTAAAATTTAGATGTGTAGAGTCTCGTATCCTTGTAGAACCCTCGTAAAGTTAAATTGGCAATGGAAGAGTTGAGTTTATCTCAATTTACACATTGTCCAAATGGAATTGATATTACAAAAACGGATGAAGTTCTCTCAGAATCACCATTTTATCCAATGTTGTGGTATTTCAATGACCTCTATATTAGAGATATGATTTGAATAATTTCTTTATAATAATTTTATCATGAGTTTGAATTTTTTTATTTATTCATTGGAAAACTACCCATGGATTCATTGGAATCAAATTAGAGTTGAATTGAAATGTATTGGAATGAAATGATTAATGTTTTGATATAGATATCAAACCAGGATGTGAAGGAGATGATAATTCTATAATAAGTCCGAGTTAATCTAACATATGTAAATAATTTAACTGGAGAGAGAGGATAGGGACCTTATGTTATTCCTATACAAAAATTGTTTAATCTTACCTGAGCCCGATCATGATGGAATCAGGTAAGTTTCACCATTGTTATTATTATTTGAGGAATTAGTTAATACTAGGTGAGAGCTATACTAAAAAATTAATCTTACATAAGGAAGGAATTTATGGAACATGAGATGAATCACTTTGAAATAGAGATTATTACAACATAATGATGCATTAGAGAAGATAATAAGAAGAGGAATGGCACATGAATACCTCCCTTGGAGAATTCAGTGTTTCACTATTTTCAGGATTAAGTGGATACTACGCCAGGAACCAGTAGTCCATACATAAATATGTGGTAAATAAAATAAAATCACACCATAGTGAAGGTTACATGATGCAGTGAGTTTAACTACAAAAGATTAGTGGATATATTATTCTATATAATTTTATATTACCACACTACAATCAATTGTCTATGTTATAAATCCAATCAAATATATATTGAGATACTTTTACGTCTATGGGATTAAATCATCCATGTCTTTAAAATCTAAGGATCACACCACCTGTATGGGATTCATGCCAAAATTCTTGTAATGCCTATAAAAAAACAAGAAATCCACCTTGAAAACTGTATTTTAAGAAACAAAGAGAGATAAGTCTATTCAGTGAGAATTCTAAGAGGGATTCAATATGATTTTGAGGAGGAGAATAACGGTGAAAACCAAGTACAAATTTTGGAGGCACTTGAGCCATGAGATGTAGAGATAATTCAACTTATTTACACTCATAATTCATCTTGTAATTGGATTTCAATAAAATATTATTAATCTTTTCCTTTTTCCATTAATAATAAATTGTATTCATGGGTAGTAGGATTACATCCACTTAAACCCAAGGATTAGAGACCTGATAATATGGGTGATTAAACCTTTTAAAAACCCCTATGTCCCTAGGTGTTCTTTCACACTTATTTTCTAATCATTGCATCATCCCATCCCATCACTAAAATTTATATTTTTACACACTAATATTTGATACAAATAATATTTTATAAAATTTATAGTTGATGTTTTCAAGAAAAATTAATTCACACCCCTTTCATTTTTGGTATATTATCCCTTTGGCCTAACAAGTGGTATTGTAGAGATATTTCTTAAGTATATTTTTCAATAATTTGAACATATAATTTATTTTAATTGTTTTAAAAAATGTTCATGAGCACCAATTATAGGTATTATTCCGAAAGATGTAAATTTTTCCTAAATATATATATCATTGATCGACAAGATCCGTGGAGTATTTGAATTTTATAAATAATAAGGCAGTTCCTATGTGTTATTGAAAGGGGTTATATATATGGAGAGAGGGGATGGTTCAATTTTCTCTATCACTCAACCTGGATAAACATTTCAACAAAGGGGACAGTGTCAATATTACAAAAAAAGGAATGACCTACACTTTTCTTGACAAGATGAATATAAAAGTTTACAGTAGAGTCCACAATGAGTTACTCTCATCACCCAGAGAGAAAGAGTTTAAATGAGTAATGGTAATTAAGATAATAAATATAAAATATAGAAAAACATTGTAATATATTTAAGGAGACATGAAGGTGAAATATTTTCATTTATAAACATGTTAGTATCAATTCAATGTTATCTGAAAGGGAGAAGATGAATCAATGGATGAATTATTCATTTGAGTGAAAAGTAGTGAACTTGATATGAAAATATGGTGATAAATTTTAATATTACACCATAATTAATTAGATAATGAGAATAATCCAATATAAATTTGATGTGAAGATTTCAACCCTTGAAAACCAATACTTTGATGAGTGGACCATCCAAAAAATCAACAACGTTTTGATTTCCTTTGATATGAGAAGAGGAGTTACCTTAAGGGTATAATGAAAATCATAATTGTATATCCCATTGAAATCAAGAAAAAATTTAAAACATTTTGAGTCAAAGATATCTCATATGGAAGAAATTGATATTAAAAATGATTCCATGGACTTTGACGATTTTATCTATTTTTTTCTCAAAAGGTATGTAGTGAGGTAAAAGTAAATATTGAGGACTCCTTCTATATAAATTCTTTAATTGTAGAAATATTGGCCACTTTTCAATATGTTATCCTAATAATAAATAATAATAGAAGCGGGATGATCAAACCAAAAGATCATCATGGAATAACAAGTTGTATAGAAAACACAACAGAGGAAAATTCATGGAAGGGAATGGAAAAACCAACAAAACAAAGTACAAAAATCTTATCTTAAAAAGTAAATCCATATATTGCGATGAGTAAAGTGAAAGATAACATGAAGTATCATAGGGTAAAAATTAAAATTACTTTCATAAATAAATCAAATCAACCCAAATATCCCTTGAGTGAGAAATAAGAAAGGAGTATTAAAGAAAAAATTAGTGATGGGGAGACACAAAAATAGTTTTAACTATGAGTGAATATCATGGTGTTCTTGAAAGAAAATATGAGACTTGAAAGAAATAATTTCATTAAATATGAAAAATTTTCATTAAGAAAAATACCTTTATGAGAAAAAATAAATATATTTATGATATTGAAACTGAGTTGAAATGAAATATGAGAGGTATTACTAAAATTATTTATGATAAAGTCAAAATTATTTAGATAACTAATAAAAATTTCATTTCCAAGAATGAGGAAGTAAATGTTATTAATTCAAAGCTAATTGAAGGTAAAAATTCCATGATAAAATCCAAATATGTGAAGTTAAAAATTTTAATATAGTAAGTTAGAGAAAGTTATAAAATAGTGTAGGAAACTATTGATTATTATTGGGAGCTTGGTGATTATCTTGTGGTTCCAATAAATTTTTTTAGACACTTAGGATTACACTTTCCGCAATGGTAGTAGTGAACATATAAATAAAACTGTTATTTTTTCATCTAAAGAAGATACACTCAATGCCAAATTAGTGATGGTACTAAAAATACCAAAGGTGAAGAGTTAAGGGAACATAAGGTTATAGAGACCAATCTTAATTTCAAGGTCAAGGTAATAGATAAGTTTCCATGAATTATAATATTTAATAACCATAGTGCACATCAAATCATAATTGAGGAGATTTTAAAGATCAATTTTTTATGGATGATATTTCACTTTGAGGGAAGATGTGGGTGTTTTAGAGTATATGAAAATAAATCCTATGCATACTGGATTATTCATTGACTCTATCAATTGAATATAGGTGTTGATTTGGTGGGGGGCGTGGGGGTTGTAATCCAGAAATTCATAAATTCTATAAAAAACTAAAATAGAATGTCAAAATTTAAAATTATTTTATCCTGAGGAAACCAATGGAAGGTTTAACCAACTTAGAAATGTCACCAACATGTCTCTTACCATTATATCAGAATAATTGAAGAAAACACAATTGAAAATATATTTATAAAAGTAACAATAAAAACATGAAATATAATTTCAGGTATCCAATAAGGCTATTGAGAATAGAGGTCTTGGATACATGAGAGTTCTTACTCATTACACATTATTAGAAAAAATTCTTTAAAAAGACATCCAATAGCATGATAGAGGCACTATAGCTTTTAGGAATGATGGATTGATTAATGTGTATGGAATTGGATTCACCAAGATTAGTAAGAATAAATCTAGTTAAATTATCCATTTCAGTGGTTTTAGGCAAAATCTTCATAATGTTTCTCAACATTTTTATAATAGGGATAGAGTTATATTTTTTAATAATTAATGTGTAATAAAAATATTGAAGGATTTAATGATTAAATTAAATGGGTACTGAACAAATTTAAACTTCTTTGAAATTTTTAATGATTAACATTCATGTTTCTTGAGTATAATAGAGGAAAATCAGATCTATAAATGAAGATTTTATAATATAGAGAAGATTAATATGGATAATAATATCAAATATGATGCTATGATAAATATACTAAATCATACTGATGAAATACTTAACACATATTATATAAGTCACAATGTAAATATGTTGAATAAGAGTTGTAATTAATTGAAAATAAAATTC
The DNA here is from genome assembly GCA_963277665.1 of Viscum album. Lineage (NCBI taxonomy): Eukaryota > Viridiplantae > Streptophyta > Magnoliopsida > Santalales > Viscaceae > Viscum > Viscum album. The sequence goes on along the minus strand of OY728162.1, from coordinate 189,885,545 downwards.
ATGAAACCTATTATATTGAACCCTCATATGTGTGTGGACTGATGAGCTTTTTGTCAACTAATTAAAATAAGTTTTCATGATTTTTTAATGATTTTACTTATATGACTTATGTTTGTTATTACTATTAAATCACAATATCTTGAGAATATTAAATACATTTGAGGGATTTATAAGAACCAAAAAGGGTGCATTATTAAAAAGATTCTAATTTTATTGTTAATGTAAATACAAGAATGAATACTTTTAGGCATACCATGAGAATTATATAATAAGGAATTAATATATTGCTCCATACACACCATAATAAAAATTAATGGTTTATAGGTATAATAAAATATTAGTGGACAAAGGAAGAACAATGTCATTGGATCATGGAACCTTGTAATTATTTTAGATACAATCGATAATTGTAGTTTTCTACATTCTGAATTAGTGCCCACTATAAGAAAATTTGATCAAGAAACCATATGAGTTATAGATTAGGATGAATTAATGCTTGAAGAACATAAATATTTTTTACACCACATGTTATATCATGATAAACGAAAATCATTATGGAACATTGCATTATAGGAAATATGAAAGAATATGTTTTGGGTATACATCAAGTTGAAGATGTTATTAGTGATACAATATGAATTTGACAAATTTAATTGAAATATATGATGTCATTGTGTAAGATAATAAAATTAATTCATTATCATCATAGACCATTTATGATATCATTAAATAACCCCTTAAAAAGTGAAATAAATAGTATAAGTAAATTTTTGGTATTCCGGTTTATTTTCATATTTCTTAATATGATTATAAAAATTACAGTAATGATGGAATCCCAAAGAAATAAGTTTATAAGAGTTAAAGAATTAGAAAATATGTTGATATTGAAAATATAAATATAGATGAAAAAAATGGATACAAACTCAAGGAATTATGAGAATAAAAAATAACACCAACTTTAATTCATAGGTTGAACCAAGGCATATGAATAAGGCCTTACAAAACGATCATTAGATTTTATAAATGGAAGAAGAGATAAACTAGATTGAAAAGAATAGAACCTGAGAATTGGTGTCATTACCTAAAGATAAAAATATGAATGGGATAAAGTGATCTTTTTAGAATAAGAATAATGTGGAAGGTGATGTAGAAAAAACCAAATTTCATTATGTTTTCAAAGGATATTCTTTAAAATTGGGTATTGATTTTCATGTGAAATTTTATCAAGTTTCATGTTTAAAAACTAGTTGAACTTTTCTTATGATTTTTTCTCAATGAAAATAAACGTTTTCCAAATGGATATCAAGTACGCATTCTTTAATGGTGATCCTAAGAAGGAATTCCATTTTTAATAAACAAAATGGTTTATCCTTATCAATGATGGTTATTAAGTGTGAATGACAAAGAAGGCATTTTAAGGGCACAAAAAATAACCCAATGCATGTAATTAGAATCTGGATAATAGATTATGGGTCTTGAATTTCATGAAATTCATGGTGGATTCAAATAATTATGTTAGGGGATATAATATAAACTCACTCATTATAGTCGTGTGTATCGATGAAATAATTTCTAAAAAAACAAAGAGAAATATTTTGAGGATCTTTCTATATAAATTAGGTTACATTTTCAAATTTCAATGATTGGTGAGTTGAAATTATTTTTGGGACTATATGTTTTAATTCAGTAAATTTTATCTATCTCCCACTAGATAACCATTCTTATGAGTCACTCAAATATTTTTCAATGGAGGAGTCATTAAAGGATTCCAACACTATAAGACATGGGAATAAGATTCCATTAGATGATTATGGAATGAGAATGAGTCAAACATAGTTCTAAAGTCTAATTGGAGTATTACTCTATTTGATTACATCAAGACCAATAATTGTGTTGGTGGCCACACTTTGTGTATGATTCCAAAGAAACTCAAAGGAGTCTCTTCTTATATAAGAAAAGTGGTTCTTGAACTATATCAAATTAACTCTTGATTATGTCCTAATATATCATAAAAATAAATCCCTATATCCTTACCACTATATAGATACAAATTGCACATGAGATATTAAATATCGAAAGTATACTTCTAGCAGTGCATTCTTTATTAAAGGAAGATCGGTTGCACGGAACTCCAAGAAGTTTAATTATACCACTCTTAACACAAATTAAGATAAATATGTTTATATATAAAAATAAACAACTCAAATGAGATTTTTAAAGTCAAATATTTATGAAATGAGACTTTATTTTGAATACCTATTACTGATTGAGTGTGATAATGAAAGTGAAATCAGTTTTTAATAGAAACCATTGAAATCATATTGACATAAAGGAAAATTTCAACATTTACAAGGTGGAGTATGGTGAGATCCCAATTGAATATATTTAAACTATAGATTAAGACACAAATATTCTATTGAATCCCTTATCCAGGGATTCCTTCCATCACTTCAGAGTGTTGTTGGGGGTTTATTCTTCAGCAAATCCCTATAATTCTTTTATAGTTTCTCTATATATTTCATTATTTTTCTTTAATCATAAAAAGAGGAGAATAAAAAATGATATATTCTTGAAAATTGGGAGAGAATATAGTATTATTTTTCTATGATCATTAAGGTTGATAGGATCTGATAATTCTTCCAAACCAACAGCAGTGTTAGGTGTTGGGAACTAATGTTTGGATAAGTGTTATTGTGTTTATTTTCATGCTTCCAATAAACACAGGTGGTGATGATCCTTTTGAGAGATTGAATCTTATAAACCCCTCATAAATTTGAACTGAAATGGGGATGAATTGATCATAATTGAGATAAATTCATTATGGAATTTATCTTACACTGTGGGATAGAGTTCTCTCACAATCACTATTTTATGCTACGAAGAGGTGTTTAGATGACCCTTGTATTGAAGGAATATTATTAATTTTTTATTCAATGTAATTCATTAATTATTTTGGGATATTTTCAAATTTTATTCATTGGAAAAAATCTCATGGATGAGTAGTAATCACTTTAGAGTTGAGTAGAAATTCATAAAAATAAAATCAGTAAAGTTTAGTTTCACATTTCCAATTATAGAGTAGTGTATTTGATCATGCCACAACTGGTCTGAGTTAATTAACATGCAGAAAGAATTTACATGATATGAGAGTGATGGATACCTATGTTATTACTAATTATAAATGGTTTAATAACATATTATATAGATCACACCACTATAATGACCCATGTTTTTTCCATATTGTAATTTTGAGTAGAAATTTGAAATTTTTCAAGATGCTTCTTTATAAGGGTTAAAATGGAAATTTTCTCCTAGAATATGATCTTAGATATTATTTTTTTACCACTCCATCAGTAATATTATAGGGTGCTTACCGAAGGAGTTTATTTTGGTATAATTCTGATCCATTTGATTTTAGTGGAATAATTAATATTAAATATTTAATAAAATAAATATTAATTTATTTATCATAGGTTCATTAGGACATATATTTCGAGTGTATAATCAGACCGAGACTCCATCTACTCCATTCAGTCTAGAATGGGGGTTTTTTCCTAGGTAGGTCATAAAATCATTTTAGGCACCAGGCCAGGCTGGGCCGGGCTGGGCCCCCTTTTCCTTTTCCTTCTCATTTTATTTTTCTTTTCCTTCCTTTTCATTTGTTTTATTCTTTTCCTTCCTTAGATTCTCACATACACCCCCATGGGGATTTTAATTCATCATAAGACTGATATATAAAGTTATATGGAGAGAGATAAAGTTAGATGCATAAAGGTAGATATCGTTGTGGATCTCAGGACATGCTATATCGTTATGTGACAACTGTGGATTGTATAAATGGGGGAAGATATGGGTGATTCTTCCAAAAGGTAATAAATTTTTATGTTTTTTCATAGATATCCATATATTTACCATTTTATACTTATTAACTATTATTATTCTTGATTATTCCCCCTTGTAGGTCGATCAATTTTTTTGGGTGAAAATAGGGGTTCCACACGATTTAAGGGATTCCCCATTCCAAAATTCAAATGGAATGACGTGTAGTTAAAGAACACATTCCATGTGTTCTTACTATTTAGGGGATATTATCTTTTAGAATTTGACATTTTGTATGGGATATACATGCCTTGTACTGGGACTTATCCATGTTGCTGAGTACCTGGCCAAACATCCCATTTAAGGGCACATAGTCATGTTGATTACCTAGCTACACCCTATGTGGGTGGAACATTTTGTAAAGGTGCATGAAAAGGATATATAAATATCCAATACATGTGATATAAATAATAAGGTATCATGTATAGGGTACACTCCATGATCATTATGAACACATTGTGTGTATGGTCTTTGAAATTCCTTGTCTGGTTGAGGTACATGCCTATGTGGGATTTGGGAGAGAACACCATGTATTGAGTATACACATTATATACTACACCTTTCCACCATTTGGGGGGGGGGTGTTTAAAATTTACACATCGGAGTAAGAATTCGACACATTATTAGTCCATCCTGAGTATCTTTTTGTATAGATCATAATGGTATAACTCTTGAGGTGTTTTAAGGACTCCAAGGTGGAGTTCCAGGATTTTCTATAAATAGTGAGGTTCTTCCCCCGATAATCAAATATATTAGTCTACTAAGAGTTAATCCTTTTTCTAGTATGATACATGAAATATATCTCTTGAAATATTCTTTTGTAGCTTTTCCCTTGAGGATTTATCCATTGTGAGATTTCCCTTCTAGTATAGGAGGTCATGAGGTTATTTTTTTTTCAAGGATCCCCGGTAGGATTCCTCTACTAATGTTTCATCCTAGAGGATCCCATGTAGGATATCTCTATATTTCCCTCTTACCAAGGGTCTCCTACAACATTATTTCACTTAATGATGACTTAGGTAATACCATGTAGCATACATTTACCCATATAATATTCTAAGGATCACATGTAGGATGCCTCATCATACTTACTCTATTATTGAGGGTCCCCTATAGGATGATTATTCTTATGTAATGTTATGTGGATCCCATGTTGGATTCCTATATTTACCTACAATTTGAGGATACCATGTAGTATTCCTCATTCTACCTTATTTTTTGAGGATCATGAGTTGGATGCCTCTTTTGTGTTATTACTTGAGGGTCCTAATGTGTGCCTTGATGTTTGATCATCCCAAAGCTAGTACATCGGGTTTGGGTAGATATGGTAGTGGGTGTCACCTTAGAACCCCTGCCGAACTTATAAGACCATTTTTTCAATGTAAATAGTGGGGGGTTATGTGTTTGGAAACCCTCACTCCATACTTATACCTTCACATGTTTACTGTTGATGTAGTGTTGATTACCAGAGGTTCTTCCTAGTTGCTGAATGATGAGCCCAATGCGATGTGTATTCCTTTTTATTTGGAATTACTAGATATATTTGTTGGTATCAGGATTATAAGCCATATTATTTCTCATATTTAATGTCATACCCAATGGTACTTCTAGGGATTGGGCTATTGAGCCTGTATATTTGACTATTATATTATTGGGATTTTAAAAGGTATTTCTTGGGATCTAACTTTTGAACCTATGATTATGATATACATGCATGAAATCCCTAGTAGTGATACTCATGGATGATTACATTATCCTTAGTGATGAGGATAATTATTCTCTCCTTTGATTGACATGTGGTGAGGATGATTAAAATCTCCTTGATCTGATTATACTTGTGGATGATTATGATCTTTTGAGTGATAGGGATGATTACACTATCCCTGATCAATTTATAGGCCATGGTGATGGACATGGCATATCACATCTTTGGACACTTGTGGCTAATTACAGTCTCCTAATTTTCTGGGATGATTCCACTCTCTATAATTAGAGACATCAATGGGTGGGTATGTTGTCTCACCGATGATCACTCCTTATAGTTTTCCTAAGGGCCATACACTTAGGGTCAATTCGAGTCACAAAGTCATGATTGAATAATGAACGAGACCTAGAGATCTGACATTGGACTAGATTTACATGAAATGAGTAGCATGGAATCCAACTCTATTAAATTTATAGTATGTCCATATGTACTTTTCTAGAATACATTATTATAGTGATTGAAGTTAGGTATTGGTGAAACCAGGGTTAGGACGATTATCCCCTATAGTAATGTAGCTTGTTCAGATACATTATGGTGATGAAAAAAGAAGTTATTTTCTATTGGGATTACATACCTATAGATCTACATAATGATACAAATCTTGACTGAAATGACATCCAATTCAATTCACTAGAACAGGATTTCCAGGCGATTGGGATTATGGGCCTAATAATCAGCTACTATTGACTTATGTTATTTCATTCACCTTACATATGCATATTCATATTTAGGTATATATATATATACAAATATCTATATAAGAATATAAATATATACACCTATAAATATGGATATCAATGAATGAACCTTACCCAGTTGAATGGGATCATGGACCCATGGATCAACTATGGTTTCATGTTCTTTGGTTTTATTTATCTTTTCATCTATGTCTTGGCTAAGATGAGCATGTTTCATGGGAATGGAATTATGGAAATATATTATAGGTTCATCATTGGGGTGTCCAACTAAGATTATTTCTCACCCCTGAACATGTGACTCAATGTTCATGTATACTTTATTTCTACATTTTATGTTGAGAATAGTTTCATGAAGGATAGGGTTGAGGCCCAAAGTTTCATGCTCGATCGGAACCGCTTATGTGGATTATTATGAACTAGTTGATGCAGTTTGATTGTGTTATGTAAATCATGTATGTGATCTAGCTTAGTGATAGTAGTAGATCCTTGTAATTTTATTTTAGTTTCCTTTATGTACTTTTATATATATGGTCAGCCTAGTGGGTGACCAATGTTGTATGTATGAATTGGATGTTCGGAATTTTATTGATTTTCATTAATTATTTCATCTTGTTTATTTCTGCTTATTTACTACTTGAACAATCTATTTATTAATACCAGGATGATATATAGTTATTTACACAAATGATTACTCTAATATAAGGTATTATTCTCTCCATATACACACCCTAGGCCATCACTGCTAATCGGAAGCCTCAATAATATTGGGATACTTTCTTGAGGCCTCGTAATGAACTAACTGGGAACACCGATTTAGTTGAATCCATGTTTGGACATTACAAATTTGTATCAAACTTGATACTTTTCCCATTGAATTACTATTTGGGATGTTGTATATAGTATTTTTAGGAATGTTTCATAACCTATGATGGATATTGTACTAGTCTATAGATAACACTTGGTATGGTAATAAGTCTTAGTTTCTAGGTATATAATATTATTTTTCTAATCCATGATGTAACCGTTGTATATAATTTTTTCTTTGAGTGAGACACATTTTATTTGGATGTTATGATTTATTATGGATTTATGGCACTTGGCCTGTAAGTGAGAGTCTAGCGATTGATTTTGACTCTTGGATGACAAAGGAAAGAGGTGACTCATGAATCATATTTGGAACATAGTATTCATATGTTAGGGGATTTCTAGTGTGTTATTATACTGGTGATAGAGTCCAATTTGTTAAAGTGTCAATAAAAACCTAAATGGTATTTTCCATATAGTTTTTTGGTTGTATTCTACTCAATCAATCATACTTTAATATATATATATATATATATATATATCCTTATGATGTAAAGACAAGTGGATCTACATTGAGTCATTTGAAGGTGAGGTTGATGACTCATTCATCATGCATGGGAGATGCAGTGACCCTAGTAGGTTGATATGGAACATAATTCCTAATTTTTGGATCCCTTATAGGGTGTTTTTTCTTATTTTAGGTTATTTAAAGTGTCAGTAACAATCTATACATTGTTTTACTGCATTGTTCAGAATGAGATTCTACTGAACTGGACTTCTCTTATGTTTATCTAGTCAGATTACTATGTATGATGTTGATAGGTAACAATACATTTTTAGTAAATTGGACCTGGATGGGGTATTACCATATATTAATTCCTAGTGATTTTTAGTTCATTATCTATTTTAAATTGGTATTGTGACCTCTAGGGAGCAGTTCCTTATGAGTATGATCAGTGAGGATAGGACCCTTGTAGATTATGTTGGCAGTTTTGACCCTCATAAGATAATCTTCTTTTTATCGCCTTCATAGAGGTTTTATATTTGGGCTAGGTGGTTAGAGATTGTGAACCAGTTGTGAGACATGATCAATAGGGATATGTGGTAAAACTAGAGACCTTTAGTTTTGAATCAAAACATTATAGGTTTATGTTCGTTTTGATCATGGGAAATCATCCTAAGAGGTTGTCCCAGGTTTTTGGATGCCTTTTAAGGTAGTGAGCTTAGATATAAGAGTTTTTTATACTAATGAACAGTTACTTCTCATGTTTGGAGATATAATCATGTTGATGCCTTTTTATTTTGATGAATCATATAGGGTTCTTAGGTATCAAGGATGACTTTGATGGTTGGGATTTTTTGATTGCATTACCCTATTGATCAGTGTTTACACTATCACCATTGTTGTCAGAGTGCTGGTATATGATCGTGAATGAAACTATGCTGGGTTATGGGATGTCGTGAAAAAAATCATGGAATAAGTGAGGTGCTCGATTTTGAAGAGGATTTACAAGGGAGATTCTGGATTAATGATACCAATATGATTTATATCATGGTCATCTTATCCTTGTATTGGAAAACTCAAGGGAGTGTGAGTTATGAGATAAATTTACATGATGGTTACATGTGGTATCATTTAAATCATAAATCGGTGAGTGTCCATGGGAGAGCCAAGGATTGATGTTTTTATGACTTCTTGTGGTCATGGTTTCCCAGAAGTTATGGATAAATAAAAAATTTCCCACCATGTTAGAGGTTACATCGGAAGTAAATAAGGTACCATTAGATGGTTAAATCATTGAAGGACCTGGATATGTATTATTAGAAGATGTGGTGTCTAGTTTTTATTAAAAGAATGTGTAGACTATTATTGTGAGTGTGGCTTAAAGAGATCTTCGTATGGATTTCTATTTAATATTAGTGTACTACTAGTTAGATACAGAAATAATCAATCATGACCTAATCTTAATAATTCTAAGAGAGAATCACTTATACGGGGGGCTTCTTTTCTTTTAAATAAATTTCTTGGTCAATGAAATAACCTATTAAGGTTATTCTTGATGAGAAGAAAAAGGTAATTCATATGTTGAGTAGTGAACCATTGGCTATTTGGGGGTGGTAACCCTCGTTTTATTATAAAATTTTCATTTTTCATGGGCCATTAGACTCTTAATTTGGTTTTCATATGATTATATGGTTATTCCTATGGTAATTTGTACCAGATTAGTCATAGTTGAACGTCTCTCATGTGGGAGATAGTTGTTGAATCTATGATTCAAGTCATTGGATATTCAAGATGGAACTATTGTATAGATGTTAGGGTTGAGATCATGACTGTTGGTTTTTTCACCACGGATTGTCAAGGATGAGAAGGTTTATGGTGGGGATATTATAAAGACCCATGTTTTTTCGGAATGAAATTTTGAGCAGAAATTTGAATTTTGTCTCTCAGATTCTTATAAGTGGTAAAATGGTAATTTTACCCTATCAAATGATATTGATTAATTTCATATGAATACTTCATTGGTCCTAGACTAGGTTTTTTACCCTATTATAGGAGTTTTGTGGAATTCTATGTTGGCCAAATGTTATCAGAACAATTAATATTTAATATTTATTAAATTAAATATTTAATTATTCCTTTAGGTTAATTTTTTAATATCTTTTGAAAGGATAATTGGATTGAGTTTCTTTAACCTCTATTGATTCCATAATGGGTAATTTTTTCTAGGCAAGACATAAACATTGTTTGGGCACTAGGGTCGAGTCGGGCCCCTTATTCTTTTTCTTTTCTTTTATTTTCATTTCTTTTATTATTTTCATTTCATAGATTATCGTGTATGACCTCATGGGAATCCTCATTTATCATGAAATAGAGAGAGATATAAAGAAAGATGAAGAAATATAGGTAACTCTGTTGAGATTGGGATGCACCAGATAATCACGCGACAACCATAGACCGCAGAAACAAGTGAAGCTTTGGCGGATTCCGCCCAAAGGTAGGCCATTTTTAAGTTTTTTTCATAGATCCTTATAGATTTTAAATTTTATATTTTAAACCCCTATTTTTCCTTCTTAGGACCCTTGTGGGTTGGTTTGTTGTCTTTGGGTGAAAATATGGCTTTCGGGTGATTTGAGGGATTTCCCATTCGGAAATCCCGATGACACAATGTGTAGTTCAGGAACACATGTAGTGTGTTCTTCTTATTTGGGTAAGATGATATTTTAGAAGTAAATTTCATGTATGGTGTGTACATAATCTATACTTGGACTAGTCCATGTAGCCAAGTACCAATCCACATAGCCTTTTTAGGGGCACATGGCCGCATAGATTGTACTATGGGACCCTATGTGGGTGGAACACTGTGTAAAGGTACATGACCATGATATATACATGGTCAGATCATGTAATGTAAATAGGAATGTACCCTATACATTTTACACATAATGCACATAATGAACATTCAATGTACGAGAATTTTGACATTACATGGATGACTGAGGTATACACCCAGGTGGGGATTTAGGAGAACACACCATTTACTGGTTATACAAGCCGTGTGCTTCCACTTGCTTTCCTTTTTTGTTTTTTCATAAATTTATTCCCTGGAGTCAGAATTTTACCCATGATTAGTCCTTATTGATTATATTTTTATGTATATCAAGATTTTAAAATACTTGAGGTGTTTCTAGGACTCATAGGTGGTGTTTCCGTATTTTCCTTTAATAGAGAGTCTCTTACTCTAGTAACTGAATCTAGTTGTCTCTTGAGATTAAGTCCTTGATCTGAGATGATCCATGAGCTATCTATCTTGATATATTATTTTTAAAATTTAACTTTTATGATGTATCCCTTGAGATATGTTCGCTTATTTTCCTTCAGTATGCAAGGTTAGTTTTTTCTGAGGATCCCATATAGGATTCATCTACTTATGTTTTGACCTAGAGGATTATATATCAGATACCTCTACCTTATTATTATTTACAAGGGTCTTTTATGTCAATTATTTTCTTAATTAAAACTTTGGGAATCCTTTGTAGGATCTATATACCTATATACCCTTCTAAGGATCCCATGTAGGACGCCTCAACCAACATACCCTGTAATTGAGGGTCCCATGTAAGATGCTCTTTCTTGTGTACTGTTTTGAGGATCATATGTAGTATTCCTCTATTTTCCAATCATCATAGGAACCCATGTAGGATTCATCCTTCTTTATTCTCTAATGAGGATCTTGAGTAGCGTTCCCCTCATGTGTTATGACTTGGTGGGCCTATTGGGTGCCATGATGTTTGACCGACCCTGAGCTAGTAAAAGAAGTTTGGGTAGATATGATAAAAAATGTCACCTTAGAACCCATGCCAAACATATAATCCCATGTGGATATGTAAATAATGGTGGGTTATGTGTTCATCCACCCTTACTTTTTACTTATATCATCACATGTTTACTAATGGTTCAATTATAGTTACTAGACATGGTTCTTGGTTGGAGGTTTACGAGCCTTACACGATGAATACTTATTTCTATTTGTGATTCCTAGACATATTTATTGGTATTCAGCTTCTGATCCATGTTATTTATTATATTTACTGGAATACTTGTAGGTACTACATGGATTATAGATATCGAGCCTGTATTTTGGACTATTATATTATTAGGATTTCCTTAGTTGCTTCCCGAGATCAATGTTTTGACCCTATCATTATGATATATGAGCCTGGATTCCCTGGTAACGATAACCAGGGATGATTACATGCTCACGAGTGATGATAATTAGCCCTATCTCCTCGGATTTAAATGTGATGAGGATGATTATGCTCTCCTAAATCTAATTATACTCATGTGTGATGATTCTTTCCCAAGTAATTGGGATAATTACTCTCCTCCTGATCAGTCTCCAAATGGAGGTGTTGGACATAGCATTTCACATTGTTAGAATATCATTGGTGATTATGATCTCCTAAGTGATAGGGATTATTCCACTCTCCCTAATTAGATAACTCAATGTGTGGAAATAACATGTCATCAATGATCTATCTTTATAGTTAACATAAGTGTTAGACCCTTAGGGTTCATCTGAGTCACAATTTCATGACCTCCTATGGAATTGGATCCCAAGATCAAATAATGGAATTTGTTTAAATGGAATTGTATTAATGGAATCCATATTGAGTACATTTTTCGGATTTCCATATTTACTTCCCTGGAATCCATTATTACAATTACTGGAGGTGAGTACACGTGAACCTAGGGTTAGGACTAATATTCACCTATAGAGATGTAGCTTCCTTAGAGACATTTTGGCACATGCCAAAGAAATTATTTTCGATTTATATTACGGTTGTAAATATCAACTTAATGATACATGGCTTGTGTGGCACAACATCCATCTTAATTCCATTGCACATGATGTCCAAGTGACAAGGATTACAGACCTAAGGATTGGTTGTTGTTGACTTATGTTAGTTCATTCACCTTACACATGAAAATTAATATTTTTTATATATGTATATGTATTGGAATATACATATATATATACATAGAAATATGGATATCCATGACATAACCTTTCCCATTTGACATGTATCATAGACCCAAGTATTGACTGTGGTTTCATGTTTATTGGTTTTATTTATGTATTTAGTTGTGTCTTAGATAGGCCACTCATATTACATGGAAACTCACTCATGGAAGAATTTAATAGGTTCATCGTTGGGGTGGTATATTTTACAGGTTGAGAAATGTTACGTGGAGGATAGGGTTGAGGCCCAAAGTTTTATGATCGAGCATAACAACTTGTGCGGATTCTTATGACTGGGATGATGTAGTTCAACGATGTCATGGAGACCAGGTCTGTGTTCTGGATCAGTGATAGAAGTAGAGATTTATACATTTATTTTAGTTTCCTTTATATAATCCTATATTTATGTTCATCCCAGTGGGTGAACAATGTTGTATGTATGACATGGTTGTTCAAGCATTTATAGCTTTTCATTTATTTTTACAACATATTTCATTTTTATTTTTTTACTGATTACACACTCTATTTATTACTTATTGGATGAAATCTAGTTATTTACACTATTTTTTACTCTAATATGAGGGAAAGTATCTCCACAATTACACCCTAGGACCTCCCTACTAATCAGTAGCCTCTAGCATATGGAGAGGCACACTTGAGCCCTCATAATGAACTGACTATGATAACACATTTAGTGTGGGTTGGGATGATACACCACAATCAGGTTAGTTTCACCATGTTTTTTCTTAGTAGAGTAACGATTTAATCATATTTGAAGTTTTTGATGCAATGTTAATATCACATGAGGAAGGAGTTCACCTGATGCAAGATAAATCACACTACAATAAAGATGACTTCACCACATAGATGCATCTAATGAGATGAGCAGAAGAGGACTACACTATGAAGACCACCCTTGAATAATTATGAATTGAATTGTTTTAGGGGTCAAGTGAACAATGTGAAGTAAACCAATGGTTCACACTGCAATATGTATTGAAGATAAGAAGACCATTCCCTAGTGAAGCTGACATGCTTGGATGAGTGTAATTAGAGAAGATTGTTAGATCTATGGTTATGATGAAATCAAAGGTTTCAAACCACAATTAATGTTCCATTCTATGAAATCAGTAAAAGATATGTTGAAAAACATTGAGATATATAGGTTTTATTCATCCATATATTTCAAATCTGAGAATCATGTCACAAGCAGGGAAGTCACACAGTAGTGCATGTGATTCCCATGAAAAAAATAGTAAACCCACCAAGAGAAGTCTATGTTATAAAAAAAGACATTGTTTTAAATTTTAGGAGTATTTCAAAAGGGATTCAATGATATTTTTTAGGATAATAATAGGGTTGTAAACCAAAGATGAATTATTTGTGAACGTGAGGTTTGGGTTTTAGGGGTCATTTGACATGTTATCACTCATCATTCATCTTATAATTTGATTACAACAAGATAAACTTAGTTTATTACATTTTCCTTTTATAATGAATTTTAACCATTGGTAGTGGGATCAAAACCAATACACCACAAAGACTAACAACTTGATAATAAAGTTGTGATAACCTTGTAAAAACCCTTGCGAATTTTTATGTTTTTTAATTCTCATTCTTTGATCATAACATCATCACTATCGAGATCATTTCACACTAACCTGATATGTGAATCACATTTTCTGAAAGTGATAGTTGGACTTTTCATTCACCATTAATTCTCCACCCCCTCTTAGTGGTGGTATATTTTCTCATGGGACTAATAGCTAGACTAGAAATTGTATTAAGTATGAGTATTATTTCTTATTTTATGGTTATGGATTTATTTTATATAGGTGTATCATATTGTATTCTATCAACTAAAATTTTAAATTAAATTTAGTTTTCATGGTGAACTTATTCCTTATGATATGGAGGTCACTACTCCTTTGGGAAGGAATATCGAACATGGTTTCAAGTTTCCTTCCTGTTATATGGTAAATCTAATGTGAATGTTGGGTAAGATTTTATCATTCTTGGTTTATAGATTTTTATATTATCCATATGATCAATTAGATGATAAACATAAAGGATTATATTGATTTTTATCATCATAAGGTTTTTCTCCTCACACATAATGGAAACACTAATATCATTCTGGGTGAGTGGGATCCTCATATAGGTAAATCAGGGCCTATTTTTCTAGATAATATAACTATTTATTATCAGTTATATAGTTTTTTTGGATTTTTTAGTGGAATCGCTGGGAAATGAATTTTTTATATTGGTGTATAGATATCCAGAGTTCCTACCTGGGGATTTATTTATATTTACCCCAAAAACAAAAGTTGAATTATCTAATAAATTGAATCTAGGTGAAAGTATAATTTCTTTACTCTTTTATTGAATGTCTTTGACCAAAATGGAAGAACTAAAAAATATAACTACAAGAGTTTGAGAGAAATGGTTTTATTCACCCGAGTGTGTCATCATGGGAAGTTCTTATCCTATTTTCTAATAAGGAATATATGAGTATTCACTTATATATTTTTCGTCAAAACATAAACCAAGTGATTATCAAGAATGATATCATTATCCATGAATATATGGCCTATTTGATCAACTTAAGAAAGTAAGGAGGTATTATGAAATTAATTTGAGTTTTATACACAACAACTTGTGGTTAAAAGATACTCATATTCCTAATAGTTTTTATGAGAATTATGAGTATCTAATGATTCCATTTTATATAAAAAACGTTCATATGGTTTTTATTAAATTCATGAGTTTTATCATTAAAATATATATTGACACATTTTCATGGTATTTTGGGACAATATATTGGGTTATTTGGAGTCAAAATTAAGAGCATAAAAACTATATTGATATTTTATTATGGACTTTGAATTATCATATCCTGTATACAACTATTTCAAAAAATAAATTTTTTATTCAAGACATTAAATTCCTTTATAATGAAATTTTAGAGAAATAAATTTCAATGGATCCTAGGAAGATTTATGTTGTGATACCTTAAGAGAACCCTAATAGTATTTTATAAATTAGGTGTTTCTTAGGTTAGTAATTGTAGTTTCGGTGATTTGTTCAATATTTCTCAATGATAGAATCTCAATTTACTAATTTTATGTGAAAAGGTGTGAAATTTAAATGGATTGATGAATATCAAAAACATTTTGATTAATTAAATGAAATTTTGAATTCAGATCATGTCTTAGATCCTCTTGATATCATACAATCTTACACCATATATTATGACTCTTCAGGTATGAGTTTGGTTTTATCCCTTATACAACATGATCATGTTATAAGTTGTATAGTTCTCATCAATTAACCCCTAATGATAATAATTTTCACATCCATTAACATGGGTTTGTGGCTATAATTCATGTGTTAAATGGTGGATACATTATATATTTAGGGAGAAATTCACCATTTATATAGATCAGAAATTATAAAATAAATATTTTCTCAAAAGGATATGATATTCAAGTAAATAAAATGGATAAATACTTACAAACATTTGACTTTGATCTAGCTTACATTTGGAGAAAATTTAGTCCTTTACCTGATGATCTTAGTAGTATATTTCCAATTCATGTGGTGAATTAGTCTTAATATAAATGTTTGTTAATGTTCTTTTACCATAAATTTAATTTGAATTTTAAGGAAGAAGAGAATCATGTATTTTTTTAGTTTGAAAATTACACCTTTCTCGATTGATAAAATTTAATGGGATCTGATTTCTAATTATGTATGATAACAGATGAGTAAATTTCTAAATTGAAGGGATACCATAGTGATTTGTCGCAATTATTTTATAGGGATCTTTATTTCAAGAAGAATATTTTTTCCCTATATATTTAAGGAAGTGGTTTATAAGTGATACTTATAATTATAGTTAGGATATTCAAATATGGAAGAGTAAGATGTATTGTGAACATAAATATTTGTATGAATTACATGGTATGAGGTATGAAATTTTTAATTTTTCCTATCACTGCCTCACTTTTCCACAAGTTAAGGCTGAGAATCAATAGATCACATGATTGTTTCTTCCATTTTCTATTCTAGTATAGAAGTCAGATGATGTGTCCAAAAAAAAATTAATTGTGTTACCATGGTATCCTAATGAGATAAATTTGATTTGGGTAATTATTTATTGAATACATAAGACAAATAGTTTCATTTCTATCAAGGAGAGTATGAATGTGGAGAATCTTGGGAAGATTTATGTGCAAGAGATTTTGAAATTTTAGGGCATGCCCCTGTTTATTATTTCCGATCGAGACCATAGACTTAATTATTTATTTTGGAAGGTTAATTATGAAATGATGGGAACTCATGTGAATTTTAGAATGAAATATAACATAAAAACTAATGTACAAAAAGGTAAATAAATTCATATCCTTGAAGATATGTTTCATGTGTGTGTTCTTGACCCTTGATGTTCATGAGATAACCATTTATCATTAATTTGGTTTTCATATTATAACAAATATCCATCAGAAATAAAAATTGTTCCATTTAAAAAAATTTATTATGAATTATATAATTCTCCTCTATATTGGGATAAAGTGGATGAAATTTAAATTTCAGATCAGAAAATTTTGTAGGAAATTATGGATAAGATATAATTTACTTAGAAATAATTTGTGATAACTCAGTTGTATTGACCCATGAATTTATAGGTCATTGTTTTTAAAGAAAATTTGAATTTTATTCATGAGTAATGGGAATTTATAAGAATTAGGACTTAAAATGGGATTATGAGGTTATAAAAAACATATTTAGGAGATTGAGATGTTTTTATAGAGTTAAAACATAGGAGAGTGGTTAGTTTGAAGTTGAAGGAGGTGATGCATTAATTTTAAAATGGTTAAATCACTATCATTGTAAATTTGGTTATGTTTTGATGAATCTTTGAGTTCCAAATTATTTTAATATTAGGTATAAAAGTATTGCTAAATAGTTGATAGATTATTAAATCTATTTGAGGTGGTTGTGATGAATTTCAGTTTACCTAGGAATCATGCAGATGAGTTTTTGTTATTTTGGAGTTATAGGTATGTACTGGAAAATGGTAATGTGTTTGATAAGTAAGGGTTAACTCGGTGATGCGTAAGGGTCCCCATGAATAGGTGTAATCTTAAATAAAAGTTAATTATTTATGTGTAAGATTATATAACTCATCTAAAATTTTGAAAAAGTTTTGGAATTATTATGATACATAAGAGTCGCTATGGATTTTTACCTTCCACCTTGTAATATGTATGGGCACTCTAGAATTTAATGGTACTATATTATGTAATGGTGTTTTGATTTGAAAGGGTTACTCTAATACATTGGGGTCAATAAATGAAAAAAAATAATTGATGTGTAAAGGTTAACCTATGATACGTAAGGGTTGAATTTATGATATGTAAGGGATATTAGGGTTGGTAAAGTCCTTTATACAGAAATATTACCCAGATTCATAATGGTCGATACATAAGGGCTATCCTGATATGTAAGGTGTAGGAAATTAGTAAATTCCTTTATTTTCAGGGTTTATTAGGATACTACACAAGGGTTACTAATGCCTTCTCTATGATATATAAGGGTTCTATAGAACATGGATAAGGGTAATCAAAATATACATGAGGGTTGATATGTAAGGATTAATTGATAAGAAAGGGTTCTAGACTTTTCTAAAAAGGATCTTATTATCCATTTTTTAGATAAGGGAAAAATAGTGTTTTGGGATATTAAATTAGAAACCACCTTTGGCATTCCTTGGTTTTTGAATTTGCAAATGGGAGTAGGATGTGATATTATTTTCATGGTCTACCCTTTTACCTACTTGATCCTTGGTGATTGAAGATGGGTTTTATTATTGTTCAAGGTATGGTTTTATTCTTCGGTATCTTTTATTCTTTTCCATTATTGGTCACTGATTTATGGTGTCTATAAGTTAGGGTTTGAGTGAAAATTTCATCAAATCATGGTGTAATTGCCTCTAATCATGGGGTTTTTGTGTGTGATCAATGGAGGATATCCCAATATGATGAATTCATGCCGTCTTTTACCATTTTAGTTGAGGTTTTTCACATGATGGTTTTCTAGAGTTATTTAATTAAATTTGGATGAAATTTGATATTAACTAGGGGTTAGATGATAGGTACTTTTCACATAGAGATTCATTGGGCGTGTAATAGACCTTACCCATTCCATTTTCCATGGTTACGGTAAGTAGATATTTCTCAGTGAGTTTTTTTGCATTATATATCTTTATAATAATTTTTATAATCAATTAAAACTTATAATAATTAATTATTTAGATGTTGTGTCATGAGATATGAGCTATGAATCATAATAGATCTTGGTCTGAGCTTGGATTGTGATGATGATCATGGATTAAGGGGTAACTCCATGATTGAGATTGGTGGTCTCTATAATAATTAACCATATAGTTATCTATTCCTGATTTTTCATAGATACATAAAAATATGGGTTTATCTAAAATGGTTTGGGACTTAGAGTGACCTTATTATAGGAGTTAGGGCGCATAGAGCCTCCTAGGTTCTAATTTGGTGCTCTGATGATTCTTGGGGAAATGGAATCCCCCAACGATTATGTTGCCAATGGGAGTGAAGATGATTGTTGAGTATGTGAAATAATCAGGGTAGGTATTTGGATTCAAGATTGTTTTTTAATATCACAGTTTTTATTATTTATTATAGCATCATTAGAATAAGATTCTTAGGCCAAGGATGAAGGGTGAGAAAGTTGTACATCTCATAGTAGGTTGGGAACACCATCTTAAGGGTGGATATGAGCCTTGGTGATTGATTCATGTAAGATAGATTCTCTGAGGCTAGATGTGGTGTGACAAGGATGGTTCATACAAGTGATGTGATTGAGATTTAGCTTAAGGTAAATATCAGTTTGGACATATGTATGAGTAGTGAAAACAATCTTGACATCTTGAAAATGAGTTAGAAATCGGCCTTGAAGACATGGTATTGGCATGGACCATAAGAACATGACTTGAATATTCATATGGAAAGTGGAAAATAGTTTAGACATAACCTCTTGAAGTTAGGGTTAGGTAAGGCCTATGGGATGAGGGGCCCTCATGGGGTGATGATTGCGGGTTGGTATCAATGAGTAGATATCGAGTAAGGTTTAAGGAACCTAGTGGATTCTATTATGATAAAAATAAGAAAATAAATGGGTTTGACATATCAGGATTGTGTGTTTGAGTTGGGTTTGAGGATATTATCCTATATTTATGGCTAGGTATGTAACATGACGATGGTATGATATGATAACCGAGAGTTATCCCTAGTCATGTGAGTCATGGTGAGAATATGAGACAGGTTTTCATGCCATGTTTTATGATGTGTGTATGTGATAAAATATATATTTTCTTGATTGAATTTTAAGATGTAAGACTTAAACCTAAGTGAGAGTGTCTTGGAAGAGATCACCCAAAGTGATATGGTGTTAGTCTAAGGTGTGAATGTACATCCTCACCCTAAGTGAGGGGATGTTGGATGGGTCCACATTGAGTGAAATAGTGTTAGTTTAATTTGTGGATGTATGTCCTCACCTTGAGGTAAAGGGTGTAGGAATGGACCACCATGAGTGATAGGGTGTTGTTCCAGGATATGGATGTATGGACTCACCCTAATTCAGAGAGTGATGGTAGAGATCAACTTGAGTTATATGGGGTTGTTCTATGGTATAGTTATTGGACCTTTTATAGAGTTAGGGGTAGTTGTTGAGACTTGGTACGATGAGGTTAAGGATGATATTTTGGACCTTAAATAGAGTAAGAGGGTAGTGATCAGTGCATGTTATCAAAACCTACCTTGAGTCGGAGGGCATGGTTTAGGATTGTTCCATGAGGGGACTATTATCTATCATAGGATAAAGTAGGTATGGTTGGTTGTTGTGGTATCCAAGTTAGTACATGATGGCCCGATGCATATTCTTGTGTGCAGTTATGTTTATTTATTTAATTTTATCATGCATAAACATGTATATGATGGTAAATATTAAGTAAAATTGGTGATATTTTAATGAACCAAACTTTTTTGAATAATATCTGTTTCTGGAAAATGTGTGTTAATTTATTGTGTACTCAACATAAATATATATATTTAATAAATAAGTTAGTATAATTTTAAATGTGACCATCAGGTTTTGATTTTTATATGACCTTCAATCAATTATGATCATTTTTTAACTTAAAAATTGGAAATTATACTCTTAATAATGATTTTAACTTTATAATTATTTTTTATAAGTAGGAATGAAAAATGGAAATTTTATGTAGAAAGAAAAGCTAATGGCATCATCTAGTAGAGTTGTTCTGTACGAAGCCCATTTGTTAGAACATGGGAGGGATGGAGAATCACTGGGATTATATCTAGTCCAAGCCCAATATGAACTTCAACATTTTAATATTGAATGAAATCACTGACGATAGGAGTTCAATATAGTGGAAAATACCACTCAGGTGATGTTATATGAGCCGCCCCAAGAATCTATCACCATATCACACCTCACCATAAGGTTGTATGACGGTTCTATAAGGGGTTATGTGTCTAGGAATTATTTACTTAATTTCTAATCCCTTTTTATAAATAAAATTCTAATTCCATCAATTCCAATTTGAGAGTAGTTTTTCTTAAAAATATGAGGTATTTGATAAATTGATTTTTCAGATAGAAATTTTAATCTTTAGAAAAGACATAAATAATTATAATAAGATAATTTATTTTTTATAATAATTATTTTTATTAAATATAATGATTAAAATAGTCTTATTTAAATTTAAATTATAAAATAATTTTATTTTTTAAAAGTGTTAGAAAATTTATTGTGCATTTTACTATGCAATTTCTATCTACTATTATTTTTAATAAAAAGGGTTTTTTCTATTTAATAGTTAAATTTAAAATTCTTAGAGACTTATTATGATAAAATAAACATCATTTTTAAACCAAAAACTCAAATTTATGTTAGAGTGAATTTATGAGAATTTTATAAAATATTTTGTTTTATAGTGAAAAGTAAAAAAATAAACTTTGAGTTTTTCAGTATGCTTAATGACATCATCATGATGTAATATGTAATATAAAATTCTGGTAGAGTCTTGTGGATTCTAATAACATAATAGTTGTCCCATGTTACCTATACCTTTGTAAAATACCATATAAAATTTTATGGTTTTGAATTTACCACTACTTAGGGGTCCCAGGAAATTATTAAACAAATCCTCCAATTTTGCTATCAATAACCACACATTCATCCATTTTATTTAAATATAAATTCAACCTCAATGAATATATAGTAGTTTTACTTTCTATGGAGTCCTCCAAAGGTCTATTGAATCCCCCAAGGTCCCAATCTTCGAGTTTTAGGAGTTACAGTTCAAGGTAAGGGAAATCTCAACTCTCTTTTCCTTTCAAGTTCCCTTTCTATGTGGTAAGTCCTTAAAATTTACATACTATGTTCTTATGTACATTTTATTTTACACCTTTTCTATATTATGATTATTTTATGAATGGGATACCCTTTTCCCCTCTCTTTTTATTGTTTTCTAAAACCATATTTCGTACCTGTTATGCTGCCAAACATTCTTCTCATAATTTATCTCTTTTTCTCAAGAAATTCTATTATTTTATTTTGCGAATAATGAAAACTATTTATTTTCCAGGGGTGTTCAACTAGATTTTAAACATATAAATTTTTATTATAGGATTAACCTAAATTAAACCAACCTTTATTTATTAGTGGGTTAATAATGCTATAAAGATCTTGTCTTTAAGCACTTGTTTTTAAAACACCATGTTTTTTATGTGAAAATTGTTTCATTTATTATCCATGGGTTATTTATGAAATTTTTTATTATGATATTTGTGGATCACATTAGTTAAGAAATATTAATTTGGTGCTCTTATAGTGTCCAATTCTCTTGGTAAATAATTTAATCTTTAGAGATGACATGTGTTACGATACCTTGGTGAATAACCTTGGTAGTTTTTATGACACCTTGGGGAAAAACCTTAGTGATATGCTTATTAATGTCTAAAATAAATGTTGTAGCCACATTTCCAAGTTATGATTAATTTTATTTTATTTATGATATGCCTCGTGTTCTCTTTTTCATGCCATAATGGTATTCTTAATGTTCTTATTGAATTCCCTTAAGATCACATGTAAATTTTTTCCCATTATTTCTCTTATTATGCCTTATGCTCACCCTTTCAGTTTATTTATGTCCCAAGGCTATGATATATAGTAATTTTAAATAGGATGGGCCATTTATGAATCATTTAAAGAGGAATAGAATAATTTTTTATGTTTCCAACTATTATATAGCTTTTTTCCAAGAAACTAAACTTTAAAAGATCCTCTGTTCTGTATAATGTAATGAAAATTATGTAATAAAAAGGTGGGATGTCATAGTTGGTATCAAATAATTGTTTAGTTATTTTTGAAAATTAGGTTTTTTAAAAATTTGGGAATAACCCTGTAGAAATGTTTAAATATATGAAAAAACAACTTGATATTTTCATGAAATATTAAGTAGGTGGTTTCTGAGACAGTAAATCCCTATCTGGATATAAAAAAGTGGATGTGGCTCTAAAACAAATATACATAGGGGTAGAAACTACAATAAGGTATGTGAGGAATAACTCGGGGTAACCTGGTAATGACAATCGGCCTTTATTTAATCCTATTTTGGCACTCTCAGGGGGTTAATCACAAACTTTTTATCAACAATTATGAAGGATATATAGAAAATGTAATTATTGTTCATGATGAAAATAGTTAATAATGATGTTTTATGACATGATATTTATTTAGAATTATAAGATTATTAAATGAAACAGGTTTATCACTAAGGATTTATTCTTTTAGAAAATGACATGAAATAAGATTAAATTTGTAAATAGAGAGAACAACATACTAGGAATTCTCAACCTTCCGATGAAAGACAAATTGGAAAACCTCATGATAATGATTAATCAACTGAATCAAGTTATTAATAGTAACTTAAATCAAGACAAGAGACCTGATTCACCTTGAAGGGTACAAATTTGTGTTGAGTCCTTTGTTTTTCAATGACCACCTTCATTCAATAGATCTACGAACCCATTGATTACTGAAAAAGGGATAAGCGCTATTTAAATGACCTATTTTGTACTCATTTGTTTGGATAATAGAATGCCATCCAAGCTGTGTACCACTAAGATGAAGAAGATGATCAATGGTGGAAACTGGTAAAAAACATGAATCAAAGAGGGGATATTGAAGTTATGGAGTAGGAAGAGTTCAATAAACCTTTTTCAAAAAATATTTTCCCTGTTCAATGTGAAAAATAACAGAGAAGTAATTCCTAGAGCTGAAGTAGATAGAAAATGAATATGTGGGAAGCTATGAGATGAACTTAAAAAGACTTTCCTATTACACTTCTATCATTTTAATGGATCCCAATAGAAAGGTTAATAGATTCTTTGGTGGACTAAGACCCCATTTATTGAAGAATCTATCCAATCAAGACATTGAAATATATTAAGAGATCATAAAGAGTTTTATGAATGTTAAAATGGAGTTGGGAGAGATACATTGGTTCCATAGATCGAATGTAAAGAAGAGATATTTGGAGCCAAACTTGGGGAGGAGCTTTGAAAAAGGAAAATGATAAAGGAAACTAAAAGTTTCCACATGCAAAAAATGTTTGAAAAATAATTTTGGGAACTTATTTATTGGGAGTGCAAAATTTTATAAGTGTGGAAGCGAAGGTCATGTTGTTCCAAACTTCCGTAGTGAGTTGAAACCTCAACTTCTCAACACTAATGAAAAACTAATATGGTGAAGGCCCTACCTGAAGTCCAATGATTTATGTATGGATATATTGGGGAATTTCCAATAACTATCCAAATATAAAGTAAATATAGGAGAATCACCATCATCCTCGGCATAGGAAAAGAGATTAATGTTCGGAATTTTCTATCATGACGGCTCAAGTTGAAAATCCAAATTATGTGGTGAAAGGTACTCTCATTTTTCTCTCAATGCTAGAAAGTATTTTGTTCGATTATAATTTTGTGTATTCTTTTATTTCCTCCACGTTTTAAAAGAATATAGAATCAATATCTGAACTTCTAGAAGAAGATTTATCAGTTAAGACACCTAAAGGTATTATATAAGAATCAATAGTGTATATAAACTCTATTATTCACTTTGGCGAGCACAATATCATCGCAAATATAGAATTCATTCACATGATGGATTTCGATATTATACTAAGGATGGACTAACTATCAAAATTTAATGCTAAGATAAACTATAGAACCCAAGAAATATTATTAGTATTGAATACAAAACTAATAGTTGTTTTCAGTGGAGAGATATCTCGACCTGAGCTTTGTATAGAAGAACCACCCATAGCCTTTTTTTGGAGATGATTAGTAAATATGAAGAAGGAAATGAAAGTATATGAATAGATAATTTCCCCTTTGTTTAGTTATACATTGATGTATTTACTGAGGAGTTAACTAGACCTACTCCAGAATGATATGTAGAGTTCTCCATTAAACTCATGCCTAGATCCAAGCCGATATCAAGGACCCCATATAGAATAGAAAATGTGGAGATGGAGGATTTAAAGAAACAACTATTTGATCTTCTGCAAAAGGGGTTTATCTATCCATGTGTATATCCTTGGGAAGCAGCTGTTATCTTTGTGAAGAAAAAAGGATGGATCAATACAGTTATGAATTGATTATAGATAACTTAATAGGATCATAGTGGAGAATAAGTACTCTCTTCCAAGAATTGATTATTTATTTGACTTGCTTCATGGGGATCAATTATTATCCAATATTGATCTTTGATCTGGCTAGTGATGAAAGAATATATTCCAAAGACCTCATTTTGATCAAGATATGGTAATTATGAGTTTTTTGTTATGACCTTTAGCTTGACTAATGATCATACTATTTTTATGGATTTTATGAATAGTATTTAAGGAATAACTTGATATATTTGTGGTAGTTTTCATTAATGATATTATGAAATATTTAAAAATTCATGATAAGAATGAGGATCTTATAAGGTCTATATTTTTGTCTCTAAGGAAGGTTATTTTATTTAGAAAGTTCAAAAAATGTGAATTTTGGTTACAAAAAGTTTCCTTCTTGGGTCTCATTGTAACAAATGAAGGAATCTCAGTTGATCATACCAAGAAAAAAGTTGTGGAGGAGTGTCCTCAACCTAAAATAGTAACTAAGATTCATAGTTTCTTTTTTTTAGAGAGATATTATAGGAGGTATGTGAACAATTATTCATGGATATCTAATCCACTAAACATGTTAAATCTAAAAGAGGCTAAGTTCATATGGACTATAGAGTGTGAAGTATTTTTCTAAGAGCTGAATAAGAGATTGGTTACTACACCCATGTTAACTATACCCTCTATCAAATAAGGATTTGTTATTTTTAGTGATGAATCTCTTAAAGGTATTGGGTGAATTCTAATGAAATATGACACGGTGATTTCTTATGAATCTCAACAGTTTAATCATTATGAGTATAATTATCCTATGCATGACCTGGATTTGGCTATGAATTGTTTTCTCTAAAGATATGGAGGCACTATAATTATGGTTATAAATGTGACTCATACATATACCATGAAACTTTAATGTATATTTTAAGGAAAAATTAATTGAAAATGAGACGGAGGAGGTTGTTGAAACTTCTTAAAGACAATGATTGTTCAATTAATTATCATCCCAGAAGGGAAAATAAAATCATTGATTCACTAACTAGGAAAGACCATATTGTTCTGGAAATGATGAGGATTCATGGATGTAAAACCCTGATATTTCATAGTACAATATCTTATTAAAGTAATTCAATATCTTGCGCTACACGCAACAACGAGTTCGAGCGCACCACAACATACTAAACTAACCGTTTAAAAAGCAGTTATGAATAGTATGAACTGAATTTGGGATCTTATATACTCTATATAATTTTAACATCCATATTATGTGTTTCTTAGACATAATATAAGAACAAATTAAATTTTTTAGATAAAATAAGAATTTTTTTTAAAAAGAAATTTTACTGCCTTTTAATGGTGAACCTTTTTTTAAAACCAATTTTTGAAACTTTTATATATTCAATTTAATGAAATTAAGTTATTATTTAGAAGCGGAACAAAAAAAGTTAGTCTGGATATTTTTTTGGTACTTTTCTAATAACTTTTATATTTTGATGAATAGTGAAAAATATTATGTTTTAATTGAAAACAACTTTTTTAATTAAAATAATTTATAGTTATAAATTAGGCATTTGAATGGTTTGGAAGTATAATTAGATTATATATTTATCATTTAATGCAATTTAGGTCATTATAAGTAATTTCACATTTAACTTTGGCATAAATACTTGTCAATCTTTTGATAGTTTTTACTTATTAAAAACCAGCCTTTTGTTTTTAACAATGGGTAATAATTTTAAATTAATAAATGCAACTTCAATGTTTTGAATTTGTTAAAATATACTTCATTTTTTAATTTTTAATATCAAAATTATCTTAGGGTAAATTCTTGGTATTTTTCTGAAAACATTCAATTTTTGATGAATAGTGAAAAACACTGCGTTCTTATTTAAAAACTACTTTTTATTTAAATAATTGGTTATTTTATTTTAATTTAATTTATGTAAAAATATATACATAATACCTATATATTTTCAATGTAATTCATTGGATTCATTTTATAATAAGTTTAGATATATAAAATTTTATCAAACATTTTACCGTCTTTTACCCACCTTCTAGGAGCATTTACAAATTTTCATAAAACATAATTTTACCGCTTCTATGAGTTGAATTTAAAAAATACAAGAGACATGTTTGACATCAGTAAGTAAAATTTTGTTCAATAAGATGAAAATAATTTTTTTATGAATAGTAACTTTTGAGTTTTATTTACCACAATTAAAAGTAAATAGGGAAATTAAGGGTAAAAATGATATTATAATTACCCAAACACATGTCCTAATTCTATTGGATAAGTATAATTCGACCCAAAACATTCTTAAGAATAAAATATGACCCCTTTTGGTTCACATGGATAAGATTAGGATATTTATTATTATTTTATTTAAAGAAGAGTTAAAATAGTTAAATTCAATGTTTTATAACTAAAACATTTTTAATAAAGGGTTATATATAAGATAAATTAGACTATAAATATTAATTAGAAATCTAAAAAAATCTTACATAATGGTATTTTATTTATAATTTTTAGACATAAAATAATTAATTTATTTATGAGATAATGATGATGTAGTAATTACTTTATTAATGAAAGATTGAAATAATTGATATTATAAATATCTTAATAAATGTAAATTGAGACTTTTGATGAATTAAAATAATTTTATAGGTTAATATTACATGTTAGGGTTGGTTAAATAAATTTTATTCATAGTGATAAAGTTTTTATGGCTTTAACAAAATCAAATACTAAATAGTGTCAAAATTGACACAATTGAGTTTTTAAAACAAATATTATATTATTAATTAATATAATATTCATAAAAAACTAAGGTTCAGAAAAAGGACTTAGATAAAGTTATATATATTAATAATTAACAACTTGGGGTTCACTTGGCTTTTTATAGTAAGTTTATTAACCATATAATATAAAAATAGAAAGAGACATGGTAAATGTCAAACTATTTAACTAAGAGTTAAATCTAAAAGATAAGGTTAATATGATAAGATAAACCTATCCAAAACCTATTGGTTGAGCTTTTTTGACCCATACCCACATTATAATTTAAATAATTTATTTTTTAGGCATTATTAACTGAAAATTATTTTATTATAAAATAATATTTCAAGATTTTCCTAAAGTGACACTCACCTCTCTTATAAAAGGGCACTTCCCCTTATCTTAATTTCACACCTCCAAAGCCTTTTGTCTCGACCAGAACCGGACCGAATATACTCCCAACTTTCCTCCCTTCATCCTAGAGGCCTTACTTTGGTCAGAAATCCAACCTAATGAGAAATTTTGATCAAATCAAAAGAAAGAACCCGATGAAGAGGTAAATATTACATCACAACTTTCAATTTATTTTCTTCTTACAATTCTTCTTTCTTTGTTTTTTCTATTCTAAAATAATATCTCCAGTATATTCTATATAATTTAATGTTATTATAAATATGGTACAACTATATTCATTATTTTATCCATCCTATAAACGACAAAGTCACCATACATACGTGCGTACGGCTTACCGTCTCCACGTCGTGGTGTAGTTTGTTATTCAAACACTTCATTATTTGGAAGGGTATAATAATGAGTATAACTAATGTAAATAAAAAATATAACATGTTAATGATTCTTTATATATGATATAACATATAATTACATACAATTTCACCGTCAATATAATGATATTGTCTCTCGTGCGTACGTACGGATTACCATCTCCGCGACGCGATGAGATTCATTTCCACATTCACCATTCAACGATGATTATAAAAATATATATCATTAATAATTATATAATATATGAAATATTAATTCTATTATATTTATATATATATATATATATGTACTTACATATATCTTATTCACTTAGTTTCGTTCAATACGATATGAAAACGGAAACAACGTTTATGTGTACGTATGACCTACCATCTCCATAAATGGTGTTTTCCATTTCATATATATGTATATTATACATATTTATATTCTAAATATATATGATATATAAATCATGTTTTATATTCTGGAATTATTTAAATCATGATCTAAGTGACACAATCAAGAGTAACAAGTTAAAACATTTACGATAAAGAAAGCAATTATAACCCAAAATGTTAATTTAAAGTGGAAATTATTATTAAATGTTTAGTTTAAAGTCGTAAATGAATAATTTATGATATCATAAATATTAATATGGTTCTGGTATAATTTAATAACATACTACAGTCTTTATACAAGATATTAAATGTACCCTTGACTAAAGGAAAGTGCAAGTTAAGGGTTAATTTCACAATCTCTTTATTATCTGAGGTTGTTTTTACGTAAGTATCTATTGAGATATATTTATTATCCATGTCCATGATTCATAAAAGAGTTTTCAAATATATTCTTTTTATAGGGGTTTTTTACTAAGACATCATTTTAAATGTTTTAAAGATTTATTCTTCTAAACCTTTCTCATTAATGACCATGTTTTCAAAATGGTTTTAAGGATTTATTTACATGGACATGAATGTTTTAAAATGTTAATTCCTTTAAAATGATTCAAAGTGTTATGGGACACTTTGATTAAAAACTATCTATTAAATAACTTCCTTTATAAATTATAAGACTTTTAAATGATTTCATGAAAAAGGGATATTTCTCTCAAATATTTTTACTGGTCATTTTAAACTATGTCAACATCCTTTACAGGATATTATTCTTGATCAAGCGTGATTTATTTTGATACAAATAATCTATATTGTATTGAATGTTTTGTGATATGTTTGACTATGAATGTGTTATTTTTATACCATTCATGGTTTATAGAAAAAGTATTGAAATTCCATACGCTTGTTTTAATACGAATGTTTATGTTATATTTAAACGTTTTCATATGAGGAATGAATTGAACTTAGTAAGTGATGGGTGGATCCCTCTATAGATCCTCGATGCATCAGTAGGTCTCATGAGAAATACTAGTGTCTTGGCACAAGGCCTTGAAAAAATCTTATTTGTAGTTATGGCATAAGTACTTGACTATGTGGTTATGAAGTCTAGAATTATGAATTCAATCATTATGAAAGTGTCTATTGATATTTCATGTGATTATTCGACTAGTAGAATAGCCATATGAATAAATAAATGAAATTATTTGATTTTATATTTTCCATATTATGCAAATGTTTAAGTTTAAAAGGCTTTTGTTTTAGTCTTATAAATTTCGTTAATGTTTATGATTATTTAAGAAAGTTTTCACTATATTGTTATCCTTACTGAGCATCTAAGATCAGACCTTTATAGGTTTTATTTTCCCCAGGATTGAAGAATTATTTTGTGGTTGAACTATAGGGATATGCTAAGGGATATGAATGTGTTCAAAAGGGGACAATGTTGTTTTTGTTTTTCATTTTATAATGTAATGTAATGTTCATGTATGTACTCTATTTTTCAAGACAACTAAACTGATCAGTCCTTCGGGACTTGATTCCTTGTAATCATGCCAATGTATTAAAATAATGAACTGAGTCTGGTCTTCTGGGGTCGGGGTGTAACAGTTGGTATTATAGAAAGTTTAGAAACAACCTTGGAAATAGATTTAGATAAACTATGATTAGAGAACATTACCCTAAGCTATACTTTGAGGATTATTATAGAAGAACTTCCAAGAATTTTGGTAATATAGAGATTTTATGAATTTTCCAAGCAATACATCCCTGTCTGGATATAAGCAGGTAGAATTAGCTCTAGAATAGATGTACCTAGGATTGAAAACTCCGACAAGGAGTTTCAGGCTTGACTTGGGGAATCCTAGTACACAACAATGGGCCTTACTGCTATTGGATAATAATCAAGTTATAGTACTAATGAAGATGAAGATGAATGATTAGATTTATTATGTTATTATTAATGTATTGTTTCATTTGAGTATGGTATTAATGATATACATTTTATAAGAATTATAGAGTATATAAGGATTATACTGCATTTATATTTCATTAAGGACTTGAGATTGTGTGGAACCAAGAAAAGTGACTTGATTCAAGGTTAATTTTTTTAGAAAATAAATGGTTGAGAGAAAGACAAACCTTAATATGATTCCGATACTGAGGTAGTGATTTTGGAATAAGATATGATTGATTTGGATAAATTATATTGGATACCTTGAAACTGATTAATGATTTGTATATTCCATCATTGTTAGAGTTTACTACATTTTTGGATATAAATAGTATATCCAGTATTCTATAAGTAATAAGGGAGCATGAATGTAATCAATATAGATATATGATAATTCAAGGTGTTACTGTGTTTTAAAATAATACATGATAAAGGTATTGACATGTTATTATGTGGAAAAAAGAATCTTAATTGTGTTTACCTTCCTTATAAATCTTGGACTGTGAGTTTGGAAAAACGTATTTTGGATAAGTATAAAGGTTGGAATCAGTTAATTTTTACATTTGATACTATTATCAAGGTTAAATAATTTCTTGAGATTATTTTTGAATTGTCCTAAAAAGGACAACCCAGAGTTCGAGCGACAACCTATCACGTCAGGCAAGTTCGCGAGACTTGAACCCCAACCTAAGGGCGACAAGGGTGCATCACCAACCACTAGCCTATGTGATGTCCCGGTTTGTATAATGTAGTTTTTTAATAGTCTAACAAATGAATATAAATTCATTTTTTTAACCCTATATGATTAGTATAAATAGAATATTTTGGAATTCCATTATCTTTTGGAGTGAAAGATGAGTTTGTGGTGGGAATTAGTTAAAAGATGAAACTCTACTTGTCAAGTATATATATATATATATATATATCTTATTCTATGAATAAATTAATTATTAAACTTTAGGTAAGGGATCTTAAAACATAAAATGTGTTATCCTAATACCATATTTTTTGGAACCGATGATATTTTACATCATCTTAGATTGATGGCTTTGAGGCCCTCAATTTTACACATGATTGTGGTTGATGACCTCAATAACTCCCTATAAATATTTACGTTTTCCCTCCAATTATGTGTCTCTATTTTCCACCAATTTTCTCCTAATTGAGATCATAATTTGGTGGAAAATTTTTCATTTACCTTTCCTACTTATTAAGACTAAATTTTATTAAACCAATTTCCAAGGTTGGTTTTCCACAATGGTATTTTTCTATTTTTAACCATTTATTTTCGAAGAAAAATTTCGAATTGTGAGGATTCAACTTATTAAAATAGGGGAAAATGTAACACTCCAAGATTTCATAGTACGTTATCTCATTAAAGTAATTCTATAGCTTGCGCTACACGCAACACCGAGTTCGAGCGCACAACAACTTACAAAACTAACCGTTCAAAAAGCAATTATGAATAGTATTAACAGTATTTTGAATTTTATATACTCTATATAATTTTAACATCCATATTATGTGTTTATTATACATAATATACGAAATAATTCATTTTTTTGGATAAAATAAGTATTTTTTAAAAAATGCAATTTTATCGCCTTTTTAAAGGTGAACCTTTTTTTTAAACGAATATTTGAAACTTTTATATATTCAATTTAATGATATTAAATTCTTCTTTAGAAGTAGGATATAAAAATTTAGTTTGGATAAATATTTGGTACTTTTATGATAACTTTTATATTATGATAAATAGTGAAAAAATACTATGTTTTAACTGAAAAAAACTTTTTTAATTGAAATAATTTATAGTGATAAATTATGCATTTGAATGTTTTGTAAGTATAATTATATTATATTTTTATCATTTAATAAAATTTATGTTATTATAAGTAATTTCAGTTTTAAATTTGACATAAATACTTGTCAATCTTTTGATAGTTTTTACTTATTAAAAACCCTCGTTTTGGTTTTGACACTGGGAAATAATTTTAAATTAATAAATTGAACTTCTATGTTTTGAATTTGGTAAAATATAATTCATTTTTGAATTCGGAATATCAAAATTAACTTAGGTTAACTTTGTGGTATTTTTGTGAAAACATTCAATTTTTGATGAATAGTGAAAAACACTATGTTATTATTTAAAACTGATTTTTTTTAAATAATTTGTTATTTTATTTTAATTTATTTTAGGAAAAAATAGATACATAATACATATATATTTTCAACATAATTTATTGATTTCATTTTATAATAAGTTTAGATATATAAAAATTTATCGAACATTTTACAGTATTTTACCCACCTTCTAGGAGGATTTACAAATTTGCATAAAACTTAATTTTACTGCTTCTATGAGTTGAATTTCAAAAATATGATAGAAATTGTTGAAATCATTAAGTAAAATCTTGTTCAATAATATGAAAATAAATTTTGGTGAATAAAAACTTTTGACTTTTATTTACCATAGTTAAAAGTAAATAGGGCGATTAAGGGTAAAAATGATATTATAATTACCCAAACACATGTCCTAATTTTATTGGATAAGAATAATTCGACCCAAAAAAATATTATGAATAACATACGACCCTTTTTTGTCCACTTGGATAAGATTATGACATTTATTATTTTTTTTAAAAAGAGTTAAAATAGTTAAATTCAATGTTTAATAATTAGCCATTTTTAATATAGGGTTATACATAAGATAAATTCTACTATAAATATTCATTTGAAAGATAGAAAAATTTCTTACATAATTATATTTTATTTATAATTTTTAGAAATTATATAATTTAATTTATTTATGATGCAATGATGATGTAGTAATTACCTTATGAATGAATGATTAAAATAATTGATATTATAAATATTCAAATAAATGTAAATTGAGACTTATGATGAATTAAAATAATTTTATAGGTTAATATGACATGTTAGGGTTGGTTAAAAAAATTTATTCAAAGTGATAATTTTTTTAAGGATTTCAAAATAAAATAAAATATTAATAGTGTCAAAATTGATATAATTGAGTTATTAAAACAAATATTATATTATTAATTGATATAATATTCCTAAAAATATAAGGTTCAGCCAAAGGACTTAGATAAAGTTATATATATTAATAATGAACCACATGGGGTTCTCTGGTCTTTTTATAGTAATTTTATTAACCATATAATATAAAAATACAAAGAGACATGGTAAATGTCAAACTATTTTACTAATAGTTAAATCCAAAAGATAAGGTTAATATGATGACCTAAACCTATCTAAAACCCATTTTTTGAGTGGTTTTAGACCCATATCCACATTAACTTTTAAATAATTCATTTTTGAGCCATTATAAACCGAAAATGTGTTTATTATAAAATAATATTTCATGCTTTTCCTAAAGTGACCCTCACCTCTCTTATAAAAGGGCACTCCCCCTTCTCTTAATTTGACACCTCCAAAGCCTTTTGGCTCGGCCAACCCCTACCCAAATATTATACCAACTTTCCTTCCTTCATCTTATAGGCCTTACTTTGGTTATAAATCCAACCTATGGAGCCCTTTTGATCTAATCAAAAGGAAGAACCCGAAGAAGAGGTAAATATTTTTATCTCCTCTTTCAAGTTCTTTTCTTATTCCACTTCCACTTTCATTGTTTTTTCCTTTATAAAATAATATCTCCCATATATTCTATATAACTTAATGTTATTATAAATATGGTACAACCAAATTCATTATTCTATCCATCCTATAAATGACAATGTCACCATACGTGCGTACGTACGGCTTACCGCCTCCACATCGTGGTGTACTTTTTATTAAAACACGTCATTATTTGGATTAGTATAATAATGAGTATAAATAATGTAAATAATAAATATAACATGTTAAATATTATGTTAATATTATATAACATCTAATTATATACGATTTCTCCATCAATATAATGATATTTTTGCTCGTGCGTACATACGAATTACCGTCTCCACGACGCGGTGAGATTCATTTCCACGTTCACCATTCAACGATGATTATAAAAATATATACCATTAATAACTATGTAATATAAGACATAATAATTCTACTTTATATATATACACACACATACATACATATGTACTTACATATATCTTATTCACTTAGTTCCGTTCAATACGATATGAAAACGGAAACATCGTTTATGCGTTCGTATGGCCGACCGTCTCCATAATCGGTGTTTTATATTTCATATATATGTCTATTATAAATATTTATATTCTAAATATATATGATATATAAATCATGTTTTATATTCTATAAGTATTTAAATCATGATCTAAGTTACACAATCAATTGTAACAAGTTAAAACATGTACGATAATTAAAGCAATTATTACATGAAATGTTAATTTAACATGGAAGTTATTATTAAATGGATAATATAAAGTCATAAATAAATCATTTATGATATGATAAATATTAATATGGGTCTAGTATAATTTAATAACAGACTACAATATTTATACAAGAGGTTAAACGTACCCTCGACTAATGGAAAGTGCAAGGTAAGGGTTAATTTCATAATCTCTTTATTATCCGAGTTTGTTTTTACATAAGTATCTACATGGACATATTTATTATACATGTTCATGATTCATAAAAGAGTTTTAAAAGTGGTTATTTTTAAGGGAATTTTTTCTAATACATCATTTTAAATGTTTTAATGATTTATTCTTCTAAATCTTTCTCATTAATGTCCATGTTTTCAAAATGGTTTTAATTATTTATTTATATGGACATGAATGTTTTAAAATGTTAATTCCTTTCAAAAGTTTCAAAGTGGTATTGGATACTTTGATTCAAAACTATCTTTTAAATGACTTCCTTTATAAATTATCTGAATTATAAATGATTTCATGAAATAGGGATATTTCTCTTAACGATTTTTACTCATCATTTTCAACAATGTCAACATCCTTTACAGGATATTATTTTTAATCGAGGATGATTTATTATGATACAAATATTCCATATTTTATTGAATTTTTTGTGATATTTTTGACTTTGGATATGTTATTTTTATACCATTAATGGTTTATGGAAAAAGTATTGACATTTCATATGCTAGTTTTAATACAAATGTTGTGTTATGTTTAAAGCTTTTCATATGAGTAATGAATTGGATTAGTAAGTGACAGGTGGAGCCTAATATAGCTCCTCAATGCACTGGTAGGTCTCATGAGATAAAATAGTTTCTTGGAACAAGGTCTTGACAAAATCTTATTTATAGTCTTGGCCCAAGGCCTTTACTACTTAGTTATGAATTCTGGAATTATGAATTCCATCATTATGAAAGTAGATACTGATATTGCATGTGATTATCCGACTAGTAGAATATCCATGGGAATAATTAAATGGAATTATTTGATTTTATATTTACCGTATTATGCTAAAGTTTAAGTTTAAAAGGCTTTTGTTTTAGTCTTATACATTTATTTAAATTTTTATGCTTATTTATGAAAGTTTTCACTATATTATTATCCTTAATGAGCATCTTAGCTCACCCCTTTCTATGTTTTATTTTTCCTAGGATTGAATAAGTATTTTATATTTGACCTATAGGGATAAGATAAGGGATATGAATGTTTTCAAAATGAGACAATGTTGTTGTTGTTTGTCATTTTATAATGTAATGTAATGTTCACGTATGTAATATATTTTCCAAGACTGGTAAACTAATCAATCCTTTGGGACATGATTCTTTGTAATCATGCCAATGTATTTAAAAAATTCACCGACTCTGGGCTTATGGGGTCGGGTCATTACAAAGGAGATCCTTTGATCAAAAACCTAGTAAAACTAAACATGGATATTGTAAGGGAAGGGACATCATCAACCCTATCCAAAATTATTTCTCAATAATCATTACTAGAAAAGATAAATAAATCTCAAAGAGATGGTCCTTTGTTGCAAAAGAAGATAGGGGTTGTGAAGGTTGGTAAGTTTGAAGAGTTCAATATTGATCAAGAAGGTGTATGGGAATTTCATTAAAGACTATGTTTCCATATATTCTATAAATAAATAAATAACCGATGGATTAATATCATTTCTCTACTTTCTCTATACATCCTGGAAGCATAAAAATGTATAGGGAATTTCATGATCATTATTGGCGGGATAATATGAAAAGAAAGATGATCGACTATACTACAAGGTTCCTGGTGTTTCAACAAGTAAAGGTGGATCAATAAAATTATAAATGGGTATTACCACTACTACCCATACCAACAAGGAAGTAAGACAATATAACAATGTAATTTGTCACTAGTCTCTTGAAATCATCCAATGAAAACAATGCATTATGGGTTACAATGGACCGTCTCACCAAGAATATCTATTTTATCTCTATTTAGTAATATTTATCTATCAAAAAACTTGAAAAGATTTATATAAAAGAATTGGTAAGGTTTTAATGGGGTAACACCATCCAATGTATCTGATTGTGATCCAAGGTTTACATCGAAATTATGGAGAAGTCTTGAACATGCTCTGAGTATCAAATTGAATTTCAGTATTACATATCACCCCCAAACTAATGGCCAATTTTAAAGAACTATTCAAACACTTGAGGACATACTGAGTACATTCTCAAAGGAATTTAAAGGTGTATGTGTTCAAAATTTCACTTTAGTTGAGTTCTCATACAACAACAACTTTAATAAAAGTATTCAAATGGCACCCTATGAATCTCTATATGGGAAGTGATATAGAACTCCTACTTATTGGGAGGAAGTTGGTGAGAGAAAATTTCTTGGTCCTAATATTGTGAAAGTTATTAAAAAAAGTTATATTCCATCCAAGAACACATAATGGATGCATAGATTCAACAGAAGATATATGATGACAACTGTCAATGGGACTTGGTATTTGATGTTGGTGACAAAGTCTTCCTTAAAATTTCACCTTGGAAGAGAGTAACGTGGTTAGGGAAGAAAGGTAAGTATATCCCCAGGTACATTGACCCCTATTAAATCCTTGATCGTATAAGAGTAGTGGCCTATCATCTTCCACTTCCTTCTAATCTAATTAAAGTTCATGATGCATTCCATATATCTCTATTGAGGAAGTATATATCTAGACCATTACATGTACTACATTCTGAAGTGGTAAAACTGGAACATGACATCTATTATGAGGAGTAGATGATGGAGATCTTGGACCATAGAGACATGTTTCTCTACAACAAGACTACCCACCTCATAAAAATTTTGTGGAGGAACCAAAAATATAAACAAGCCACATGGGAACTAGAGGAGACAAGGAGGAAAAGGTACCCAAAAATTTTTCAACTAAGGGAACAAGTTCAAATTTTTGGGGTGCAATTTTTTAAGGGAGGAAGAATTTAATGACTGAAACATTTTTAATAATATTAGTTTCCTAAAAATATGTGTTATATTATTTTTTACTCAACATAAATATATAGATTTAAAAATGAAGTGAGTATAATTTGAAGGGTGGACATCAGGTTTCGACTGTTATATGACCATTGGTCAATTATGACTATTGGTCAATATTACTATTGGAAACTATACTCTTAATAATTATTTTAATACTATAATTATTGTTTATAAGTCTAAATGACAAAGGAAAATTAATGCATAAAGAAGATTCGATGGACTCATCTAGTAGAGTTGTGTCATATGAGGCCAATTTTTCAGAATATGAGATGGATGTAGCATCACTAGGATTCACTCTTATCCAAGCACAATCTAAGTTTCAACACGTTAATCTTGAACTAAATCACTTATGAGAGAAGTTCACGTTAGTGGGAATTACCACCCGGGTGATGTTATCTGAACTACCCCAAGAATCTATCACCATCACACACCTTAACTTTATGTAATATGAGGTTTTATAATGGGTTTTGTGTCAGGGCTTTATTTACTTAACTTTTAATCCATTTGTATAAATAATATTTTTATTCCATCGATTCTATTTTGATAATAGATTTTCTTAAAAATATGAGGAATTTTATAAATTGATTATCCGGACAGAAATTGTATTCATAAGAAAAGTTATAAATATTTATAATAAAATAATATATTATCAATTATAATTCTTTTAATGAAATATTATGATTAAAAACTGTTATTTAAATTTAAATGATAAAACAATTTTACTTTGTTATCGCGTGGGGAATTTTACTATGTGTTTTACTATGAAATTTCTATCTGCTATTTTTTTATTAAATAAGTATTCTTATATTTGAAGCTAAAATTATCATATTTGATAATTATTATGATAAAATAAACATCATTTTTTAAATCATCACGTTAAATTTAGGTTAGTGATAATTTTTTAGAATTTTCTAAAACATTTTGTAATTCGATGAGTGGTAAAAATACAATTGGAGATTCCTAGTATGTTTAATGACATCATAATGATGTAATATATAATATAAACTTTTGGTAGAATCTTGTGTATTATAATAATCTAATAGGTGTTTGAAGTTACCAATTGCATGGAAAAATACCATGGGAATGCCCATGGTTTTTAATTTACCACTACGTAGGTGTCCAAGAAAATGATTAAACAAATCCTCCTCTTTTTCTATAAATTCCCACCCATTTCTCTATTTTATTTCACTAAAAATTAATCCTCAATGAATATATGGTAATTTTACCTCCCATGTATTTTTCCTATGGTTTTATCAATCTCCTAAGGTCCCAATCTTCGAGTTTTATGAGTTACTCTTCAAGGTAAGAGAAATCTCAACTTATTTTTTCCACTTAAGTTCACTTTTTATGTGGTATTTCAATCAAATTTCCATACTATGTTCTTCTGTCCATTTTAATATATCCTTATACTATATAAGAGTCTTTTATTATTGGTATAACCCTTTCCACTCTATTTTTAATGTTATTTAAAACCATGTTTCATACCTGTTATGGTGCCAAATTTTCTTCTCAAATTTTCTCTCTTTTTATCAATAAAATCTATTATTTTATTTTTTGAATTCCCAAAAATCATTATTTTCCATGGGTATTCACCTATATTAAAAAATTATATATTTTTATTTTGGTATTAAAATACATGAAACCCACCTTCCCTTATTAGTGGGCAAATACTTATATAAAGATCTATTCTTTAAGAACTTCTTTTTAAAACACTAATATTTTTATATGAAACCCATTTATTTTATTCTCCATGTGTTATTTATTAAATTTTTTATTATGATCTATGAGGCTCATGTTAATTATTACATATGAAGTTTTCTCCCTGATAGCACTCCAATGAATTGGGTAAATAATTTAATCTTCATAGATGACATGTTTTATGATACCTTGGTAATTTTTATGAGACATTAGTGACAAACCCTGGTGATATTCTTATTAATGTCTAAAATAAATGTCGTATCCATATTTAAAAGTTATTAATAATGTTATTTTATTTATTATGTGGTTCATTTCCTCTTTTTCATTTCATAATGATATTATTCATGTTCTTATTTAATTTCCTCAAGATCACATGTAAAATATTTCCCTTATTTTCATTTACTATGCCTTATGATAACCCTTTACTTTGATGTATGTCCCCAGGTTCTGAGATGTAGATATTTTACTTAGGATTAACCTTTTATTAAGCCTTTCAAGTGTAATAGAGTAATGTTTTGAGATTTCATGTATTGTGTACCTTTTTTGAAGAAACTAAAATTTAAAAGATCCTTTATTTTTACAATGTAATGAATGTTATGTAATAAAAAGGTGAGGTGTCCTAGATACCTTACTAAGATGTATTTATTTCACCTTAAAAATGAACCCTAGTTTTTATTCTATCCCCGTGATTGGATTTTACATCATATTTTGTATATAATATCGGGCTACAATACCTCCACATTATTAGAATATGGGTTTGAGGTATGGCTTGGGTTTATATAAGACCATCCTTATAATATTATTTTATTTTATTTTTCAATGTATGTATGGTTAGTCTAATGGGTGAAAAGATGGGATATATGACTATATGACCTGTATTGTTCATTTTTTTATAACATTATGTGTTATTGAATTATGTTTACCCTAATTATCTATTGTTGATATTTTTTGGCTATTTATTTGTGATTTGTGGTTTTGATATTAGTGTCCTAGTCTATCCAACACACGACTCTGACCATTTTCTCTAGTTAGGAAATTCAAGCGTATGGGGAGGCATGCTTGAGGTCATGTGGTGCTCTCGTTAGGATACTATTTAATAATTTTCATTAGGGAATTAAAATGTGTCATTAGAGTGTTCTTTATTTTTTCATACTATTTGGGGACAATTAATTGGTGGTAGAAATGTGTTGGTTATTTTGATAGTCCTCAGATTAATGATTCATGAAAATATATTCAGTTGGATGTATAGGGTACTAATGTTATAGGATTATTGTTCTCGGTTTCCACTATAATCATTGAGATTTTTTTTAAGTGTGATGTGGTGATTTTTTAATGTTATTTTAAGGTTTTGGCTCATGAAAAAATGTGAAAAGAGGTATGTGTGAATACATGATATTTGGAACTTAATATTCACATGAAATTTGTATTTTTTTTGTTTGAGATTATATTAATTTAGGGAGAGTTCAGTTGTTTAAAGTGTTAAAAAATATTATTGTATTACTATATAAATTTTGGCTAGAATTACACTAATCTAAACAATAATTTTTTATATAACATGTAATGTTGATCCTATAATGGGATATTATCTGTTGATGACTATATAATCCCTAGATTTAAGGGATTTATAGTAAACATAGGGGGGTTGGTTTGTGAATTGGATAACTTGTTGATTGTTAGCTGTAGGAAAGGAATTTCTGATAAATTATTTGGATTGGTCATAGATTTCCTTAGTGAATTGGATACCCCTGATAAGGAAGAGGAAGGGAATGCGATATTCCCTATTTTTTTGAGTAGTAAATCACTTCGAGTGATTTTGGTATTGAGGTCATATGTGAAAGGCATGAATGGTTTGTTTATTATCCATGTCGGTTTTGGGTGTGGATTTCAATGTGTTGGTTTATAATTATCATAGATGGTAGAGTATATGATGGGTAGAGAATGGGTATATTCCCTATGGTTTTGGAATAACATCTGAGTGGAGGGTGATTATATGATTGGCCTTGATATGAGTGAAATGAATCGGGATTATTGGAAGGGAATCGTTGAGAGTTCTTATGAGATTGTCTGTGTTAACATACAAGGGAGGAATGGTTCATGTTTTAGGTGAATCGTCATATAATTTATGAGACATGATCTATAGAAGTATAAGTATGGTTGTATAATTTGGAAGTACGAAAGAGTACACCCATTTGGTTTGGATGAGATCGAATTAGATGGTGGTAAAGAATCATTGATATAGTGTTTTTATAGGTTTAATTTAACATGGGAGTGTAAGAGTGATTATTGGTGTATATTTTTGAGTAATTTCTTGACATTTGAAGGAATGTGTATGATGGTTATGTGTAGTGCCTTTTTGGTTTCCAGACCCATGGAAAAAGTTTTGTATGGGTCTATTTATAATTTACTTGTTCTAGGAAATCTTTGGAGGTAAGATAATGATGGTATAATGGTGGTGATTTCCATTAGTTATTGTTTTCTTAGAGGAGAGTTATATGATCTTAGTGGGGATTAGTTTTTCATCACACGGGGTGATATTGGGGATGAGATGTGACTTTTTATTTAATTGTGAACTAAGAATCGATTTAATCAGTGGAATGATTGAAGGAATGGAGTCAGGAGGTTTTGATTATAATGGGATGTGTTTCCTCTATAAATAGATGTGAAATAAATGATGGATCATACCACCATGGTGTAGTAGATTTGAGAATTTCCTTAGACATATTTTTCTAGGTATGTGAAGGGCGTGGCTTTGTAAGAGTGAAACATGTGGGATAATGATACATATTGGGGATTTTTATCGAGATGGAGTATAGTGATTCTATATGGCAGGGATTGTTCCATTAGTTATTGGAATGTGTGACCCTATCCATATGTGAATTTTCAGAAATGTTGGGAATGGAATTATGGATGATCTAGTAATGGGTATTGATTGGTGTTTTGTGTTGGCACTTAGATATAATCAAGTTGATCACTTATAGTCATTACATTCGATAATGAAAAACATGTGGATAATGGAGATTGGATGTTTTTGTTTAGTGAGGTGATGATAAAGATACTGATATAGTGGGGGAACTTCAAATTAGTCATGAATGTGGTACCTTTGTGTTAGAAGGTTCATGGATGTGGTGATACTGATTTGTAGATAATAGAGATGGAACTAGGGTGTTAGTTAGAAGGTAGATATGATTTTATTTGGTCCCTTGTTTAAAACTAATTTTTTTATTAGGATGCGGTTTTAGATGGATTCTAGGTGTCACCATCATTCTTGGTGCAGAATTTGGTGTGATATAGGAGTGAGTCAGATTGAGGGTGCATTGGTTCTCATGGGAGTAAAATAGCATATTTGGTTTGTTGAGAGCCCAAAATTGTAA
This sequence comes from Viscum album, assembly GCA_963277665.1. Classification (NCBI taxonomy): domain Eukaryota; kingdom Viridiplantae; phylum Streptophyta; class Magnoliopsida; order Santalales; family Viscaceae; genus Viscum; species Viscum album. The sequence goes on along the minus strand of OY728162.1, from coordinate 189,841,698 downwards.
TTACACAAATTTTATAGTATATACTGCAATTTGGTTGTTTTTATGATTCTATGATGCATCCATTAATTATGGTTAGTTTTGTAATGATGTTTTAGAGGGTGATTCCAAGAGTTCCTAGTAATGGTTGGCTGGAAGAGGTCCGGTTGGCTTTTTTTCATGCAATTTGATACAATGAGATGGAAACCACATCAGACACACTATTCATGATGTGGCTGGTGTGTTTTGGGGAACAAATCCTAGATTTTTAAGAAATTTATGGCGTATCTAGGTTTAATGTGTGGGAAATTGACTTCTTATTGTTTTAATTTGAAATTGGGATTGACTATTTGTATCATATTGAAAATTATGAATTGGATGTCAGGTGAAATTCTTAGGTACTTATTGGGGACATGATGAAATATATTAGGGATTTTATAATCACCTATGAATTTACATATGATTTTTTATAGAGGAAATTTAATTTTTAATCATGGATAAAGGGGTGCTCTAATAATTGAGACTCTAAATAGAATTTTCAGGGCCAAAACATATTACAACTAAGATATTGATAGTTTTTCATTAATTTAAAACATAATAGGGGGATGAGTTGGAAGTTTTAGTAGGTTCTGTATTAATAATTAAATGTTAAAAGAACCATAATTGAATATTTGTCTATGTTTTGATAAATTTTTGAGTTCCAATTGAATTAGATATTTTGTTGGAAAGGATTCATAAAGAGTTCATAAATCCTTAAAGCTATTTGAAATGGATGAAATCAATTACCAATAAGTTAAGATTTTGTAGATTAATTATCCTTAAACCTGTGATGCCTATAATTATACATGTGTAAGGGTACTCTTATTTACGGGATAATTCCTTATGAATAAATGTACATAAATCATTTAAAAAATTAGGTGATACATAAGAGTCACTATGTATTTGTATTTAGCACCTAAGAGTTTCCCTACGGTATATAAAATATGTAATAAATAACTCTTAGATACATAAGGTTTAAATTAGGGATATTTAAGGGTTCTCAAAGTGTACCAGTCACCCTATAATATGTAAGGGTACTCTAGAACATAAGGGAACCATATTACTTAACGGTATTATGATATGTATGGGTTACTATGATATGTGAGGGTTAGAAAATAGTTATATACCTGATGCATAAAGGTATATATGTAATATTTAATGGTTTTCGTGTTGGTATATATGGTCTATAATAGTTGTAAAATTACTTCTTACATAAAGTTTACATTGACATGTAAGGGTAGGTACATTACCATGATTCATAAGAGAATTTTTTTTGGTAAAGTCCCCATTATGTAATGGTTGATCTAGATGGCGTATAAGGGTTACCAGATTCTTCCCCATGATAATTAAGGTTTCTACAACACATGAGTGAGGGTTATCAATTGATATTTAAGGGTTGATATGCAAGGGCTACTCAATAAGTGAGGGTTCCTAAATTTGGAAAAAATGGGCTCTCTGACTAGTTTTCTTAGCCAAGGATAGAATAGTAATTTTTAAATTTAAATAGAAAATCCTCGTTGGGGTTCTTGATAAAGATCCTATCATGGGGATATTCTCAAAAAAAATAAACCCATGTGAATATAGTAAATAGTGGAATCTGTTTTTCATTAGAGAAGACGAAGTTTTCTTATGTTATATTGGTTCAATGTATGTAAATAATGTAATTAAATCCGTGTCTGAATTAAATGTTTAAAACTAGTTTTCTATCCATGGATATTTTACCTAACCTATCCTGTAAATCATGATTCTTCAAGATTGAATTCTCTCATTCACTTACTAATCAACCTAGACCTCATTGGATCTCCCACCCCTATTAGTTCTATATGGAATAGAGGAGTAGAACTTATATTGAATACTCTACTCTTACTCTTCCACATTGATAATATACCTCCAATAAATTTTTAATCATCCCACTACCCTCCATTATGTGAACAATAGGGAAAATTCCGATAACACTTCTATGATAACAGGGGTGAAGAAATAAAATATTGAATATAATAATGGTGTGTGTTACCCTCATCTAGTTACTAGTAAATATAGTTTTCAGTTTTATTTACCATTTTGGTTATTTTTTAGATTTCCTAGGTTTCAGGGGTTGAAAAAATGGAGTTTTTGGGAAGACAGACCAAGGTGCACAATTAGTGCATAGTTTGTCTAACTGAGCAGCTAATAGTGTGAGGCTGTTATAGGTTGGGATAGTGGAATTATTCATTATTTTATTATGTTTTTTAAAACTATGCAACACCCAAGGGTAATGGGTTATTTTTTCCTTGTGGTTTATGTTTGTGAGGCCTTTTTCTACCTCCTATGGATAGTTTTTTGTCAGAGGCGATAATATTTGGATATAATTTGTGGTACATGTCGATATTTAATATATATTTCCATGGATTAACATTAAATTTCTAATTTCATTCAGGTTTTTTATTTAAATTTTTATTGGAGGGATTTATGGTTGATTTTTATCCCATTATTTTTTGTAATTTATTGCTTGATTTGTAAATTTCATTGTTTAAAGTGACTTTTACAAAGGGTTTGGATTGCTTGATAAAATAGATCAAATATGTTTTATGGATTTAAATTTATTTATAAAATTTTATTATAAATGGTTTTACAATGATAATGTCATTTTGAAAAAATTGAAATGTTTTATTATGAAAATGGTTTGTGATGTGGAATTGATTTATGTGGAACATATTTTTTTAATTGTGTATCATGAAGTAGAACAATGGTTAAATGGGGATTGGATGAGGGGATTGTTTTAGGGACTATGTGAACCTTCGGAAGGAAGTCCATGTTAGATTCTATTTTGGTTTCTAATGGACATTTAGAACACTGGAGTAGGAACACCATTAGAGCATCCATGATTGGTTGTCGAAAGATCGTGTGAGCACTTGGAGTAAGGTACAAGGGAGACTGTGATATCTTCATTTGTTTCATAGACAACAAAAAAACAAGGTTAGACACATCCACAATATAACTAATTTTTTAGAGCCCTAGGTGAAAATTACTCATGTTGGGTTGGCATATATGATTTATGAATTTGATCAGTTCCATTTTATGTGCTGAGTTATATGATTCCCATTTCCATTTATATAGTTATTTGATGATGGTTATATGCTTTCCATTATTTTTTGGATATTTTGAGTATGTAGTTCTTTATGAACATGTTTATTTATCTTATTCATATTGAGAAATTATTTTCCATAATGGCTCAAATCCCATCTTTTTATTCATTTTTTTATAATCCCCATTATAAGGGTTTAAGAGGAACCCTTAAATGGATTGTAAGATTTGTGACATTTCATTACTTGAAGGTCTTAGAGGAATTAATACAGACTATAACTTCTTGAAACTGCCCCTCCCTAGTGTCTACATCATGATTTAATATCTCCACCATCACATGGATCTTCGACTAGGCTTCCTGTGCATGAACAGGCTTATCCCAATGGAAAATTTCATACCCACCCATTCTTCCAAATCTGTTAGCTCTGCTCAGGGGAATGTGCCTTCTTTGAATTCTCATATGGATCTTGTTTTTTATATAGTCTTATTAGTCCGTGAAGAAAAATTTTCATGTGGCTCTAAGGCCATGAGGTGGCCCAAAGGACTTGAGGTGGCCCGTATGCCTTACTAGACCAAAGTCCTTGATGGTCCCAAGGACCAAACTGATGTCCCGAAATCCAAAACATATGAATAGTTTTGGATGATATAGTAAGGAACATTACCTTCTATAGTGATTGCTATAGTACCTACTATATTACTGCTATAGTACCAATAAAATATGTCTCCACCCATATTTGATCTATGGTCTCTTAGATGAACATGTTGAGTCCTCACTAACTGGGATGAGTCTCTTGTGTTATTGAGAAATTATTTGGAAAACATATATTATTTGAAATTGGAAAATAAAGGTATTTCAAAGTTTTATTTTATGATGGTTTTTTTCAATGTGGTTTAGTTTAGAAAATTTTTTCAAACTAGATTATCAGTTTTCATGGGTAAAATACCTAAATATACACCGGGTGGTATTATACTAGGATGCATTCCACATACCCTACAAGGGAGTTTGAGCATGTAAAGAATTTTTTAGGACATAGGTAAGGGAAGGGGAACCATGAACTGGGGTGGATCCTCTTGATTACCACAATCTAATGTTTTTTGGAGGAAATTTGGAATCATAGGGATTGTATAATATGGAGTCATTGTTTGTATTTTATACATTTTGGTATGTATGTATGATCCTTTTTTGGTCTTGTTCATTTTCCTTGGGTTTTTGGACTTTTTACCAGAGTTACCATATATATGTCCTATTATTCAATGTTTTGTTTTTGATATGTGATATTTTTTATGGTATCTACTTAGTAATTATTGATTACTATAGATGATTCCATTTTTATAACTAAATTTGATATATTGGTATTTCCATCAATTCCATGAAAGGGTCCTACCAATTAACAAGTTGTGAAACTGTTCCCAATAGATATTTGGTTATTCTCATTGCTTATCGCAAACCTGTGGTGATTAAGATCATGGTTCAGGACATGTGGCAGGACAACTCGGATGACAGGTTGTATTAAAAAAGGTTGTTTATTTATAAAATGGAATCAAAGATTGTTGTTACATATGATTTCATGGTAGAATAGATCTAGGACCATTGGGACTTGGGTTATAGGTATGGGGATGCTTGACCATCTGTTCATTATGTAAAACCTCAAGTATCCTTGGGAGGTATAAGATTTTTTTTATCTTTTACGCATAATTATGGGTTATTTTGATAATATTTTTTAGCATTTATTGGTTATCATCGAGACTTGAGTTGATACCAGGGGGTTTTTTTGAGTTTTGAGGCTAAAACAAAGAGTCATGTAGGTGTTTCATGGTTAGTAGTAACCATGTGGAGTGCGTGAGGCCTTTCATGAAAATGACACTAACACCCACATAGTTGGTTTATAATTTATCTAGTCATATGGAAAAATTGTGCATAGTGGGAAATACTTGTAATTTTTAATGTTTTTTCCCTATTTTCATTTGGAGTTACTCATGATGATATTGTTTCTTATTTTTATCCATGATGAGGGTTTATTGTGGATATTTTGATTTTTATGAGGTTAAATTGTTCTTGTTAAATATTATGTTTTTATGTATTGTACACAATACATCCTTGAATAACCTCATCCCAGAATAGAGAGGGTGTTGTAAATAATACAACATAGGTGAACCTTCTTGTTGATATGGAATTAGTGGATTCGATGATTCATATGATCTAATCCTTGGTTCATGTGGGTGTTCTATAGCATCCCCAAGCCTTGGACCATACTTAGTATTTTTGAAGGAAAAATCCATCTGTGTCCTATAAAAACAAGGGACCTATTGAGACAAAGGAATAGATAGATAATATCAAGAATAACTTTGATTACTTAGAGACCCATGAGACTTATAATGTGGGCTTCACCACATATGTGTTGGAAGGACAGATTAAGAAGTGTTTGGTGATAATGGTGCTCTTGAGCAGGCATACAGATCTCACTTGGACTACATTCAAGGTATCTTTCAATATTTAATTCTACTCGAAGACCTTAAGTGTATAGAAGGTATGAGATTTCATAAAGTTAGACCAATGGGATTATTTTTTGATTGATTATACTACTCATTTCACTGAATTGATTTATTTTTCTTAGGATCTCATCATGAATGATAACCTTAAGGTTTGAAATTTTGAGATGGGATTATGGTATGAGATATGATCTATGATCATTATTCTCTTTATATTGACCTATTCAGAGGTGGTTGATAAGTAAGTTGTGGAAGAGTTACATTTTATTGGAAATATAGATCTTAGTGGTGTTATTTAATTAGTATAAATATAGAGTTCTTTGTTAGGGAAGAAGAAAAATCTAGTTTAGTCACATCAGGAAAGTGGAAAGAGATTTCAGAAGACATTGATTTCAGTTCTAGTGAATTATTTAGGTCATCAGCCTTTTGATTTTTGTTAGTGTAGAAAGTCCAAACACACTAGGACTCATTGTTCAAAGACTTTGATAGCATTATATTAGTGTGGATTTCTAAGTCATATTCAGCACTTCTGTCAGTTATATTTGTGGGGGACCAGTGCAGACTCAACTTTTTCAAAAGGCTCTCAGGTGCAGTTAGAGGATTCTAAGGGTGGGGTATCTCATCCTCATGGTAATGGTGATTCTCACCAAGGGAATAAAAGTATGATGGGTCTTATCTTGTAATTATACATGCATTATAGGTAATATTAGTGGACTCATATTTTACTTCTGGAAAAGTGAGAGGTACAATGTTTGTTTCTTTTTCCATAGCATTGATTTTATTTGAAACTGGCACAAACCATTCCTATATTTCACTTAAGATTATTTATTATCTAGTTATTTGAAATTATTTATTTCCATTTGTGATGGATTTTATAACACCTTTGGGTAAGGATAATTATAATGGTTTTATGTTTCCTAAGTGTTATGTTTTGGTAGCTATAGTGGAAGTTGTATAGGACATCCATGTTTGGACATGGATATTTTTAACATTATAATTATCATTGATTGGTTGATCAACTTAAAAGATCGAGTTGAATATTATCATTTTAATTTCTAGTTCCTTACCCATTATAGGATCAGTCACATTTTTCAGGGAGAGTAAGATTCACATTCAGGGAGGGTGGGTATAGTTGCTTTAGAGTTTGGGTTGATCTCTTAACATATTTCTTTGTGGTTTCTCAATCCTAATGAGTAAATTTATAAGCGTGAGATTCTAGTGTTCATGGAAATTTAAACAAACATGTTTCAAGAGTATTTATTAGGGTTTCTTCCCCATTTAGTGGTCATGTTCACTATCGCTATGCTCCTCAATACAAGACTGATCTCTTTATTATCTTATCAGATAGATCCAACCGAGCATAAAGAGTTGGAGGTTCATTTTTAGGATCTTGAGGGAGTGTGATTTATCCATATTAGAATTTCACCATGGGATTCACCAATGCTATTTTAAAATAAGTAAGAAAAAATTATCCTAATTTTCATAGACTATCATAAGATTAACTATGTGGCAGTGAATAATAAATACTTGTTTCTTAGAATCAATGACCTATTTGATCAGATAAGGGGAGCCTCATGGTTTTCAAATATCAACCAGATATCAGAATACCATCATTTGAGGGTTATGAAATATGATGCTCCAAATACTAATATTAAAATATGGTATAGTAATTTTTAGTATTTGGTTATTCCATTCCGGCTTACCAATGATCTGATAGTATTTATGGTGTTTATGAACTAAATCATCCAACACTTTTTGGAAACCTTCTTGATCAAGTTTGTAAACAAAATATTGGTGTATTCCATGATAAAGTAGGATATTGTTTAATATCATGAGTTTGTTTTGTGAACTTTTAGAGAGAAATATTTATATTCCATGTTATCTAGGTATCTTTTTTGGATCTAAGAAATAAATTTTCTAGGGAACGTGATTTAAGAGGAAGGATTTTTGGAGAAACCAGATAATATTTTAATAGTCTTGTCATAGGATCAACCTAAGAGTGTGTTTGGGATCTGTATTTTTCTAGGATTTGATGGGTTTTGTAAAAATTTAATTTGATACTTCTACATGATTGCTTCCCACTTCATGGATGTTGACAAAAAAGGGTTCATGTTTGAGTGGGAAGAGAAGTTATAGAGCAATTTTGAGCAGTTGAAGTCCCATTAGAAATCCATGCAAGTTTTGATTCTTCCAAATCCAAGAAAGGAATATGCACTGTTTTGTGATTCTTTTGGAGTGGGGTAGGGATGTGTTCTAGTGTAGGATGACCATGTGGTAGTATCTAGATCATGGGATTTACACCCACATGTGAACAATTATCCCACCCATGACCAGAATTGGTTTTCATAATGGATGAATTGAAGTTGTTGTATCATTACCTCTCTAGGGAGAATATTATTGTGTATTTGGACTATAAGATCATGAAGTATATTTCACCCAAAGGGACCTGAACCTCATATAGAAGCACTAGCTGGATTATGTCAATAATTTTGATTTAAATTTTTATTATACACTTTGGAAGAGGAATTTTTTTGTTGATACTTTGAGTATGAAACTTCAAGTGCATTCCATCAAAGAATTAGTGGATGAGTGGGGTCAAATGTGTTTGTTTTTTGATCATATTCTAGAAGTTCATGAGGTTAAAGGGTAGGTGTAATCATTTAGTGTTCAGGCTTTACCCTTTCTTATCAATCATTTTATGAGTGAGAAGGTATCCGACCCTGAGTTCTAGTATATTAGTTATTCATTAAATAGTGGGGAGAACTTATGTGGTTGGTATTTGTATTTAAATAGTTATCTTGTTTTTTCAAAGGTACCCCGTGGCTCTTTTGATATGAAGGTTGGATATGGTTCACAAGGTACATCATTCTTCTTCAGTCATTCACCCAGTGGAAAACAATATGTTTTATACCTCAAAAGGTTGGCATTGGTTTCCTAGAATGATACATGTAGTGGTGGACTTCGTTTTTAGATGATTTACCTACCATAAGATCATATTAGAGAATTATAGTCTATCTAGTATATTGAGGCCACTTATCATTATAGTATAGAAGTGGGGAGAGATCTCTATGGATTTCATGATTGAAATTACTCTTTCTCGGATTGGGAATGATTTCATATTGGTTATTGTCAACCGTCTAATGAAATCATCACATTTTCTTCCCATTAGGGAGTCAATAAAGGTATAGGACCTCATATCCTTGTACGTTAGATAAGATATTAATCTTCATGGAGTTACCTTAGTAATAGTATTATATTGGGGTTACCATTTCACTTCTCGATTTTGGGAGGGACTCTAGGATGCAATGGGAACCCAGCTGAAACTGATCCTTGCATATCACCAACAGATGGATGGTCAGTCTAAGTGAACCATCAAGAATCTTGAGGATATGTTGCAAGTGTGTGTGTTTGATTTCATGGGTTCATGAGAAAGTAACCTACAATAGGTTGAGTTTTCTTATAAAAATAGTTATCATACATTGATCATGATGGCCCCATTTGAGGAGTTGTATGGATGGTCTTACAAATACTAGTTCTGTTGGGTTGAGGTTTATGAGCATTCCTCAGTTGGACTAAGCCTCATATAAGAGATTAACAAGATGGTTTTGATGATTCAGAAATTGTTACTAATAGGTCAATGTTTCCAAAATTCATATGTTGACCATCATCATCACCTATTGGAGTTTCAGGTTGGAGACCAAGTGTTTCTATAGATATTAGTTCAAATGGGCCACTATCTCTTGGGGAATTAGGGGAACATGTCACTGTGTTATTTTAGGATGTTTCATGTTTTTGAACATATGGAGAAGGTAGAATGTAATTTGGAGTTTCCACTATGAATGACCTTGATACATGAAATATTTCATGTTTCATTGTGGAATAGATACCATCCATACCTATCTTATGTGTTGGGGTGGGATGCTGTCAAGCTTAAACCTGATGTCTCCATTATAGAGTAGCATGTTCACAGCATGGAATGAAAGATCAAGGTTCTCCATGAGAATTCGACCTCATTGGGATATGTTCTCTATCAGTGTTGTGGTGATATCCATGAGTCATGGGTGATGAATTCTTATGTGAGGGATTATTGGGATCACATTTTCTCTTATTTGGATGATTGAGGACATTTTGTGGGAATAAAGTTGCATGATGGTGAGTTTATAACAAGCACTGGGTCACTAGTATGTCTAAATTTGAGTTTTATTTACCATTTTGGACTATTATTATAGATCCTAGGTACTGGGGGTCTAATAGGGAGTTTCTGGGAAGAGAAACCAAGGTTCATGGTTATCTTAGTGTTTTTTAATCATGTTTTTAACCATGTGTGGGTGTTGTAGTTTAGGAAAATGTACTTTTACATGGTCTTATCATGGTTTCTCAATGTGTGTGACACCAAGGAGTAATCATGAAGCTCATATTTTTGGGAGACAATATCCACACATAGTTTATGCATGGTTTTTCTAACTATATAGCCAAATTGTGTATCCTGACTAGGTAACATAAATATAATCAATTTACCAAATTTACCATGTATATTTTATACCTCCTTTAGCCCCCTTTTTTTACTCCCATCCTGATAATACCCTCTCCAAGTGGTGGATATTTCCCTATATTTTTGTGGGGTATTTATCTTGACTTCATGGGTATTTTTCTATATATAAGTTCAAATCCTTTAGGTTTTTTTCTTTATCTCCCCGTATCCTTTATTTTTCTTCCATTTTTGTGGAATTTTGGATCCCTAGGGGTGATGTTGGATGAGTCTAGGTTTTTTAATAGGGGTTTTGGTTTTTTTATTACTGTTTAGGTTTGTGGGGCCTTTTCTACCACTTCCATGTGGTTTTCATTATAGTTGAAAAGATTTTTACCAAATATGGGATAGGAATCTCTAATTGAGGGAATATCCCAGGTTTACCTTTATATTTATAATAGACTTTTGTTTTTGTTGTTAAATTTAAATTTTTTATGGTTTTTTATCCCATGCTTATTGTGATTTATATCTTGATTTTTAAATTTTATGGTTTAATGTCAGTTTTCAAAAGGTTGTGGATTATGTGCACACCAAGTGCTTAATAAAATTGTTCGAAGAGGTTTTATGGATTTATAAAATATTTCTATAAATTATTTTATCCTTTTGAAGGTTTTTTGATAAAATGGGATTATTTTATTATGAAAATGGATAATGATGTGGATTTGATTTATGTAAAAAATGTGTTGTGATTTTATGTCATGGAATAGAACATCATTTAACCATGGTGTGAGTGAGGAGATTATTTTAGGGGTCATGTGACCCTTCATAGGGAAGACTGTCTATGATTCCATTTTAGTTTCAAAGGGATCATGTGAGCCTTTTGGTAGGAAGACTGTGAGAGATTCTATGTTTTGTTTCCAATAGACCACATGAGCTCTTAGAGTTGGGCCTGAGGAAGACCATGAGAGCTTCCTTTTTGTGATTATCCAGCTAGAAAACATGTCCAGAGTCACTAATGATAGACTTGAGAATTAGATCCCTAGGTTTATATTAATCACAACAGGTTGTTATATATGCTTTATTCATTTTTTTAGTTCCATTTGATTTGATGAGTTTTATGATTCCAATTCCCATTTATATGTTAATTTTATGATGATATTATGTTTTCCTTTAAATGTTGAGTATTAAGAGCATTTTTTGCCTTATGGACTTTTTTTATACATATTAAAAAATATTTGGAAAATATGATTTATTTTATATGGAAAACCAAATTGAATTTAATTTTTTATTTGAAAATGGTATGTTTCCAATGTATTTTAGTTTTTAAACACGTTTGAAACTATTTTCTTGGTTTTAATGGGTAAAAGGCTTAAATAGATTAATTTAGGTATCCTAATAGGTTATGTGCATCACACCCTACATGGACCTTTGGTTGTGTGCATACTTTGTTTTGTATTACACGAGTAAGGGAAAGGGTAACATGTACCATGGTGTATCTTCTTGATGATCATCACCCTATGTTTTTTGGAGGAGACATGGTATAATATGTATTGACTCATTTGGAGTCATTTGTGTTATTTATTACCCATTGGGATTTTTCTAAATTCATTTTTAGGTATTTTTCCCATTTCCTTGGTGTTTTGGGATTTTGACTAGAGATACCATGAATATTTACAATTATGGAATGTTTTGTTTATGATGTTTGATATTTTTTATGGTATCTTCATACTATTTATTACATACTCTAGATTTTTTACATTAGTACATTGACACATATATTATTTTTATGGTCATATGTTCCATTGATGGGTTATGTCAGTTTACTAGTGGAGAAATTTTCCCCAAGAGTCATTTGGTTATGCCCAGTAATTTTAACCAGCCCGTTGCAATCAGGAACACACCTCAGGACATGTGGTAGTTTATCTTGGGTTATGGGTTAGTTCAACCTAGTTTTATTCATTATATATTGTAAATATCTTACTATACACAAAAAACATAAATTCTAAAAAGATAAAATAAAATTGATTTAATAAATTAATCTCTATAATTAGTTACAAGGGGTGGGGATGTTATCCTTGGTATGAACTCTAAGGATATTATGTGTCATAATTGGAGATATTACATCAAATTAAAGAAAATAAATATAGCAGTAAAAAAAATTAAATTGATCAATATCCCCTTTCCACAATGTACATTTTACCTCTATAGGAATATTATAATAATTAGGGTACTTCATGGGATTTAGTATCTTCATCTCTCACATGATTTACAAAATATCCTTCTTTTTTCTCAATTAATCCATATAAATTTGGACTCCACTTGGTTTTTAGTGCCCAGCTCAATTTTTTTATAGTTTTCATCTGTACCAGACAAGGGTGTAGATTTAATTCGTCAAGATCATCTTAAATATTCCGAGTATTAAAGTTATGACCCATGATATTCTCCTCCTTAATATTGATGGATAATGGAAAAATGGAAGAACAAAATAATTATTTCCTGGTTTTAGAAGACTGGGGAAAATAATTTTTATTTTAGGTCAAAACTTTTTTAAATCAAGAATTTGAAATTTCACTAACTAAGATTAAAAAATTATAAAATTTCATAGTAGTACATGGTAAAAAATTCATACACAACCTCCATTTAAAATCATATGGAATGAATAAATCCATACGCTTGGTGTGTAATATCTATTCAAAAATTTAATCTCTCTTTTAATGTTTAGGAGTCTATTTTTCATGTTTGGAGGGCATAAGAGAATTTCTGGGAGATTTCTGTAGGGTTGTTGTTGGGAACTACCTATATAAAAAAATCATGTCACGATGTTGTTTCATGATGTGAATCCTTCACTCAAAAAAATCCATTAAATGGTTTCATGATGTAAATATGATTCAAATTTTTATCTTAATTCATGTATTTAATTACTCTCTTTGTATTTTTAATATAAGGAGACACATTTTTTAGTATACCTGAAATGTGGGATATTCACATCATTTGTTAAAAGAAACAAAATGTGGATCCTCTATGCCTAGAATGTTTTATTTTTCTTCATGCCTAAATCCTAATTAATTCATTACTAAACCTCCCCCATAATCTTAGGTCTCTCGTAGGAAATTTGTGTGATTCAAACCCTTATAGATCACTTCAATTTTCACCTTGATCTCTGGCACAATTTGTAAATTTCCCATTTGTAAGCATTCTATCCCCTCTTCTACTTCTTCATTTCTCTTGGGGTTTGGTAGTTGCGTTGGACTGAATTTTAGGTATTTTTGATTAAGTGATGATGATTTTTCTATCCCTTATTGAAAAATTTATAGATATACATTCCTTTATTTCTATAGTTGATGTGTGGATCATGTTGTGGGTGGAGTGTCACCCAAGTTTGAGGTCAGTGGTTCCATCTCTTACCTTTTTTAGTTGAACCATAATTTATCTTGGTTTATAAATTTTTTTATAATAAATTATCATGATTTATTTTTTTTTTGTAAATTGGGTTTTGAATAAAATATGTTTATCCCTCAGTTTAGTATAGGAAATGTGTTTTTAAATCATTTTGAAATGGTTTTAAAAAGTGGTATTTCAAAAAAAAAATGATGGAAAAAGTGTTGTTTAGAACTATATTGTGAGAAATTAAATCCATTTAAAAGTTGTTTGATTTATGGCACACATGGGAACCTTGGGTACCTAGGTAGAGGATTTAATATTATTCCTTGTCCATAGTTTCCATAGGGGGTTCATTCATGGTTTATTCTTCTATTACCTAGGCCAAGTGTCATGGGGAGTTGATCTTGAAATTATGTGGGGGGGAACTCATGGGGTGTTCCTATGTTCCCTAATCTATGTGTCCCAAGTAATTGAGTGTGCACTAGTCATTTCTTATTATCATTGTATGAGTGACCTATCTAGCCAGACCTTTGTTATCCCAGGGGTTGTTTACCATTATTCATTGTACTATAGTGATTTTTATTTGACATAACTAATTTGATGAAAATGTAAATGTTTTACATAAATAATGATTTGAAAATTTATTATATGGATTTGTTTTAGAACTGTGGATAAATGGGAACTACTTAACATGATTTTAATATAAAACTTTTTAACTTCTTATCATGACTTGTTTTTACTAAAATTGAGAATATTGATATTGTAGTACGGATAGTCGATATGTAATACCTCGATGGTATCCTAATAATCATGTTTATCTCACACACTTCACATTTCTTCATAAATGAATATACATTGTATTTTTTTTTATTCTGGAAAAGGGAAGACATCATAGTGAGGTGATGAGGTCTATATTTATTAGGTATGTGTAAATATTGGTGAGATGGTGGGATAGTTCTCATATATCACATGGAGAAGTTTTTTACAATTTTTTTTGTTTTTTGTTGTTGGATGTGTACCATTGAGCTTTATCTTGCTGCTTCTAAGTAGTATCTCTAACATTATCTTTCTTTGATTATGGAATGTATTCAATTTCCTTTTTTCTTCTTATATATGTATTATATATAATTTTAAGTTTTGAGAAATCATTCCCTATAATTATTATTTGATGCTTGGGTGATAGTCTCCAACCTTTAGGGATCGATAATGTCCTTTGGGTATATGGTGAATCAATTTGGGTGCCAATTTTAAATGGTATCCCAGGTTATCTATTTTCAAATTGGTATCAAAGGAAGGTTTTTCGTCCAGATTCATTATACTGGGAAACCCAATAGACGAGAAATAGGATTTTTGGGTCTTAAGATATAGGTTTTAATGTGTGATTTTCCAATGCTTTCTATAAAGAGTCTCATGATACCATTGGATGTTGGTATGTGTGTCTATTTTCTTGGGATTTTGGACCTTGATCTCAGTTTTTTCTTTTGTATATCTAGTTAACACTAAAATTATCTTGTTTTATGAAAATTTATTCTATATTTTTCATATAGAATTATGCCTCTGATATATCTTCCATGGGATCGATAGGAGGGTTCTATAAGAGATACCCCTAAGGTAAACTTCCTCTAGATCATAATCTTATAGAGGCCATCATGTGGTCAGCTAATGGCATGGAGTCGAACAAACCATGTGTTCAAAACACAGTTATTGAGGAAAAACCTTGAGATTGAGGGGATAAGGATTGATATTTATATTTCCTATATGATAAAACCCCATATTTTTAATGTATCAATGAACCTAAAGAGATGCATGACAAGATGGAAAAGATTCATAAGATATTTGACTTCCCGATGACACCTGAGGCTATCAAGGTGCATTGTACAATGCATAGACTTGAGGGTCCCATTAAATGATTATTGGATATCATTGTATTAGAAAATTAGCATGTGGGATTGTATTGGAAGGATTCTAATATCCTCTTTTGTAAGTAGTTATTCCAAAAGTCTCTAATGAAGGATAAGGTTCTGGAGTTACTTTAATTATAGTAGGAAGAGAGATCAGTGTCGAATTACACCAACCATTTTTCAGAGATAGTTTATTTTTATCTTGATGTGGTGATGAATAATCAGATAAAATCTTAGAAAATACTTTTGGGGTTTTGAAAAGGTATCTGATTATGTGTATACATGTTGAATATTACCACCAAATATGGAACAGTAGATATGGATATGATGGTATTGATTTACATGGTATGAAATATTATCACTTCTACCTATTTTCTTACACCGATAAAAAGTTTTATTAGCACACTACAAAATAAGAGGAAGTGGAATTATAATTAAAGGAGTGGTGGATGTGGTTCTTAGTAGTGGGTCTTTTATACACTATCTATGAAACCTTGTAGTTTTCCACTAACATGATATTAGTGAGGCTAGAAAGGACACACCTAACATTATTTTCCTTCACCTATGAATATTTTCAATGCTTGAGGCCATCAAGGTCATATATAAAAGTATCATCGGGATATGTTTGTACCTCATTATAGTCAGGGACCATCGACTCAAAAGGCCACTACAATGTAATCAAATGATTCAAAGGATATAGTGCTCTATAAATTGGCCTCATACTTTATGAAAATTCATGCAGTGGATGTAACACCCCAAGATTTCATAGTACATTATTTCTTCAAAGTAATTCAATAACTTGCACTACACGCAACATCGAGTTCTAGCGCACCATGACTTACCAAACAAGCCGTTCAAAAGAAGTTATGAATAGTATTAACTGAGTGTTGAACTATATATAATCCTTATAATTTTAGAATCCATATAATGAGTTTCTTAGACATAATGTAAGAACAAATACATTTTTTCAGATAAAAGAAGTATTTTTAAAAAAATGCAATTTTACCACCTTATAATGGTGAAGCCTTTTTAAATCCAATATTTGAAGATTTTATATAATAAATTTGACAAAATAAACTTATTATTAATAATCAGGACAAAAGAATTTAGTTTCGATAATGTTTTGGTGTTTTTCTGGTAACTTTCATATTTGGGTGAATAGTGAAAAATACTATATTTTAACTGAAAACAACTTTTTAGATAAAAATAATTTATATTGTTAAATTATAAATTTTAATGGGTTTTAAGTATAAATATATTATATTTTTACCAATTAATCCAATGATGGTCATTATAAGTAATTTCACTTTGAAATTGGACAGAAACAAGTGTCAAACTTTTGATAGTTATTATTTCTTAAAAATACGCCTTTGGGTTTTGACAGTGGGAATTAATTTTAAATTAATAAATGAAACTTATATGTTTGGAATTTTTTAAAATAGATTTCAATTTTGGATTCTTAATATCGAAATTATCCTAGGGTGAAATTTTGGTACTTTTCCGATAACATTCAATTTTTGATGAACAACAAAAAACACTGATTTATAGTTTAAAACTGAATTTTTATTTAAATAATTATTTATTTTATTTAAATTTAATTAAGGTAAAATTATATACATAATAGCTATATAAGTTCAATATAATTCATTGGAGTTAGTTTAGAATAATTTTAGACATATAAAAAGTTTATGGAACTTTTCACCGTCTTTTACCCAACTCCTAGGAGAATTTGAAAATTCTCATAAAACATAATTTTACCTCTTCTGTGAGTTGAATTTTGAAAATCCGAGAGAGAAGGTTAATATAAAAGGGTAAAATTTGGTTCAATGAGATGAGAACAATTTTTTCTGAATAGTAACTTTTTACTTTTATTTACCACTGTTAATGGTAAATAGGGTAATTAAGGTTAAAAATGATATTAATATTACCCTCACACATGTCCTAATTCAATTGTACAAGTTTATCTGTACCATAAACAACCTTAGGAATAAAATATTATAATTTAGGTCCACTTGTATTAGATTAGGTCATTTATTATTATTTAATTCAAAGAAGAGTCAAAAGAGTCAAAATCAAAGTGTAATAACTAAAAAAAATTTAATATAGAGTTTTACATAAGATAAATTCGATTATAAATATTAATTATAAATATACAAATATTTACTACATCATGGTATTTTATTTATAATTTTTATACATTATATAAATAAATTTATTTATGAAACATTGATGATGTAGTAATTACCTTATTCATGAAAGAATCAAATAAATGGTATTATAAATATTAAAATAAATATAATTTCAAAGTTTTTATGACATCCAATAATTTTATAGGTTAATATGACATGTTAGTATTGACTTAATGTATTTTTTTAAGTAATCATGTTGTTATTATTTTAACAAAAAACAAATACCAAATAGTGTCAAAATTGACATAAAATAGTTTTTAAAACAAATATTATATTATTAATTGATATATTGGTCCTAAAAATATAAGGTTCATCCAAAAGACTTATATAATAATATATATTACATTAATGAACCAATTGGGGTTCGATTGGTAGTATATAGTAAGTTTATTAACCATATAGTGTAAGAATACAAGAAGACATGGTAAAAGTTAAATTATTTAACTTAGAGTTAAATTTAAATGATAAGGTTAAAATGGTAACCTAAACTTGTCTAAAACCTATTGGTGGAGTTCTCTTCAACCTATACCCACCTTAGACTTTAAATAATAAACTTTTGAGCCATTATAAACTGAATATTAATTTATTATAAAATAATATTTTAAGTTTTCCTAAGGTTCCCCTCACCCCTCTTATAAAAGGGCACTCCCCCTTCTCTCTAAATCACACCTTCTAAGCCATTTTTCTCGGAAAAAACCTGCCCAAATACCCTATAAAATATCCTCAATTCAACCTATAGGCCTTAATTTGATCAGAAATCCAACCTAAGGATTCCTTTTGATCAAATCAAAAGGAAGAACCCGGTGAAGGGGTAATGATTTCACCACCCTCTTTCAAGTTCCTTTATTCTTCCAATTACTTTTTCTTTGTTGTTCCCATTTTAAAATAATCACTCCAGTATATTCTATATACTTTGATGTTATTATAATTATGGTACAACCAAATTCATTATTCTATCCACCCTTTGAATGAAAAGTCAACATACGTGCGTACGTACGGCTTACCGTCTCCACATCGTGGTGTAATTGTTATTCAATACATTATTATTTGGATGGGTATAATAATGATGTGTATTTCATGTAAAGAATAAATATAACATGATAAGGATTCTGTATATATTATATACCATCCAATTATATATTATATTAATATCAAAAGAATGATATTTTCGCTCATGCGTACGTACGGATTACCGTCTCCACAACGCGATGTGATTCATTTCCAAGTTCACCATTCATCGACGATTATAAAAATATATATTACTAATAAGTATGTAATATATGACATAATAATGATACTGAAGTTATGTATTCTTATATATATAAGTATTTATGTACTTACATATATCTTATTCACTTACTTCTGTTCAATACTATATGAAAATGGAAACAGTGTTTATGCGTACGTACAGACTACCGTCTCCATAAACGGTGTTTTCCATTTCATATATACATCTATTATAAATTTTTATATTCTAATATATATGATTAATAAATCATGTTTTATATTCTGGAAGTATTTAAATCATGATCTAAGTGATACAATCAAGAGTAACAAGTTAAAACACTTACGATAAAGAAAGCGATTATTACCTGAAATATTAATATAACATGGAAATTATTATTAAATGGGTAGTATAAAGTCATAAATGAATAATGTATGATACCATAAATATTAATATGGTTCTGTTATAATTTAATAACATAATATAGTCTTCATACAGGTGGATAAACATACCCTTGACTAAATCAAAGTGCAAGGTAAGGGGTTTTTATCTCACTCCTTATTCCCGTGAGATTAGTACCATATTGCCACTATTACCTTTTGTGTGGTGTATGTACATATAATAATTGTATTATTTGTGTAATACCCATTAATTTATGTGTATTTACATATTCATTGTATGATACCTCTTTCATGGGGTGTATGTTTCGTAAGTTACCAAATTGGTAAGGGTTTATTTCACAATCACTTCATTATCTGAGGTTGTTTATACGTAATTATCTATTGGGACCTATTTATCATCCACATCCATGTTTCTTAAAAATTTCGTTCAAAACATTTTCACTATTTAATAGACAATGATTTAAAGTGATTTATACCCTTATTTGACCTTATACATTTTTGAAAGGAATCTTTCCGCCGTTTTCCAAACAAGTTACTTTTTAACCTTTTTGACAGAATTAAGGTAAGAATGTCTTTTTTTAACTTATACGGAGATTGCACCTATTTTCCACCATTATAAAATCTTTAAAGCTTCCCTTACAAGCTTATAAGAAGTTTTTCAAATTAAATGTTTTCTTTTATAATTATGTTACTTTTAAATGATTTCAAAAAGAGAGATATTTCTCTCAAATAGTTTTGATTTCATCTATGTCAACATCCTTTGATAAATTTTACAATTGTTTGAAGTTGATTTATTATGTTACAAATATTACATATGTTATTTAAGGTTTTGTGATTTGTTTGACTATGGATGAGTCTTTTTTATTCCATTAATGGCTTATGATTAATGTTTTGGCATTTCGTATGCTAGTTTTAATACGGATGTTTATGTTATATTTCATCCTCTTCTTAAGATGAATGTGTTGGACAAGTAAGTTTTGGGTTGGGGACCGGTAAAAGTAAGCCCTCCGGGTTGGGTTCCGGTTACAGCAGACACTCCGGGTTGGTGTCCGGTTATTAGAGGAACTCTAGGTTGGTGTCTGATTATTAGAGGCACTCCGAGTTGGTGTCCCGTTATTAGAGGCACTCGGGGTTGGTGTTCGGTTATTAGAGGAACTCCGGGTTGGTGTCCGGTAATTATAGGCACTCTGGGTTGGAGTCCGGTTATATATTCTCTCCAAGTTGGTGTCTGGTTATAGTTATCCCTTAGGTCTTGGCACGAGGCCTTGACACAGAAATTAATGTTCGGAATTATGAATTCCATCGTTATGAAAGTGGTTATTGATTTTTCATGTGGTTATTTTATTAGTAGAATATCCATGTGAATAATTAAATGGAATTATTTCATTTTATTTCTGCCATATTATGCTGAAGTTCAAGTTTAAAAGGCTTTTGTTTTAGTTTTATACATTGTCTTAAATGTTTATACTTATTTTTGAAAGTTTCTTCTGTATTGCATAACCTTACTGATCATTTGAGCTCACCCCTTTCTATGTTTTATTTTCCAATGATTCCAAGAAGTGTATTGTGATTGATATGTAGGGTTAAGCCAAGGGAATAATGGTGTTCATAAATGATAATTTATGTTGTTTTGTATGTAATGTAACATTCATTTATGTAATCTATTTTCCAAGACTGCTAAACTGATCGGTCCTTCGGGACTTGATTCCTTGTAATCATGTCAATGTATAAAAATAATGCACCGACTCTTGGTAACTGGGGTCAGGGTGTTACAGTTGGTATCAGAGGATGTTTAGAAATAACCTTGGATACATGATTTAGATAAACTTTGATTAGAGCACATTACCCTAAGATAGACTTTGAGGATTAGTATAGAAGAACTTCTAGAATTTTGGTAATGTAGATATTTTGTGAGTTCTCCAAGAAAATACATCCCTGTATGGATACGACCAGGTAGAGGCGGCTCTGGAACAGATGTACCTAGGGGTAAAACCTGAAAACACGCTTTGAGCTAGACTCGAACAGGAAATGGTGCACGACAACGGGCCTTGCTTCACTCTTGGTTACGACACTCATAGGGGATATGCTTAGGATAATTCTCATTTTCTTTACAAACCATTATGAAGGGCTATGAGTATATACTTACTCAAAGAAAACATTTTTATGATTATGGATTATATCCATAAACTATTTAATTTAGTTTAAGTTTTTTTTACAAGTTTAGGATTAGGTATTTCTATTCATAAACTAATCTAGTGTATGCCATTGTTTAAAAATGGCGCCCAGTAGAAGGAATGCGAAATACAACAATACGCATGATCCAAAGAGTAAGAAAGATCATATATTTCATGGTATTAATCCATAATTTATAAGGGAAATAGTCTCCCACGTATTATCATCATATGAAGAAATAATATCATGTGTTGATAAGATAAGTAAAGAATTCTTAGAGTCCTATGGCTTTGAAGGGAAGCCAGAGAAGGAAAGGATGGTAGAGAGAAGGATATGTAACACCCCAAGATTTCATAGTGTGTTATTTCTTCAAAATAATTCAATAACTTGCACTACACGCAACACCGAGTTCAATTGCACCATGACTTACCAAAAAAAAATCCATTCAAAAGAGGTTATGAATAGTATTAACCGAATTTTAAACTTTATATAATCCTTATAATTTTAGAATCCATATTATGAGTTTCTTAGATATAATACAAGAACAAATTCATTTTCAGTATTGCACTTTTATCAACGTTTAATAGTGAACCCTTTTTAAATACAATATTTTAAACTTTTTGACTAAATGGGGACATCAAAAATTTAAAATGAAACATCCCAAGCTTCCATGGTACACTTTCTTTGAATAATACAGTAGCGTGTGTTGTACGCAACCTTGAGTTTTAACACACACCATAACCAATCAAACTAGCCGTTATGAATAGTAATACCTACTTTTTGAAATTATATATATTTTATATTTTAAAATGGACTTCATTTTTGGATTCGGAATATCGAATTTGGCCTAAGGTGAAATTTTGGTACATTTCGGATAACTTTCATATTTTGATGAATAGTGAAAATTACTAAATTTTAATTAAAAACAACTTTTTTAATCAAAATAATTAATAGTGATAAATTATGAATTTGAGTGGTTTTAGAGTATATTTGGAATATATTTTTACCATTTAATATAATTTTGGGTATTGGACATAATTTTACAATTAAACCGAACATAAACAAGTGTCAATCTTTTGATAGTTATTATCTCTTAAAAACACGCTTTTTGTTTTGACAGCGGGAATTAATTTTAAATTAATTTCTGCCACTTCTGTGTTTTGAATTTAGGAAAATTGATTCCATATTTGGAATCAGGATGTTCAAATTGTGTAAATGGGCAACTTTTATTTTTAGACATTTTGAATAATTACTGCGGTAAATATTTTATTTACCATGGTTAAGGGTAAATCCGGTAAATAAGGGTTAAAAAATAATATTATAATAATACTAAATTACCCTAAAACGTTTCTTAACCCTATTGGTTGATACATGGTCGACCATGGTCATCTTTGGGTCGATTTTGGGACCCCATGGATCCACTTGTAAGTGATAATGACACTTTATTTTAATTAAGTCAAAATGAATACAAAAATGACACAAGCATATATCTTTTAGCAAAACAATTGTTACATAGGGTTATATAAGTTGGATTTTAGATTATAAATATTCATTAGAAATCTAAAAAGATTTACTACATAATGATATTTTATTTATAATTTTTAGACATTAAATAATTTATTTTATTTATGACACAATGATGATGCAGTAATTACTATAATAATGAAAAATTAAAATAATTGATATTATAAATACCCAAATAAATATAATATGAAACTTTTAATGAATTAAACTAATTTTCTAGGATAATATGATATATTAGGATTTATTTAATTGACTTTTTTAGAAGTAATCAATCTGTTATGAGTTTCACAAAAAATCAACTATTGAATAGTGTAAAAATTGACATAAAAGAGTTCTTAAAACAAATATTATATTATTAATTGATATTAAATTCCTAAAAATCTAAGTTTCGGAGAAGAGACTTATATCATGATAGGTTCATCATTAATGTACCACTTGGGGGTCTCTTGGATGTATATAGTAAGTTTATTAACCATATTATATAAAAATACAAAGAGACATTGTAAAAGTGAAACTAATTAACTTAGAGTTAATACTTAAAGATAAGGTTAATATAAGTACCCAAACCTGTCTAAATTATATTGGTTGAGTGGTTTTTGACCTATACCCACCTTAACCTTTTAATAATCAACTTTGGAGCCATTAGAAACCGAATATGAATTTATTATAAATTAATATTTCTAGCTTTTCCAAAGGTGCCCCTCACCCCTCTTATAAAAGGGCACTCCTCCTTCTCATTTCTTCACACCTTAAAAGCCTTTTGGTTCGGCCAAAATCTGCCCAAATACTCTCCCAACATCCCTAAATACAACCTAGAGGCCTTAGTTTGATCATAAAGCCAACCTAAGGAGCCCTTTTGATCAAATCAAAAGGAAGAACCCGAAGAAGAGGTAATGATTTCACCACCCTTCTCCAAGTTCATTTCTTCTTCCACTTCTTCTTCCTTTGTTCTTACCATTCTAAAATAATAACTCCAGTATCTCACATATACTGTGATGTTATTATAAATATGGTACAATCATATTCAGTATTCTATCCACCCTTTGAATAACATGTCACCATACGTGCGTACGTACGGCTTACCGTCTCCACGTCGTGGTATAATTGTTATTCAATATAATATTATTTGGATGGGTATAATAATGATGTGTAACTCATGTAAATAATAAATATAACATGTTAATGATTCTGTATATATGATATAACATCCATTTATATATATATATATCAAAATAATGATATTGTCGCTCGTGCGTACGTACGGACTACCGTCTCCACGAACGCGATGAGATTCATTCTCCATCGTATCCATTCAAGTATAATTATCATTTGGTGATTTAAAAATGATGTTTAAGGACTTGATATCATTCTGGATATGAATAATATACAACCTATCCTTTACAAACATGTCTTACGTAACAAAACATATAAGTTAACACCCGAAACAACGATAATACTAAGATATTATTATCAAATCAATATTAAAAGATCATATATGATATCATATTAATATATATGATTCTTGTATAATTTAATAACAATTATTTCACCATTATACAGGAGGTTAACCTACCCCAACCAAGGAAAAGTACAAGGTAAGGGTTATTTCACAATCTCTTCATTATCCGAGGTTGTTTATACGTAATAATCTACTGGGATTTCTTTATCATCCACATCCATGTTTCTTCGAAATGTATTTCAAAACATATTTATTATTTACAAGAATATGGGTTAAAGTCATTTATACCCTTTTTGACTTTTTATAAGAGGTTTATAAAGGAATCTTTTCGTCGTTTTCAAAACAAGGTCCTTTTTAACCTTTTCGACAGAATTAAGGTAAGAATGTTTTTTTTAACTTATACGGCTAGTGTGGTTATTTTCTGCCGTTATAAAATCTTCAAAGTTTTCCTTACAAGCTTATAAGAATATTTTCAAGAAAATGTTTTATTTTATATGGCTCTTAAATTATTTCAAAAATAGAAAGAGATATTTCTCTAAAAAGTGTTTTGATTTCATCTATGTCAACATCCTTTGACGGATTTTACGCTTATTTGAAGTTGATTTATTATGATACAAAACTTCTATATTGTATTGAAGGTTTTGTGATATGTTTGACTGTGGATGTGCTATTTTTATACCATTCATATTTTATGGTGAAATTATTGACATTTTGTATGCCAGTTTTAATACGAATGTTTATGTTATGTTTAAACCTTTTCATATGGGAATGCATTGGACTTAATAAGTGACGGGTGGAGCCCGCTATAGCTCCTCGATGCATCGGTAGGTCTCATGAGACAAACTAGTGTCTTGGCACAAGGCCTTGACAAAATCTTATTTGTAGTCTTGGCACGAGGCCTTGGCTATGTGGTTATGATAGTCTGGCATTATGCATTCCAACATTATGAAAGTGGTTATTGATTTTTGCATGTGATTATTCGATTAGTAGAATATCCATGTGAATAAGTAAATGGCATTATTTCATTTTATTTATGCCATACCATGTTGAAAGTTCATGTTTGAAAGGCTTTTGTTTTAGTTATACATTGCCTTAAAAGTTTATTCTTATTTATGAAAGTTTCTGCTATATTGTTATCCTTACTGGGCATTTGAGCTCACCCCTTTTCTATGTTTTATTTTTACCAGGAAGCAAAGAAGTAAGTTATGAATGACCTACAGGGATATTATGTGGGGATATGAGTGTGGATTATGGAGACAATATGTTGTTGTAGTAGTTTTTCTTTTAATGATGTAATGTAAAACTTATGAATATATCTAGTGTTTCCAAGGCTACTAAACCAATCGGTCTTTCGAGATTTGATCTTTCTTGTGATCATGCCAATGTTATGTAATTAATGCACCGACTCTGGGTAACTGGGGTCGGGGCGTTACAGTTGGTATCAGAGGAAGTTTAGTACAAACCTTGGAAGCTAGATTTAGATAAACTCTGATTAGATCACGTAGAACTAAGATAAACTTTGAGGATTAGTATAGAATAACTTCCTAGAATTTTGGTATTGTAGATATTTTGTGAGTTTTCCGAGCAATACATCCATGTCTGGATACGAGTAGGTAGAGGCGGCTCTGGCACAGATGTACCTAGGGGTAAAACCCGAAAACACCGCTTTGAGCTAGACTCGAACGGGAACTGGTGCACGACAACGGGCCTTGCTGCACTCTTGGTTACGAAATTCCCGGGGGATATGCTTAGGATAATTCTCATTTTCTTTACAAACCATTATGAAGGGTTTATGAGTATATACATCCTCAAAGGAGACATTTTTATGATTATGGATTATATCCATAAATAGTTCAATTTATGTTAAGTGTTTTATAAGTATGGGATTATGTATTTTGATTCATAAACTGATCTAGTGTATGCCATTGTTTAGAAATGGTGCCCAGTAGAAGGAATGAGAACTCCAGAAATACACATGATCCAAAGAGAAGGAAGGATCATATCTTTCATGGTTTTAAGCTAGAATTTATAAGAGAAATAGTCTCCCATGTATTATCATCATATGAAGAAATAATATCATGTGTTGATAAGATAAGTAAAGAGTTTACTGAGTCCTATGGATTTGAAGGGAAGCAAGAGAAGAAAAGGATGGAAAAGAGAAAGATGGATAAAGGGAAGAGGGAAAAGAAGAATTTTCCCATATGTGATAACTATGGAAAGAAACACCCTGGAACTTCCCTGAAAGGAATGGGAGTTTTTTTTTATAAGTGTGGAGGAAAAGGGCATAAAGTACGTGACTGCAAGGATATGAAAATGGTTTCAAATGTACAATGCTTCATTTGCAAGGAGTTTGGACACTACGCGAACCTATGTCTCAGTCATCAGACTATACCGCAAATGATGCTATTGGATAATAATCAAGTTATGATACTACCACAGATGAAGAGGAATGATTAGAGTTCTTATGTTGATTATGTCAATTGAGTGTTGTATCAACAATGTACTTGTTATAATAATTATGGAGTATATAAGGATTGTACTGCAGTACTATTTCATTAAGGACTTGAGATTATGTGGAAAAAATAAAAGTGACTCAATAGCAGGATAAATTTTTGGAAAATATATGGTTGAGATAATGATAAACCATAATGTAGTTCTGATACCGAAGTAGTGATTTTGGAATAATACATGATTGTTTTGGATAAATTATATTGGATATTCTTGACTACCTTCGAACTGATTAATGATTTGTGTATTCCATCATTTTTGGGGTTTAAAAAATTTTTGGATTAATGAAGTATATCCAGCATTCTATATGGAATAAGGGAGCATGAATGTAATCAATAAGGAATATGGTAATTCAGGATGTTTCAGTGTATTAAAAGAATACATGATGAAGGTATTCATATGCTATTACAGGGTAAAAAGGTTCTACATTATGTTTAACTTACTTATAAATGTTGGACTGTGAGTTTGGACAGAAGTATTTTGGATAGTTCTAGTTTGGATTATTTTGGATTGCCATAAAAGGACAACCCGGAGGTCGGGCGGCAACCCGTCGCGTCCGGAAAGGCTGCGAGACTTGAACCCGCAACTGAAGGGCGACAAGGGTGTATCACCTACCACTGGCCCAAAAGATGTCCTGGATTAAATAATGCAGTTTTTATTAAGAGATCTTGTAAATGAATTATAAATTCGTTTATTTTGGAACCCTATACAAATAGTGTAAATAGAATTTTTTTACATTCTATTATCTTTTAGAGTGAAAGATGAGTTTGTGGTAGAAATTTATTAATGGATAAAACTCTAATTATAAAGTAAGTATATCTCCTTACGATCTTAGCCAATCTCATAAATAAATTCCTCAACATTAAGAAAATAAACTTAGAATAAAAATGTTTTCCTAGATGGTACCTTAAATCATCACTAATTTATGGCTTTTGGGATTGTTGGCCTTTTCATAGCCATGTTCTCTACCACTCTCCATCAGATAATTGATGGTTAGATTTTTCTTCCATATCCATATTTTCCTACATGGAACCCTAGTATGTGTTATTTTCGGTAATCTTCATACTTTCGACTCTTTATTTTAAATAGAGGCCTCACTAATTCATTTTTCGATGTGGGATTTCAACTAAGATATTTTGAAACATCAAAAATGTGTTATCATAATACCCTAGGTTTTGTTGAACCGATGGTATTTTAAATCATCATAGATTGATGAGTTTAAGGACCACAATTTCATACTTGTTTGTGATTGATGACCTCAATCACTACCTATAAATATTTACGTTTTTCCTCCAATTATATGTCTCTAATTTCCACTAATGTTATCCTAATCGAGATCATAATTTGGTGGTGACCCTTTCATTTCTCTTTTCCTCATTTTAAGACTAAATTTTAGTAACCCAATTTTCGATGTGGGTTTTCCCACAAATATATTTTCTACTTTCAACCTTTTATTTTCGAAGAACAATTTCAAATTGCGAGGACGCAATTTATTGAAGGAGGGGAGAATGTAACACCCCAAGATTTCATAGTGTGTTATTTCTTCAAAATAATTCAATAACTTGCACTACACGCAACACCGAGTTCAATTGCACCATGACTTACCAAAAAAAATCCATTCAAAAGAGGTTATGAATAGTATTAACCGAATTTTAAACTTTATATAATCCTTATAATTTTAGAATCCATATTATGAGTTTCTTAGATATAATGCAAGAACAAATTCATTTTCAGTATTGCACTTTTATCAACGTTTAATAGTGAACCCTTTTTAAATACAATATTTTAAACTTTTTGACTAAATGGGGACATCAAAAATTTAAAGTGAAACATCCCAAGCTTCCACGGTACACTTTCTTTGAATAATACAGTAGCGTGTGTTGTACGCAACCTTGAGTTTTAACACACACCATAACCAATCAAACTAGCCGTTATGAATAGTAATACCTACTTTTTGAAATTATATATATTTTATATTTTAAAATGGACTTCATTTTTGGATTCGGAATATCGAATTTAGCCTAAGTTGAAATTTTGGTACATTTCGGATAACTTTCATATTTTGATGAATAGTGAAAATTACTAAATTTTAATTAAAAACAACTTTTTTAATCAAAATAATTAATAGTGATAAATTATGAATTTGAGTGGTTTTAGAGTATATTTGGAATATATTTTTACCATTTAATATAATGTTGGGCATTGGACATAATTTTACAATTAAACCGAACATAAACAAGTGTCAATCTTTTGATAGTTATTATCTCTTAAAAACACGCTTTTTGTTTTGACAGCGGGAATTAATTTTAAATTAATTTCTGCCACTTATGTGTTTTGAATTTAGGAAAATGGATTCCATATTTGGAATCAGGATGTTCAAATTGTGTAAATGGGTAACTTTTATTTTTAGACATTTTGAATAATTACTGCGGTAAATATTTTATTTACCATGGTTAAGGGTAAATCCGGTAAATAAGGGTTAACAAATAATATTATAATAAACTAAATTACCCTAAAACGTGTCTTAACCCTATTGGTTGATACATGGTCGACCATGGGCATCTTTGGGTCGATTTTGGGACCCCATGGATCCACTTGTAAGTGATAATGACACTTTATTTTAATTAAGTCAAAATGAATACAAAAATGACACAAGCATATATCTTTTAGAAAAACAATTGTTACATAGGGTTATATAAGTTGGATTTTAGATTATAAATATTCATTAGAAAGCTAAAAAGATTTCATAAATAATTATATTTTATTTATAATTTTTAGACATTAAATAATTTATTTTATTTATGACACATCGATGATGCAGTAATTACTATAATAATGAAAAATTAAAATAATTGATATTATAAATACCCAAATAAATATAATATGAAACTTTTAATGAATTAAACTAATTTTCTAGGATAATATGATATATTAGGATTTATTTAATTGACTTTTTTCGAAGTAATCAATCTGTTATGAGTTTCAAAAAAAATCAACTATTGAATAGTGTAAAAATTGACATAAAAGAGTTCTTAAAACAAATATTATATTATTAATTGATATTAAATTCCTAAAAATCTAAGGTTCGGACAAGAGAATTATATCATGATAGGTTCATCATTAATGTACCACTTGGGGGTATCTTGGATGTATATAGTAAGTTTATTAACCATATTATATAAAAATACAAAGAGACATTGTAAAAGTGAAACTAATTAACTTAGAGTTAATACTTAATGATAAGGTTAATATAAGTACCCAAACCTGTCTAAATTCTATTGGTTGAGTGGTTTTTGACCTATCCCCACCTTAACCTTTGAATAATCAACTTTGGAGCCATTAGAAACCGAATATGAATTTATTATAAATTAATATTTCTAGCTTTTCCAAAGGTGCCTCTCACCCCTCTTATAAAAGGGCACTCCTCCTTCTCATTTCTTCACACCTTCAAAGCCTTTTGGTTCGGCCAAACTCTGCCCAAATACTCTCCCAACATCCCTCAATACAACCTAGAGGCCTTAGTTTGATCAGAAAGCCAACCTAAGGAGCCCTTTTGATCAAATCAAAAGGAAGAACCCGAAGAAGAGGTAATGATTTCACCACCCTTCTCCAAGTTCATTTCTTCTTCCACTTCTTCTTCCTTTGTTCTTACCATTCTAAAATAATAACTCCAGTATCTCACATATACTGTGATGTTATTATAAATATGGTACAATCATATTCAGTATTCTATCCACCCTTTGAATAACATGTCACCATACGTGCGTACGTACGGCTTACCGTCTCCACGTCGTGGTGTAATTGTTATTCAATATAATATTATTTGGATGGGTATAATAATGATGTGTAACTCATGTAAATAATAAATATAACATGTTAATGATTCTGTATATATGATATAACATCCATTTATATATATATCAAAATAATGATATTGTCGCTCGTGCGTACGTACGGACTACCGTCTCCACGAACGCGATGAGATTCATTCTCCATCGTATCCATTCAAGTATAATTATCATTTGGTGATTTAAACATGATGTTTAATGACTTGATATCATTCTGGATATGAATAATATACAACCTATCCTTTACAAACATGTCTTACGTAACAAAACATATAAGTTAACACCCGAAACAACGATAATACTAAGATATTATTATCAAATCAATATTAAAAGATCATATATGATATCATATTAATATATATGATTCTTGTATAATTTAATAACAATTATTTCACCATTATACAGGAGGTTAACCTACCCCAACCAAGGAAAAGTACAAGGTAAGGGTTATTTCACAATCTCTTCATTATCCGAGGTTGTTTATACGTAATAATCTACTGGGATTTCTTTATCATCCACATCCATGTTTCTTCGAAATGTATTTAAAAACATATTTATTATTTACAAGAATATGGGTTAAAGTCATTTATACCCTTTTTGACTTTTTATAAGAGGTTTATAAAGGAATCTTTCCGTCGCTTTCAAAACAAGGTCCTTTTTAACCTTTTCGACAGAATTAAGGTAAGAATGTTTTTTTTAACTTATACGGCTAGTGCGGTTATTTTCTGCCGTTATAAAATCTTCAAAGTTTTCCTTACAAGCTTATAAGAATATTTTCAAGAAAATGTTTTATTTTATATGGCTCTTAAATGATTTCAAAAATAGAAAGAGATATTTCTCTAAAAAGTGTTTTGATTTCATCTATGTCAACATCCTTTGACGGATTTTACGCTTATTTGAAGTTGATTTATTATGATACAAAACTTCTATATTGTATTGAAGGTTTTGTGATATGTTTGACTGTGGATGTGCTATTTTTATACCATTCATATTTTATGGTGAAATTATTGACATTTTGTATGCCAGTTTTAATACGAATGTTTATGTTATGTTTAAACCTTTTCATATGGGAATGCATTGGACTTAATAAGTGACGGGTGGATCCCGCTATAGCTCCTCGATGCATCGGTAGGTCTCATGAGACAAACTAGTGTCTTGGCACAAGGCCTTGACAAAATCTTATTTGTAGTCTTGGCACGAGGCCTTGGCTATGTGGTTATGATAGTCTGGCATTATGCATTCCAACATTATGAAAGTGGTTATTGATTTTTTCATGTGATTATTCGATTAGTAGAATATCCATGTGAATAAGTAAATGGCATTATTTCATTTTATTTATGCCATACCATGTTGAAAGTTCATGTTTGAAAGGCTTTTGTTTTAGTTATACATTGCCTTAAAAGTTTATTCTTATTTATGAAAGTTTCCGCTATATTGTTATCCTTACTGGGCATTTGAGCTCACCCCTTTTCTATGTTTTATTTTTCCCAGGAAGCAAAGAAGTAAGTTATGAATGACCTACAGGGATATTATGTGGGGATATGAGTGTGGATTATGGAGACAATATGTTGTTGTAGTAGTTTTTCGTTTAATGATGTAATGTAAAACTTATGAATATATCTAGTGTTTCCAAGGCTACTAAACCAATCGGTCTTTCGAGATTTGATCTTTCTTGTGATCATGCCAATGTTATGTAATTAATGCACCGACTCTGGGTAACTGGGGTCGGGGCGTTACAGGATAGATAAATGGAATAAGGTAAAGAGGGATTCTTCCATATATGATAACTATGGAAACAATCACCTTGGAAAATTCTTGAAGGGAATGGGAGTATGTTATAATTGTGGAGAAAAATGACACCATTTACGTGACTTCATGGGTAAGAAAAAGGTTTCAAATGTACAATGCTTCATCTGCAAGGAGATTGGACACTACGCGAACCAATGTCCCGGTCATCAGACTATGCCACAAATGATGCTATTGGATAATAATCAAGTTATGATACTTCCACAGATGAAGAGGAATGACTAGTGTTCTTATGTTGTTATTTTGGAATTATTTCATTGAAGTGTTGTATCAATGATGTACTGGAAATAAATAAGTATTATACTGCAATACTATTTCATTGAGGATTTGAGATTTTATGGTACTAAGAAAAGTGACTCTATAGCGAGTTGAACTTTTTGGAAATTACATGGTTGAAGGAAAGATAAACCTTAATATGGTGCTAATATTGAGGTACTAATTTTGGAATAAGATATGGTTGATCTGGGTAAATTATATTGGATATTCTTCACTTCCTTGAAATTGATTAAATATTTTTATATTCCATCGTTGTTTGAGTTTACAAATTTTTTTGATAGAACGAGTATATCCAGTATTCTATAAGGAATAAGGGATCATGAACGTAATCAATAATGTTTTATGGTAATTCAGGATGTTGTAGTGTTTTAAAAGAATACATGATGAAGGTGTTCACATGTTATTACATGGGAAAAAGGATCATCATTGTGTTTAACTTCCTTATAAATTTTGGACTGTGAGTTTGGATAGAAGTATTTTGGATAATTATAGTTTGAGATTATTTTTGGATTGCCATAAATGGACAACTCGGAGGTCGGGTGGCAACCTGTCGCATCCAGCAGGGCCGCAAGACTTGAAACCGCAACCGAAGGGCGACAAGGGTGTATCACCTACCACTGACTCACGTGATGTCTTAGATTGAATAATTTAGTCTTTTTAAAAAAAACCTATTAGATGAATTATAAATTCATTTTTTTGAAACCCTATACAAATAGGATAAATAGAATATTATTTTTAAGTTCTGTTATCTTTTAGAGTGAAAGATGAGTTTGTGGTAGAAATTAGTTAAAGGATGGGACTCTACATGTCAAGTATATATTTTTCTTCTTCTATTATTATATGAAGAAATTAATTCTTATACTTTAGTGAAGGGATCTTAAAACAAAAAATGTGTTATCCTAATACCATATGTTTTGTTGAATCGATGGTATTTTAAATCATCATAGATTGATGAATATAAGTCCCCCAATTTTACACTTGTTTGTGATTGATGACGTCAATCACTACCTATAAATATTTATGTTATCCTCCAATTATTTGTCTCTAATTTCCACCAATGTTCTCTTAATCAAGATCATAATTTTGTGGTGACCCTTTCATTTTCCTTTTCCTCTTATTAAGACTAAATTTTATTAACCTAATTTCCAATGTGGGTTTTCCCAAAGGTATTTTCTATTTTAAATCTTTTATTTTTGAAAAATAATTTCAAATTGTGAGGAAACAATTTATTGAAGGGGGGATGAATTTAACACCCCAATATTTGATAGTACGTTATTTCTTCAAAGTAATTCAATAAATTTCACTACACGCAACACTGCGTTCTAGCACACCATGACTTACCAAACAATCCGTTAAAAAGAAGTTATGAATAGTATTAACTGAATGTTTAACTATATATAATCCTTATAATTTTATAATCCATATAATGAGTTTCTTAGACATAATGTAAGAACAAATATATTTTTTCTGATAAAAGAAATATTTTTCAAAAAATGCAATTTTAACGCCTTTTAATGGAAAAGCTTTTTTATATCAAATATTTGAAACTTTTATATATTTAATTCGACAAAATAAACTTCTTATTTATAATTGGGACATAATAATTTAGTCTTGATACGTTTTTGGTGTTTTTCTGATAACTTTCATATTTGGGTGAATAGTGAAAAATACTATATTTTAACAGAAAACAACTTTTTAAATAAAAATAATTTATATTGTTAAATTATAAATTTTAATGGTTTGGAAGTATAAATATATTATATTTTTACCATTTAATCCAATGATTGCCATTTTAAGTAATTTCACTTTGAAATTGGACATAAACAAGTGTCAAACTTTTGATAGTTATTATTTCTTAAAAATACGCCTTTTGGATTTGACAGTGGGAATTAATTTTAAATTAATAAATTCAACTTATATGTTTGTAATTTGGTAAAATAGACTTCATTTTTGGATTCAGAATATCGAAATTAGATTAGGGTGAAATTTTGGTACTTTTCTGATAACATTCAATTTTTGATGAATAGTAAAAACCACTAAGTTATAGTTTAAAACCAAATTTTTATTTAAATAATTATTTATTTTATTTAAATTTAATTAAGGTCAAAATAGATACATAATACTTATATAATTTCAATGTAATTCATTAGAGTTATTTTAGAATAATTTTAGACATATAAAAATTTTATGGAACTTTTCACCGTCTTTTACCCACCTCCTAGGAGAATTTCAAAATTCTCATAAAAATTAATTTTACCGCTTCTGTGAGTTGAATTTAAAAAATCCGAGATACATGGTTAATATCAAGGAGTAAAATTTGGTTCAATGAGATGAAAATAATTTTTGGTGAATATTAACTTTTTACTTTTATTTACCACGGTTAATGGTAAATATGGTAATTAAGGGTAAAAATGATATTAATATTACCCTCACCCATGTCCTAATTCTATTGGACAAGTTTATCTTGACCAAAATAAACCTTGTGAATAAAATATTATCATTTAGGTCCACTTGGATTAGATTAGGACATTTATTATTATTTAATTCAAAGAAGAGTTAAAAGAGTTAAAATCAAAGTTTAATAACTAAAACATTTTTAATATAGGGGTTTACATAAGATAAATTCAATTATAAATAATAATTAGAAAGATTAAAATATTTCATACATCATTGTATTTTATTTATAATTTTTAGACATTAACTATATAAATTTATTTATGACACAATGATGATGCAGTAATTACCTTATTCATGAAAGAATCAAATTAATGATATTATAAATATTAAAATAAATATAATTTCAATTTTTTTATGACATAAAAGAATTTTCTTGGTGAATATGACATGTTAGGATTGATTAAATGTATTTTTTTGAAGTAATAATGTTGTTATTATTTAAAAAACAAATACCAAATAGTGTCAAAATTGACATAAAATAGTTTTTAAAAACATTATTATATTATTAATTGATATAATGGTCCTAAAAATATAACGTTCGGCCAAAAGAATTATATAATTATATATATGACAATAATGAACCAATTATGGTTCTATTGGCAGTATATAGTAAGTTTATTAACCATATAGTGTAGTAATACAAGAAGACATGATAAAAGTTAAATTATTTAACTTAGATTTAAATATAAATGATAAGATTAAAATGGTAACCTAAACTTGTATAAAACATATTGGTTGAGTTTTTTTCGACCTATCCCTACCTTATTCTATAAATAATCAACTTTGGAGCTATTAGAAACCGAATATGAATTTATTATAAAAAATATTTTAAGTTTATCTTAAGGTGCCCCTCACCCCTCTTATAAAAGGGAACTCCCCCTTCTCTCTAATTTACACCTTCTAAGTCATTTGGATCGGCCAAAACCTGCCCACATACCATATAAAATATCCTCCCTTCAACCTATAGGCCTTAGTTTGATCAAAATTCCAACCTAATGAGCCCTATTGATCAAATCAAAAGGAAGAACCCGAAGAAGAGGTAATGATTTCACCACCCTCTTTCAAGTTCCTTTCTTCTTCCACTTCCTTTTTCTTTGTTTTTTCAATTCTAAAATAATAACTCCATTATATTATATATAAGCTGATTTTATTATAATTATGTTACAACCAAATTCATTATTCTATCCACCCTTTGAATGACAAGTCACCATACGTGCGTACATACGGCTTACCGTCTCTTTGTCGTGGTGTAATTGTTATTCAATACATTATTATTTGGATGGGTATAATAATGATGTGTATTTTATGTAAATAATAAATATAACATGATAAGTATTATGTATATATTATATACCATCCAATTATATATTATATTAATATCAAAAGAATGATATTTTCGCTCGTGCGAACGTATGGATTACCGTCTCCACGACGCGATGAGATTCATTTCCATGTTCACCATTCATCGATGATTATAAAAATATATATTACTAATAAGTATGTAATATATGAAATAATAATGCTACTAGATATATATATATATATTTATATATATAAGTATTTATGTACTTACATATATCGTATTCACTTACTTCTGTTCAATACTCTATGAAAATGGAAACAACATTTATGCGTACGTACAGACCACCGTCTCCATAAACGGTGTTTTCCATTTCATATATACGTCTATTATAAATTATCATATTCTAATATATATGATAAATAAATCATGTTTTATATTCTGTAAGTATTTAAATAATGAACTAAGTGATACAATCAAGAGTAACAAGTTATAACACGTACGATAAAGAAAGCAATTATTACCCGAAATATTAATATAACATGGAAATTATTATTAAATGGGTAGTATAAAGTCATAAATGAATCATGTATGATATCGTAAATATTAATATGGTTCTGTTATAATTTAATAACATACTATAGTCTTCATACAGGAGGCTAAATGTACCCTCGACTAAAGGAAAGTGCAAGGTAAGGGGTTTTCATCTCACTCCTTATTCCCGTGAGATTCATACCAAATTGCCACTATTACCTTTTGTGTGGTGTATGTACTGATAATAATTGTATTCTTTGTGTAATGAACTTTAATTTATGTGTATTTACATACTCATTTTATGATACCTCTTTCATGGGGTGTATGTTTCGTAAGTTACCAAATTGGTAAGGGTTTATTTCACAATCTCTTCATTATCTGAGGTTGTTTATACGTAATTATCTACTTGGACCTATTTATCATCCACATCCATGTTTCTTAAAAATGTCTTTAAAAATTTTTTTAATATCTAATAGACAATGAGTTAAAGTCATTTATACCCTTATTTGACCTTATACGTTTTTGAAAGGAATCTTTCAGTCGTTTTCCAAACAAGTTACTTCTTAACCTTTTTGACAGAATTAAGGTAAGAATGTATTTTTTTAACTTATATGTTGGGTGTGGCTATTTTCCACCGTTATAAAATCTTAAAGGATTCCCTTAAAAGCTTATAAGAATATTTTCAAATTAAATGTTTTGTTTTATAATTATGTTACTTTTAAATGATTTAAGAAAAAAGATATTTCTCTCAAATAGTTTTGATTTCATCTATGTCAACATCCTTTGATAAATTATACACTTGTTTGAAGTTGATTTATTATGATAGAAATCTTCTATATTGTATTTAAGGTTTTGTGATATGTTTGGATATGGATGAGTCATTTTTATGCCATTAATGGCTTATGATTAATGTTTTGGCATTTTGTATGCTAGTTTTAATACGAATGTTTATGTTATATTTCAACCTCCTCTTAAGATGAATGTGTTGTACTAGTAAGTTCCGAGTTGGGGAACGGTAAAATTAAGCCCTCTGGGTTGGGGTCCGGTTACAGAAGACCCTCCGGGTTGGGGTCTAGTTACAGAAGACCCTCCGGGTTGGTGTCCAGTTATTAGAGGCACTCTGGGTTGGTGTCCGGTTATTAGAGGCACTCCGGGTTAGTGTCCGGTTATTAGAGGCACTCTGGGTTGGTGTCCGATTATTAGAGGCACTCTGGGTTGGAGTCCGGTTACAGAGGCTCTCTAGGTTGGTGTCCAGTTGCAGTTATCCCTAGGTCTTGGCATGAGTCCTTGACATAGAAATTAAAGTTCGGCATTATGAAT
The DNA here is from genome assembly GCA_963277665.1 of Viscum album. NCBI lineage: Eukaryota > Viridiplantae > Streptophyta > Magnoliopsida > Santalales > Viscaceae > Viscum > Viscum album. The sequence continues at coordinate 189,803,361 of OY728162.1, read as the reverse complement.
TCCAATATTTTGAAAGTGGTTGTTGACACTGCATGTGATTATTCGATTAGTAGAATATCCATGTGAATAATTAAATGGAATTATTTCATTTTATTTCTACCATATTATGCAGAAGTTCAAGTTTAAAAGGCTTTTGTTTTAGTTTTATAAATTGCCTTAAATTGTTATACTTATTTTTGAATGTTTCCTCTGTATAGCTTACCCTTATTGAGTGTTTGAGCTCATCCCTTTCTATGTTTTATTTTCCCAGGATTCCAAGAAGTTTATTGTGATTGATATGTAGTGTTAATCTAAGGGAATAATGGAGTTCATAGAGGATTATTTATGTTGTTTTGTATGTAATGTAACATTCGTGTATGTAATCTATTTTCCCAGACTGCTAAACCGATTGGTCCTTCAGGACTTGATTCCTTGTAATCATGCCAATGTTTTAAAATAATGCACCGACTCTGGGTAACTGGGGTCGGGGTGTTACAGTGGATGATTTTTTAAAGAATCTTGACATAGACTCAACTATGGTGAGTGGTACTATTTTCATTGTGTCATCTGCATAAACCTCTCTATTTTATATAGGTACTTCATGCTCACTAATATCTACCCATTTTTTGATATGATAAAACTTCCAACAAATCTCATGTTATTTTTATAGAGTTTACAATGACTCTTAGAAAGAGGAGGGATCAAGGGTTTTATTTTCCATCATATTCTCTATCAATAGATGACATCGATTTGGTTTGGGATTTTTTTGGTTCTCAATATGGATCTATTTGACTTCATTATCAGGATGGATTTCTTAGTTTTTCATTGTGATGATATTTAGTATTATAATTAATGTGTTTTTTCTATGCCAGAGATGGGAGATCTTAGGGTTTTTGGAGAGAGTGAGATCTGAGGTATGGTTTTGAAAGACATTACTGCCCAGAAGTCAGGTGTTTTTTGTATGTTATTTCAGTTGAGACCGATTATGTTTCCTATATTTTTTATCTTCCAGTGTTTGTTAATTATTTATCTGATGTCGTCCGAGGTGACTTATCTCTTTTTACTATAGAGAGAGAGGTAGATTTTATGATATTTCTTGTGCTGGGTATACAAATGATTTATATACCATCTAATCTCATGGTACCTATACAGATGAATGAGCTCAAGATCTAGTTATATTATTTGGAGGAGAAGGATTTTTTATCCCCAGTGTTTCACTATGGAAAATCCATCCTCCATTTTCCAAGAAGGCTTATGGTTAACTTCATTTTTTCATATACAATCAAAAGTTTAATTGGATCACTATTTATAATATTTTCCCTTTTACCTTTGTGGATGAATCATTTAAACATATATAGGGTACTAAGTGGTTTTCAAAGGTAAATATTCAGTGGGGTAATCATCAGCTCAGGGTCTGGGTGTTTGATATTTTGCTGACCACTTTCAAGAGAAAATATGTCCATTATAAATATCTTGTGATGCCTTTATATCTGAAAAATTTTCCTTATGTTTTATTACTTTGATGAATGAAATATTATATCAGGATTATGATGCCTTCATCATGGTATTCATGGATGATATCTTGGATTCTTCAAAATTTGATCATGATCTTGGGAATAATTTAAATCAAGTTTTTAAAATATTGAGAAACCATCAACTTTATGGGAATCTATCGAAATGTAATTTTTAGATCCATGAAGTTACTTTATTGGGGAACATTATTTATGAAAATGGTCTTTCAATCAATACTGATAAGGTGGAGTCCATCTGGTCAGAATAAGAACCACAAAACATGTTTTAGATATGAAGATTCCTTGGTCTAGATAGATATTATCAATGGTTCATCAAGGAGTTCTAAAATATGGTGTCACCTTTTATGGATCTTATGAACAAAGGGGTAAAGTTCATAGGGGAAGAAAAGTGTCAAAATTATTTTGATTAGTTGAAAAATATTTTGTCATCTTCTCCTATTTTTATATTAACTGATCTTGTTAAGGGGTATGCGACGTACTATGATTCTTTTGGTGTTGGTATGGGTTGTGTGTTTATGAAATGTGATCATGTTGTGGCCTATTACACTCTTCATATAAGGACGTATGAGAAAAATACCCCACCATTGATTTGGATATGGATATTGTTATGAATTAGCATCACTTTTGATGAGAATATCTTCTTGGGGATAGGTTCATGGTCTTTTTAGATCATAATATTCTAAGTAATATTCTCTCCTAATATGACATGAATTTCAAGTAGATTCAATAGGTGTAATACCTCCAAATTTTTGACTTCGACATCACCTATAACCCGAGGAAGGGGAATGTTTTCATTGACACTTTCAATTTGAAATTTCCACCACATGTTTTTTTAGAATATAAAGAGGAGTGCAACCTGATGGCGTTTTTTGATCAGTTGTATCTGGTTACAAAGGAGTATTTCACAAGTATAGTTATGTCTAGTTTTTAATTTTAATTATCTCCCCTTGAGTCTGTTCTATAGGGTTAGTAAAAGGATGACATGTTAAGAAGAATTAATAAAATATTTTTTGGTGGGAAGATTATTTCTAGTTTCTATATCCCTTATGATAATATTTTCCTTTTTATAGATCAGTTTCTTATCCCATCATACACGAGGAAATAAAGTTTTATGATTTTAATAGTTCTTCATGGGCATTTCATCCTAGAACTATGGAGATTTATTTAGATATCAGATGTAATTTTTAGTGGATGGGTATAAAATATAATATTTCCTATTATGTTTCCCACTTTTAAACTAGTTGGCAGCTAAATAAAGAGAACATAAATCCTTATGGTCTTCTGTAGCCTCTTTTGATGCTGGCCTAGAAATGGGATGAGGTATCCATGGAATTCATTGTTGGATTACCATAAACTATATAGGGGAATAATGTTATCTATATGGTGATATATATGTTAATGAAATACACTCATTTAATTCAAATCAAGGAAACCACTGAAGATTAATACCTTGGAAATCTATATATGTAAGAGATTATGAGGTCAAATGGGTTTCTTTTACCATTACCTCAAATAGGAATCCCGTGTTTACTTCTAGATCTTGGAAGAGTCTCCAAGAAGAGATGGGGGCTCAGGTTAGGTTGATTATAACACATAACCCACAGTCAGATAGTTAAATAGTGCATGATATTCAGATCATGGAGAAAATGACCAGTTCCTATGTCTTTGATTTTGGTAGATCATAGGACAACCATATGGGACTATTATTGTTTTCTTATAATAATAATTACCAATAATTGAATTGAATTAATCCAATCTAGGATTTATGTGGTCACCCATATAGGTCACCACTTTTTTGGGAATATGTGGGTGATTCACATATTGCGGGATTTAGTTTCATTCAGAAGACATATATACAAATCTAGGATATAAAAAATTTCATGGTCATATCTTATAGTTGGAAAAAAATCATATGTGGATCTAAAGTGTTTTCCTTTGTAGTTTTCTATTCTTGAATAAGTTTTCTTGAATGTTTCACCTCAGTTGGGTCACCACCATATTTGATTATAGTGGAAGATAAATCTTATATTTATTAGAAAATTTCATGGCATTAAGTAGCTTGGTCAGGTTTCTTATTCTTTGTAATTACCAGTTAATTTGATATGTATTCATGATATTTTATACATATCTCATCTTATGAAGTATCACCTTGATCCCTCTCATGTTCTAGGTTATGAAGATATTGAGTTAGATTTGTATGTCTCTATTTTGGAGAAACCAATAGAGTTCATTGATTATCAAATGATATTCTTACATGGAAAATATATTCTATTTTTCCTATTGTTATGAAATCTCATCTTAGATTTTCATAAGACTAGGGAATGTGAATCATCAGTGAGGGAGTAATGAACTCACCTATATTTAGAGTATTATTCTTCTATTTGACTTATTAGGGATGGATAGTCCTATAGAATGGATATTGCAACATTAAAAATAATTTACAAACTCTTTTAATATTTATGAGTATGTTTTTATGTTTTCAGGGGTATAAGATATTTTATGGGATTTGTTTCACTATGTTATTGTTGGGTGTGGCTTGTGAAAAAAAATCACACTCTGAAGTTGTTTCATGATGTAAATACCAAATAAATATTTATCGAAGAAAATAAACTTTTGATTTTGAAAATAACATTAAAAATACAAATATAACAAAAATATTAGAAATAAAATTGATTTGAAATGTACCCTGGAATAGTATTAATTAATATTCTAATCATTTATCATTCATGATCGTAAAAAATACCATTCACACAGGATATGTTAAAAGAAAACATTCCTTTCAATTTTGTTTATAAAAATTCATAACGTACATTTTTAGGAAAAAGGAAAGAAGATTCATTTTAAATCATTTTTTTTAAATTGAATTATTGTTAAAACAAATTTAGTAATTCTAGGATAATATTAAAAACTTTCTTAAAAACATTTTTTGTAAAAATAGATTTGGAAGAAAAATAGTTTTTCACCGAAGAGGGAAATAAAATTTATTTTCTAATTTTTTTGATATCTTAAGCAATTAGTATGATGAAAATTAAAGGAAAACATTTATTCTAAATAATTTACCAAATTAGAAGAAAATTTGTGATTTTATGTAGAATTATATAATAATATTTCTTTACTAAAAACATAATCATAAATCATCCGGATGAACAGTGAGATTTTAACATAAAACCCTTGCCACATTGGTAACTGTTGAATCATAAGCCCAATAAAATAAAGAACCTTATATTGATGTGTATATCCCAAAATTTTGATGTTAATAATCATAAAATACATTCATTGGTATTATATACACCTCACAAATTAATCAAATGGTGTAAAAGGCATGCGACCCATAGAAATAAAAGTGGGATTAAAATCCATCACCTTAGTTCCGACTTATTTCATATGCATTGGAACATATTCTATAGAAAATATATATTTATTATGAATATAATATAGAAACATACACATATATATAATTCAATATATTATTTAAATATAACCTATCATCACCTTTTTGTTAACATATATTTATTAAAATCAATGTTCTGGGTCATATATGATTCATTTTTCAAGTATGTTCCGATTATGTAGTTTTAGTAGTTTTATTTTTATCATGTTTCCATAATATATAAGATTTTAATAATGATATAAATATCATATAAATTAATTATATACATTTTTATAATAATTCATAAAATAATTAATATATTAATATATTAATATATTAATATATATGAATTGTACACCTCGTGGAGATGGTATGTCGTACATACGCAAGAATGTTGTTTTCATTTTTTTAATGGATGAAATGAAAGAAAGGTAAATAATAAATCACATTTATAAGAAAATTATTATATCATATATACCATTAATATTCATAAAATAAACCCTGATTACCATCCATGTAAAACATAAATGAAAAATGAAGCATTTCACTTCTAGAGGTGCTAGTCCACATGTATGCATAGTTGACGTTATGATTTTCCAATGGTTTGGAAGGTAATAAGTTACATAAGATATTATAATAAATAAATTATAATTATTTAATAATTATAATATATAAACATTAAACCCATCATAATATTCATCCCTAAATTATGGTAATGAAATATGAATTGTTTCTCTATGTGGAGATGGTAAGTCATACATACGCACAAGAGATATTTTCACTTCTAATTTGACGTAAAGAGGGTGAATAAAGGTGGATTAATAATAATAATTTCATTTTAGTATATTTATTATAATTAATTTATTATTTATTTATGAATAAAATAGATTTATATTAGGTGAAAGAATAATTATAAAAATGATTGGTTTAAGGCGATTACCTCTTCTTTGAAATAACACATTTAGATATCCTATTAAGGTATGTAGGGTTGATCTTTTATAAAGAAAATTACTTATAAAATGTGTAATGAAATGTTTATAATAGAACATTTTAGAGTTTCATTTAGAGATAATGCTCAATTTGGTGTGAAGAAGAGAAATGATAGTTTCTGTTTTATAATTGAGGGGAGGTGTACCATTGGAATTTCATAAATGATTAAAATATATTAAATTCAGTATCAAGACAAATGGTTTCAAAATGAATATAAATGAGAAATTAATGTAAATTATACAACACATTATCTAATTTGTCCTCTTTTAAAAAATTTATGATTTTTATGAAATTTAATAAAATAAAAATTCCATAAAATATCATTAATGCCATTTTAGACTCTATTCATTCAATTTGACTTAAAAGAAATAAATTATAGGTTTTAATTAAAATATGATCCTTTAAAATAACAAAAATATGTCATGTTAATCTAAAAAATTTGTGTGACATATTAAATCACACAAATAATATTACTTTTAATATTTTTAATATAATTTAATATAATTTTTTATTAATTGTAGAAATATTTCATCAGTGTTTCATAATAATTTAAGGTCATTATATAATTACTAATAATTAGAAATAGATTTATATCATTAAAATAATTTCATTAATCTCAAAATAGAAACTTTCATAACCTACTTTTTTTCCAACATGGACACATCAAAGATATTCAAAACTAAGAGAGTGACATTTTGTATATTTCTTTAATTTATATATTCTATATATAATTTTCATAGACAAGTGTCTATTAAAAAAATTCATTTTCAATCATAAGGTGATAATGTATTAATTATCTTAATCCAATCATAATTAAGATGAAAAATTATGGCTATATCACTTATATTTAACATAGATTAACAAAATTTAGCCTTTATCAAGGTGATCAATTTGACCATGGTTACTATTCGTATTGACCAAAAATTAAAGGGGCCTATTTTAAAAACATGAATATAATAATTACAAAAAATTATTATATTTTATAAAGTTAAATTTATAAAAGTTTCATAAATTAATTTTAAAAATAAGTGTGTAAAAAATGATGAAACCCACTTTTAAAAAAACATAGTTTTTAAGCAAAAAACTGGATTTGTTATTATCCCATGCATATTAAAAATATTATACGAATGTTTACAAATTTTTATTGAATAATATATATATATATATATGTATGGACATTTCATTAAAAAAATTCTCCAATAGTTACTAATTTAATTTATTAAGATAAAAACATATTGCACTCATAAAAACCAATTTTTTGAAAAATACATTTTCACATATAATTTTTTTTAATTCAAACACAAAATTGATTCCAATGAACATATTTATATTATTAAAAATAAATTAGAACTCTTTTTACTCTGAATCCATTTTGAAACAAAATGTAACTTTTTACATTCTGAAAACAAAAATACAATTTTCATTAAATATTTATATTTTTCACTATTCAATTGATAGTCAATCTTTAAGGGAAAATATCATAAATTCACCACAAGAAAACTTTGAAATGATTATTTTAAAAAAATAGAATGTTTAATGAAATATTTTTTTAAAAAATTAAAATTAAAAATAATATTTTCTCAAAAAAACTATAAAAATCATTTTGAAGGAAATATATTTTTTAAGCATAATATAAATTTTCTAAGAAATTAATTCTTATTTATTAAGAATTAATCAATAAATTTATATTGAGTAAGAAATTTTTATATATCTCATAATGTAGTCATTCATATTCAAACTCACTAATTTAAGGGATACATGATAACATTCATATAATCATATTTTAATAATATAACATGGTTCATTTAAACTAAGGGTTGTTTGTAATGTAATATATCAAAGAAATTAAAATTATTAGAAAAAATTATTTTATAAAATCTTTGGGTGTTACTGTGTTCCTCTATTCCCTAGGCCATGTATCCTAGGAACTTTTTTGTGCACTAGCCGTTGTTGATTATCTTAGTATTATTAAACTAGGTATCTTGAATATTGTTATCCTATGGGTGTTTACCATTGTGCATTGGCCTATAGTAATCTGGATTCGATATAGAAGCTCATATAAAAGTGTAAATGTTTTAAATAAATTATTATTTGAAAATATTTTACATGTATTTTTTTAGAACTTTGGAAAAATGAGAAATTATTACCATGATTTTCATATAAAACTATTTTCTTGGTTATCACGCCGTGTTTTTATTAAAATTTTGAATATTTATTTTTTTATAAAGATACATTATGGGACACCTGGGTTGCATCATATTGAGATTTTTTATCTCACACCCTACACATTACCATAGGAATGTTTAGAACTTGTATTGTGTTTTTATGCAGGAAAGGGCAAGGAACCATAGTGATATAGCATGTTTTATGTCAGCTAGATATGGTTAGTTATGGGTGAGATAGTGGGAAATTTCCCAAATATCACTAGGAGTAGTTGTTTCTTATTTTGTTGCCCTTTTTGGTTATTTTACATGTACCTTAGAGCATTATCTTTCTTATTTTGATTTTTTTCGCTACCACTCTTTTGATTTGATTATGGAATGTATTAATTTTCTTGTCATATTCATATATATGTTTTATGTATCATGTTCAATTTGGTTGAAATAGTTCCCTCTGCTCAATCTTTGATGTATGGGTTCTAGTCTCTATCCCATGAGGATCCAAATTCCCTTCGGGTCTATGGAGAATCAGTTGGGGTGCTTGTTTTAGAGGGTATCCCAGGTTGGTTCATGACATGGTGAAATTATTATGATGATTGAGAAGTATTATGGTGAAAGGTAAAGTATTACATGATTTTATTCAAAATTCATATATGTGGGATGAAACTGATACACTCTAGAAAAAACTCATACATGCATAGGTTAATACATACCTTTTCCATTTTCTATCAAACTCCAAATTCATTGGAGTTATTGTAAAGTATTATGCTCTAGATGAGACAAATTTATACAAGTGCTTGACTTATTATGCTCTAAGGTAAATTCATACATGATGATAAAATTATACACATAGAGAATCCAAAGTCGTATATCGGATTGAAGTCATACGAAACTGCTTTAAAAATTCATATGTATTTCCCCTTTATTATTTTCCCAAACCTAAAACCATAAAAAATCAAGAATTAATATATAAATTTTCTAGTTTATTAATGTTTTATTTGAAAAAATGAAGGATAAGATTGTAAATCCTATTAACGAGTTAATGTTAGAATTAAAAAAAGAAATGTATGGCATGTTTGATTGATTCCAAAAATAAATAAAACACAAAAAATAATAGATTAAGAAATTTTTCAATAAAAATATAATTTTAATAAATTAATAAAATAATATATTTTTCATTGTATTCTATGACTTTTGAGGTAATTTATCATTGAAAAAGAAGGAATATAGTTTTTAAAATGTAAGCTCTCATTACCCCCCATACTTACACTATTTCTCTCTTTAGAAATAGAATAAATTAAACTAAAAAACTTATTATCCTTCCAAATTAAAACTACTAATAATGAAAAATAAATAATATAAAGATTAATTCATTACTGAAATTATAACCCCTTTTCTATAATATTTTTCCACTGTCCTAACTTTATTTCACTCAAATTTTCGATCTTTAATTTCGTTCCAAGTCACTACATGACCAGCCTTACTTAGTAACATTACCTATTAACTTTAATAAAATATGAAAAAGGTGTTATTATCATTAAAAAATTTTATGTGATCCACTGTAGGTTGGAAATGTTCCTAGTTATCTACCGACATAATGGATTTTAATTCTCAAGATGATTTCAAATAATTTTTTTAGGGTCAAGAGATGGTAGGATTATATATTTAAATTTTTGGGTGAAAGAGTAATTTCAATATATTAAGTAAAATTAATTATTAAAATAAATAATTTTAATTAAATTAACAAAATTCACTCAACCCCTGAAATTATATATCACTTATAACTCTCTCCCCCTTATTCTATTTGTGTATGAAATTGACAATATGGTTAATAATAATGAATGAACTTCCCTTCTTTAGTTTTTTTATTTTTAATATGATATGTAACTCTTATTTATGATTTTTTTCAAATGTAAAAATGTGTTTTTTATTTACTTTTTTAGAGATAAAGAGTGAAACATGTGTAAAATAATTAGGAATTATGACCTGTGAACCCACTTCATAAAATAGAGGTAGTAACCCATTCACTCAACTCCCCAAAAGTAGATTTATCCCTATAATTACCATGAAAAAACCCTCTCTCCAACACATATTGAACATATGATAGATAATTCACACATGAAAAGGTTTAGTGGGGATGAATTTAGCTCCTAATGTGGCTTTCCTAATAGGTATTTCATGGTCTCTAATGATTAAAATGGGTCATCTTTTAAGTTGACCCAAAATATAGGATTATTACAAAAATGTATTTTCAATTTAATAATGGAAACTATCATAAATACAGTACAATTGAATATTATGGATTCAAATAGAATCTAGGCAAGTTATAGATTCTATACATGACCTGAGACTCCTAAGAAATTTATATTAAAAAATAATATGCAGTAGACAGATATATTATAGATTCTAGATTGATTTCCATTTTACTAATTTTTCTTAAAATAAATTAAATGAGTGAAAAAACTTAGTCAATAATCATTTAAATTCAAAAAATTCTAAATTTTTGAAATCTTTTCAATCTGTCATGATATTTATCACCTGTAAGAACAAATTTAAACTCAATTTCCTAACCTAAAAAAGAAATAAAAAATAAAAAATTGTATGTATAATTTCTAAACAGATTTACAAAAAAATATTTACATCCTAATATACTCCCCTCTCTATAATTATCTCATACTCAACTTCTATATAATTCAAACATTAATTTATCTAGGAATAATAAACTTAAAGATAAACAACTATAAATTTATAAAGGAAAAAAATCAACTCTATGTTTCTTATTCCTGAAAACCAAGGTGGAATTTGGAATCCTTCATTGGTTCCTTCAAAAAATATTCATGAATCTTTATCAGCTATTGTACTTTCACTCTAAATGGTTACTATGATTCATCACCATTAATCTCAAATGTACCAAATGTAAATGTATAAGTCACTATAAACGGTCCAGTTAATTTTGAATAATTATTATTAAACATGAACTTTATCTTAGAATATAATAGAATCAATTTTTCACCAACTTGGAAGTAACTTTTCTGAATGAAACTATCATAGATAGAAAGGGATCTGTTTTTTTTCAGAAAGGTTGGGTCAAGCCCCTTTATTAAAAAAAAGTAGGAGTCCCTTTTGATGGGTAAGAGAGGACCCAGTACAAGTCTATAGGACCAAAGAAACATGGTTGTAGACCATGTGTTTAGAGGAACAAAACCCAATTAAAGACACACAATCATAGTCAAGCGGATAAAAAGCCCAGTGGAACAAAGTCCATAATAAGTGAGTGAAAAAAATACCCCCAAAAAACCAAACACAACCCAAGTCCTAGAAGACCGAGTCCAAAAGCCCAAAACCCGCTAAACACCGCGACCGGCACGGTCAAGAAGACTCTAGAACTGCAGGTGCCATTCCGATGACCGGGGAGCCCACCGGATCACCATGGTGCCACCGGCCGTCCAACGAATCCACACCGCCGCCATTGGAGTGCAACACCATCACCGCCCTCTGCATCCTTGCGAGGATGCGTCGGCACGAAAACCCATTCCATCCAGATCTGGTCTGAAACCAGATCTGGAACAGATCTCCGTCGCAGTTTGAAGACCGTCGTCCGTAGCCCCGCTGACCGAATCAAGCCCACTCCTCCGTCACAGCTCGATGACCGCCGTCCGCAGCCCCGCCAGCCAAATCAATCCCACGCCTCCGTCGCAGCTCGAAGACCCGCCTCAATAGCTCACCGAAAGCATATGAACCACGAGACTCCACCGAAGAAGCCCAGGAGGAATCAAGTATTAATTATCTTATATCACAATAGGAAAGTTAAACTTTTTTCTATAAATCATTATTTAACGGTTAATAATTAGGGGTGTTTTAAAACTAGTTATATATGCCCACAATGAATCCTCTAATTATTTATCAAATATTTCTGGTTAGGTTGCACTATCCTTTATAATATCCTCCATATTTATCTATTGGTGACCTCATCTTTCCTATTTTTTATGGGTGGTAGGCATTGTAGGTTTTATGTTGTACTCCACATTTCATTATGAGGTCTGTTCTATTTTTATAAACATGTGTTCCTTGATCACTAATTATTTATCTAAGAACTACAATCATATACAAAATTTTTAATCCTATAAATTCAATATAAACTCTTTTATAATTAGTTTAGGTTTCTTGTTCTTCAATATTTTTATAAAAAATATTTTGCTTCGTACAAGATAAAGGAAAATCAAAAATAGATAGGAAATGGGCCCATGAAATCGGATCCCCATACATCAAATATTTCAAAAAAAAAACAAAGTTTGTTTGGTAATTTCTGGTATTTTAAAAATTAATATATCAAATTAATAGTTGAGAATTATTTTTCAAAAATATTGTGAGTCCTTAAGAATTATTTGAAAAAAATAGATTCCTATACATTTCTAGCAATTCTCTAGGGTCCAAAATGGCCTCCACATGAAATTATATGAGAAAATAAAAGGATATATTTTACCTCTTCCTCAGGTATAAATGACATTACCCAAGAATAAGATAAATACGTGTTCATTATTTTTTGGATGAAAACATAATACATATTAAAATATTTATTTCCTATGAAGCGTACATATTTTGTGTATTTTGACACTAGATGCATAATCAACTTTTTTATAATAATACTCAACATCTTCCATTATTATTCTTCACATAAGTACCCATCTATATTTATTTTACTCAGTACCTTTATTCATAAACTAAGAAAAAGGAAACATAAACAGGGTTATCTAATATTCTCAGTAAGGGTAAACATGAGATAATGAAATTGAAGATAATAAGTTTGAATAAGATGAGAATAAGGGTATGAGAGCATGATAATAACACACAATAACCATTCACAATCATTCCTAGATCATAAATCATGTGTCATGGCATAAGGATTTGGAATAAGAGTATAAAAACATCATTAATGAACCATGATTCATGAAAAAATGCCATAAAAATAACAATATGGTATTAGAGTGATTCATTCACATAATCATTGAAAATAATTTTCTTAATTAAGATTCACTACAAATACTATCATCATATATTGAATAGATTCCCATAATGGATTGGTTCACTCTCCATTTACTTACATATCGTATCATCAGATATTAGTATTTACCCAATTCATTGGAGGGATATATATTTCTCCTCTCACCCATCACATAATGAAAATAATACTTATGTGTGTTGCAGGATTGTAAAAACATTAATTATTTCATCATAGGTTAATTAACACATGGGAAAGAAACATGTTTCATAAAAACAATCTAAAATATCATAATAATACAAACATAGAAAGAATTTGGATGGTATCATTATAACATATACACAATGGAGAGTAATAAACAATAATACGTTCACATAAATGAATAATACTTTAATAAAATCATTAGAAATATGAGTTGAGAAAATGAGAAGAAATTTCCTTTTATTTTGTTACTTTTTTTAAACAAAAAAATCCCAGAAAATTGGAAATTTTATTTTCAGTTAAATCCCATGTAAACTTTGAATTGAAATCCAATAAAAAAAATAGCCATGATAGTCATAAAATGCAGTCCATCGGTAAATGTTAAAAAAAATATTCTTTTAATACCATTACAAGGAAAGTCAAAATAAGATAGTATAGAAAATATTAAAAATATTCCATTTTAATATTTTTCATAAAATTAAAAGATAGATGAAAATTACCTTAAAAATAACGTTTTTATATTTATTAACATCACTGAAAAAATAATGAACATGGATATGGAAGAAAAAGATTCCCGATTAAAGGAAGAAATAAGGTTGAATTTTCATAAAATCATTATTTCATTATTTTTTTGTACTAAAGATGGTTAAAATGGAAATAATACTTTAAAACATATAAATAAAAAAATATGGTTTTTAGGATAGAAATAACATATAATTTTCTAAAATTGAAATTGAAAGATTAACAATCCCGATAAAAAACTGAGACTGTGACGTAAACACTTACCTCGATATTTTTAATTAGTTGAACATACTATAAAAGTATATATAATAAATATAAATTTAGTGTATATTGATATATATATATATAATCATATTTACATGTATATTATAATATACCATTAACTCATAATTTTTTATCACCAGTTTATTAATAATTATTTGTCAAAATCAATATCTAGGTATTAACTGTTCCATTTTCCATGAATGTTTTGGTTCCAGGGTTATAGTCCATAAAACATATTTATGTTTTCTTAATATTAATAGTTTCATAAATATAAAATTTATTTATTAAATACACTTTTAGAACCATCCATTTAAGTGGTGATTAAAAATGGAATACATTGCCTTGTGGGGGAAGTTGTCTGCACATACACACAGGAGAATTTTTCACTTTTCAATGGATGAAAATAAAGCAAGTTATATAATAATGTTTATTCCCAAAATTATAATTATTACATACATATAATATTTATTTATTAAATATATATTTATAATCATCCATGTGAGAAAATTATGAAAAACTAAATACATCACAACATGGAGGCATTAGTTCGCACGTACGTACGAGTAATGTTTTTATTTTCCATTAAATTGAAATGAGGTATACAACGATTATAGAATAGAAATAAAATCATTTAATTATAATAATTATTCTAATTCAATTATTTTTATGAATTTATTGAATATATTAATGAGTTTCAAGAATAAAGAAACTTGAAAGAACTCAATTAAGTTGATTACATCTTCCTTGGGTACCCTCCTTATGATCTCTCCATAAGCATTATTTGGTTAGTATTATACTAAGAATAGAACCTATTGGTTGTAGGAAATATTTTTTGAATTTATTTCCTTATATATTGGTTTTCACTAATGTGCTCAAAGTATGTGGATACAAGAGGAGAGGTGGTTCCCTTTTTTGTGTAAGAGGAGTGACGCGCTTATAAATATAAAGAAATTTTAAATAAAATAAATGTCACTTAAAAGGAGGGTGGTTCAAATTTATCCTAATTTTGAATAGAAGATAATATTGTGTCTTTAAAAATTCAAAAAATAATATATAAATAATTTTTTGTAATAATTGAATCCTCATTATTGTGTTTAACCCCCATTAACCCATTTTAACCCTTACTGTGATGACTTATATTCTACCAGTGTAACTGTTCATTAGGAAATAAAAATAAAAATGACCATATAAACAACTTATTTTCTAATAATTCCACATATGGAATACATTTTATCATATTATATTTCTAAATGTAGAAGAAATTTATTCTATATCCACACACAAAATGTTCAAATACCATTTTCAGAAAAAGTGTATTTTTGAAGCGTGAAATTGAATTTATTCTTATTCATTCCCAAGTAATAATAATTAGATGGTTTTTAATTTATTTAGTTAAATATATTATTTAAAAATTCAATTAAAATAATTTATCAATATTTATTGATTTTATTTATTAATATTAAAATAAATTTTTCACATACAAAATTGTTTTATGAAAAATTCCTTTTTTTACATTCAAATAATTTTATCTTCATTTACAACAAATTAATAATCAATGTTTGAATGGTTCTTAATTTTTATACAAGTATAAAAATTAATTTATCATAATTTTAATAATATAAATAATAGAAGTTTCCTTATAAATAAAAACATATATAATAGTATAATGTTTGTAAACAAAACATTTTCGTTTAGAAAATAATTATTTAACTAGTATTCCTTATCATTAATTATCCATTATATAGATTTATTTAATTGGTTTTATTATTTATTTGTTAAATTTTATTAATAAATTTTATTGATATCATTCCTAGAAAGGTGAAAATCTATCAAAAATTTATAATTCAAAAACAAGTTCAAAACTGTCTCTTTAGAATCAATTGCATTTTCTTAAGTTAATTTGACCCCTTTTATTTTACAAAGTAATTTATTTATAAATATCATTTAACTGTCTTGTAATTAATTCTATTTTTTTTATTATCGATTCATTATTCACTTACATTTAGTGTTTCATTCATCACATGTTACTAAACATATAAAATTTATTTTAATGGAATATATATTCTCAAATCAAATGGTGTTAAATTATACCCCCTTATAAGAATTCCACCATAAAAATGTTGTTATTATGATGAAAAAATGAGTATTATTATACCTCATTACATCCTTAGGTTTCCATGTAGCTTCTATAAACTTATGGTTTCACTATAAAACTTTGACCTTGTATGTGATCTTATTCGGCAACACTTTATCCCTTCAATTCAAAATATCCATTGGTTGTCACTTATAATAAATATCATGTTCCAATCATATAACTTTAAAGTTTAGTACATATTATGGATCATGTATGTAATTAATCAAAAGAGATATATAGAACATATCTTTCACTTGGGTGATGTTTGGTGGTGGTTCTAAGCAATAATCTACTATCTAGATATGATCAAGAATCTTAAACTGAATAATATATCTTGGGCTTAGGTTCCCCATTCTTCTAAATCTCATAACCTTATTCTAAGAAGATTTAAAAAAGCATTTTATCAACAACATTAAACACTATATCTAAACAATGATTAACAGTATGAATTTTCTATTTAATTTGATCTACCTTGATGTGCTGATGAATGAGTCTAACCTTCCCTTTTACTTTTTAATCTTGATAAAGTATCAATAGCTTATTCTCCCCAACTTCATAGAAGAATATTAGAGTTTTTCACTTCATTCCATAAGGGGATTGATAAGGATCCATATGTATTATCAAGTTAATGTTATTATTTTAAGAAAATTTGACCAGTGGAAGGTTTAAATCCCAACCACCATTGAAATACATACAGAATTTTTCAAAATATCTTACAAGATTTGAATGGTCCCCTCAGACTGAACATCTATTTGAGGATGATATATAGAGTTAAAGATCAACTCAGTATTAGTTTCATACTGGATACTTCTCCAAAACATAATGCTAAACCTAAAATCTCAATTAGATACAATTTAGAGTATTACTCCTTATAAACTTACCACTTCCTTAATGTATATATTTGAAATTTGGTCAAGTGAGAAATATTCTCTGAAATAAATGAAATGAACCGACTTCATAAGAATATATACTATAGCCTAAATGGAATTACAACCATTAGATGTCTTGGGAAGTCTTATGATGAAATTTTTAGTTCTGTTTTCCCACTTACAGATAGGTATGTGCAGTGGTTATATCATCCCCTTAGACTTATGATGTTCATACATAACTTGTTGGTATACCAATAATCAATATACATACTCCTTAATAATCCTCTTCATATGGTACCACCAAAAATAATATTTGAGATCTATATATTTCATTTATCTTAAATTATAGATAAATAATTTATATGTTTTTTCCAATTGTTCCTAATTAAATTCTAGTATTTAAGGGATATAAATCCAGTTCCAAAATCTTATCAGTCCATAGTGGTCATATTTGAACTCCAAAACAATACTTTCTTTTTCATAGTTTCAAATCCTCATTATAAACCTCTTTAATCCTTATATGGATGTATGGTTAAACATTCATTTGAGTAAGATATGATTTTTCCCCTTCCATCATGAATTTTAGTTCTATACATTTCAAATGCATAAGTTTTGGATCTCTTTCGATCCTTGTCATTGATAAGCTTACATGATCCTTCTAACTTAGAGAATCACATTTTTTTCCATCATAGGATGTAAATATATTAAGCAGTCATAATATTTAATCATCTCTGACCGTATCCTTTACTGAATATTAAACTACTTTTGGGTGAATATATACTTTAATATTTTATATTCTATTTATATATCACACCTCTCTCTATAAAGATAATGCCTATATATCTTTAATGGAAAAATTATCATTTCCTTCTCTAAATATTTTCTATGGAAAAGTTTCTCATGAATATTTAATTATATTGAAAGAAAACATCCCAGTTTCTTCTTTGATGAATCAGTATATATAAAAAATACTTATCCACTATAGAGTAGTGTGAGAATTTGTGAAAAAACAAACCTTATCTTAAACTCCTAGAAATTTTCTTAACATTAATCAATCCAAAGAAACTTGGATCTCTTCTAAGTTAACATGGTTAGTGTATTTTATAACCATGATAAATTTGTCACAAAGAATCGATAGTATCCATGAAATACAATAAAAACTTTATATCTAAATAAAAATAGTTGGTTTGAGCTATTATTAAATAACCTCTATTTTTGAAGGATCCATAGACATACCCTCGCTTGTAATTACATCACCCAAGAATGATAAATTCTATATTCAATATTCACATTTTTTAATTTTGGAATAAAAATTATCTTCTCTAAAGGTCTTTAATAAAACCCTAAAATGATATTCTTTCTCTTCTTTCTCTTGGAACATATAAGAATATCATCTATAATGGCTACCACATACTGATCAAGGTAATATATAAAGACTCTATTCATTATATTCATGAATATAGTGATGTAATTTGTATATCAATATGGAATCACTATAAATTCATAGTGTCCATACCTCATAAGGATGTTTTTCTTGTGTATAACCTCCATTTTGGCCTTTAATTGATGATATCCTAATTGAAGGTCAACTATTGAAAAATATTTAGCTCTATTCAGTTGAGAAAATTATCCATAAATATAGGTAAAATGATATGATTTTTAATATTTATCTTGTTTTGTTCCAAATAATAAATGCAAAAAATCATTGACCCATCTTTATTCTTTTAAAAAAGAAGATTTCCCCCCATGTTGATTCACTAAGGAAGATTAATACCTTTTCTAGGTTCTCCAAGAGTTTCTTATTTATTTCTTACAACTCAAATGGGGTCATTTTAGATGGAGTTTTTTAAATTTGTGATTCATTATATATGAGTTCTATTGAAAACTCAAATTCATGATTTTGGGGAATAATAATAAATTCTTCAGAAAATAAATTTTCAAATTCCTTCATAATAGGGGTATCTTCAATGTTGATTTTCTCCCCAATCATTTATGATAGATACCCCCACATGGCTAGGTATTAATACCCATATAATGTATGTAATTTAAATTGGAATGTCACATTCATCCTCATAAGAATAGAAGATCATAGGTTGATTCGAGATATCAAATGTGGATTTCCTTTCTCCAAAATTGATATAGAATATATATAGAGAGAGACAATCCATGACTAAAACCACATCAAATCTAACTATAGGGAGAATAATAAGACTGGAAGGAAGCATATTATCACAAATATCTATTAGTGAGGAGTTATATACATGAGATGAGATAATCATACAATTAATAATTTTCACCAATAGTTCAATATGTATTCATTGAGGTGATGATGTGATACAATTATATAATTCTCTATATATAAAATAGTGGGTAAAACCTGAATAAAATAATACATTTTCTATTATAGAGTGGATGATAAGTTTTCCTTTCACAACTTTTTTCTCATGAACCACTTCAGTAGCTGTGATCATATAGTCTTTTCCATTTTCTTTTGTCTTAGGATATTATTGATGGTGATTTTCATCATTAACCCTTGGATTCATTTACTAATTGGCATAATGTTTATACTCTATATAATTATATAATTAGATTCTATGTGGTGAATTATGTTGAGATTTCATTTCATATATATTATTGATCAACCTCATTATGGATTTTCAATTTTTATTTACTAAATTGAATTCTTTTCCACACTTAAAATAATTTACCTATATATATAAGTAAATTTACCCCATGATTATTTCCACAGTTTCATTATAAATGAAGAATAATTTTCTTTTCCCAACAGTTTTTATTATTTTAATTTCCAAAAAAATATTCTTCTCTTCTTGTCCCCAAAAAAATGAGAAAAATGGAAATATCTAATATTAATTCATACCATCTGATCATATAAAATAATTTCTTAATAGTTACTGATGTCTCTTATACACAATTTGTTTTGATGAATTTGTTTTGATCCAATAAAGACTTTATCAATTTTTCCTTCATGGTAGGTGATAAAAGTATAAGTGTACCTTACAAGTCTGGTGAAATTATCTATATAGGTACTAATGGATTCATCATCCTTATGTTTTAATTCCAGGAATTCCATATTCTTTTTATCTTGAAGAGTATGAGGAAAATAATTATTAAAAATATATTATAAAACACTTCCCATTTCATGGAGTCAATTTCCTCCTTTTCCCTTGTATTCTTGATAAGATAATACCATTGGTCGACATCTCATAATAAACAATACATGGCCAAAACAAAAATATCATGGTTTGAGAACTAGAAAATTAAAAATATAATTTCTAAAGAATTGATGGATTTCTTGAAAATTTATTGGTTAGAGGACCCATTAAAGAATGTTGGACACTATTGCTTAAAAAACTCAATGGTGAGTTCCTTTATTATTTCTTTTGATATTTTAGCATGATTCATGTTACCATTCATATCATAATAGATATGGTTGAGAATAGATGCATGATTTTGAATCTTATATAAATTTTCATTTAGTTTCTTTTGAGGATTGTCATTGCATTGGACACCACATTAATTTTCACATCATTACTTGTAAATACCAACATTGTTATAGGTTGAGAAAAATCATGAGAAACTTGAAATTTTTTCTCTCACGTTTTTATTAGGAAAAAATAGTATTTCCACCCATTATAGGATCTCAAAATAGTTTGTCTGAAAACTCTGTTAGTCCCAGAATAGGGTGTTTACCATAGGGTAAGAGTTTGGTGGAATTCTAATCTGTTCAAATTTTAACAAAAAAAATAATATTTACTTAATTAAATATTAATTTATTTGCATGTTTTTGAATAGTGATTTCCATTTTAAAAGGTTGTTCCCTATACCAAACATAAAAATTAATTTTTTATTGGTGAATCATATATATAAAAAGAGTTATTCATGAAATATACTTACCAAAATAGTGTAAACATTTCTACATCCATTATCTACATGGTAATCTCCATACATTATTTGACTAATAAATAGGTTATATTAGTTCTTATATATAATGAGAAACTATAAATTCCATGAAATTAAAATTATACAATTTTCATATAGTCAAGATACATCATACTTACTAGACATTAATGATGTATGACTATTAGGAGATGGGGGATTATAAAAATTCAGACTTCTTGTCCTGAAGTACACACATGGTGATCTCAAGTAAATGAGATCATGAGGACCGACCTATCAATAAAAACAATAGATGTTTTAATTTTCATTAGTGGTTCCTTTTTTTGATCATATTTATTGGTCTTTATAATGAAGATTATTTTTAACATGTACATTTGATCACATACATTTATTCAATATGAAAAACATTGAATTTATTTTGTGGTGAGGTAGATTATTGTTGTTGTTCCATTAATCGAAAGACATTGGTTGAATGTTGAAGAATTTTTTTTCTGATTCGAAAAGGATGAGATGTATCGATCCTAGATGACCTCAATTGTAATATATTTATTAAATTAATGGAAATCTTTACTAAGGTTAAGTCTATCTGGTAAGGTCAAGACTAAATAATGTGAAAAATGATGATTGAATGAAGTATACATCCTGATTTATTAGATATACTGAGACACAAAGGTCATATTACATGATGTGATATTATAAAAGGTTTTCATTTCTATAGATAAGACTTATCTCTTTAGGTGCCTTGATGGGTTTCTAGACTCCACTCCTGGTCGGTGTGTATCACTCATTACTATCGTGATAAGGGACTAGAGGATCACACAAAAAGAATATTTAGATGTTTAACCAATTCTAGTGATTTTTATTTTAGGATATATTGGGACCCATGGTGGTGGCTAGGTAATGTCCAAGTTTATACGATCACAAAACAAAATTCAATATTATTTGTGTTTTCAAAAATAACCATTGGATTTATTTATTTATTATATTCACAATTTATTCAATGAATATAATGAAAAATATTTTTAAAATGAATATTTAATATTTAGATATCATTAAATTTTCATGGGGATATGAGTCGAGTTAAGGACTCTAAATTTATCACAGAGAAAAGTTTTTTTTGTTACAAGTGATAAATTAATTATAATCATTGTGACACATTTGTGATGTTATTAGTGTTATTTTGGGCTTTATATAAAGTTATAAATTATTAATGGAATCTAATGAAATATTATTAAGTATAAAACTCAATATAAATACCAAAATAAGCATAAATTCAAGGGACAATTCATTCCCTCAATTTGAGAAACTATATCCCTTCCCTCTGAAGTTCTAGAGGGAGAAATAGAGGCTTGGAAGAGCATGATCCAAGATATATTATTTGGAACAAAGACAATATGATCCCATGAACATTTCCACTTATAAGAGATCTCTATTACTCATTTATATCATTCAGAGTATAAATATTTATGTTCTCCAAGATTTTGGAATGCGTTTGGACGATCTAGATGGCTCCAGGTCTAATTTCTTTGAGTGTCGATCACCGATGATGAGCGAAACACAATTCCAATCAAAATCTGAAATGATAAAATTACAATTTATTTTTTTATTTCAGTTTTCATAAATAATTTAAATTATAATGGATCTTTAGGTTGTGGATTGGATGTAATTATGTTGCTGAAGATGTCACAATGTCGATCAAAATGTAAGATTTTTAAATTCATGATATTTTTTTCTGTTGAATGTTCAGTACCAACAATTTTTATCAAAGGGAATCTGTATTTAATTAAGTCAAATTAAAATTATTTTTCATGAATTTGAGTATAGGCTATTACAATGGTCCTAAATCCACTAATGACATATCAATCAAAGATTGGATAACCAAGTTATGAATATCTGAATATTGAAATTATAATTATTTAGGCTTAATTTTAAAAATAAATTATTATTGAATTATTGATATTAATCCTTTAAAAAATGGAATTTGGTGAATGGTGCTCGGTATACTATTCATGTTAATAGTTCCTTGATACTATTCATAAAAATAGTTTTGCGGGATATTTTCCAAGTCTTTGTGGAAATCCAATTTAAAAAATATTATTTATATATATATATTATATTATATTATATTATATATATATGATATATTATATATATGTAATATATATATATACAGGCATAAAAATATATATATAATATATATATATATATATATATGAAAATATATATTAAGGTTCATAGATATATATATATAGGAAAATATATATTTAGTTTGGGGAGGTTGATGTTTTTTGTTTTTGTTTTTTTTAAACCTATGTGATAGACTTTAATTTTTTTAAAAAAATTGATATTGGGCCCCCCATGAATAGAATCGAGATCCTTATTTGTGGGGAAAGGTGTAGTAGCACCTAAAGGTCTTTCATTATAATTTTTTTCACCCATTTTATCCCTTTTAAGATTTTAATCCTATAAAGGGGCCTTTTCACCTGACCTCACAATAGGACCCCCCCCCCACCGGGCTAGGTATGGTTCTTCCCAAACTCCATGACCCTTCCGCGTTGTTCCCCATGACTCAAATCCCTTACAACGGTTTAAAAATATTAAATAAACTTGAATAAATCAAGAATAAAAATCCTAAAATATTTAAAAATATTTATAATTTAATTAAATAATATATGGGACCATGCAACAAGTGTTTTGTGAATTAAAATTATATTATTATTTTAAAATTTATGAAAAATACCCTCAATAATAATTCATCACAAATTTAATTTATTTAAATGATTTTAATTTGTATTGATTTCTCATGATCCATAGACCAACCAAATCTTGTTTGGTTTTATTTATTTATTTATTTATTATAATGTATTTCTTTAATGATTATTCAATAAATGGTGATACGTGCATTTCCTTGTTTTTCATAATCTATATAAGAAACCATATGTGCACAATAAATGTTATTTAATAGTATTCTATGTTTTTGAGATCCCCTTTCCCACATGGGAGAATTTTTATATAATGATGAGAATGAAAGGTGAAGCAGTTTGTGCCAAAACATGGGGAGGGACTGAATGAGACATTGATGCATTGGAAATGTTGAGTGTCACAACTCAAGTCATTTTAATCAAGACTCAAGGAGTTACCACTAGGGTCTAGGTTTTTCCATTCTTCTCTGTGGATAAACAATTGGTATCAACTCATTATCATGTCATCTATTTTTTCATGGTATTTTGATGAATAGTTGGTCTTATGTGTGATCACATAAAATAATAAGCACGAATGTGTAGATAAAATGAACATGTGTTGTGAATATTTTTCTATTTATATAATTTTTAATATGTGAGTGTGGTAACATAGAAGAACCAATTGTAAATATAAAATGATTACATTAATCTAGAATAATATAAACCCTGAAATAAATATTATGTAAGTAATCCTTCCATCACATAATTTTGAAAAAAACGATTGTACAAGGTGCTCATCATCCCTTTTTGAGGGTGACTCTTATTTATGGTGAGTTCTTACGAGAATGGGGGTTTACACAACTAAACTTTCCAGCAAATAAGTATCCATAGATAGTTTTTTGTCACTTTATAGGAAACTGTTATTCAATAAAAGGTTGTCCTTTTTAAGAGATGGGACTTCAATCAATTGATCAAGGATCTTGGAGTTAATATGGTTGGATAACTAATAACATACCTTTAAACATGTTGAGTAGTGTCATTAAACTAGCATGGACTATGAGGAGAGTCTTTGAGGATCCTATCCACTAAAATAGTTACATTACCAAGCATTCCAAATCTAGGTATTGAGGGAAACTATGATTTTAAAAAATAGTGGGAGATATTTGAGATTATAACATATATAATGTCTAATGACTATTAATAAATATAAAAGTTCTGACCAAATTGAGTTTTATTTTGTATAATAATGTCTAACATTACCAAAAATTCACTATGTCCAATTCTGGACAAAGAACATGTCACACCCAATATGAATTTCTAAGTGTAGTATATACTCTTTCTCAAAGTAGTACAATATGAAAAAGAAATTCTATGTGTTGGAGTCCCCACTACCTTTTGAGACACCTTATGAATTGAGGGTGAAAAGGAGGCCTACTTGAAACAAATTATTGATGTATTATATGTTTACATCATATTTATAACATCAATAACTAATTATAGGTGGAAAAACATCAATACATTGAAATATTCCAATGTTTTCTTATATCAAAGATGTATATGATGAGAAATAAATGTGAAAAATAAATGATATGATGATTACACTAAATAGTTGTAAATTGAAATATGTTTCATGATATTTAAATATATCCATTTCAAATATCATTATCACCCATTACACTATTTTTTTAGGTTTATATAAAATTAAAAATATAGAGAAAACACTTTATTACCTTATGGGTAAGGTTTTCCAAGAAGATAAGAACTTAAAGAACGATTAATATTTAGTAATTATGGTGAAAAAATTTAAAGATATGGTGAAAATTGCAATGAATGTGTGATTCTAAAGGAACCATCAAAACATACTTCAAGTAAAAGAGGAAAAGTATCATACATGAGGATATTTTCATTTCATGTCATGAGAGATATATATTATAGATATAAAGAAATTACTTAATGTAGAAGAAATCATAAGCTTTTACTTAGTGTATATTCATCATTATATGTGATGTTTCTATTTTATGTTTTAGATATTATATACCAAATGTGTGTCACATATTTTTATCCAAATATATTAACCATGTAAGTATATATACATTACAAGAAGTAAGGTGCACTTTCTAAGCAGTTGAGAATGGCTGATTTCTAGGTAATTGGTAAGAACTACAAAACTTCTAATTTCTAGGTTTAATGAGTCTATTTTAACTTTAATTGAGTGTTACCAAAACATTTATCACACGTTTTCATTGTTAATAATGATACTTTATTCAATTTTGGGAATTAATGTTTTTTTGGTGTATCATACTCAACTAATATTTCAGTAATGCTTAAATCATTAAAAATATCTAATTAATATAAAATGTAAGACATAAATACCTTGTTCTAACAAGATGATTCTTTTTCTAATAAAACTAAAAGTAGTTTTCAAGGATATAAATATTATTTTATTCAGATTATTTGGATATAAAAACCTTAGGTATAATTGATAAATTTACTTATCTTGTTGTGGAAAAACAATCCTTCATAAATAAAGTTAATCCACAAATACTTCAGAATAAGTTCCTCTAGAGAGCATGAACTATCCCATAGAAAATATAGAATTAAATTATTATACATAATGAGATTCCTTTAAGTGTTTTAAGGAATGTAAAATTAAATAATGGAATATTCATGGTTAGAAGATATTAGTTGCTTCAGGATGGTGAGGTAAAGAATATCTCAACTATGAAATCATCGGTTATTATAAATATAGAGTGGATTTACTCATAAAATCACATTTACTTATACACATGAAATTTATGAAATTAATAAAAGTATGATCGATGGCGTGTATTAAAAAGAATAATTATCTTTAAATTTTAGTGTGGAGAAATTAAAAAATAAATTATACATACCAAATCCTTGATGTTAGTAAAAGTAGGATCAATGACATGTATTTTATGATTTGTAATGTCTTCCTTAAATATTTTCAATAAATTATTCACAAATAGATACATTAATGAATAATTATATTTCAATTATTAGTGAAAATTTATATCATATGAGTTATAAAATTAAACAAATCATGGGAGAAATAATTAATTGGTTTAAGTCAAAGCTAGAGACTCATAAGTATTTTTCATTTGAACAAGTTTCACAAGAGCTCATTGGTGGTACTCAATCATGAAACAGATGTAGATAGAGTAGTGATTTAATTTTTCCATAACTATATTGATAAATAAAAATCATCACCAGGGATTCAATCCTTGGTAAATTCATAGGATCTCAGGAGAATTTATTTCAGCACAAACATTAAACAAACAATTTCCTCATTCTAAATGAAGGCGTGTGCAACAAATGATTTTTTATAGTTACCATTACTTAAAATATCTAATATTTAATCACTATAGATCTTCCACATATGATTCAAGAGTCTTAAAAAATTCTTATTATCAAATTTTTTTCACTCGTATAGAGATTTGATGAACCATCCAATGTATCAACAATGACCACTATCTCATTCATTCAATCTGTGAAGGAGATCGAAGATTAATGATCAAATACTTAGAAAGAGATTATATATCTCTAGGATATTGGAAGTATGCAATTGGATCTCTAAAATTCAAGAGGATTAATAGTCCCTTGTAAAAAATCTCCCTCTTTCTTATATAGTTGAGGTTAAACACCCGAAAGGGTTCCTCACCCCCTTATAAATAATGTTGTGACGCCCGTTGTGTCACGTGTTTTCCTTAAGTGGGATTTATTTTTCATGTGGGTCCTTTCCCAGAGTTATTGTATTCCAAGGGTCAAAAATATTCCTTCTTGGGAAGCTATACTCTATCACATAGCTGGAATATGATTTTTTGAACCATGTGACTAACCATGTGTGGGGTGTTGGTTTGAGGACAATTCCATTTTTCAAGGCTTAAGAAGGGTTTTTTGAATAGCGTGAGACCTAGTAAAGGTCATGTGGATTGAACATGTATTTTATAGGGGATAAAAATGTCTATACAAGGTGAAGAAAACTTTTCAATAAAACCATTTGAATCTTGGGGTTCTTGACATAGTGGTCGACGTATGGTCTATGCACGATTTGGAAATCCATGCGAGATAATCGTGAAACCTACCCAGTTTGGGTTATTTTGGAATTTTTACATTCCTTTTAATTGGGGACTTCCATATAAATCCACCAATACAACCATATTATATGTGGTTCATATATAAGTGGTTTCCATCCTTTATTAATATTTCCATGGTGCATTTCGAGTGTTTCATTTGTTATTTTTTGTCTGGTTCAAGAGGCATAAGCCCCTATTATCTATTCATCTTATTTTCACTCATTTTCTCCAACTCATCTAACACTAGTCAAAATGTTTGGACAATTGTATTAATTTAGGTTGGTATAAATTGGGTATTTCTTTTTTTAATGGTTGTGAGACATGGTAGGGGTCCCTTTTTGGTGGATTTTGTTGAAGGAGAAAAGGTTCCACATCTTGAGGTAAATATTTCCATTTAATTTTATTTTATTTATGATTTCCATAGATACCTAATGATTTAAAAAAAATATTACAATGATAATGATAATGTGGGTTATCTAGGCTTGGTTTGTTAATGTTTTTCTTAAATATTACTATTTTCCACATGGAAAATGGGTGGAATTTGATGTTTAAAATTGTTCTTAGATAAAAAGGTTATTTTATGAATTCTAAATTTTTGATAAAATACCAAAGGTAGTTATATATAAGAATATACTTGTTCATTTGGTATTAAGAAAATGGTATTTTCAAAGTGGGTTTGGCATTGTTTCATAAAGTGAGATGGAGTTACCCTTTGGTTTCCAGTTTGTTCTTGTTAAGGATTGTGATTTATTTATGAATTGTGTTTGGATTATAAATTATTTAAAAAAGGGATTTCAAAATGTATATGATATAATTGATGGCATGGTTGGAACTTTATGATGTGATGTTGATTTTTCACTTGTGAATACCCTTTTTTCTTGATGATGATGTTATGTTTTCCATATGATGGATGTTGGGATATGGTTTATTATATTCTAGTGTAGTAGAGATCTTTTTAAGGGTAGTATTGGGGATTTTTATTTTCATGTCATGAAATTTTTTATTCATGGACCACCTTCTTTATTAGTCTATCGGGAGATAGAGGCTACACAGTGAAAAGTGTTTGGATAGAGTTTGAATCCCTGAGGATTAACATTTGCAATTCCCCCTATTTTTACGTAATACCAAGCTAGTTTGATTATCACCAATGATACTGGTTAATTAGATTTAGTTGATGGAAGTGTGACAATTAACCTGACGATAGAAAGTCTTCCAATATGTGTTATGTTTTTTTAGGTTAGTCATGGTGGTGATTCCTAATGCTATGTATCATATGTTATTATATATATATATATATATATTCATGTTTTTGGCTTATTTCATGAATGGATTGTTTTATGTGTTGAACATTCTGTTTATTCAGTCTGGAAGTTAACTAGTTGTGTTCAATCCATTTATTGGAATTTTTTACCTTATATGGTTGTGTTTCATTATTGTTTCTCTTGTTTCCTTGCATACCTTAATATTGGTTGTGTAAAATAATTTAAGTAAAAAATGGTAAATTTTTTTCAAATTTTTTACCTTAGTTGTAACTTTTGAATTATTTGAAACCATGTGTGGGTTTATTTTCAAAGGATTGATTTTTTAAAGATAATGGGTTGGTTTCCTATAAAATTCATATTATTTTAGAAAATTTCCATCCTTGAGGAATGGTTTTACAAATGGAACACTTTTAGGAAGATCATTTTTCATGTTTTACTAGATTTAATGCTTTGTAAAGGTAATGAAAACCTATTTTTCCAAACCTTATTTTCAAACTAGAGTAATTGAATTATTTATAGAAAAAAATAAAATGGAATCATGGTGGTATCCTATGAGATTTATATCACACCCAACATATACATGTTGGTGGTTATGTAGTCTTCATATGTTGTGTAGGTTTATTTAGGTTTTGATTTAGGGTTGCACCTAGTTCCATATTCATTATAAAGAAGTTGGGTTTTTGGGATCATGGTGGCGACTTGAGTGTCATATGGAGATGATGATTGGACCTTCAGTATCATAGAACTGGTTGGTGCTAGTTTTATTTTGGGTTTTCTTTGTACTTTTGTTTTCTATATTACAACTTCTATTTTAGTTTTGTAAACTCTATATTAAATTATTATCTATTTTAAGTGTTTTGGTGGATTTTATATTTTATTTCTTATAGTTATTCCTTGATTGGTTTTTTATCTTTAGTTTTTAGGGTGAAACCGTCCCCAATGATTATATATGATACCCTTAATGTTTTTTGTCAGCCCGAGGGGATTAGAGTTGTTCCTTGGGTTAATGGTGGGATAGTTCAAGAACCAGTTCATATGAAGGCTCAAATTGGTTCATTAAAAAATTGTATCATCAATATAGGTTTCTTGAAAAGAGGAATAGATTCTTAATATTCACCTTCTTGTTATTTGGGGTTAGTGGTAGAAAAGAGATAGGTCCTTTGAGACTCAAGTGGTAGATCTAGGGGAGTTCTTGGCCCACTCTTCCTTGTGTCGAACCTTGAGTTTCCATGGGTGTTTTAGAGACTTATTTTAATTTTATAGGTTATAGTGGATATTTTATCAATATTTTTTGGTGTGGAGTGCTATCAATTTAAAAATTAGGGTGATTTCGGGAGTTTTCCTAGGAAATTTGTCATTTCATAGTGAATTTTGTAGAAATACTAGGGGTCCACAATTAGGGTGTATAGTCTATCAATCCATTTATATCTTGTGAAAAAAGCTCTAAAAAAACTTTCTGTAGCACTCGAATAGTTGGAACACAGTATGAAAATCTATGCAGCCAAACTGTGTGAAGAAGAGAATGTTATGAATTTTTTCCCTCCATTGTTAATTTTATCCCTTCTTGTGATTTTAGGTATTAATTTTTGTATTTTTAAGAAGTTATATTTGGATTTTGAATGTTTTTTAAAAGAAATTTTTTATGAATATTTTATTGAAATTATTTTTAAATCCATGTTTTGGCCACTTGAGTTACTTTTGGGGTAATTTTTTTTGAACTCTAGAAAATGTTTTGGGTGTGTTAGGGTGGTTTTTTTAATATTATTAAACTAAATTAAAGATAAATGTTAAGAATAATGATATTTTGAGGTTGTTTTAGTTTTAAAATTCATTTGGTACATGGTATGAAATGTTTCTTAATATTTTTGGGTGAAAATTAGTAAAGGGGGCTTGTGACCTTGATTTGGTTTCTTTGAGACTTGGTTCCATTGTGTGGAATTTTTTGTTATTTTTAATGTTTTTCGGTTTATCTTGGTTGTGTTTATTTCTTTTTTGTTTAATGTTTTGTGTGGTTTTATTAAGGTTTAGTTTCATGATGTTTTTGAATGATTCCCCCAGGAAAGAACCTACAAATCCAGAAGGGGATTCCTTTGGTACTTGTATTAGTGACCCAATAGTCATCCTTATAGATTCTAGCCCTATCTTGACTCATTATAGAGTGGTATATCCATGTTCTTCTCAAATCATATATTATAAACTTCTTAAACCAGTATCCTCTAATATTCTATAGTGATCAAGGATATTGTAAATTGATTGATTGGGTAGCCAAGGTTGAATACATTTTTGACCTAATAAAACTCATGAACCCTCTAGGGTGTGGTGTTGTGTTATCCTATTTGAAGGTTTGAGCTTGGAGTGGTAGAATATCACTATTCATGTGAAACTGTTTGAGGATATCTCTTATAGATATTTGAAGGCTTGCATCATTCAATGGTTTTATCCTGATGAAGTGAGAGTTAATAAAGTGATGAAGCTTTTGGGTATCCTCCATGGTGATAAGTTAGTAAAAGACTATGTTGAATATTTCACTAACTTGGTGCATTTATTTCTAGAGTTTTCTTCTCACGATTCAATGAAATTGTCGTTCTTTGTTAGAGTCTTTGATCTAGAACTACATTCCTCAGTGCTTAAGTATGTCTTTAAAACCTTTGTGGATGCAGTTTACAGGGCCTCCATTGTGGAGGAACTCATTGGGGGGAAACCTGCATCGGAATATGCTTATTTTCCTAATATAGATGTAAATTATGATATAGATGGTGAGAAATGGAAATAGTTAAGTGATAAGGATATGGATACATATTCTCAACCTACCATTCTGGTATCAGTTAAGAAGAATCCAATAGTGTGTATACAGTTGGGAAGTTCGAGCATATTCGACCTTCTTTCCTGTCAGATCCAAAGACTTTTCATTTTTATGGTTATTTTGATCACATTAAGATGTTATATGTGTTTATCTATAATCATAATTTGAATTCTCAGTCCTATTTTGGATTTAGCAAGTGAATTGAATTGTCATTTCCATGGGATATTTGGAATATGAGCATTATTTTCAGAGCATCGATTTATGTAATTTTTCTTTTGGTTCTATAAGGAACCAGCCCAGGCTGTCATCCACCAAGAACCCAACATTGACCATCACAAGGAGAAAAGGGTATTCTTAATCCCCCTGGGATTGTAGGGAATTCTTGGGAATCATAGGAATCCCTTTGGGAATTATTTCACCAAAAATAGATAAAACAACAATTGAATAGAAAACTATTGGAGCCAAAATAAATAAACATTCCAAACAAGTCCTGACCAACACCATGATCCAAACAGAATTATAAAACCTTGTATAAAAGAAACAACAATAACTAGAGAAATAAATCAACTAAAAACCAACTCAAGCTAATTCCAAACCAACTCCATGAAACCTTCGATTGCCCACCACCACTGAAATTCACCCCACATTGGACACAATGAATAAGAAAGGATCTAACTAAGAACATGGAACCTAAAATACATATTTTTGAGATAAAATACGTAATATGTCACAAAAAAATATTGAATCTATAAAATATGATTCGTAAGGCAATTCATCAATGCTAGTTGGAAAATAAATCTAGAAAGTAATCTTTACACATCTAAGGTATGGAAATCCAAACCAATTTTGTAATACCATTAAAATGGTTCTCATTATTTTCCAAACCCAAACACACATTGTTTGAAAAAAATCCATCATCCTAATAGATTTATAAACCAAACATGTATCATTAACAATTTACAAAACACCCCACAAGTTTTATTTAAAAGAAAATGTCCACATAAAATCATTTTACTAGAAAATACATTATTAAACTGAAACACAAATTTTGAGAATCCACATTAAACCACCCACACAAGAGTATTTAAAATTAAAAATAGTTTTTGTACACATATTTGAGAACACAATTTCTAAATAAAATGAAAAAAACATGTAAATAACTAGATTTTCCATGTAATTTTTTTCATTATATGGATTTATTACGAGTCTAAGAAAATTAGCGGCATGTGATTCTAAGGCCCAGTGTGCCTGAGATGAAATTTTGATCATTTGTTTTGGGTACGTATAGTAAACGAATGAACAGAATTTTGTAACTTTTGAACCGGTGCTCGGAATTGAAAACTGAGGACACTGTTAAACTCGCAGCGCCGATATTCTCTTAATCAGACCTTCACCTCGACCACAGCAGGTCAATGGTTGAAGTTGGATTTTCAATTATTTGTGGGAAAATTGAAAAGAATAAAATAAAAACTTTTAATTTTGTTTATTGGAACCTGACATTTGAATTTCGGTGGTGGGAACGGCCCGAGGAGGTTGGGCAGTTAATGACCTTAATTAAATGCCCAGTTACAAGTTGTGTGACACTTGGAAACCCCCAATTAATGACATCAATTAATTGATGAAGTCATTAAACTTCATTAGGGGCTATTGGATCCTCACCTCTCATGTTGGGGATTTGTGGAAAACCAGTTTGGTGGAAGAACATACTCCAACAAGGAACCTTCCCTAATGAAGAATGAAACTTCGGATCAAGAACATAGAACCGAAACTCGAGTCTGGATCAGAAACATGATGTGGGAGTGAGGAACATCAGCATCTTTTTTAATGTCTTCATCCTCTTCCTCATGCCATTTACAACGAACGATCAAGGTAGGGAAACTGATCATACAATCCTTCATTATTTATCATTGTTTTAATCTATGAACCGCATGTTATAGGTTTAACGTGGAGGTTGTGGGTGAAGCGAACATGACCTGATCCCTCCGAGACTTCTTTGTTGACGTGTTCTTTGCGGGCGGATCGACGGGTTGAGAAAAACCCAACCACGTAACCAGCGACTGACGCCGACAGGGTACAGGCGGTGGCCAACACACTGGCTAGCTGCGATGGCGGTGATGGTGCAACCATGCCACTTAAGGAGGCCGCGGCCTATCATCCACAGTGGAGGAGGGAGGCAATCAGCACACTGGCTGGCCATGTGGAACGAGGGTGGTACACACCCACACCACCGGTAGAGAAGGAGGATGTGAATAATGAGTTGCAGTGGCACACCTGGAGGGCGCCCGAAACCCAGCTGGCCATGAAGGAAGCAATGGTGCATTTCAGCGCCACTAGAAGGGGGATCCGGTTGGATCCTCGGTCGGTTGTGTCGTGCCGATCAGAACTAGCTTAGGTGGGTCATGTGTACCAGCAGGCGGTGCCACATGGCGTCGTGGGATGGGAAGAACCGAACGACCCTTGGGATATTCGGGAATCCAGTGGGGCACCTCTTCTCGGGTGGCAGCTAGGGCAGGCCTCACCATTATGGATAGCACCCAGCCGGGTAGGCCGCGCCCAGCACGGGTCGGACTACGCCAAGCGGGTCGGGCCGCCCTTCTGCAGGTCGGGTCGCCCTTTTTTCAGGTCGGGCCACCCCTTTGTGGGTCAGGCCACCACTTTGCAGGTTGGGCCAGATTGTGGCCCTACGGTCCAGGCCAACTGCGGTCCAGCCCATCTCGGCCGGGTCGGTCCGACCGGGTCGGACCGAACCCGGGCCCATCTGGACCCAGAAACGCCATTTTTCCCATATCTTGAGAAAAGAACGTCCATTTGACGAACCATCTATGGCAGTGGAAACCTTGGATCGCAATGGTTCTTTTGGTATAATCCACTTGAGTTTTTGGTAAAGTTAGAGAATGGATGGGTTGGATTGAACCGGAATCCAACCTAGCCCTCAGAACGAAAATGCTAATAACTTATAGACCATGTGTCTGATTGATACGTTGTCAATCGCGTTGGGTCCCTTTTGACATGACAGACCTTCTTGATACTTCTTAGTGGGACTTCGTGTATGTTGAAGTATCTTATGATGGATTGAGGAGCGGATCCTCCCAAAATCAATTGTGCTTAGTGCGAGAACCCTATGGCTGGCTGTACTTGAAGAATCTTTAGATCCTATGTGGATCATCATCAGATACTGTGTGGGTCAGCATCTACCAATCCTGTTTGGGTCATATACAAATACTCTATGGTTCATCTATAGATTCTGTGTGGGTCATCTTCATATCCTGTGTGGGTCATCTCCAGATCCTGTGTGGGTCATCTTCAGATCCTGTGTGGGTCATTCATTGATCCTGTGTGGGTCAATAGTAGAGCTTCTCGACAAATTAAGATGATATAGAAATAAATATAATCATATATACTTCCATACTTATGATATACCAGTTGTGAGTTGTTTCTTTACCATTATGGTACACTTATGTGTGGTGATACCTTCGTGGTATTATTCTACGTGGAGTTACCTTTGTGATACACTTCTGTGTGGTGATACCTTCGTGGTATTATTCTATGTGGTGTTACCTTTGTGGTACTTACCTTCATGGTGTTACCTTCATGGTATTATTTCCTTCGTGGAACAGTTGTTCTTTTGGATAGAGAGCAGGGCCTTGTGTTTCCTCCTAAACAAGATGGGTACACTTGATAACTTAGGTATATGTATGGGCATAAACCTAAGTGGGGATGATTGTTGTTTTCATGCATGTGAACATGGTGTTTCTTTGGGGTTTATCCTTCATGGATTCTAAGAGACCTTCGGGGGTCTTAGGGTCCTTACTGAGTATTGTTATACTCACCTCTGCACGGGCTACGCCAGCACCTTGTTGCGTCTTGTGCAGATGACAAACAACATTGATTGAGGTTCAGGGTACTAGGACAAAAGGCTAATCGGAGGTGGACCATTAGACGAGACGTATCACAGAGATGACCATTCAATAGTTGTACCTACCCTTGAGGTAGGATCTTTAGTGGGTGTTCACATGATCATTTTTCAGTTTTACTTGTACTTTCCTGTTGGGATTATATTTTGGCCCCTATACTTACTATACTCACATTATTTACTATATAGTTTACTTTGTGATTGTATCTTGTTGTGTGCTTGGTTTGTGTGAGTTCACAAGTTAAAAGGCAATACCTTCTTGGTTTTAGGGTTATGCCTTTCCGATGCTAGTCGCCAGCCCCTGGCTTATAGAAGGTGGGCTCGGGGTAGTCATGGCATGGGCCCCGGGGGACAGATCGTGACTAATTGGAATCATAAAAGTCAGTTATACCAAAGAAATTGGACTCTGATCTTTTGAATCAGCAATAGTGTTAAGTGTAATGAGTATAGTTTTCAGTTTGGGAAATCCAGTGTCAGTGTGAGGGCCAACATATCAAAACACCAGGACCCTGACTTCTGATTTATGACTCAGTGCATGAAAACACTGATTGCGTGTGTGTTTTCAAAAAAATTTCTTTGAGATCTCTTTGAGTAAGCTCACCAGGTATAACTTATTGATCATGGTGCATCTATTTGTTTCCAGGATGCCTCCACCAAGATAGCCAGCTAGGGTTTCGGGAAGAGTTCGTGATGACAGCCCACCGAGCGATGAGGCTTTGGTGTAGGGACCCCTTTCTATAGTTGTACCAACGGGTGGTGTTCCAGCAGCACCACTACCCGTTGGGCAGCTGATGCCACCATCCCCAGCAGCAGAGTGTGAAATTTGATTGAGTGTGTTGGACAAGTTCCAGCATCAAAGTCCACTGAGGTTACGGGGTGAGACAGATGCACAGGAAGTTGAGGATTGGCTGGAAGCCATGGTCAGAGTTTTACCACTGGTAGAAACACCAGCTGATCTTATGGTTATCCTTGTTTCCAGTCTTCTTCAGGCAGTAGCAAGGAGATGGTGGAGCATGATGATCCAGGTTCACGATGAGGTGACTCTCATCTGGGTGGACTTTAAAAGCCTTTTTAGGGTAGAGTTTGTCCCAGCAGCCTTATGCTCTATGAATATACAGGAGCTCCTCCACATTCAGCAGGGCAGCATGACTGTGGATCAATATTCAGCGAGGTTCAATGACCTATGGGGCTATTCCATTGACTTGGTGCGGGACTCTTTCTTCAGGGCCAAAACCATCGAGCTGGGGATCAGATGGGAGATTAAATCTTTGATTAATTCTCTCAGCAACCCGACACAGGTAGGGGTGTTAGAGAGACCACTCTTAGTGGAGATTTTCTTTGCTGAGCAGTCACCAGAAGTGAGACCCACCACTGGACGACACGTAGCAGAGTCATCTGCAGCTGGTAGTAGACAGATGATGTAGAGGTCCAAGAGGACCAGACCAATAGGTGGACGACCACAGGATACATGGTTGGCTATGTGGGGCTCTCGAGATAGAGCAAGATGGGTGAGTAGTAGGTAGTGTTACTCTTGTGACAGGCATGGTCAAATGGCTCGTGAATGCCCGACCCACCATACAGAAGACCATTGGATAGTCGAAGGACCACCTGGGTGGGGGTGAAGATTCAATTTAGGAGGTCTTTAGGAAACATGCGGACATGAAAGATGATCTGGTCGTGCAGTAGGAAGTGGGAGGTAATTCGAGGTTCTACCACCACCACATCCAGGTGGTCCACACTAAAAATAGGGAGAAGGTCGATAAGGACGAGATCAACTCCAGGAAGCTGAGGCCTATGACCACGACGCTCTGGAGATTATTTGAGGTATGATCTGTGTAGACTCCACCTTAGCTGCAGTAATTATAGACGCAGGTTCTAGTCCCTCTTTTATTGCCACGACCCTCATTCGGAGCTTGGAGATTCTAGTGGAGTCGTTGGATAGATCATTATGGATAGAGACTCATACAAGAAATGATTCGACGACTACACACTGGTTCCAGAAGTGTGAGATTACTCGGGGAGGTGAAAGATTCAGCTGGGATATTCTAGTAGAGGCATCGAGGCCTTACGACCTCATCCTGGGGATGGATTGGTTATTTACATTCCATTCTCAGATCGACTATATTAGGTGAAAAGTTTGGTGTGTTCGTGAGGATGGGACCAGGTTTTCCTTCACTGGCGAGAAGGGAACCTTTGCAGTACAAGATGGACTTACCAGGAGGAGGGTGCAGTTGATCACACATCAGTAGGCTAGCCTTACCCTAGGGGCAGTTGATGTTGAGAGTCTGAGCTATCCTGTTGTGGTGGACCAGTATGATGATGTTTTCCTTGATGATGATTGAGGTCTACATCCTCGCAGAGAGGAGGAATGTTATATTGAATTGTACCCCGAAATGAAACCTATATATACACCAGCATATCAGATGGCTCCCACGGAGATTTGTGAGCTGTGAGTACAGTTGGAGGACTTCCATAGGGAGGGGTTCATTAGGCCCCGTTATTCTCCTTGGGCATCCATGATTTTGTTGGTCAATAAGGTAGATGGGATTTTGAGACTCTGTGTGGACTATCGTCACCTGAACTAGGTCACCGTGAAGAATGAGTACCCACTACCAAGGATTGAAGATCTTTTTGATCACCTGAAAGAAGCACAATGGTTTTCAAAGATAGACCTCCGATCAGGCTACCACCAACTCAGGGTACGATATAAGGATGTGCAGAAGATGACCTTCAGATATCAGTATGGCCACTTTGAGTTCTTGGTTATTCCATTTGGTGTGACCAATGCCCCAACAGTGTTCATGGGACTCATGAATAGGATCTTCTAGCGACGCCTTGATTGCTTTGTGATAGTCTTCATCAACCAAATGCTGCTATACTCAGCTATAGAGGTGGAGCATGCCTATCATCTGCAGATAGTTTTGGACAAACTCTAATAGAACCAACTTTATGGTAAGCTCTCAAAGTTCTAGATCTAGATCTGAGAGGTTCACTTCTTAGGAAACATCATCTCATAGGCTGGAGTTGCAGTGGATCCAGTGATGATTGAGGTTGTGCTTTCTTGGGATCCACCCATGAGTGTGACGGAGGTGTGGAGTTTCCTGGGTTTGGTCAGTTACTACTGGAGGTTTGTGTCTAACTTTTCTAGAGTTGCGGCACCGTTATTAGCGTTGATGATGAAGGGGAAACCCTTCATGTGGTCGGAGAGAATCCATTGGAGTTTCT
The DNA here is from genome assembly GCA_963277665.1 of Viscum album. Classification (NCBI taxonomy): domain Eukaryota; kingdom Viridiplantae; phylum Streptophyta; class Magnoliopsida; order Santalales; family Viscaceae; genus Viscum; species Viscum album. The sequence continues at coordinate 189,764,446 of OY728162.1, read as the reverse complement.
AGGAGCTAAAGCAGAGACTAACGAGTGAACCAATTTTGAGGTTACCAAAGGAGGATTTTTGGTATGTAGTTTACTTTGACACATCATGGAATAGGTTTGGATGTGTCATGATGCAGGAGCCATTAGTGATCACGTATGGTTCTCGATAGCTGAGACAACATGAGAAAAACTATGCTACCCATGACCTGTAGTTAGTAGTGGTGGTTTTCACCTTGTAGATGTGGTGAAATTACTTGATGGGAGAACGTTTTACATGATACTCTGATCACAAAAGTGTCAGTTATATCTTCTCTTAGAAGGACATGAACCAGAGACAATGACCTTGGCTTCAGTTCCTCTAGGGCTATGACTTCGAGATATTCTATACTCCTAGGAAGGGGAATTTAGTAGCTTATGCACTTAGTAGGATATCTGGTATACATTTTCTGAGTGAGGAGATAGAGCTGTTAGCCGCTTTACAGATATCCTAGGTGGGTCGATATAGAGCATTTTATCTTCAGTCTCCGACTGTCACTCCCCCACTCCTTCAGTGAGTCAGGGAGGCGTAGCTTGGGGACACTGACTGCGAGGATCGACGTGATCAGATATCCACAGGACAGGCATCTAATGGATTTTATAAAGGTATGGAGCACGTCATTCTCTTTAGAGGATGTACTATGGTACCTGTGATGCTATGGGAGGAAGTGTTGAGGGAGTTCTACATGTCCCCTCTAGCGGTACATCCATAAGTGGAGAAGATGTACCATGACCTTTAGTGTACGCACTGGTGGCTGGGCATGAAGAAAGCAGTGGCAGAGTTCGTCTCACAGTGCCTTACTTCTCAGCAAGTGAAGGTAGAGCATCAGGTTCCAGCAGGCTTAGTTTAGCCACTAGAGGTGCCAGAGTGGAAGTAAGATGGAATCTCCATAGACTTTGTGACCGGACTTCCACGATCATCCAGGGGACATGATTCCATTTGGGTGATTATTGAATAACTCACCATGTTTTCCCACTTATAACCTATTAGAGAGCATGGTTACGTAGAAGGCCTGGGATTCCTCTACGTTCAGGAAATTATATGACTTCATGGAGTTACATTGACAATTGTCTCCGGTTGTGATGCACGTTTTACTTCCCAGATAAAGAAGGGGTTGTCTGAGGCGTTCAAGACACAACTTCGATTGAGAACCACCATCCATCCATAGATGGATGGTCAAACGGAGTGGACCATTCAAAACCTTGAGTACATGCTGCATGCTTTCATCCTTGATTTCAGATCCAACTGGGAGGATCATTTACCATTGGTGGAGTTTGCGTAAAACAACAGCTATCACTCCACCATCAGTATGGAACCATTCAAGGATTTGTACGGTCAGCCTTGTAGATCACCTCTGTGTGGGACTGATCCTGGGGAGTCAGCACTCATGGGACCAGAGATGGAATGGGCTACCACAGAGAAGGTGCAGATCATCTTGGAGCGGATGAATATTGCACAAAGTAGGCAGAAGTCCTATACTGACAGGAGACAGAGACCTCTCAAGTTCAAAGATGGTGACAATGTCTTCTTATGGGTCTAGCCTCGACAAGGTTTTCATAGATTTGGCTGGGGCGACAAGTTATATTCAAGGTTCATCAGACCCTTCCGGGTCCTCAGAATAGTTGGCGAGGGGGAATACAACCAAGCTTTTCACACTCAGATACACTAGTTGCATGACGTTTTCCACGTATCTAATCTGAGGGGATACGTACATGATCATTCACACATCATTGAGTGGGATGAGCATGAATCAACGATGGGGAAACATTTTTAGAGTTTCCAATGTAGATTGAGGATAGACAAAAGAGATTCCTTCATGGTCAATCGATACCTCTGGTGCAGGTACGTTGGTAGCATGAGAACCTCTAGGAGAGAACATGGGAGCGGGAGGCTCAGATTCCTGCTCAGTACCCCCCACTTGATTCCATAGTTTGTGTGGGAGATTTCGGGGATGCAAATCCCTAACGTGGGGAGAATGTAAAGACCCGGATTTTCCATGTAATTTTTTTAATTATATGGAACTATTATGAGTCTGCAAAAAATAGCGGCACATGATTTCAAGGCTCGGTGTTCCCAAGATGAAATTCTGAACTTTTTTTTAGTACGTTCAGTAAACATGTGAGCGGAATTTTGTAACTTTTGAAATGGTGCTCGAAATTGAAAATTGTAACGCCCCGACCCCAGTTACCCAGAGTTGGTGCATTATTACATAATATTGGCATGATCACAAAAGATCAATTCTTGAAAGACCAATTAGTTTAGTATCCTTGGAAACACTAGATATATTCATAAGTATTACATTACATCATAAAGTGAAAAAAAAACTAAAGCAACATCTTGTCTTCATATCCCCTCATACTATCCCTGAAGGTCAATCATAAAATACTTCTTCACATCCTAGAAAAAATTAAAACATTGAAAGGGGTGAGATCAGATGCTCAGTAAGGATAAAAATATAGTGGAAACTTTCGTAAATAAACATAAACATTTAAGGCAATGTATAACTAAAACCAAAGCCTTTTAAACATGAACTTTAGAATAATATGGAAAATATAAAATGAAATAATGCCATTTAAATATTCACATGGATATTCTACTAGTAGAATAATCACATGCAATATTAATAACCACTTTCATAATGATGGAATGCATAATGCCAGACTATCAAAACCACATAGTCAAGGCCTTGTGCCAAGACTACAAATAAGATTTTGTCAAGGCCTTGTGCCAAGACACTAGTTTGTCTCATGAGACCTACCGATGCATCAAGGAGCTATAGCGGGCTCCACCCGTCACTTACTAAGTCCAATGCATTCCTTAAATGAAAAGGTTTAAACATATCATAAACAATTCCCAAGAACCATAACATAATCGTATCACATAAAACATGTATAAAGGAAACATAACATTTCCACATTTCAATCACAAGATATCAATACAACACATTGATATAATCAAAACATTATCAAAATCATTATCAATACCAAAATAAAATAAAATTAAAACATGGTATTTATTTTTCATTTATAAAAAAGTTATGGCTTGTAGAGGAAGATGAAACTCAAATAATGGTCACGACGGCGGAGAAGTCGTTGTCGCCGCATACGTAAGACAAAACATTCCTTTTGTCATTTAGTAAAAATTCTTGGTATAAAAAGATTACTTTTGAATAAAAGTAAAATTAAAATAGGTTTATACACTGTATAAAATAAAGTTGTGTATAAAACAAAATATGCCTCAATTAAAGGAGATTGAGACAAAGTCCCTTACCTCGTGTCCGACTTGACTCGATCATTCTTTAATCTCCTCAATAACAAACTATAGTTAATTTCTATTTTCCTAAGAACCTTTTTCAAGTTCAATATTCCTTTTAAATCACTTATTACCATGTTATTAACATTATGTAATCATTTAATTTAATAATAATCGTTTTGTCGATCCTTGGTACTTGAGTCAAAAATAATCTTCTTATAATTACAAGTTGTTTATGTGGTAAAATATCCATCATAACTAGAATTATATTAATGATTTAGATATCATAAATATCATATATATAGTATATACATGCATTTATAATATTACATAACATTTAGAAGTAAGAAATAAAATGCACCGTTCATGGAGATGGTAAGCCGTACGTACGCATGAAGCTACTTTCATTTATATTTCATATTTAATGGAATGAAATCATAATGATGTAAAGTTATATTATAAATCCAGTATAATATCATATATAATATCATTAAATCCATCCTTTATACATCCCACATATGGCATTAACGATTCAAATCACTTTGAGGGGGCGGTAGTCCGCACTTCCTAAAATGAAATTATCACGTTTACCCATAATGGAAATCATAAAGTTATGCCATAAATGAAAAATACAAAAGCATAAGGAAACATAAGAATAATATATATCATATATTAATATAGTGACATCTTAATGGCCACTATGAGAGGTGTTAAAAGAGATTTAACAATCATTGTTTCATGAGGCAGTAATTCTCCACCCATAGAAATAGTATGTTCATTAACCATTAGATGGAGGTGTGTGTAAGTGTATTTATAATCCTTCTCATAACAACATCCAAGTATATTGAGTATACTGTTTTTGTTATCAAAGAAAAGAATAAAAAGATTTTAGGGGGTTTGAGAAGCAAAATAAAACAAAAACACATACGAGAAGACATTACCTTTAAATCAGGTAACTCCCCTTGGTTGGAACCAAAAGGGTTTCTTGAAGAGATTTCTGCCTAAGGTAAGGATTATAGGATGAAGGGAGGAAAGTTTAGAGGGTATTTGGGCAGTGTTTGGACGATCCAAATGGATTTGAAGGTGTGAATAAGGTGGTAGAGGTGGGGGCCTTTTATAAGAGGAGAGGAGGGGCTCTTTTGGAAAGATTGAAATGTTACTTTATTATGAAATGCTTTTCGGATTTTAAAGGCCCCAAAATAATATATTTTTAGGATAAGGTGATAAGGGTTCTAAATACACCCATAAAATAGGCTTTAGACAAGTGTAAGTCTTATATTTTACCTTATCTTTTCATTTTATTTAAATCGTTCATTAATGAGTTAATCACTATATCATCATTGTGTCATAAATAAATTTATTTATTTAATGTCTAAAAACTATAAAAAACTAAAATGATGTAGGAAATATTTTCATCTTTCCAATTACTATTTATAATCTAATAGATCATTTATTTACACATAATTAAATATTTTTTACTTAGGTGTTACATACTTTTGTTATATTTTCTTTTCTTTAAAAAATAAAATGATAAAATGTCACTATCACACAAAAGTGATTCCATGGGGTCCCTAAGTTGGCACAAGGCATCCCATGGTCGGCCATGAAACAAACAATGTCATTAAGACACATTATTGGGTCATTTTATATTAATGTGACATTATTTCATTTCCCTTAACTACCTGATTACTAATTTATCATGATAATTAAAGATAATTGTCATCGTTACTATTCACAATGTCCAAAAACAAAAGATTATTAATTAAAAAATTTGGAACTTTTTATTCCAAATATGGAATCCATTTTACAAAATTCTAAACACAGAAATTACAATAATTAATTTAAAAATTATTCCCGCTGTCAAAACAAATAGCGTGTTTTTAAGAAACAATATCTATCAAAAGATTGACAATTGTTTATGTCCAATTTAAAAGTGAAATTAATTCTAATGACCAACATTGGATAAAATGGTAAAACTATATTCTAATTATATTTTAAAACTACTCAATATTATAATTTATCACTATAAATTATTTTGATTAAAAAAGTTGTTTGTAAGTATTTTTTTACTATTCATTGAAAATTGGAAGTTCTCAGAAAAATACCAAAAATTCAACATAGGCTAATTTCGATATTCCGAATCCAAAAATTAAGTCCATTTTGAAATATTAAATTTATATAATTTCAAAAATTGGGTATTACTATTCATAACAGCTACTTTGATTGGTCGCGGTGTGTTAGAACTCAAGGTTGTGTACAACACACGCTACTGTATTATTCAAAGAGAAGCATACCATGGAAGCTTGGGGTGTTACATTCTCCCCTCCTTCAAATAATTTCATCCAAGAAATATCTAGAATATTACTATATAAAAATACTGGGGTTTTTCTTCATCATAAGTTCCTTGGGTTCCCACGTTGCCTCTTCCATCTTATGGTTCCTCCATAGAAAGTTTACCAGACTAGTCGTCCTGTTTCTCAGCACTTGTTCTCTCGTATCCAGAATCCTGAAAGGCTCTTCACAATAAGAAAGATAGGTTTCCAGTTATAATTCCTCATAGGTGAGTACATACATTGGGTCAGGCATGTATCTTCTCAACAGTGATACGGGGAACACATCGTGAACTTTAGAGAGACTTGGACACATTGCCAAACGGTAAGCTACAGCCCCAATTCGTTCTAGAATTTCAAATGGTCCGATGTACCTGGGACTTAATTTTCCCTTCTTACCGAATCTTATAACTCCCTTACATGGAGATACCTTCAAGAAAACATGATCTCATACCTAAAATTCCAAATCCTTCCTTCGGTTATCGGTATAGCTCTTCTGCCTACTTTGAGCTGATTTGATGTGGTTTTGGATTACCTTCACCTTTTACATCGTTTCCTCAACAAGTTATGGGCCTACAAGTTTTCTTTCACCAACATCATCCCAACAGGTTGGTGTGCGAAATATCTTTTCATATAATGCTTCATATGGTGCCATCCGAATACTTGAATGAAAGCTATTGTTATAGGAAAATTCTACCAGTGGTAAATATTGATCCCACATACCCTGAAAGTCATGTGATTATGATATCAACATGTCTTCTAAGGTTTGAATAGTCTATTCTGATTGTACATCTATTTGAGGGTGGTAATTAGTGCTCAAATGAAGTTGAGTATCTAGGGCTTTCTAAAGACTTTTCCAGAATCTTGATGTAAAAAGGGGATCACGATCCAAAACAATTGATAGGGGTACTCCATGAAGTCTTACAAATTTGTTAATATACAGTATTGCTAAAATTTCAAGTGGTAAATCTTCTCTTATAGTAAGAAAATGTGCTGACATGGTAAGATGATCAACAATTACCCATATTGCATTATTCCTTCGAGGAGTCTTTAGTAGTCCCATGAAAAATTCCATCGTAATATTATCCCATTTACACTCAGGTATGGGATGAGGTTGAATAACTCCTCCAAGAAGTTGCCTCCTAGCTTTCACTTGTTGACAAACCATGCATCTTGACACAAAATCAATAATATCCTTCTTCATGTTGTCCCACCAAAAATGTTCCTTCAAATCTATATACATCTTATAGTGCTACCAAGGTTAATAGAGAAATTGGAACTATGAGCATCATCCAATAATTCTCTTTTTAGACCAGCTATATCGGGAACACAAAGTCTCTTCCCAAATTTCAAAATTCCATCTTCATACACAAAGTCACTCAATCTTCCATCATTCACAGCATTAATATTTTTTTGAAACTCTTCATCATCGGTCTGAGAACTCTTAATCCTTTATAGTAAAGATGGTTTGGAAACCATTTGAAAAAGCATTGATGTTTCACCTTCCATAGTTATTCCCATGTCCATCTTCACTAGATCCATGAAAATAGGATCCCTTCCAATTCTCATATTGTTCAAAAATCCATGATCTTTTCTGCTTAAAGCATCTACCACCTTATTTGCCTTCCCCAGGTGGTAGTGTATCGTGCAATCATAATCCTTGAGTAATTCAAGCCATCTCCTTTGCCTCATGTTGAGTTATTTTTGTGAGAAAATATACTTTAAACTCTTTTGATCAGTATAAATCTCAAAATTTTTACCATAGAGGTAGTGTCTCCATATCTTCAAAGCAAATATCCGAGATTCTAACTTGAGATCATGAGTAGGATAGTTTTGCTTATTAATTTTCAGCTATCGTGAAGCATAGGCAACAACCCTATCATTCTGCATAAGTACACAACCAAGTCCTTTCTTCGATACATCACTATAAATAACGAACCCATCATTCCTCGATGGTAGAGTCAATATAGGATCATTGACTAATGTTCTCATTAGTTCTTTGAAACATTCTTCACAATCTTTTTTCCAAACAAATTCTACCCCTTTACGTGTAAGCTTCATTAATGGGTTAGCCAATCGGGAAAAATTCTGGACAAAACATCGATAATAACCTGCTAAACCAATAAAACAACATACCTCAGTTATACTCATTAGTGCTGGCCATTCGTGGATTGATCTTGTCTTAGAAGGATCAATAGATATTCCTTCCTTAGAGACTATATTTCCAAGAAAAGAAATCTTATGAAGCTAGAATTCACACTTTCTAAACTTCCCATATAATTTGTGTCTTCTAAGAGTCTTTAGAATAATGCGCAAGTGCTTTTTATGATCTTAATAGATTTTGGAGTATACCAAGATATCATCAAGAAATACCACTACGAATTCATCCAGATATTCCTTGAGAACTCTATTCATTTTATCCATGAAGACAGAGGGTGCATTGGTCAATCTAAAAGGCATTACTGTAAACTCGTAATGCCCGTACCTGGTTCGAAATGCCGTCTTCAGAATGTATTACTTCTTCACACACAACTGATGATATCTAGATCGAAGGTCAATCTTTGAAAAGTATTTTTCTCCATGCAGTTGGTCGAATAAATCATCAATGCGAGGTAGGGGATACTTGTTCTTTATTGTTATAGCATTGATCTCCCTGTAGTCAATGAACAACCTCATAGATCCATCATTCTTCTTAACAAAAAGAACATGAGCTCCACATGGAGAAACACTAGGGTGAATGAATACCTTAAAACTCAATTCCTCTAGTTATTTCTTTAGTTACACTAATTCCACAGTGTCCATTATATATGGGGTCTTCGATATGGGCCTTGAACAAGGAATTAAGTCAATAGAAAACTCAACTTCTCGTTCTGGAGGATGCCTAGGTAAATCTTCTTGGAAACACATCAACATATATTCTCTCACAATAGGTATATCCTCTATTTGAAAATTCCCTTCCTCACCCACAGTTATTTCATTCTCTTCCACCCCAATAAGTGAAATTAGTTGAGCTACTAGGGGTGGATCTAGATAAGAATTAGGTGGTGACGATTCTGCTATAAAGATAAGGTGTTCCTTATCATCATCATCAAAAAATCATAACCTCTTTCTTCTTACAATCAATATTCGCATCATGATCTGAAATCCAATCCATACTGAGGATTATATCAAATTCAATCATGGGTATGATGATGAGATCATCATATAAATAACATTTATGTTCTCTAATAGGCACTGATTCATAAAACTTTGTTGCAATGATACTTCCCTTAGGAGTTTTGACTGACAACTCCCTTATTAAATCAAATTGGAAATATCAAATTCTCTAATAAAACTGGGAAGATATAAAACAATGTAATGATCCAGAATCAAATAATGCATTTGCTAAACTTGAGGAAACCATTAAATTACCTACCACCACGTCTTTCAGAGCTTCTATCTCAGCAGTAGTGATAACATAAGCTTTTCCTCAATCCCTTGGACTTTTCTGAGGTAAAATTCTCTAATTATTGGGACATTCATTTTCATAATGTCCCATCTCCCTACAATTGTAGCATTGAACATTGGTAGATTTTTCTTCCCCTTGCAATCACGAGCCTGGTGGCCTTTTTCACCACACTTGTAACAGACTCTCATTCCTTTCAAGAAAGTACCGGGGTGTTTCTTCCCACATTTACTATAGGATAGATAATCAACTTTTCCCTTTCTTCCCCTTATTTCCATTTCTAGAGTGATCAACATATCTCTTATTCTCTTGCTATGCTTTAAAGTCGTAAGACTTAGAAAATTCCTTTCCCATCTTAATAGCACATGAGACAATGTCTTCGTATGACAAGAAGGATTGTGCGACCAATGCTTGATGGAGAAATGGTTTTATCCCATCAAAGAAATGATCAATATTACTTCTTGGGTTACATATATAATCTTCATCATACCTCGCTAACCTTGTAAAGTTAGCCTCATACTTTGTGACATTCTCATCCTCCTTTTGTCTCAGACTCAGAAATTGCCTTTCCATATCTGCTCGATGGTCACAAGTAAAGTATTTTTCTAAGAAAGGCTCTTTGAACTCCCTCCATTCCATATTTGATAGTTCATCATCTTCCTTTGTGATTTGAATCAATGACCACCATTGATCAACATCTCTGGTGAGGCAGTAAACTGCCATGATAACCTTTTCCCTTTCACTACTACCCAAGGCATGGAATATTTTCTCTAAGGAATTTATCCATTGATAAGCTACTAAGGGATTTTTACTCCCATTTAATGTTGGTGGTTGTTTCCTCATGAAGAGATCTAACATTGATCATCCACTTTGTAGATCAGGGTGCTCCATACGAGTAAGGTTATTATTCATAACTTGAGTGAGTTATCCCAGTATGGTGATAAGCTTGTCAGCACTAGTTGTATCACCAGCTCCACTATAATTATTTTGAGCAGGAGGGAAATCCCTAATTGGGGTGCATGCATTGATATGATTTACATTCCTTCCACTAGGTGCCATTTCTAAATAATGGCATAAACTAGATCAGTTCATGAATCAAAATAAATAATTCCATACTTGGAAAACACTTAACATAAATTGAACTATTTATGGATATAATCCATAATCATAAAAAGAAATGTTTTCTTTTAGGATGTATATACTCATAAACACTTCATAATGGTTTTAAGAAAATGATAATTATCCTAAGCATATCTGCCGGGAGTGTCGTAACCAATAGTTCAGTAAGGCCTGTTGTCGTGCACCAGTTCTCGTTCGAGTCTAGCTCAAAACGGTGTTTTCGGGTTTTACCTCTAGGTACATCTATGCCAGAGCCACCTTTACCTACTCGTATCCATACATGAATGTATTGCTCGGAAAACTCTAAAAATCTCTACAATACCAAAATTCTAGGAAGTTCTTCTATACTAATCCTCAAAGTCTATCTTGTGGATATGTGCTCTAATCAGAGTTTATCTAAATCTAGTTTCCAAAGTTAGTATTAAACTTCCTATGATACCAACTGTAATGCCCCGACCCCAGTTACCCAGAGTTGGTGCTTTATTACATAATATTGGAATGATCACAAAAGCTAAATTCTTGAAATACTGATTAGTTTAGTAGCCTTGGAAACACTAGATATATTCATAAGTCTTAAATTACATAATAAAGTGAAAAAAACTACAACAACATCTTGTATTTATATCCCCTCATACTATCCTTGCAGGTCATTCATAAAATACTTCTTCACATCCTGGGAAAAATTAAAACATTGAAAGGGGTGAGCTCAGATGCTCACTAAGGATAACAATATAGTGGAAACTTTCATAAATAAACATAAACATTTAAGACAATGTATAACTAAAACCAATGCCTTTTAAACTTGAACTACAACATAATATGGCCAAGATAAAATGAAATAATTCCATTTAATTATTCATAGGATATTCTACTAGTCAAATAATCTCTTGCAATATCAATAACCACTTTCATAATGATGGAATGCATAATTCCAGACTATCATAACCACATAGTCAAGGCCTTGTGCCAAGACTACAAAATAAGATTTTGTCAAGGCCTTGTGCCAAGACACTAGTTTGTCTCTTGAGACCAACCGATGCATCGAGGAGCTATAGAGGGATCCACCCATCACATACTAAGTCCAATGCATTCCTTATATGAAAATGTTTAAAATTATAATAAACAATTCCCAAGAACCATAACATAATCGTATCACATAAAACATGAATAAAGGAAACATAAAATTTCCACATTTCAATCACAAGATATCAATATAACACATTGATATAATCAAAAAATTATAAAAACCATTTTCAATACCAAAATAAAATAAAAGTAAAACATGGTATTTATTTTTCATTTAAATAAAATGTATGGCTTGTAGAAGAATCTGAAACTCAAATAATGGTCACGACGGCGGAGAAGTCGTTGTCGCCGCATACGTAAGACAAAACATTCATTTTTTTAGTAAAAACGCTTAGTATAAAAATATTTCTTTTGAATAAAAGTCAAAGTCAAATGGTTTTATAGACCGTATAAAAGAAAGTTGTGTATAAAACAAAATATTCCTCAATTAAAGGAGATTAATACAAAGTCCCTTACCTCGTGTCCGACTAGACTCGATCGTTCTTTAATCTCCTGAATAATAAACTATAGTTAATTTATATTTGCTTAAGAACCTTTTTCAAGTTCATTATTCCTTTTACATCACTTATTACCATGTTATGAACATTATGTAATTATTTAATTTAATAACGGTCGTTTTGTCGATCCTTGGTACTTGAGTCAAAAATAAACTTCATATAATTACAAGTTGTTTATGTGGTAAAATATAAATCATCCCCAAAATTATATTCATGATTTATATATCATGTATATCATATATATCTAGTATATACATGAATTTATAATATTACATAACATTTATAGGTGACAAATGAAATTCACCATTCATGGAGACGGTAAGCCGTACGTACACATGAACGCTACTTTCATTTCTATTTCATATTTAATGGAATTAAACCATAATGATATAAAGTTATATAATAATTACAGTATAATAACATATATAATATAATTAAATCCATCCTTTATACGTCCCACATATTTCAATAATGATTCAAATCACTTTGAGGGGGTGGTAGTCCGCACTTCCTAAAATGAAATTATCGCGTTTACCCATAATGGAAATCATAAAGGTATGCCATAAATGAAAAATAAAGAAGAATAAGGATAACATAAACATAATATATATCATATATAAATATAGTTACATCTTAATGGCCACCATGAGAGGTGTTAAAATAAGATTCAACAATCATCGTTTCATGAGGCAGTAATTCGCCACCCACAGAAACAGTATGTTCTTTAACCATTATATAGAAGTGTGTGTAAGTGTAGTTCGAATCCTTTTCATAAAAACATCCAAGTATATTGATAAAACTTGTTTTTTAACAAAATAAAATAATAAAAAGAGTTAAGGGGGTTGGAGAAGCAAAATAAAACAAAAGAACATAAGAGAAGACATTACCTTTAAATCGGGTAACTCCTCTTGGTTTGAACCAAAATGGTCTCTTGAAGAGATTTTGGCCTATGGTAAGTCTTCTAGGATAAAGGTAGGAATGTTTAGAATGTATTTGGGCAGAGTGTGGCCGATCCAAATGGATTTTAAGGTGTGAATAAGGTGGTAGAGGAGGGAGCCTTTTATAAGAGGAGAGGAGGGGCTCTTTTGGAATGATTGAAATGTTACTTTATTATGAAATGATTTTCGGATTTTAAAGTTACCAAAATGATATATTTATAGTATAATGTGATAAGGGTTCTAAATACACCCATCCAATGGGATTTATAAAAGTGAAATTCTTTGATTTTACCTTATATTTTCATTTTATCTAAACTGTTCATTAATAAGGTAATAATTGCATCATCATGGTGTCATAAATAAATTTATTTATTTAATTTTTTAAAATTATAAAACAAATACCATGATTTAGGAAATATTTTTAGATTTACAATGAATATTTATAGTCTTATAGATCATTTATGCATACAAAATTAAAATTGTTTTACTTAGGTGTTACATACTTTTGTTATATTTTCCTTTCTTTAAAAAATAAAATGATAAAATGTCAATATCACACAAAAGTGATTCCATGGGGTCCCTAAGTTGGAACAAGTCATACCATGGTCGTCCATGACACAACCAATAGTATTAGGACACATGTTGGTGTCATTTTATATTATTATGATATTAATTCATTACCATTAACTACCTGATTACTAATTAATCATGATAATTAAATATAATTGTCATCGTTACTATTCATAATGTCCAAAAACAAAAGTTTAGATACCTAATATTGACATACATGGAGATTAAATTACTTTTTGGGAATACTCAATACATAACAAAAATAGACACCAAAGTACCATAATAGTTTAGTGTCATGGGAAACTTGGAACATAATCTTCTAATCATGGTGAAAGATCTTCAACATATCTCATAAAGATCCTACCCTTTAGTTTTATTACCTAAAACCTTTTTTTATATCCTAGGGAAAAGAAAACAAAAAAAGGGTGAGCTCAAATGATCATTAAGGGTAAACATAGAGAACATAAAACAATCCATAAACATTTGAACTTCAAAACATGAACATAAAGTTTAAACATCAAAATCTTGAGTTGTGAAATAAATCATGGCAGTACGTAAGGAATAGATCATAAAGGAACATCAATAATGATAAAATATCATGGGAATAAAACATTTAATTGTGGAAAACCATTAAGGACATGATATGATTTCCATAGTATCCAAGGCATTGCTGCCAGGACCATCTTAGTGGACAAAGTCCCTTTCTGAATTGAGTTCACTCCTCGTTCCAGTCCGGTATCACAGAACAAGATTTAACTTACAGTTCTATCCATGTATATCTCATGAGATATAAATCTTTAACCAATGAATTTGAGGGATATATAGGTACCACCCATATCATTATGAAATCATTCTTACTTGTTCCACAAAATAAAATAAATCATTCATCATAACCCAAAGAATAGAATGGGTTTCATAAACATCATCCCATCATAACATAATCCATATAAAACAAATGGATATCATTTCATCATAAGAAAATTGAAACCATGTAAATAATAGAGAAATTATACTTGAAACATACACATATGAAATAATTTCATCTTAGATGGAAATGGTTTTGATTAAACACTTGAAATGAATTTCTGGGGAAAATATCCATTCTTCTTCAAAATCATTTTCTTTTCTAAAAATTCCAGGAAATTTTATAAGAAAAGTATTTTTTTGAAAATAGTCATGAAATCTCTTAGATTAAGATTCATGAAAATAAGGTGTTACAAAACTGTAAAAATCCGTTCATGCCGTATAAGTTAAAGAAAACATTCTCCTCATACTTTTAACGGAAAAGTCAAAAAGTATTACATATGGTAAACAAAAGAAAGATTCCTTCCATGACACAAAGTAAAATTACAGATTGGTAAAAATGACATTAAACATATATGTAATAATATTAAACACTTTATGAAAACATTTTTATGGACATGGATGAAAAATATAACCCCAGTAAATACGTATGAATAAGAAATCTCGGATAAAAATGAGATTGTAAAATTATCCATTACCTTAGGTCCGATATGATTTGTACGTATCCGAAACACTTGTATAATGATTTAAATAATTTCATTTACTTATTAACGAATCATATTAATTGTTATGATATCATATATGGTTCACTTATGACTTTATATTACACATTATTTTGTAAATTCCATGTTAAAGCAACGTTTTGGGTAAAATCGTTTTATTTATCGTACATGTTTCGACTTGTTGTTTTTGATATTATCATTACATATATCATGATTTAATTACTTCCAGAATGTAAATAATTATTTACATATCATATATATTCAGTATATATATATATATATATATAATAGATAGATAAATGAAATGAAATACACCGTTTATGGAGACGATAGGTCGTACGTACGCATGAACGCTGTTTTCTTTTCCTTATTTACTTGAATGGAAGTAAGTAGATGATATATATATATATATATATATAATTACAGTAGCTTTATCATTTCATATATTTCATTATTATTCATTATATATACTTTACAATCATTCTTTAGTGGTTAACATGGAGAATGAATCTCATCGCGTCGTGGAGACGGTAATCTGTACGTACGCACGAGCGATGATATTGTTCTCATAATTATTGAATTGAATTAGAGTGGATGATATAATATCTCAGAATCATTATGATGTTATAATAACTATATATAGTTATTATTTACACCATTATACCCATCATAGAAAGGTGGTGTTGGAAAAACAGATTACACCACGACGTGGAGACGGTATTCCGTACGTACGCACGCGCGGTGATTTCATTTTTTGTAGGATAGATAGAAGGTGAAATAGGGTTTTCTCATATTTATAATAACATATCCGTATATTATTGATACTGATGTTATTAATTTATGATGAAACAAATAAATAATAAGAAGTTGAAGAAGAAAGAAACTTGAAATAATCGGTAGAAGAGATTACCTCTTCTTCAACGCACCCCTTTTAAGCTTCCTCTTAAAGAACTAGAGTTGGTATTTTGAGGAGCCCATAAACTCTATAATGTTTCCAGGGAAGTGGATAAGAGAAATGGGTAGGGTTTGGCCGAGCTTTAGGGCTCAAAATTGTGTTAAGAGAAGAGGAAGGAGGTTCCCCTTTATAAGGGAGGAGAGGGACACTTTAGAAAAAACATAACATATTATTTTATAATAAATTTATATTCGGTTTATAATAGATAAAAAGTGACTTATTTCAAAGATAAAGTGGTTATTGGTCGAAATAATTTCAACCAATAGGTTTTAGACAAGTTTAGGTTACTATTTTAACCTTATCATTCAGATTTAACTCAATGTTAAATAATTTGACTTTTAATATGTCTTCTTGTTTTCTTACACTATATGGTTAATAAACATACTATAACAAGACAAAAGAACCCCAAATGGTTCATTATTAATATATATAACCTTATCGAAGTCATCTGGAAGAACCTTAGATTTTTAGGAATAGAATAACAATTAATAATATGATATTTGTTTTAAAAAATATTTTATGTCAATTTTGACACTATTTGTTAATTGATTTTTGTGAAAATAATAACAGCATGATTAGTTCAAATAAAGTTAATTAAATTAATACTAACATGTCATATTAACCTATGAAATTAGTTTAATTCATAAAAAGTCTCAAATTACATTTATTTGGGTATTTATAACATCAATTATGTTAATATTTCATTAATAAGGTAATTACTGCATCATCATTGTGTCATAAATAAATTAAATTATATAATGTTTAAAATTATAAATAAAATACCATTATGTAGGAAATATCTTTATCTTTATAATTAATATTTATAGTCAAATTTATCTTATGTATAACCCTATATTAAAAATGTTTTATTTATTAAACTTTGATTTTAACTATTTTAACTCTTCTTTAAATAAAATAATAATAAATGTTCTAATCTAATCTAAGTGTCATTAAAGGGTAATATTTTATTCCTAAGGTTTCTTTTGGTCTAATTACACTTATCCAATAGAATTAGGACATGTGTTAGGGTAATAATAATATCATTTTTACCCTTAATTACCCTATTTACTTTTAACCATGGTAAATAAAAGTAAAAAGTTACTATTCACCCAAAAAAAAATTATCTTATTGAACTACATTTTACTCCTTGATATTAACCGTGTATCTCAATTTTTCTAAATTCCACTCATAGAAGCGGTAAAATTAAGTTTTATGTAAATTTTCAAATTCTTCTAGGAGGTGGGTAAAAGACGGTGAAAAGTTCAATAAAATTTTTATATATCTAAAATTATTATAAAATGACTCCAATGAATTACATTAAACTTATAATATAGATATTATGTATCAATTTTGACCAAAAATAAATTTAAATAAAATAAATAATTATTTAAATAAAACGTCGGTTTTTTAATAGTAACCCAGGGTTTTCACTATTCATCAAAAATTGAAAGTTTTCAGAAAAATACCAAAACTTCACCCTAGGCTAATTTTGATATTCAGAATCCAAAAATGAAGTCCATTTTAAAAGATAAAATTTATAAAATTTCAAAAAGTGGGTATTACTATTCATAACAGCTAGTTCATAATAATATTATAATAATATCTCGTTTAGTGAAACTCGGTATTGTGTACTACACACGCTATCGAGGAAGGTCTTGATTGCGTGTAATGAAAGCCAAGTTAGGGCTGCGTGTAGTGAAATCTCTATTTGGTGTTGCGTATAACATAATCAAAACTTATTTCATTAAACAAAATCTATAATTAATGTTGCGTAGAATAATTTCCACAAAACGAACTTGAAATTTTGTGTAACACGAGCCAAGAATAGTGTTGCATATACTGCAAGCTAATACGGTGTTGCTTATAGTACAAGTTAATCTTATTGTAGTGTATAATAGAAGACATCAATGAAATTAAAAATAATATATCTCATAAAATCCTAGGTTGTTACATTCTACCCCCCTTAAAATGAATTTTGCCCTCAAAATTTTTCGGGGTTATAAATCGTTTACTGCTTGAAAGTTTTGTTCGTAAAAACCCACATCGTAAAAGGAATACTAAAACATAATTTTACAAAGTAAAGTAAGAAATGTATTGTTTACCCAGATTAAATCATCAATGGGTTTCCACATATGAGAACATAGGTGGAAATATGGAAATAGAATAGAAATATGACCATCAACTTCTGATAAAGAGTGGTAGAGGACATGGCTAGGAAAAAGCCAAAAATCACAAAGCCAAAAAAAATTCATGATCTAAGGTACCATCTAATTCATCAGATATAAGTGAATTAGGAAAACATTTTTGGTTTTCAAGATCATTTCCCTAAAGTTGAAGAAATTGAAATTAGAAGAAATACTTTCTTGATTTTGGTACAATCTCACCGTTGGTCATTCTTTGGACAATTTCCACTTCATCTCTTAAAGAAATGATGTTGAATTTCTCATTCGTGAAGTGTTAGAAGATAATGTGATAGAATGATGGGTCATTCCATCTGTCTCAAACAAAAGGTTAGAAGAAGTTATCAAATATACATAAGTCCATCTATAGTGAGATTAATAATATATGGTTCCTCAAATGGACTTATACTTCATATATCATACTGCTTAATATAATAAAACTAGTTTCTACTAAACAGGGACTTGGTAGGAGATAAAGGCCGGTCACTCCTCGGTTGTGTGTTTGATTCCCGCAGCCTTGTCCGACATGACGTGTTGTCCCACATCCTACAGGTTGTCCTTTTTCTAAAACTACATTATTATAACATTCTATCAATAATATCGAAAAAGTTCTAGCCTTAAACAATACTAACTTATGTCCAACATAATCCATTCCAATATATAGTCTTACCCAAAATACTTCTGTCCAAGCTCATAGTATAAAGAAAACAATTACTAGAAATGTCATCTACCAACATTGAATATAATCATTTATTTCCCGTATATCTTGAGTTATATATATATTGTTGGTCACATTCCAAACATGTGAATTCCTTAATCATGTATTCTCTTGAAAAATGAGTACCCATTGAACCTTAGTGAAAACATGAATGTTGTCAAAAGTTAAGTCCTTCCACATACCAAAATGCCAAAATTCTATATAATCAAACCATGATATCACTTTGTCCTTATACCAGTCATGAGCTCATTAATACTATCAAACATCTCATTATCTCATTATCCTTTCATTATTCACATATCATCTACCTTCCAAAAATATTTGAATAACCTTTCATGGTTACTGGTACCATTCATCATATAATTTCAAAAACTCAAGGAAAGACAACAGTGTAACAATCCTTAGATTTTTCATTATTCCATAGTACCATACACTATTCTTGATAAACATACAATCATTCCACTACCTTCTTAAACCACCAACTGAGCTTCATCATTTCTTTCATCTCATATATCATTTGTAGTCCCTTCATCATCATCCACATAAATACTACCCATATGACCATGCTGATTCTCTTCATGAGAATTTCCCTTAGGGCATTGATTTGCATAATGCCCGTACATTCCACATTTAAAACATTTAGCAGTTGTTGATGTCGTAGCAATACCATTATCCTGGTCCATGGTGTTAACTGAATCTTTTCCTTTACAATTACTGGCTTTGTTTCCTTCTTTTCCACACCCAAAGCATCTTCCAGTTCCTTTGAAACATTCTCCTTGATGCCTTTTCCCACGTGATTTACATGAGGGAAATTTAACTTTCTTTCCTCTATGATCATCATGAAACTCTATCTTTCTCTTATTATCCGAGTTAGGAAACCTACCAAAGTTGATATTATTGATCATATTATGAGATTGCTGATTAGGAATAATAATGATGTTTGGACATCCAAATATCGTTTCATTTGGTTGATCATGAAGAATATCATTCCATTGTCCATCATATTCTCCATTAACATAAATCCTCATGTTTCCTGCCATTTCTTAAAACCCAAAAAGAATAGTATGAGTGGAAAAACTCATACTAGAAAAACAACATAATCAAGGGGGAGTACTTTCAATCTATAACATCTTAGGTTTAATTATACGATCTTTAGCATAATTCTAGGACTATAACCGATACTTACACATAACCTTAGGGACATCCCTAGACATACCTTAGAAATATCTCTAGGGATCTCACTAATGTTCCCGCATCCTAGTTTCCAAAGGTTGACTAAACCTTTCTGCTGATACCAACTGTAGAGACCCAATCTTGACATACATGGACATTACATTACTTTTTCAGAATACTTAATACATAACAAAAACAGACACCAAAGGACCATAATAGTTTAGTGTCTTTGGGAAATTTGAACATAATCTTCCAATCATGATGAAAGATCTTCAATATCTTTCATAAAGATCTTCCCATTTAGTTTTCTTACCTAAAACCTTTCTTTATATCTTGGGGAAAATAAAACATAAAAAGGGCTAGCTCAAATTCTCAGTAAGGGTAAACATAGAGAACATAAAACAATCCATAAACATTTGAACTTAAAAACATGAACATAAAGTTTAAACTTCAAAATCTTGAGTTGTGAAAAAAATCATGGTAGTATTTAAGGAATAGATCATAAATAAACATCAATCATGATAAAATAGAATGGGAATAAAACATTTAATTGTGGAAAACCATTAAGCACATGATATGATTTCCATAGTAGCCAAGGCATTGCTGCTAAGACCATCTTAGTGGACAAAGTCCCTTTCTGAATCATGTTCACTCCTCGTTCTAGTCCCGTATCACTAAACCGGAATTAACTTACCGTTCCAGCCATGTCTATCTCATGAGATATAAATCTTTACCCAATGAATTGGAGGGAGATATAGGTCCAACCCATCTCATAATTAAATCATTCTTACTTGTGCCACAAAATAAACATATATCATTCATCATAACCCAAAGAATAGAATGGGTTTCATAAACATCATCCCATCATAACATAATCCATATAAAACAAATGGATATAATTCCATCGTAAGAAAAGTGAAACCATGTAAATCATAGAGACATTATACTTGAAACATACACATATGAAATAATGTCATTTGGGATGGAAAATGGTTTTGATAAAACACTTGAAATGAATTCCTGGGGAAAATATCCTTTCTTCTTCAAAATTATTTTTTTCTCAAAATGCCATGAAAATTTAAAAGAAATGGACTTTTTTGAAAATAGTAATAAAATATTTTAGATTAAGCTTCATGAAAATAAGGGTTTATAAAACCATAAAAATCCACTCATGCCGTATAAGTTAAAGAAAACATTATCCGCGTACTTTTAACAAAAAAGTCAAAACGTACTACATGTGGTAAACAAAAGAAAGATTCCTTCCATAACACAATGTAAAAGTCAAGATGGGTAAAAATGACTTTAAACATATATGGAATAATATTTAACACTTTATGAAAACATTTTTATGGACATGGATGAAAAATATAACCCTAGTAAATACGTATGAATAAGCAATCTTGGATAAAAATGAGATTGCAAAATTATCCCTTACCTTAGGTCCGATATGCTTCGTACGTATCCTAACCTCCTATATAATGATTTAAATAATGTCATTTAATTATTACATAATCATATTCATTGTTATTATATCATATATGTTTCACTTATGACTTTATAATACACGTTCTTTTGTAAATTCCATGTTAAAGCACCGTTTTGGGTAAAATCGTTTTATTTATCATACGTGTTTGGACTTGTTGTTCTTGATATTATTGTTACTTATATCATGATTTAATTATTTAAAAAATGTAAATAATTATTTATATATCATATATATTCAGTATTTATATATATATATATATAATAGATAGATAAATGAAATGAAATACACCGTGCATGAAGACGGTAGGTCGTACGTACGCATGAACACTGTTTTCTTTTACTTATTGAATTGAATGGAAGTAAGTAGATTAAACAAATATATATATATATATATATATATACAGTAGATTTATCATGTCATATATTTCATTATTATTCATTATATGTACTTTATAATCATTCTTGAGTGGTTAACATGGAGAATGAATCTCATCGCGTCGTGGAGACGGTAATCTGTACGTAAACACGAGCGATGATATCGTTCCCATAATTATTGAATTGAATTTGAGAGGAAGTTATAATATCTCAGAATCATTATGATGTTATAATAACTATATATAGTTATTCTTTACACCATTATACCCATCCAAGTAAGGTGGTGGTGGAAAAACAGATTACACCACGGCATGGAGACGGTATTCCGTACGTATGCAAGCACAGTGATTTCATTTTTCGTAGGATAGATAGAAGGTTAAATAGGGTTTTTTTATATTTATAAAAACATATAAGTATATTAGTGATACTTATGTTATTAATTTATTATGAAACAAATAAATAAGAAGAAGTTGAAGAAGAAAGAAACTTGAAAGAATCAGTGGAAGAGATTACCTCTTCTTCAACGCACCCCTTTTAAGCTTCCTCTTATGGCACTAGAGTTGGTCTTTTGAGGATACCAGAACATTTATAATGTTTCTAGGGAAGTGTAGAATAGAAATTTTCAGGTTTTGGACGAGATTTAAGGCTCAAAATTGTGTAAAGAGAAGAGGGAGGAGGTGCCCTTTTATAAGGGAGGAGAGGGGCACTTTTGAAAAAACATAAAATATTATTTTGTAATAAATTCATATTTTGTTTATAATGGATCAAAAGAGACTTATTTAGAAGCTAAAGTGGGGATGGGTCAAAATCCTCACAACCAATAGGTTTTAGACAAGTTTAGGTTACTATTATAACCTTATCATTTAGATTTAACTCTAAGTTAAATAATTTGAATTTTACCATGTCTTCTTGTTTTCTTACACTATATGGTTAATAAAATTACTATAACAAGACAAAAGAACCCCAAGTGGTTTATTATTAATATATATAACCTTATATAAGTCATTTTGACGAACCTTAGATTTTTAAGAATAAAATAACAATTAATAATATAATATTTGTTTTAAAAACTATTTTATGTCAATTTTGACACTCTTTGGTAATTGATTTTTGTGAAACTAATAACAGAATTATTAGTTAGAAAAAAGTTAATTAAATCAATACTAACATGTAATATTAACCTATAAAATTTGTGGAATTCATAAAAAGTCTCAAATTATTTTTATTTGGGAATTTATAACATCAATTATGTTAATATTTTATTAATAAGGTAATTACTGCATCATCATTGTGTCATAAATAAATTAAATTATTTAATGTCTAAAAATTATAAATAAAATATCATTATGTAGGAAATAGTTTTATCTTTCTAATGAATATTTATAGTCTAATTTATCTTATTTATAACCCTATATTAAAAATGTTTTAGTTATTAAACTTTGATTTTAACTATTTTAACTATTCTTTAAATAAAATAATAACAAATGTCCTAATCTAATCCAAGTGGACCTAAAGGGTAATATTTTATTCCTAAGGTTGTTTTTGGTCGAATTAAACTTATCCAATAGAATTAGGACATGTTTTAGGGTAATAATAATATCATTATTACCCTTAATTACCCTATTTACTTTTAACCATGGTAAATAAAAGTAAAAAAGTTTCTATTCACCAAAAAATTATTTTCATCTTATTGAACCACATATTACTCTTTGATATTAACCGTGTCTCTCGGATTTTCGAAATTCCACTCACAGAAGTGGTAAAATTATGTTTTATGTAAATTTTCAAATTCTCCTAGGAGGTGGGTAAAAGACGGTGAAAAGTTCAATAAAATTTTTATATATCTACAATTATTATTAAATAACTCCAATTAATTACACTGAACTTATATAGATATTATGTATCAATTTTGACCAAAAAAAATTAAAAAAAATAAATAATTATTTAAATATAAAGTCGGTTTTTAAATAGTAACCCAGTGTTTTCACTATTCATAAAAAAATGAATGTTTTCTAAAAAATACCAAAAATTCACCCCAGGCTAATTTTGATATTCTAAATCCAAAAATGAAGTCCATTTTGAAAGACAAAATTTATAAAATTTCAAAAAGTGGGTATTACTATTCATAATGGCTAGTTGATAATAATATTATAATAATATCTCGTTTAGTGAAACTCGATATTGTGTACTACACATGCTATCGACGAAGGTCTTGATTGCATGTAATGCAAGCCAAGTCAGGGCTGCGTGTAGTGAAAGCTCCGTTTGGTGTTGCGTATAACATAATAGAAACTCATTTTATTAAACAAAATCTATACTTAATGTTGCGTAGAATAATTTCCACAAAACGAACTTTAAATTGTGTGTAACTCGAGCCAAGAATAGTGTTGCGTATACTGCAAGCTAATACAGTGTTGCGTATAGTACAAGCTAATCTTGGTGTAGTGTATAATAGAAGATATCAAAGAAATTAATAATAATATATCTCATAAAATCTCAAGGTGTTACAAAAAGAGTCTTAATTACATAATTTGTACCTTCTGATTCCAAATATAGAATCCATTTTATCAAATTCAAAAAATAGAAATTGCAGTAATTAATTTAAAATTTATTTCTGCTGTCAAAACAAATAGTGTGTTTTTAAGAAACAATATCTATCAAAAGATTGACAATTGTTTATGTCCAATTTCAAAGTGAAAATAATTCTAATGACCACCATTAGATAAAATAGTAAAAGTATATTCTAATTATACTTTAAAACCACCCAATAGTATAATTTATCACAATAAATTATTTGGATTAAAAAAGATGTTTTTAAGTATTTTTTTACTATTCATCAAAAATTTGAAGTTCTCAGAAAAATACCAAAAATTAAACATAGGCTAATTTCGATATTCTTAATCAAAAAATGAAGTCCATTTTGAAATATTAAATTTATATAATTTCAAAAAGTGGGTATTACTATGCATAACATCTACTTTGATTGGTCGGGGTGTGTTAGAACACGAGGTTGCATACAACACACGCTACTGTATTATTCAAAGATAAGTGTAGAATGGAAGCTTGGGGTGTTACAAAAACTAAGGACACCGTTGAACTCACAATACTGATATTCGCTTTAGGAGACCTTCACCTCAACCACAGTAGGTCGAGGGAAGAATTTGGAGTTTTGGTTTTTCGTGGGAGAATTGAAAAAAAAACTGTTTATTTTATTTCTTGAATCCTCACATTTTAATTCCAGTGGTGGGAAGCACCCAAGGAGGTTGGGAATTTAATTCCCTATATTAAATGCCCATTTATAAGTGGTGTGACAGTTGTTAACCCCCCATTAATGAAATCAATTAAATGTTTAATTTGTGAAGTCATTAAACATCATTAGGGGGGATTGGCCCCTCACCCCTTCTGGTGGGGATATGTGGAGAACCAGTTTGGTGAAAGAACATTATCCAACAAGGAACCTTCTACAAGAAGAACAAACCTATAGATCAAGAACGAGGAACCGATGCTCGAGGCCAAATCAGAAGCGTGTTGTAGGATCGATGAACGCTGACGTCTTCTTCAAAACCTTCATCCTCTTCCTCACACCATCTCCAACGAACGATCGAGGTAGGGAAACTATTCATATAGCCATTCATTATTTATCATTGTTTCTAACATGTGAACCACCTGATATTGGTTTAATTCAAAGGGTGTGAGCCAAGTGAACATGGCCCGATCCCTCCACTACTTTTTTGTTGACGTATAATTCATGGGCGGATTGATAGTTTGAGCAGAACCTAACCACATCGCCGGCGACCGATGCCAGAAGGGTACAGGTGGTGGCTGGCATGTCGGCCGGCCGTGATGGCGACGGTAGCGCAACTGCGCCACAGAAGGAGGCTGCAGCCTGTCGTCCATGGCGGAGGAGGGTGGCGGCTGACACGCCGGTCGGTCGTATGGAACTCGGGCGACACACGTCTCTGTCACCGATAGAGAATGAGGGTGCGGTTGCTGAGCTGCAGTGGCGCACATGGAGGGAGGCCGACACCTAGCCGAACCCGGAGGCCAAAGTGGCTTACGCCGACGCCGTGGGAAGGGGGATCCAATCGGATCCCAGACCGGCCAGGTCGCATCAGGATGGACCCACTCTGGCAAGTCCCTCATTCCAGCAGGCGGCACCACGTGGCACCGCTGTGATGGCTAGAACCAAACCACCATTGGGCCATTCGAGAATCTTGGGGGGGGGGGCGCCTCCCCCCGGCTGGCCACTAGGATGGGCCCCACCATAGCGGAGTGCACCCAGCCGGGCGGCCCGCACCTAACCGAGTGGGTCGTGCCTAGTGGGTCGGGCAGCCCCTTTGTGGACAGGGCCCTCCATGGTCCAACTGTAACACCCGAGACTTTTATGTTATATAAATCATCAAAGGAATCTTTTTCTACACAACACTTGCTTGGCTTTCTTTACACGCAATCGCGACCTTCCTCGATAGCTTGCGTCGTACGCAATACCGAGTTTCACTAAACAACAATATGCTATTAAAACTAGCCGTTATGAATAGTAATAACCACTTTTTGAAATTTTATAAATTTTATTTTTCAAAATGGACTTCATTTTTGGACTCATAATATCGAAATTAGCCTAGGGTGAAATTTTGGTATTTTTCTGAAAACTTTCAATTTTTGATGAATAGTGAAACCACTAAGTGGTAGGTTAAAAACTGAATTTTTCATAAAACTTAATTTTACCGCTTCTGTGAATGGAATTTCAAAAATCCGACAGACACGGTTGATATCAGTAAGTAAAATGTGGTTCAATGAGATAAAAATAATTTTTTGGTGAATAGTAACTTTTTACTTTTTTTTACCGCGGTTAATAGTAAATAGGGTAACTAAGGGTAAATATGATATTAATATTACCCTAACACATGTCCTAATTCTATTGAACAAGTGTAATTCGACCAAAAACAAACTTAGGAATAAAATATGACCATTTAGGCCCACTTGGATTAGATTAGGACATTTATTATTAATTTATTTAAAGAAGGGTTAAAATAGATAAAATCAAAGTTTAATAAGTAAATCATTTTTAATATGGGGTTATACATAAGATAAATTCGATTGTAAATATTCATTATAAAGCTAAAACGATTTCCTACATGATGGTATTTTATTTGTAATTTTTAGACATCAAATAATTTAATTTATTTATGACACAACGATGATGCAGTAATTATCTTATTAATGAAATATTGACATAATTGATGTTATAAACACCAAAATAAATGTAATTTGAGATTTTTTATGAATTACACTAATTTTCTAGGTTACTATGATATATTAATGTTGATTTAATCAACTTGGTTGGAACATATAATTCTGTTATGACTTTCAAAAAAATCATATATCAAATAGTGTCAAAATTGACACAAAATACTTTTTAAATCAAATATTATATTACTAATTGTTATTTTATTCCTAAAAATCAAAGGTTCGTCCAAATGACTTAGATAAGGATATATATACTAATAATAAACAATTTGGAGTTCGTTTGGCATGTTATAGTATGTGTATTAACCATATAGTGAAAGAAAACAAAAAGACACGGTAAAAGTTAAATTATTTAACTTAGAGTTAAATCTAATTTATAAGGTTAAAATTATACCCTAAACTTGTCTAAATCTTATTGGTTGATAGGATTTCGACCCATCCCCACTTTAGCTTCGAAATAAGCCCTTTTGGAACCATTATAAACCGATTTTGACTTTAATATAAAATAATATTTTGAGATATTCCTAAGGTGCCCCTCTCCTCCCTTATAAAAGGGCACCTCCTCCCCCTCCTCCTCACACCAATTTGAGCACTCAAGCTCGACCAAACCCTGCCATTTTCTCCTCTCCACTTCCCTAGAATAATCCTAGAGGTCCTGGTCTTCTTCAAAGACCAATCTTAGTTCCCTAAGTGGAGGATTCAAGGAGGTGTTCCAAAGAAGAGGTAATATCCATTACCGATCTTTTAAATTTCTTTCTTCTTCAACTTCTTCTTCTTTAGTTGTTTCATGATAAAGTAATAACATCAGTATTACTTACATACTTATATGTTATTATAAATATGAAACAACCCTAATTCACCTTCTATCCATCCTACGGAAAAATGAAATCACCGCGCGTGCGTACGTACGGAATACCGTCTCCACGCCGTGGTGTAATCTATTTTTCCACCATCACTTTACAAGGATGGATATAATGGTGTAATGAGTAAATATTTATGATTATTATAAAGTAATATTGATACTGAAATAATATATATATACTCCAATACAGTTCCACGATCATAGGAACGATATCATCACTCATGTGTACGTACGGACTACCGTCTCCACGATGTGATGCGACTCGTTCTACATGATCATCATTACATAGTAATTATATAAATGAATTGAATGAATAAATATGATATATGTTACACTAATACCATTCTGGATATAAGGTATCTATAACTTTAAAAGAAGAATAAGAATTTATTTGGAAAAACATGCATAAGAACAAAAGGCAATAAAGACCCGAGTAACAAGTAACAATGAAATATTACTATCAAGAAGCTAAGAATATGACCATATATGATATCATATCAATATGTATGATTCTGGAATAAGTCAATAACATTATTTAAACCATTATACAGGAGCTTCGGACACGTACAAAGCAAATTGGACCTAAGGTAAGGGAAATATCACAATCTCATTTTTATCCGAGATTGTTTATTCGTAAGTATTTTCTGGGGTGTATTTTATCATCCACATCCATGTTTCATCAATATGTAATATTATTTACATTCACTTACAATAGTTTAAATCCAATTTTACCCTTCGGTGAGTTTTTAGTAAAGAATAAGAAAGGAATCTTTTGTCGTTTTTCGTACGAGGTACTTTTTTACTTTTCTGACAAAAGTACGAAGAATGTTTTTTTTAACTTATACGGCAAGAATGGATTTTTAAAACATTATTTCCAAGAAACTTCCTTTAAA